>OZ017738.1:135730149-136942649 GCA_963969285.1 Odontomyia ornata | reverse complement strand
GTGCACACCAACGAAATTTCATTTCACGTGCACACGATAGCGCCTTCGTTATCATTCGGAAAACAGTTTGAGTACAAACAACAAACGACTCTCACGGAAAACTCGAACGTCAAAGCAAAAGAAAATCGAAAAGAGCGCGAAACACGCGGGAAAACTCATGTGTCAAAGCGGATGGAAATTTAGTAAATTTTTAATTAAAATAGTGAATTAAAGCTCCGATTACGTACGCGCGACCTTTAAAATTAAAAACTTTTTAAATTTGAACGTGTTTCGCCGTGAGTAGAGTGCTAAAACAAAAGCATATAACTTCAAACCTCAACTTCACACAACTTTAGCGAAGGTTGCCAATTGCTTCGGCTCTCACGACCGGTTGCGGATCCAGTACTCTCTATATCTATGATGACGCCCCAAAAAGATCCGCACAACAAGGAAGCTTGGGCAAATATGTGCATTTTTATGTAAAAGGAACACATTTGAGTGACCTCTTTATAGCATATCGCCTTCAGTGATAAAGTCTTAATAGATCCGGGCAGATCATGTCTAATATTGATCACAAACCGCGTGTTGTTCGTAGCTTTAAAAAACGTTGTGCTTTTTAAATTAAAATGGGCAAATACACGTCTCCAGAGAAGTCCAGTTGGTGGTTTCTAGCCATATGGAAGGTAAAAATATGGCAGAAATATGTTCGAGCCTCAACATGAAACGTAGAACTGTTTACGACATTCTCCGGAGGTATAAAGAGGAAGGCAGAATGGACTTGAAGCATTGTCCTAGTCGCCCAAAGGTTCTAACGACGCTTGAAGAACGCTCTATCATCCGGAAAATAAAAAAAAAATCCAAAACTGAGTGCTCCGAAAATTGTGAGTGAAGTGTTCGCAGAATTTAAAAAAAAAGTAGGATGTGAAACAGTTCGACGAGTTTTGAGAAATACTCAATACAATGGACGTATTGCACGGAAGAAACCATTCATCAGCGAAGTGAATAGAAGAAAGCGTTTAAATTTCGCTAAAGAATTTATACTAAAGGAAGTCAATTATTGGAAGGATGTGATTTTTGCCGATGAAAGCAAATTCAATGTTTTTGGCTCGGATAGACGTGTTATGGTGTGGCGCAAGCCCAATGAAGAATTGAGTCCAATTAACCTCAGGCCTACAGTGAAACACGGAGGTGGCAGTTTGATGGTTTGGGGATGCGTGTCTACTCGTGGTGTTGGCGAATTAGTATTTATAGATGGTACCATGGATTCTCGTCGATTTTGAACGAAAATTTACGAAAAAGAGCTGCTAAAATGGGCATTTTGGATTCGTTCAAATATTACAATACGTAGACAATGATCCCAAACATAAGGCATGCATTGTTCAAGAATGGCAGCTGTATAATTGTCAAAAGTGGTTCATTCTCCTCCTCAGTCGCCGGATTGTAATCCCATTGAAAATCTCTGGGATGAATTGCACCGTAGAGTTCATAGCACGCCAATTTATTCAAAAACGGAGCTCGAGAAAAGGGTTCGCGAAGAATGGGTGAAAATGGATGTGGTATACCTGCGGAAAGTCATCTCCAGTATGCCAAATCGATTAAAATGTGTCATTGAACAGAACGGACATGCAACAAAATACTAGCTTACTGAAATTTTTGTTTATTTTTACAATTTAGCTCTTGTGCGGATCTTTTTGAGGGATGATATTTTCTATTTTTTCATGGAATTTCCTTTTTTTTTGTATATTTAAAGTGAGAAACTATTTTATTTATGTGACCTGTAAGACTGTTATGTTCTGCTCATAATAAAATTTTCCCGTTTTTAATTGCATTATAAAATGAGAAAGTAGGAAAATTTCTTACTTGTGCGGATCTTTTTTGGCAGTCACTGTATATATATATGTATATATATATATATATAAATATATATATATATATATATATATATATATAAATCTGTATATTTATATATATATACATATATATATATATATATATATATATATATATATATATATATATATATATATATATATATATATATATATATATATATATATATATTTATCTATATATATTGGATAGTCTAAAAAGTATTGAGGCGTTTTGTCACTAGATGGTGTTCATTGTCATATATCGGGCAATACTAATCAGATTGAGTCAAACTGACATGCGTTTGAAAGGTGGCATTCTAGTCTATAATTTTTAAACGGACAGTTTTGTACTTTTGTCATTCGTATCAAAAGTTGTATTCATTTAAAAATGAGTGAAATTTCTCAAAAATTCGTTATACTTGTATTTTACAATATCACTACGATCAAGGTGAAAAGTCGATACTTGATCAAAAGCCACAGCCAAGAGATGGTTCGCTCGCTTGCGTTCTGGAAATTTTATGTCAAAGATGCACCTCGCTCAGGTCGACCAATCACTGAAAAAGTCGATGAAATCTTACAAAAAATTGAAGAAGACCGACACATAAGCAGCCATGACATTGCTAAGGAACTGAATATTTATCACCAAACAGTTTTGAACCATTTGCGTAGGGCTGGATACACAAAGAAGCTCGACGTTTGGGTGCCGCAGGAATTAACACAAAAAAATTTGATCGACCGAATGTCCACTTGCGAAATGCTAATAAAAAGCAACGAAATTGAGCCAGTTTTGAAGTAAATCATTACGGGCGATGAAAAATGGGTGAGATACGAGAAGGTCGTTCGAAAAAGATCTTGGTTAAAAAAAGGTGAATCATCACAAACGACTTCAAAGCCAGGATTGGCGCCAAGTAAAGTTATGCTGTGTTTATGGGGGGATTGGAAGGGAATTTATTTATTTATTTATTCCATCTTACAGACTAAGCAATCCAATAACAAAATGGAACGCAAAGAACAATTACAGCAAAATTTAAATGAAAAATAATACTAAAATGTCGATAGTTAAACAATAAGCTAGTAGTAAGTCTTAGTTTTTTCTTAAATGCTATGTAAGAAGAGGGGAAAGGACCAAGCTCGAGATTATTATGATTTCGTACGATTCTTAGGATTGGTGAATAGAAATATAAATCAGTTCTAGCATATGGGATAACGAAATAAGAATTCAGCCGAGATGAACGAGATGTTTGTCGGAAACGCAGCTCAAAAAAAATATTTAACGAGACTTGATGGTAGCAGAGTTTGTACAAAAAAACATTGGTCTAAATAAGTTCGTTGGGATATTAGGGATGGAAGAGATAGGAAAGATAAACGACTTTCATAAGGCTGATACGGCAAATCAAACTTAAGGAAAAGAAAACGCGTGAACTTTCTTTGGATAGTTTCTAAAGAAGTCACGAGAAAGGAATATCGTGGGGACCAGATAACAGAACAGTATTCAAGCAAAGGGCGAACAAGACAAACAAATAGGCGGACAGAAGAAGAGATGCTATTGAATTTATGTACATGTCTAAGGATAAACCCGGAAACTCAAGACGCTTTAGTAATCACATTTAAAATATGTGCATCAAATTTGAGTTTTGGATCAAAATTTACTCCAAGGTCTTTATGACTGAACACTACAGAGAGCAAAGCATCATTTAATATATAATTAAAATTAATAGGAGAGTCCTTAAGAGAAAAAGTCATTTTATGACATTTAGTAGTGTTAAGACATAAATAGTTTGAAGCACACCATTTATTTAGAGCATTCAGATCATTTTGGAGGAGCTGACAATCTAAATGGGATTTGACTGCTCGAAATACGTTGAAGTCATTTGCATACAATAGGCACGAGGAATTAATTACAAAGGGAAGATCATTTATGAACAACAGAAAGAGAAAAGGCCCAAGAATTGAACATTGTGGAACGCCAGGTGAAGGATAAAAAGGACTAGACGTAGTACCAGAGAGACTTACTCGACAGGGAGGACACGATAGATAAGATGACATCCAAGATAGAAGAGCACCCGAGATGCCAAGAGCTTCAAGCTTACGACAAAGAAGTAAATGATTCACAGTTTCAAAGGCCTTGGAGAAATCTGTGTAGATCACATCAATTTGCAGTTGGTTATCCAAAGCTCTTGCAATACTGTTTGTGAACTCCATTGAATTAGAGGTAGTGGAGTATCCTTTGAGAAAGCCATGCTAATCTGGAGCAATAATAGGAGCTAATGAGTTTGAGAGTCGATTATGAACCAACCGTTCAAGTAACTTTGGAAAGCAGGACGGTAAAGAAATAGGGCGATAATTGGAAACTGACGTAGGATCACCACTTTTAAAAGTTGGCACAATATTAGCTGTTTTCCAAGGGTTTCGGAAAGTACCAGTACTCAAACTTTGATTGAAGAGGAGAGATAAAGGAAAACTAAGCGATGAGGCTAACGACTTGACAAATATTTTTGGCAAACCATCCGGCCCAAGAACATTGATGAAAGCTTCGACTTCAGATGCATCTGTACAAATAAAGGAAATTGGGAACGGAAGATGATAAGGTAAGACAACAGGATGCTGAGCTGCAGCGGGAGAAGAGAATGTTGAAAAGAAAAATTGGGCAAATGAGTCAGTAACTTCTTGAGGAGAAGAAACCTCTGCATCATTCCAACGGACCTTACTAGGAATGGAAGAAGAGGATTTCAGCGACCTTGTATAAGACCAAAAAAGCTTTGTATTATTAGCCACAAGAGAGCTATCCAGACCACTGAAATAAGTCTTCAGAGCATATCTGAACTCTTTTTTGGCAATAGCACACAGCCTGCTAAAATTACATCTTGCTTCAATAGTGCCGAGTGATTTAAAGACAACACGATGTGCCTTATCTTTTGCTCGTAGGGCGCTAAGCACTCGCTTTGTAAGCCAAGGCTTATGATTTGCTTTATGGAATGTCTGAACAGGCGTATAACAGCGAATAAGATTATAAATATATATGTAAAATTTATCCAAAGCAGCCTCACAATTTAGGCCTCTAAAGAAATCTAGCCAGTTGACTGAAAGTAATTCTGTATTAATAGCTTCATAATTGGCTTTAAAAAAGTTAAGTTTTGGAGTAGGATGAGGTTTGTTAAATTTAATTTCATCGACTATAAGATCTATAGATAAAGGAGGATGGTGCCGATCAAGAGGAACATACGGATGTAAGGCTTGAGATACAGATAAGTAGCCAACTGGAACATTTGATAGAACAAGGTCAAGGAGACGACCATTAGGATTGCGGATATGGTTAAATTGAGAGAAGGAGCAATGAGATAGGAAAGATGACAGGATTATAGAAAAAGACTCAACTGACGAGATTGATGGAGCAGTATAATTTTTCCACTCTATGCATGGTAAGTTAAAATCCCCGCAAACTAATATTTTGGCGTGAGGATGTCGCAAAACTAGATAAGAGGATAGGTCATTAAAAAATGTCTCATAAACAGTTAAAGGTGAATTACAAGGAATATAAATAGACAAAATTAAGAACTCTGTATTATGAGGGAGAGAAATTTTGATAATAACACATTCTAAAGTAGGAGAAAAACAGAAATCAGAACAAGGAGAACTAGGTAGAGCTTTGCTAACTGCAACCAAAACTCCACCACCATCAGCCTTATTAGTAGCAATCAGGTCACGGTCACATCTATATACAATACGATCAGGAAACTTTCACTGCTCAAAATGTTTCCATTCAGCCAGGTCTCGGAGAAGCAGATAAAAGAATCATTACTAACTTGATAAGAGATAAAGAGTTCCCCAAGCTTGGTCCTTAATCCTCGTACATTTTGGTAAAAAATAGATAAACACATTTTATTAGGAGAAGAGAAGTTACATTGAAGAGTGTTAAGGTTTGAAAGAGATTCATTGATGTTTAAAGAGGATACAGTAGAAAAAACATTATGATTATCAGAATATTCATCAAGATTACTTGTGACTAGAGCTTTGGGATTTCGTTTATTGCCCAACGAAAATTTCTTCGTCTAGATTCAAACGGCTTAACAAGTACACCAGCAGGCCAGTAATTCGGATTCAGGACAATATCAGTATTTGCAGAAATCACCAATTTGAATGAGGCAACTTCTTTGTCCGTTAAATTTTCCTTAGTCAATTTATGACAACCAAAGACTTTAACGGATGACCAAACTTTTTGTCGACATAACGCTTTAGGTCCTCGACAGAATTTCCGTACGCCACTCTATATATGAAGATATTCCTCAAAGGTATAGAAGCACGAATGACAGGAGAATCGAGATCTGTTGAGGGAACGAGGTCACTCGATTTCTGATGTTGAATTGGAGGTGGTATTTTCTTTGGAATCGCTCCCCGACTGTTGGATGAGGAACCAGGTGGGCTGATGATAAGTAAATCAGATTGTTGATGAATAGAAAGTGACCTCAACAGCGCGTTGCTCTTAGTGACGATTGATTGACCAGATTCCGCTCTTTTCACATAATTGCAGCAATCCGGCTGTAGTACGAATGCTGGCTGTATCTGCATATCTTGTTGAACAGCTAGTGATGTATCAGGTACATTTAAATTGTCAGCTTCCGAGACCGTTGGTTGTTGGTTAATAGATAGCGGCTTCAACAACGACTTACTTCTAGTAACAATTGAGAGACTAGGTTCAATCAATTCTGCAGAATTGTGGTAGTCTGGCTGCAATACTAACGCTGGTTGATGCTGCATATCATGTTGAGAATTGACGTTCAGGCTGTCACTTAAGCACAAGGTGGACAGTTCACTTTGAGAGGAGACATTGGATAATTTTACCTGCGGTTTACTTTTTGTCGGTATTGATGAAGCTGGATCCGACACTGAACGCACAGCCTTTTCGATCAACTAGATGATGGACTGGAAGATAAGGAATCCGCAAATTGTAACAAGGAGTCGACTTCAGAACATGCGGAAGAGCACTTGCCTAGCAGGGATTTTAGCTCGTCGGTTAAGGAAGTGATCATCTTCCTTGCAGTTTGGAGTCGAGAGACATACGCAGATACTGAGTAACGCCTACATGATGCACAGTACCAATGGACTCCATTGTTTACTTTGTTAATAAGATCTGCCGCAGTGCCTTTCAGGTTGACGCAGCCGCGTGGAAAGGAAGTTCACAGAACCCAAAAGACACAATCATGGGGGATTTGCCACTACTAACGACACATTTCGCAGAGCTACAAGACATTGTGATCAGCTTTTGGGTATTATTTAATTTTATCATTATTGTTATTTTCTTTCATAATTATTAATATTATTTATTTGTTTTTATACTTTATGTATGTTTTTTAGCTTTATTCTTTGAAAAAGAAAAAAGTATCTTTGTCCAGAGTATAAAATAAAGCACAGTTAGTTTGTAGGAAATAGGTTGTGTCTACACTATAAAGTTTTAAATTTTTAAAATTTAGATAAAAATTTCATACGAGGCGAAAGAATTGCCGACTTTTAGGAGCCACAAAGCACTTAAAAATTTTTATTTATTTACTTTCACTTCGATAATGAAAAATTGTATAGTTATGGGCGCGTAAAACTCACCCGACACACAACACTTGTTGAATTGCAGAATTGAATTACGTTGAATTAACTATTTCACTTGAACAAAGGATTTCGGAAAAAAGTTAATGTTTTAAATTACAGACCGAAATACTCAAAGATATTTACACCCGCGATGCAAATATTCACTGTTTTTACTTTTCGACGAAAATGTTGATTTAATATTAAAAATTTTCAAGGAAATAAAATTAAGAGCGAAGAGCACTTCAATTGCCACGTTCAATGATCAATGTTATCAATGGTTTATCATGAGGTGGTAGAACCTGGCCAAACACTCAATTCGGCTCTGTACTTTCAGCAATTAACCAGATTGCAACAAGCAATTCAAAAAAACCGGCCAGAATAGATCAATAGAAAGGGCGTTGTCTTCCATCATGACAATGCCAGACCACACACATCTTTGATGAACCGGCAAAAATTGACAGAGCTTGGCTTGGTATAGTCCAGACCTTGCACCATCAGACTACCATTTGTTTCAGTCTCTGCAAAACTTCCTTAATGACAAGAAATTCACTTCAAAAAGAGACTGTGAAAATCACTTGGCCAAATTTTTTTCCGATATTCCACAGAAGTTCTATACAGATGGAATAATTGCTCTACCCAAAAAATGACAAAAGGTCATAGATAATAATGGACAATATGTAAAGGGTGGTCCAACCAAAACGCACGATGTTATTTGTAAATAAAACAAAAAGTTTTCAGAGAATTATGTTAATATTTTTTATTATAATAGAAGAATTATGCGTTGAACAAAATATTGCCCAAATGCTCGCGTCGGCTACGGCGGTATACTTCTATCCGATGGTCCATATTTTCAATGACTCTGAGACATAATTGAGGTTCAATGTCGTTAATGTGCTGAATTATCTCATCCTCTTCTGCCACACTATCGCAGCAATGTTTTCGGCAGAACAAACTGGGCGAGTATGCACAGGTGATTTCACATTTCCTACAGACCCGGTTTGCTGAAATCTGCGCACAATTCTCCCGATTGAGGACATATTTGGTCGATTATGTTGACCCAAAAATCACGAAATGCAGGAAATGCATTTTGATTTGAACGCCAATTGTCGTAAAAGACCAACAAACGTAACGCGCTGCTCAATTATGTACCTATCTATGGTTGAATTTGTCAAACACTGAAACAAACAGAATTTCAAATTAAGTTGGGCGAAAAACTTGACGTTAAGGTATGACTCACAATTAACATCGTGCATTATGGTTGGCCCACCATTTACTAATCGAATCGAAGCCAGCGGTGAAGTATCTGGGGCAACTGATCGACTCAAAGATGAGTTTCTCTGAGCAAATTAGGGCAACGGCTGAGAAGGCTGCTTCGGAAGTGTCGGCTTTGTGCCGATTTATGGCCAACGTGGGGGAGACCCAACCTACAAGAAGTCCTCTTGATGAGTGATCTAGGGTCTGTGCTACTGTACGGAGCAGAAATATGGGGCGATGCTCTCAGTAAGGAGGTATACCGAAAACGGTTGGCACAGGTACAGAGAAGAGGAGCATTGAGGATTGCATCTACGTATCCGACAGTCTCTGACTCGGCGGTGGGCGTGATACCTATCGCCCTCCTTGCTAGAGAGCGCCGCGCTATTTACCTTCGTCGAAACAAGGACGCGAGGGAGAAGTTTGTCGGCAAGGAGAGACTGCACTCACTCAATGATTGTCAGCAGTTTTGGGTCAATTGCAGGAAAGGAATGGGGACTGCGCACCTCATCCCAGATGTGAGACAGTGGCTAAATCGAAGGCATGGTGAGAGTGACTTCTATTTGACTCAGCTTTTAGCATGGGTGCTTTCAATGTTACATCCACAAGAATGGTAACACCCGGTCCCCCGATTGTCGGTTTTGCTCAGGAGAGGAAGACAATGCCTGCCACGTATTTTTTGCGTGCGCAAAATGGAGCAGGCTACGAAGGCACCTCTACAGGGAGACGGGAGAGCTCACCTCGAATAATATAGTCGCGGTGATGCTGGAATCTGTTGACGAATGGAACTAGGTGACACATTATGCTCGGGCAGTCCTAAAAGATAAAAGGGACTCACAGCAGCCGGGGGTGTTGGGCTGGGGGATCTCTTCTCTGGCAATTCTTCTTCCCCTCTTCCCTCCCGCTAGAAGAAGGATCCCCTAGCTTGAAGGCGCTTCACGGCGTAGCAAAACGAGACCTAGCCCAGAGTAATGTGTCACACGGTTCCAGGCTGGGTTCTCGGGTTGAATGGGGAGGTGTTTAGTGGGTAGTCCAGTCGCCTTCTTGCGAACATGGTATCAATATTTGCCCAATGCATCCATACTTCTAAATGCGCACCAATGACTTCAAACCTCATATGCCGTCGATTGTCTGTACAATAACCTCAAATTTGGTCACTTTGACTCTTAAAAAACAGTTGCTCGTTCAAAATTGTGTCTGTAGTCTTGAAAATGGCAAGAGCAAATACCGAAAGTAAAACGTGCTCAGATAATAATTTCAAGCAAAACCGGCTATTCGCAGCGAAATTTGCACAAATACTGGGAGTTTCACAGAAAGGAGTCTGTACAATATTAGAGAGATTCGCTGAAACGAAATCGTTTTCCGACAGGAAATGTTCGAACGCTCGGGCCGACCCAGAAAGACGAGAAAAACTGATGATAGACTTATACAAATGTTGAGTAAGCAGTCCAGATTCAAAACAGTGCCAGATATCAGAGCCGAGATCAATCAAACGCAACCGAAGCCGATCTCCAATAAAACGGTCACACGTCGGTTGCATGATGTCGGTTTGTAAGGACGGGTCGCTGCCAAAAAGCATTGTTACGATCGGTAAACGTCCTTAAACGACTCAAATGGGCAAAAGAACACATAAATTGGTCTATTGAATAATGGAAACAGGTGTTATGGAACGATGAGTCCAAATTTGAAATTTTCGGTAGCAAACGGCGAACGTACTGCCGCAGAAAATCTGATTAACGGCACACATCTCAATGTGTAAAGCCAACAGTTAAGTTTGACAGCAGTAGTGTGATGGTATGGGATTGTTTCTGCTACGCTGGTGTTGGCACCTTGGTAAAAATTGACGGAAAAATGGGGAAAGAAGACTATCAGCGGATACTACAGCGAAGCGCTATTCCAGCTGGCATCGATTTGATAGGAGAGGGGTTTGTATTTCAGCAAGATAACGACCATAAACATACTTCAAAACTTTGTACGAACTATTTAAGATCGAAAGAAGCTGCATGCACTCTTGAATTCATGGTATGGCCACCACAATCGCCCGATACAAATCCCATCGAACTGTTGTGGGATGAGCTGGGCACAGAAGTGCGGAAACTCTATCTAACCAGCGAATCTCACTTGTGAAATGTCTTTAGCAGGTTTGACAATGATTGCGACCAGAAAGACTTCAGAAATTGGTGGAAAGAATGCCCAAAATTGTTAGGGTAATCATCAAATCGAGAAGCCAACATATTGATTTCCTCAATTTTTTCCAGAAAAAAACTCAAGAATATCACAAGTGAATGTTTATTACTTATTAATAAAATGTTACTCTAAGACAATACGTTGCATGAAACTGTCTGGGAATGATAATTAAAGCGATAAATACTGTCGCGTGTTATGGTTCGCGGCCAATAATTTTAATGTTCCGGGAAAGTGAAAACGCAATGACTTTTTCAATTAAGTTTGAAAGAGTGTATTTAAAAGAATGCACAATTATTAATTTCACTATTAAAAGTCTAACTTCCACTTGTCAATAAATTTCTATTGCAATTGTCTTCTAAAATCACTTCACAATCACTCAATCAATATCGCCTTTACCTCGCGCTCGACTCTTTCGCAGTTTTTATTATTGCGGTTGTAATGAATGATCCCCCCATTCATTCAGCTCGCCTTTATATAGGGTCTCTACCTATATAACCCATTTCTCGTACATTGGCGAATGTTCTGCCGAGAGGTACCTAGTATATTTGAGCAGCTTAATGAATGGAGTGACGTCACTTTCAGATGTTGATCATGCTTGGTGGGTTCTCGTGGTTTTGAGTAAATTCACTTTGTTAATCATGAGGTTCTTAATGGTTTTGAAAACAATTGCAACAGTAGCTCGCAGAATTATTCGTGCATGTAACGATACAAAACAATCTTTTTTTTTAAGTGAGTCCAAACTTTTGCAGGGCAGTGTTTATGTACAACTCAAATCGTTGGTTTATTAGGGCCCACCAATTTAAAACCCCGATAATTACTTATGAAGTTATAACTTCCCCTATGCTGTGTTAAAACAAGTGTAAAGTGAAATATTTATCAACTGCGAAAATTATATGATTTTCAAGTTTCACGGAAAAAATCGAAGCCTAAAGTAAATCATTATCTTTTAGCTCGGCTGAAATCAACCATTTCGAAGCAGATAATTGTAATGTAAGAATTCATTCTTGATGTTATTATTTATGTGCAAAGTGCAAGTCTAAACATCATTTTTAATAAACCATCATATAATGCGTCAAGTGACAAATACAAACGCGGGTGAATCAAATATAAACAGTAATTTTGCTATTCTGCTTATCACGCTTCGCCGAACTAGATGATATACTATGGCGATTGATGATTCGTTTATAAGGAGTAGGGAAACCAGGTCCGTTAGCAGCCACGCTCGGTTCTGTCTTCAGTACAGCCATGAAGAGGTATTGTACATCCAGATGTCACGCAACGCACCATCATAAAGTTTTTAACCAATGAAGGCGTTAAACCGTAGGGACACTTTTCTCATTTAAAACTGCAAGTTGGGGACACTACATTGTCTCAGAATCGAGCGTATACGTAAGCCAGGAAATTTATGTATGGGCGGGAACGTGTCGAAAACCAAAGTCATAACCAACGTCCAACGGCAGAAAAGTGATTGACTTTTTTGATTCAAAGGGAGTTTTACTCATTGACTATACTATTGCCAGTTGTTACAGTCAGCGAAAACCTCCTACCGAAACAAAAGGCGAGTTATGCCTATTAGAGAAGTCATCCTTCTCCATAACAACGCTAGACCGCACATCACGGCTTTGACAAAAGATAAACTGGAAGAAATGTTTTGTAAAACACTTGATCACTCTCCTTATAGTCCACATTTGTCTCCCTGTGACCACTTTTTATTCACGTCTCTAAAAGAATCACTTAAAGGAAAACGATTCAAAAGCAATGAAGAAGTCGAGAAGCACGTGCGCAATTGGCTGACAACTCGTCCTAAACCTTTTTATGAATAAGCAATATTCAAGCCTCCAAAACGGTGGAAAAGTTGGCGGCAACGCAGGAGACTAAGTCGGGAAACGTTGATGATAGGGTTTGTGATTGTTCCAAGTAGTAAACTATGCAGACGACTTAACATTATGTCATGGTCATTTACAACCACCAAAGAACTCTTCCTTAAGCTCGACATAGAAGCAAAACTAGTAGGGCTACAAATCAATGGAAATAAAACAAAGCTTATGACGCAGTCGAGAACAAATACTTCAAATACACAAAATATAATACTTAGCGAATACAGTATCTAAGATGTGGGCGCGAATTTGAGCATTTAAGCGCCAAAATAACGAGAAGCAGCAATGAAAGAGACGAAATACGCCGAAGAATACAGCTCGCAAATAAAATATTTTTTTCAGTTTTGACGATCTTAAAGACCAGCTGCATGCACAGGAAAACAAAGCTCCAAGTATGTAATTCTGTGATAAGACCTGTGTTATGCTATAGATGCGATGCATGAGCTCTAACCCAGCATCCGCAAATATATTGAACGCCTTTGAGCGATGGGTTCTGAGGCGAATAATCGGAGCAAAGCTAGACGGAGACCAATGGCGAATTCGATACAACCATGAGCTGTATGAAATTTTTGACGAACCGGAGGTCTCAACGATCGTAAGACTGCTGAAGCTGCAATTGGCTGGCCACATGAATCGTATGGACGAACAACGGATACCCAAAAAGGTATTCGTTGGGAGAATGAAGGCCGGAGACCAGTGGGGAAACCGAGAAAACGCTGTTCTGACTCGGTCGACGAAGACAGTTTATCGCTACTTGGATTTCGAAATTGGAGGACGCAGTCAATGGGCTGAGACAGTTGGAGGCGCTATTTGCAGGAAGCGAAGGCCCGAGAGGGGCTGTCGTACTAAGAAGAAGAAGAAAAAAACATTACCGTTTATATTTGATTCACCCTCGTACGTATTTCTGCATCGTTTTGATTGTTTGTCCTGAAGAACATGTATACAAGCATTTAAAATCGTTCTTACAATCACACTTCTCTTCAAATGTTTTTATTACATTGTTCCAAGAAAAAAAGCAACAACAAAACATTAAACTAACAAATTTTCATTTTATTTCTCCCCATAGTACCAGCACCTCCACCACCACCTCCAAATGGTCCAAATGCACCACCACCACCACCGCCACCAAGTTTGGCACCACCGCCTGACTTCGAAAAGAAGCCTCTCACCGAAAAACAAAAGGATGTTTTGGATAAACTAAAGTATATAAATAAAAAAAAACATGTCACGTTTACTATACTCATGTTCAACATCACTACAAATAATTTTTCTTCGTGCAATTTTAATATAGGACAAGGGCCCGAAGACGTCCCGACTGGTCTGAAATGATGAAAGAAGTGGAAGACGGTAAAAAATTACGACATGTTGAATGTAACGACAGGTGAGTTGAAGCTTACATTTATACACATCATATCTACATCAGAATACACACGGCAGCTTAAAACAAAAAAAAACGAAAGACAAGATAGTAAGGGTTACAAATAAAACAAACAATAGCATTTTTTCGCATAGCGCCGTCAGGGAAATATGTTCCATTTAGAATTCAAGAAGTGCTGTTTCAGATAGGCACACGATAATGTTCATGCCTTTTCAACCCTAGAACCATGGGGGATATATTTTTCATGATTTTTTTTCCGTTCCTTTTTGTGTTTCTTTTCTTTTTTGTAATGGAGGGAACTGAATTAAATTGTAAGCCATCTACTAACAATATGAAAAAATAAATTTCTTGTTGTGTAAAGTCAACTGGAATTTATCAAACAATGAACATCGGAGAAGATTTATTGACTTTTTTCATGGGAAAATTTGAAAGAAAAGCATATGTTAATAAGAAAAATTGAAGAGAATCCAAAGCAGAGTTTTACACAAATTGAGGAAACCTAGATTGATATTCGTTATTTTAGATTCAATTTCTCTCCTCATAAAAATAAAATTAAAAACAAATTCTCCCATTCTATGATGCTGGTTTAGAGCTTTTCCGTCCGTACTTTGTAATTATTTTGCGGAAAATAATCTTTAACCTAAATGGACGTAGCTCGAGTTAATTTCGACTTCATTTTATGCCGTTTTGAATGGAATTTATCAAATCAAACACGCCTTGTATACTTCTGAAATTATATCTGAGACTTAATTTTTCTTCGCTTTAGAATTTGTATGAATGGTTTTACTATAGTTCGTTAATTTCAGTAAAGTTAGGAGTCGCAAGAATATTTAAGGGTTTGAGTTTGATTATATTCAACCTCAGCTTGTCCCATGGTACATTTCTACAAAATCGGAAAACGCCAACATTGTTCAATATGTTTTATAATGAACATTTTCTTATTATGCCCTATTTTAACATTCGATTAGTATGGCTTTGTCCCACAGCGTTCAGTAACTATAAATTTGCTAGAAATCACTATTACGACTTAACAAAATTTATAAAGACATTTTCAGGGCTTTTGACTCAGGTCACCAACAGATTTTGATTCATAAAATACAACGTTTTGAAATTGCAGGAAATGCTTTAACAAGACTAGCTTCCTAAGTTTCCTTCCGAAATCGCCAATGTGTTGCTCAGGGAACAACTTCATCTTCATAATTTCCGACATTCGGTATTTCACAAGGTTCAATCTTGTTTCCACTTCTCTTTAAATTTTTTATTAATAGCCGTCTTTCAATACAATATGTTCGATATATGCAAACAAGTGAAAACTTTCAAAGTTGTTTACCACATAGAATATTGGGTTTCGAACAAAATGATCCGGCAGATTTTATGTTTTTGCCTATAAAATCGAGAGGGGATCCTTAAAGTCGCCAAAAACTCACATCTAGATTTTTTATACCAGGGGTACTCATCCTAAAAATTTCACAACAATAGCATCATAAACACAACAATTTCAACAACATGCGATACTGGGGGCGGTCAACCTCAACACAAATTCACTGTATAAATTATTTTAGGAAAAACATAACAAGAAGGATTCTAAGTTAATTTTTTGACACAGAAAAATAATATATTTTCAATCGTTGCATATCAAGATTAAGATGTTTGTTCCATTTTGAATTGATATGATTCAGTACTATATACATATGTTATCATAAGTTAATAAATAATTTTGAAGCAATTAATGTCTGTGTTTAACAATTTGTTAGCCTTGCAATAAGTTTAAATATGGCGGAAAGTGCACCGCGTTTATTCAGTGGCAAATTCATCTCACCTAGTGGAACATTTACAGATCGACGGAAATTCTCTTCAAACTGGTGACTCCAGACGAAAAAACTGCTTCGCCATTTGAGGTGTTGAGTTGGAATAAATCTACAGGATTAGGGATTGGTTTCTCTTTTGGAGCTCAGCAGCAATATTTTTGGAGTTCAAACAGCCATTGCGAAGCCAGCTCCAAGTATATTTAGAGCTACACAACTCTGGTAGTGTCTAGTTCATTGAGTCATGCACCTTTTCTGTCTGCTTCGCCAGGATTTGCTCCTTTGTCGGTTGCAGCGACGCAGAGTTCTAGCACTGCAATATCTTTGAGGTCATCATTTTCATTAGTCAGCAAACAAGTACTTGCTGTGGAATTCAACAACGGTATTTGTCAACATCAACTAGTGTTGTTGCCTCAACTGCGCCTTTCTACAACTAAGAGTAGAACTCCTTTTAATTTGAACTTTGGTGCTGTTTCAAGTTCGAATTCAACTGGATTCAACTTTGCTGCGTTTGCAAAAAACATATCCAGCAGACCACTGCATCAACACCCACCAGTACTTCTACAGATCCGACAGACAACTTATTTGACAGTACTACATCCACTGGCGATACAAAATCCATATTTGGAGGAGTTATTTCTACAGCACCTGCCAACCTATTTTCATGTGCAAGCTTTACCACAACGACTGCACCATCTACAGTAGCATTAACATCAGCCAAGGTGGCACCCTTTAACCTTTCTATCGCAACACCACCAACACCTGCTTTCGGAGCGGAAACAAGTTTGTCAACTGCAAGTACTTCTTAAATATTCGCCGCAATAACTTCCACCGGAACCTCCATTTTTGCCAGCACACCTGTCGCAACGACAGCTGCATCAGTATTTGGAGTTTCCACTACTCCAACTTTTGAATTCGCTATTCAAGCTTCCACTGCAATTAGCACTATATCTTCTGGATTTGGTTCTTCAGCACGCCTCCTTTACCGGAATAGCCATTTATCTTCAAACCATATATTCTTTGATTGAAAATTCAAATTTACATCTACTTTCATTTAAAATTCAAATTTAAATATTTAAAATAAAATTTTATTGTAAAGGTTACTGCTTGTGAAGACTGGTTTTTTGAACAAGGTTAGCTCGTCTTAAGAAGAAGGGTATATCCTGCGGCAGGGGGGCTCGCCAAAACGCACCACGAACCCTTGGGACCTAAATAACTTTTAATAGAGATTTGTATTCACCCGTTTTTAGGGTTTTGTAAAATAATTTTACAAAACCCTTCTAAAATCGCGTCCTGTCTGTCCGTCTGTCCGTCTGTCTGTCCGTCCGTCCGTCCGTCCGTCCGTGTGTCACAGCAGTTTTTCTCGGAAACTACTTAAGCTAGAAACATCAAATTTTGTATGTAGGTGTAAAGTGGTGATCTCTTCAAAGTTCAACTACAACAAAATTTTTGTATGGTATTTAAGGGGGGTCTCCCCATATAGGGGAGTGACCCCCCGAAAAAAAAATTTCATTGAAGGTAGCCAATATGGGTATCAAATGAAAGGTCTTGATGAGAACTTTTCAAAACAGGTCTTAGTTTGGCAAAGTTTGCTTCGAGGGGCGCACAGGGAGGGGAAATACACGAAAAATTTGTGTCCCCCCCCCCCCCCCTCGCGATTGGACACCTGTGATCCGAAAAATCTGAAAAAAATCAGGAATGTAGGCCTTGGTGAGTACAACAACAACAAATACATGAGAAGTCTCAGTTCACTCAACTTTGTTAGTAATAGTATGATTTATCGATTTTATGTTTTCTTGAATAAAATCTTAATGGTACCCTTAAATTCTATGAAATTCAGTATACAGATGACTATTCATAAGATTGATCTATCCTGAAAGTTTCATAAAGATTGAATCATATTTAGCGAAGTTATAGCGGTTTGAAATTTCCTGTATTACTATGGAACAATATGCGCTGCATTTATTACTATGGCAACATATGGCTATGGAACAAAATGCGCTTTTTACCGACATAGACACTACAGTTTTGCTAGGATTTGCATGAAAATTTCAGGGATGATAGGTGTCATGTATGTCTTTGAGAATCGGTTCAGCTAGTGGTATCAGTAATCGTAAAACCAAATAGTGGCTGTTTTAAATGCGAAGATTGAATAATTTTGAGTTATTTTTCCCAATTTCAACGTTTAAGGTGCATGCTTTGAACACTAGATTCAATTTAATGAATGACTGAAAATGAGTACCTACAATTGATGCTCATAAGTGAAACAAGTCAAGGAGGCGGGAGAGAGCTCCTAGCAAAAGGGTTTTGTAACCATTCTAGGATTCGAACAAATTGTGTTTCCTCCCTCGCGGATGGACATCTGAAATAATTATCAAGGGAGATATTTATGAGTATAACAATACCAAAAACCTCAGAAGTCGAAATTCGATCAACTTTGTTAAAAATAGTATGATCTTCGTATTTCCTATTTCCTCCAATAAAATCGTCTTTGAAATGTTTCTTGATTTGATTCGATCTGGTGACTACATTTTGTAAATTGAATACAAAACCCTTCTGACATGAGCGTAGGTCTGTTTACCCAACTTGTTTTATCTGTTAATTTTGTTGTTTTCTACCATGACCTCGAATAATGAGAAATTTTTAGATGCCTCTCCTGGTATAGGAGCAGTCACAGAAAGCTTACCTCTTTTTGGAGATTCTACATCTAGCACTCGTTGCGTGTAGACGTGTTTTTAATCGCTCCTGTCATTACTTTTAAAAATTAATTAATTTTTCACAAAAGTCAGTTTCAAATAATTGCAATATTTTTTTACAAGCAAGTCAAAAGCAAATTTTGATTTTATTGGGAAAACCATCACCGTCGAATTATTCGAGCATTTATTGAATACCTGAAATTCATTTCCTGAAGAAATATCAAAAGTGGAAATACGTTCAAGGGAAGTCCCTATCTGAGAACATTCCCTCTAGTCTCGCTGCAAAAGCAACGAGATGGAGGAACCCGATGGCTTCAGCCATCAACCAGAAGGTTTGTGCAGATCGCCAACGATGATGGGTGAAAAAAAAACTAAAAAGAAGATACGACGATAAAGAAGAAAAACCGACAATCCTATCGGTAATCGAAATCGAGCAGCTGATCAAAGACAAAGAAAAAGCTGACAAAATTGAAAAAGAAAATGAAGAGCTCAAGCTTCGAGTTAAATCATTAGAAGCACTTGTTGGAACGTTAACGTTCAACAAAGATAAAGAAACCAAGAAAGGCCGACAAGCAAATTCAAAAACCGAAGGCAAGAAAACTAAAAAGCCAAAGGAAGAAGCTAATCAAGAGGATGTCCTCAGCGCAGGAGGCGCAAACGACAGCAGAAATTACTATGCAGCGCTGGCTGGTCTTGAAGAAACGATGAACATTGAAGAGGATCCAGGTAAAACTTCTAAGTAAGATAATGAGTTCATAGAATACCTTAAAATTAAAAATCGGGAGAAAAAACCAAAAGGTTTGTCTGCTGGTCCGTCTGCTGGTCCGTCCGTTAAGATTAATAAAAAAAAGAAAAAGTCCCACCAATCAATGTATTTGGGCAAACGTGCAAAGATATGGTTCGGCTTTTGGCAGCCGAAAGTAAGCTAAAAGATTTTGAGATCAAAAGAGTCAATGCCGATAAATTGACAATTAGGACTAAGTCGTTGGTTGATTTCCAGGCAACAAAAAGTGCCTTAAATTCTGGAGATGATCCACATTTCACGTACTCCCCGAAAAGCGAAAAGAACCAAACCTTTTAATTGAAGGGTCTGGACTGTGGTGAGGACACAGTCGATCTCCTTCAGGTGCTCCAAGAAGTTGCACCAGAAATACAATTTATTTCAGTTAAAAACTTTGCAACGAGAAGATCGATTGTGGAGCGCAAAAACTTACCTTACTACTTAGTCCAGATTTCCAGCAAAAGTAGTTCGAGTGCCCTGCAGAAAATACGGTGTTTGAACTTCCGCGTGGTGAGGTGGGAACGCCTCCAGAAAAGTGAGGTCAACCAGTGCTACAGGTGCCAAAGATTCGGGCATTCGGCTGCCAATTGCGCCATGAAGTATAGGTGTGTTAAATGCAAAGACATTCATGCTCCCGGCGAGTGCAAATTGGCTCAGGCGGAGCCAAAAGAAAAACTATATCGTGTGAACTGCGGTGCCTTTAGTCATCCAGCATCATATCGAGGATGCCCCCGGTATCAAGATGCAAAGATTAAAGTCACACCGAAACAAAGTCAAGCACACCGCAGTGTGATACCTACCAACTTCGTCAAGCCCGGGGTGTCATTTGCACTTGCTGCGAGAGGACCAGCAGACAATGTAAATAAAATAAATAATGTAAGTGGCAATAATGAGCTGCTCCTTAAAATTTATCAGCAATTAAATTCCTTATCGGAGCGAATCGATAAACAAGATTCGAAAATTAACATTGTTTCAGCGTTTAGGGCTTTCAAATGCCTCAAAATAAGTTGTCATCCAGCCACATTCCCAAGGATAGGATTCGTCTCATCTCGATCAACGTCAACTCCATTGTTACTTTACATCGGCGTGATTATCTCCTTGAATTCATTGCCAGACAAAAGCCTGACATCGTGCATCTCACCGAAACCCACCTCAGTTCATGGCACTCCATGACATTCAAGGATTTTGAGTTCGTAAGAAACGATAGGTAACAGGTGATGGGGGAGGTGACACCGGGATATTGGTGAGAAGACCCTATCGTTTCCAAAATATTGAAAAAGTCGAATTCAAAAGCTTTGAATCTCCGTGTCCGTTATCAAAATCTCACTGCCAGGTGGGGATAACCTCTTCGTTATCTTTGCCTATGCAACTGGTGGAACTGTTCTTAAGCTCAGGGAGGAGCTCAATTCCTTGTTCGAAATACTCGAATTGAACAGGCTGCGTAACTATTATATTCTTGCAGGTGACCTGAACGCCAAGCATACACCATGGCAGAACGCCACCAATAATCCAAGAGGTGTATTCCTGAAATCGTGGATAAGAAAGAACCAAATTGAATACAGGTGCAATCTATATGGGTCGGAGTTCCCAACATACCCTAGGACAAGTTCATATTTGGACCCTTGCATTGCTGACGCAAGACTTGAATTCAGCTTTAATACTCCTCAACGGAAACTGCAGGCGCTTCCTTATGATAGCGACCATAAGGCAATCGTAATGGAAATCAATCATCATAGGGATGATCTCTTCCTCATTCCAGCATACCAGTTCAACATGAAAATCATCGGTTAAATTTCAAAAAAACAGACTGGGGAAAGTTTCAATAGAAGTTTCCTGAAATCGTGGATAACAGAGAACCAAATTCAATACAGGTTCAATCTATATGGGTCGGAGTTCCCAACATACCCTAGGACAAGTTCATATTTGAACCTTTGCATTGCTGACGCAAGACTTGAATTCAGCTTTAATACTCCTCAACGGAAACTGCAGGCGCTTCCTTATGATAGCGACCATAAGGCAATCGTAATGGAAATCAATCATCACAGGGATGATCTCTTCCTCATTCCAGCATTCCAGTTCAACATGAAAATCATCGGTTAAATTTCAAAAAAATAGACTGGGGAAAGTTTCAAAAGAAGTTTAATCGGGAGTACCAAAAGCAATGGCCCCCTTCTGATGGTGGCAACTCTTGCTCAATGGTTCCTAATGACAGGAATCTAAATAACGATGAAATAGATGTCTATTTGTCGAAGTTAGAGAAGGTGACGTTGGAAACGATTTAGAAAGTAGTTCCCAAGATTAAACATCGAAACAATATGGAAGGATATGAAACACCAACCATCGCAAGGTTGAAAAGATTGAAAAGCCTTCTTCTCACACGCGTCAACAATATTTATCGACGATTTTTGGATTACAACCATTCCTCGTTGTCTTTGTTGAAATTACATCTGAAGAATGTCCGGAACTTAATCCGGTCATACTTCAGGAGTGAGGTCAGCAATCAATGGGCGGAAAAATTGAGGGGTATTAGCCCACAGGACCCAGATGGCGTGTTTGCGAAAGTGAATAGCATATTCCGCAAGAAGTCTCGAGTGAAGGTATCGAATCTTGAAGTCACTAGTGATGAGATAAATCTTCTCGATAGGGCTGGTATCGAAATTGATAGTACGACTCCGGATAGAAATGGAAACAGGATTATTTGTGAAGGATTGGATAAACTTGCCCTGATTGGAACACATTTTGAATTGGTTCATCTACCAAACCCTGAGGGAGGCAATGAAATATTTTCAGAGGTCGTTGGAGCAAAAGTTTCCGACTTCAAATCAAGCCTGAACGGCCAATCAATTCTTTATTTCAATGAAACATTAACATCTGACCACATACCGAGCTTGAATCTTATTGATTATTTTGTCAGCTATGAAGACTTGTGTTTCATGTTTCGCAGGATAAACAACAAGAAATCATGTGGTACTGATGGTATTCCAAATGTAGTTCTCCGACATTTGCCGGAGGTCGATATTAGGAATTATATTGTTCTACAATATGTTGAGCAGTTCATATTTCCCAAATGAGTCGAAAAGGGCTAAGGTATTTCCGATCTTGAAGAAAGGAAAAGAATCTTCATGCCCGAAAAGCTATCAACCTATCAGCTTGCTGCCTAACATCAGCAAGGTGTTTGAAGTGATACTCAACAGAGCATTAAACGCCCACATTGAGAAATATGAGTTGATGCCGAATTGCCAATTTGGTTTTCATGCCGACATTCGACTACTCATGCAATAACGAAAGTAATCTCAGACATCTGTTGGAAACTAAATGATAGACAATGTGTTGGAGCATGTCTCATTGATATGGAGAAAGCCTTCGATAGGGTGTGGTTAGATGGACTAGTTTTTAAACTCTTTCAGGACAAGTTCCCCAGACACCTTGTCGCCATGATGTGCAATATGTTATACGGAAAATCGTTTGTTGTAACTGATGGAAATCTGCCAACAATGCGCGGATTCAAGGTCTTGATTGGTCTACAGCAGGGAACAGTTTCTGCACCTCTGCTCTTCTCAATATTCATTCGCAAGCTATTAAATGGCTTTGATGTTAAATTCTCGCCAACGCGATCATTGGTAGCGTTTGCTGATGCTCTGTTCATCTATACGGCAGACCGAAAAGCTACAATAATTCAGAGCAATTTCCAAAAAACGTTCAATGATGTGCAGCTGTACACCGACAATTGGCGAATGAAAATAAATGCGTAGCAGTGCGAAACAGTTTTGTTTCGGACAATGCTACAGGGGGTCAGTCAAGACCTGAAACGTAATTGGAAGGATTTCCACATCATGGCTGGCGAGGATAGTTCAGAACGGGTTCCACATAAATCCTGTGTTCGATACTTCGGTGTTCGTCCCGATCAGTATCTGTACTATACTGAACATGTGAAAATCTTGCTCAGTAAGGCACAAAAGGTAGTCATGGCCCTACGAAGATTCTTTCATTCCAGATACATTGATCAAAAGGTCAAAATTATCTGTTACAAGACCCTGGTTAGACCAGTTTTCACATATGGATGTCAGATCTGGTACAACCAGAGTGCTAGTACTATGGAAAAATTAAGAGTTTTCGAAAGGAAATGTCTTCGTGCATGCACTGGTTTGTACAGAAAGCCTGAGACGGAGTGGAAGCATTATATATCGAATAGAAGAATTTATCAAACTGCTCAAGTGACAAGAGTCGATAACTTCATATTAAAACTTCTTGTGAATCATATTGCAAGATCTGTGACTGTGAGTGAAAACCCTTGGATTTTACAGCCGTTCCACCCTACAGACGGGTATATTGCGACTTGCCTCGCTACTGGCTTTGTTCCTCCAGAAGCATTCGTGTATTTGGAGATGAATCGATATGTTTTTGATTCCGACGGCGTCTCAGTCATATATCACATATATCGACGGGCCACCCATAAGAAGATAAAATATCCTCCGAATTTGAGTTCACGAGACCAACAATTTCAATGGAGATACTCATTTGCTAGATTCGTTTAAGTTGATCGAGCTGAGACGGAGCAATCTAGGTATTGGTGGCTGAATGACAATGCCTAAATTATTCGTGTTTATTTTCTGTTTTTGTGTTTTTCGTTACTTAGTTTTTTAGTTTCAGCTCATTATTGGTACATTTAGTGATGTTGTCTTAAAAATTAGGGATAGGTTAGGTATATGTTATGTTTATTATATTAGTATCTGTTATGTTTATATATTAGATAAGGTTAAACGCTTATGTTAGGAATATGGTGATAGCATTTTTCAGTATAAGATAAAGTTTTTGATTGAATTTTATTAGAATTAGGTTATAACTTATTAAGTGTAGGACCAAAGTTCATTATTGTCTTAAAATTATAAATAATTTTGAATTGTGTAGGTTCGTTTTTTCTCCTTTTTCCAATCAAGTCATTGAATATGTAATAATCTTAATTAATTTGAATTTGCTATAGTTTTTGATGAAATGTGTTTAACTAATAACGTATAAATTTAGAGATCCATTTGGGCCATTAAGTTTTTGTATTGTTATAGTTCGGAATTCCCTTTATATTCTTTTAAAATTTATAACGATTGATATTGAATAAAGCGCTTTTAACTTTGACTTTCGTCCAATTCCGCCGTTGCGACCAAGCATGTGTGGACTCATACGTTGTCTTGATGAAACGGCACCTTCTTTCTCACCAAGTGTGGTCGCTTTTTCTTGAGCCCCATCTTCAATCGGTCCGGCAACGCAGCGTAATAGGGTCCATTATGGTTTTGCCTTTTTGAAGGTAATCAACCATAATTACTCCACGGCTGTCTCAAAAAACTGCCACCATCACTTTTCCGGCAGAATCAACGACCTTTGCCTTCTTCGGAGCTGATTCTCTCACCACAATGCACCATTGACTGGTTTTTAGTCTCCGGAGTATAGTGATGAATCCAGGTTTCGTCGACAGTAATTAATCGGTCTAAAAACTTGGTAGGATTCTTTTGGAACAGCTGAAGAGTCTCGCGCGACATGTCTATCCGTAGCGCTTTTGGTCGATCGTCAACAAACGCGGCACCTATCACGCGGATAATTTCCTCATGCATAAATCTTGATGTAAAATGATATGCACCCATTCAGCTGGTATCCCACAAGCCTCAGCAATTCCCTTAATGATTAATCGGCGATCTTTCATCACGGTTGGGCGCACTAAACTGACGATATCTTCCGTTGAAACAGCTTTTGGACGTCCAGAACATTAATCGTCAAAAATGTTGTGCGACCGCGTTTGAACTCGGCCACAAGCTGTTTCACTGTTGTAAATGAGGGCGACGATTTACTATACACGGAGTTTAACTCTTCTTCCACTTCCTGAGTTTTTTCCCTTTTAAATAGAGGTACCTTTTCACCATGCGATACTCGATTTTCTCCATTGTTCTTAACAAACGTCACCTGTCAACTGTGGAAAGATACCATACCATGTGTTTTGCACTGATCGGAATGACTTAAAATTTTTATGGCATACATACGTAAAAGCCATCTATTGGCTGGAAAGAGAACTTGAATGTACCATGACTTTTTGCCGGTAAGGCCGGAAACTTTTCAAATGACCTTCGTAAAACTAAAGCAAATGATGAGTCAACATTGCAGAACACACCACAGCCCACAAGTGCCTTGAACTATGCATATTTAAAAAGAAGTCCAATTGATTCTAAAGAAAATTCGAAAAACGAGATCAACTTAACTTTTCGGGGGCAAACTTAAGTAGCATTTTTTCAAGCCGTCTTTCAGTTTTTGACCGTCCAACAAAAAGGAAATATTTTATCGATACTGGTGCAGAAATTTCAGTAATTCCTAAGACACACATCCATAATCTTCAGGTTTTAAATTTCTGTCGCTGATGTATCTTCAATTGATGCATTTGGTAGAAAGTTACGAAATTTGGATCAAGGCCTCAGAAGACAATTTTCGTCGCATTTCACTATCCCAGACATTACACGTCCTATTATCGGTACCAATTTTTTGGGTTATTTTGGACATTGAGTCGAAATCGCTAATAAAGCAATTATCGACCTAACTGCGAATCTTCATTCAATCGCAACCATCGCTTTTGAGGGTTCTTCAAACTTTTTCACCGTAATTAAATGAGATATTGATCCATAGGTCAGGGACTTATTGCTTAAATTCAAATCAATTCTCGCAGAGTTTTATTTCACCAAACAACCAGCACACAATACCAAATACAAAATTATAGCTTCAGGACCACAAATAGTTTCAAAACTAAGACGTTTAGGTCCATACAAATTAGCTGCAGCTAAGAAAGAACTTGATTCTCTTCTTGAGCAAAGCATTCGTCATCCGTCTGACAGCTAGTGATAAAAAAGCATATCACCAAATTCCAGGAGAATCAGAAGCTATTCCGAAAACGGAATATCTTCTGATTCTACTGGAGTTCACTCGCATGACTTTTGGCTTTTGCAACGCTGCACAGACATTTCAACGCTTGTTTTGTGTAGGTAGCGAAAAGTTCGCACATTTTCCCTACCCCTGCCCCCACGGTACTCATAAGGAAATTTTAAGGCTTGTTTTGAAAAGATCCTTTCCAATGACACCCTACTCGACTTCTAAAGATGAAAAAAAAAATTTTAAAGTGTCACGTCCCTATATGAAGACACTCCCTTAAAACCCATTGAAAAAATTTCCCATCCCAAAACTTTCAAGAAATAACCACTTCTGACCTTTCCACAAAGTTTCATGGCTGTAGCTTCTATAGTTTCGGAGAAAAACTGCTGTGACATACAGACGGACGGACGGACAGACGGACACAGATTGTGATTGCAATACGGTTTTGTATTTTAGTACAAAACCCTTAAAAACGAATGAGAGTACGTTGCGCAACGGCGGTCGGCACTTGACGTTCACTCATGGTCGTAGCACGCGCGTGAAACATGCACTGCTGACGAAAACTACGCCACACAGTTCGTGTGGGGCCCAGCCAACACATAGACAAGCCACGGTCTTCAAAGCATACATGCGCGCCATCTACAGCGTTTGTCTCCATCATATTTGAACCACCCTCGTAATAGACAGATTTTCGAAATGGCCCGAAACAATAATGTTAGCTAATATTACAACTCCAACCTGCGCGGAAGCATTATGTAATGTTTGGATTGACCGTTTCGGAGTTTCAGAGGTTATAGTGACAAGCCAAGGTAGGCAGTTCAGTGAACTTGGAAAAATCTTAGGTTTTAAACGAAATCATACTACAGCCTATCATCCACAGGCCACTGGAATGATAGGAAATTGGCACCGTACCTTGAAGGTTGCTATAACGTCTCATCTAAATAACATGTTATGGTCAAACATTTTACCGTTTGTTCTTTTAGTTTTGGGGATGGTATTTAAAGAAATTGGTTTACGAAGAAAACATACGCTTACCACGTGATTTACCCAAGCTTACTTTCGATCAGAAAACTTAAACAGATTTCGTTCAAGATTTTTTAAGCCAAACAAGCTTAAAAATGTAGATAGCCGCAAACAAGTACTAGTTGGGACGAATACATTACGCACTTCTTTACAACCACCTTACCATGGACCTTATGAGTTTTAGCAACACACGAAAAATATTACACTACACAAATTAAAGATAAAAGCTATAACATGTCAATAGATAGACTGAAACTTTTCTTCTCTTGCTTGTTTATAAAATACATTTTGAACTGTACTAAATTAAATTAAATTGGCTCTTTTAAATTAACAGTTCCGGCAAACTTATCATTCTTACATAATTTAGTCTTCTCGCTTCCGGATATTTTAGTAAAACTCTTTGAGCAGACCTCACAAAATAATGTTCGTCCATCAAGCAGGTTTGAACGGAAAGATTAAATCGCCTTGATTCGTTATTCTCTCTCAATTTCTTTCATCAAAATGTTCGCGGTTTGAGGACTAAGCTGAATACAATAAATCATGCATCTTACATTGCCAATGATGACATAATCTGTTTTCTGAGACTTGGCTTACAAATGACTTTACAGATGATGAAATTCTCCCTCTTCATACAGTCCTTAGACAAGATAGCGATCGCCTATTATCTGGGAAAACAGATGGTGGGGGTATGCTAATAGCGGTCAACAATAGCTTTCAGACTTCACTTTGCTCTGATTTGAACATTTCTCCGCCTCTAGAAAGTATCGCTACTCAAATAAACTTTTCTACCAATCTTCGAGGTTTCGTCATATGTTTGTACGTTCCCTGTAATATGTCACTTCGCTCCTATGAACGGCTTTTTAGTGAACTTGCCTTATTTATAAATAATGCAAATCCTTCTCTCCAAATCCTTATCTGTGGTGATTTCAACAGGCCGTCCGTAAGCTGGATCGCTTCTTCTATAACTTCAGTTAATAAAACTTCCATTGCTCTTTCGTCTTTCTTGTCCTTTTGCTCCCTCATCCAACTCAATCCTGTATTAAATGCTAACAAAAAATTCTTCGCCCTCATTTTATCAAATAATTCATGTTTCGTCAGTCCAATTTCTCTGGCGGTGTCGCCATATGCTTTACCAGATATTCATCATCTTCCAATTAACGGTGCATTCACTACATTTGCACCGGAAAACAAAACCTCGTCATTTTAACTTTTTTAAAGCAAACTACGAAGGAATAGCATCAACGCTTGCGAACATTGATTGGGTTTCTCTTTTGGATCAAATTAATCCCGACCATGCTGTACAATCTTTCTACTCTACGCTGTTCAACATTATTGCTCAGTTCACGCCCTTGACTCGTACACCATGTCATAAGCATCTAGCTTGGTTCAATGCTGAGGTTGCACAAGTACCGCGTCTAAAAGACAAAGCCCGTAAAATCTACCTTCAATCGGGATCTAATATAGATATTTTAAGGTACAAAGTTCTTTAAGCTGATGCCAAAAAGGTATTTCTCAACCTTTACTTGCCTATTACCAATCCGTTGAAGCTTCCTTTTGCTCCAACAACCCTAAATCCTTTTGGTCATATATTCATTCACTTAAACCTTCCAACACTCTTCCTAATTTAGTACCATTGCTTAATAAAACAGCCGCTAATGATCAAGATATATGCGATCTCTTTGCCGACTTTTTTCATCCAATTTCAGATTCTACTCACCTTGTTCAATAAATTCCTGTAGTCCAGTTCACTTCGATTTCGGCTTTATCTCTACCAATTCTGTAGAAGTGGAAGATATCATCGCCTCTATAGATACGAGCGGATCTATAGGACCTAATGGCCTTCCTAACTTCTTCATTAAATCGCTATGCTCTTCCCTGAGTTTTCCTGTATCCTTAATTTTCAATTTGAGTCTTTCGACGAATGTTTTCTCAGATGCATGGAAACATGGTAATATTTTCCCCATCCATAAATCCGGCAACTGCAATTTCATTTCGAATTATCGGCCAATATCTCTCCTCTCATTGTTTGCCAAAATTTTAGAGAGGATTGTCCAATCCAGAATTTACGTTTCTTTCCATACAAATCTCTCCGTTGAGCAGCATGGGTTCATAAAAGGTCTTTCAACAATTACTAATCTACTAGAGTTTTTCAATTTCATAGCTCTTGCTCTAGATTCCAGTTGCCAAGTTGACGTGATTTATACCGATTTCGCCAAAGCGTTCGACAGTATCAACCACCAAACTTTAATAAACAAACTTGGTCAATACGGAATATCTTGTCCCCTCTTTACCTGGATCAGTTCCTTTAGCAATGAACGTTCTTGCTCGGTAATTTAGAACCGGCGCTCTTCTGCCCCCTTCGCCCAGACCTTTGGCGTGCCACAGAGATCTATCCTAAACCCTCTCCTATATAACCTTTTCATCAATGACCTTCCTAGTGTTTTTACTTCCAACTATCTTCTCTATGCCGACGATCTTAAAATCTTCAGGATCATTCGCTCGATGAATAACTGCTTGATACACCAAAATGACATTAATGTATTGGACGAATGGTGTCATATCAATCATCTTGCTCTCAACGTTCCTAAATGTTTTCATATGTGTTTTTCCAATAAACTAAATACCTTAAGCTTTGACTATTCGATTAGTGGCTCAGCACTTTTATCAGTTGACCATTTTAAAGATCTGGGTGTGACGTTTGACCAACATCTCAAATTTGACCGCCACATTGCCCATATGACACCTAGAGCAGCTCGAATCGCGAGCTTTGTTCTTTTAGCACTCAAACATGTGTCCATCTATTTATCTCACTTGTTCGCTCTATTCTAGAAGTGTCAAATATGGTTTCCCCGTCACACATACCTTTAGAATACCGTTGAATCCTTACAGAGAAAATTTACTCGCTCGCTTTTCTATAAATACAAACTATTCTACCGTCCACATGGTGAACGTTTTATCTACCTTGGCATCCCTTCCTTGAAGATGAAGTGACAATACCTTGACCAATGTTTGCTTATTAAGCTCACTCGAGGCTTTTTATCATCTGATATTCAAAACGCGATTTGCATACGCCCTTCATTTAGAACTAGATCTATTCAATTTTACTCGATTACTTTCGCACGAATAGATATTTATTTTCATTCCCCATTGGTCCCACTCGTTCGTGACCTCCTCCTCCTTTGAAGTCGCTCGTAGTGTTCAAGCCCAGGCATTTGAAATGCCCGTAAAATGGTTTTATGATAAAATTGAAGGATAATTATAGTGATGAACTCCAGCAAATGCTTCACTTTAATACATGTACTTGGCAATGTTCTACAAGTATGGATGACTAATCCCTCCTCACTAATTGCGTTGCTGGGCCTTAATTGATTTTGAGAAGACCATATCCTTAGCCAAAACCATAATATGAACCATTCATCGTAATGCAAGAAACTGAAGTATGTTTGGGCTATGGACGTGAAAAATTCACGGGACGTTGATACCGATTTATTTCGTGAGTCTAGCGCGCCAATCCAATCACGTTGATAGTAATAAAATGCAGTTCGCTTCCGGATTGACGATTTCGAATTTGGACGTTTTCGGCCACGGACCTCTTTCAATGATATCCTACAGCGAAATCGAATTAAAAGCGATCACTCACCCGTTCTCGTTGGATGCGCAACTGTGACTACGATGCATTCTATCGTGTCTCTATTTAAGTCAAGACTCACCGAATTTGAAAAGCTATTTGTAAAAAAACTTTAAATGTTTCCATCCAAAGTTTCTAATGAATTCGCCCCGCAGTGCTGTATACTCGGACCCTTTAACTTCAGTATTCCTGTCTTAATCGCAGCAACCACAGTACAGCATTCCGTTCATTAAAGGGGAAAAGTAACACTGCCGTACGCTTCCTTCACGCAATGCTTTACAAATATAAACTCAAGGGGATTCTTAACTGCTCAAATTCACTGCTCACTTTCAGTCACTGTTGCGAGTCAAATTTTTCACTTGAGAAAACACTGATAATCCTATATGCAATGTCGTGGGCCAACAGTTCAGCAAAATCTTCACTAGTCTCTGCGTGCACGCAAATTGAACTAGAGACGTGATTAACCGAAAACGGTGGGAGTAGGTCGAAGCAGCACTTGGAGCACAACACTTTGCATTTTATGTTTTCACAATTTTAAAATCGAATCCACGCGTAATGGCACCGAACGAATAATCTCCGCAATTATGGCAAAAATTCAATGGGGAAAAGTGAAATGTACGTTTTATCAAACTTTAAAACGATTTCGGAATCTAATTCGATCTAATTTCCCAAATATTCCCGACATTAAACCGTGGCCAAGAAAAAAAGGCAGTTGTTCTTCACGTCATCCCCGTGGCGCGGTCATAAGTCAACTCCTTCAACAGAGTCTTCTTGACTTTAATGGAAATTAATTTATTTCTCTTTGCTTCATTTCATTTTGCTTCTAATTCAGTGCTAGTGTGCAGTTAATCCTTGCGAAAAATTCGGTTTTCTCTGTTCACTGTGAATCAAGCTCCAAGGACGGAATGAAAATTTCAAACACGATCAACTGTAATACAAAAAGGTTCTCGGACAGCACTTCGCCAATTTCCCCGTGGTTCTTACACTTCGCGATCTTAATATCTTCCAAATATGTTTTGCTTTGTAGTCCGAACAGATAGACACGAAACGATATGCCGCCAAGCACAATCAAATAGTCGGAAATCCACTTTGCCTCGCTAGCTAACACACGGCAGACATGAATCTTCAACGATGAAAATTTTGGGGCCACTTTGAATTGGAAATTTCACTTTTCTTTTTAATCACCACTTGCTGGCCGTTCTCCGCGTGCTTGCCGTCTCGCCGTCGTCAGTCATTTCCACGATCCATCCCAAAAACTTGTCTTTCTTTTCGATTCCCGTGTACACGGTATATCCATCAGCTGCTCGCTCAGCCTAGTCAGGTTGCCTTCGGTAATGTAATACACCGTTGGGGTGCAATAAATCTATGTTCCCATGTTCAAAATTTTAATTGGCAGATTTAAAACTTTTCAAGAAAAATTAACTGAAATATAGCCGCTCCCTTCATATGTTTGCAATGGACCTAGACACTACAAATATGTAGGAATTTTGATAAAAAATTTAGAATTGGTTTGTAAGGTTGATATGTTCCCATGACTACTCAAAAAACGAGGTCAACACACTGAAAACAAAATAGTGGAGAGTTTAAATACATAATGAAATTTTAGTTTTTCGAACTCAATTTACGAAGCCTGTATACAAGTCAAGTTTTAGTATTCAGAAGCTGTTGTTTGACTTACTGGTGATTTATAAAACGCTTTTGGCAGAAGCACTCTCCTGCTACTTCGACTTGTTTTTTTAAACCCTATTCTCCACGATCTAGAGCATTTTGATATTCCAGAATTTACCACTACTTAGATTAGATGCCGGAAGAAGGTTTCTTGAGCTATGCCTTGTTTTTTTGTGTCTGAGGGTTCGAGTTATACTCATCTACATTTGAAAGTTAGGTAGAGTTCTCCAAACCACTGAATTGGCAGTCATGGTGGCTGGTCTTTCAAAATTTCTCTGACTGCTATTAGAAATCTTCAATCTATTCAGTTTCAAACTCATACATTTTGGGTAGTTATATCTTTCTTCCATACTCGTAGATTTGTCCTTAAGAACTCTACATATAAGAGCTGTTTATTCCCCTGGCTCTGCCTCTTTTCATCAAACTTTGACGCCTGAACGGCGCGTGTATGACTATTTCCTGTATGCACCCACTGGAAGCTAATATTTAGGACTCTTAATGAAATTTTTATTACAAACAAAGTTAAATATTGTCTTCCATGAAATACTTAAATAAACTGAACATTTTTAGATCCCGACCTATCCTCACCGTCAAGTCGATGACCAAAGTAGATGGACAATTTGTGTTCGAAACAGAGAAGGCCAATGTCCACAACAAACTTCTCCAACAAATCCAATCAGGTATCAAATTGAAGCCAGTGAAAACGAACGACAGGAGCAAACCATTTTTAGAAGGTCTCAGAAAATTCCGACGACAAATGACTATAGAGGAACAAATCCAAAAATCCGAATCAAGAGCAGCCTTAAACGAGGTAACACTATTCCTATTTTGTTCAATACATGTCCACTTTTTCCAAATTATGTCAATCCAACTAAAATGCAATACCTGCATTCTGCACTTCAATTGAAGGAGCCGGTGGAAAGTGAAGATGAAATGGATGATATCGATAAACTTCGTGATGATTTACAGAGTACAAAACAAATGCTTGCACTAGAACTAAGAAATAAAGAGGCACAAGAACGGGAAAATAAATTGCTGCAGGCGAAAATTGCTAATCTCGAAGCTGAATTGGAACGTGAAAAATCTAAATCGAAATCGGACTCGAACACGAGTGTATCAACTAGCAATTCCGCTGCCGATGAAGCTCTTGTCAATTCGTTGAAAAAGGATGCCGAAGAGGCGAGAAAAACATGTAAGGAGCTCGAAAAGAAATACCAACAATCCGCAGAACAATTGGATTCAGCTCGCTCGGAAATTGAAGAACACAAGAGAATGATTGCTAATCTCGAAAGGAAACTGACACTGGTAAGTGATTGAGGTTTATCTTTCAATATTTTCAATGATTTTTCGAGTAATCAATTTTATATATTTATAAATAAGTAAACGGCTGCTTTATTAACTATTTATTTTAATGCAATGTATCGGCATGCATATACAGGGCTTTAATAAAAGCTTTAGCAAGAGTAATAGTAATAGGTCGCAATTTGGCTTCTGCTATTCGCTTGAAGATTCTAACGACTCGGATATTTATTATGAACAGGATGCTTATGATGAACAGGTAAAAGTTAACATCAATATTCCTTCATCATTAGTACAACTCATTACCATCTGTTTGTGGCTAATAAAAACATTCGAGTTTTCTGTTTTGAAAGTCATCAAAATACAAGCATATTTCTGCTTCAATTCACTTTTAAATTCCGTCGAAAAATTATTAAAAAACAATAGCCGCAATTTTCACAAGAAAATATATCTGTGCATAATTATTATGTTTAAAATAAAAAATCTAATTTATTTAAATTTTCGAATACAAAAATTCATGTGTTTATTCGCCTGAAAAAATATAATGTCATACACTCTCAAAAATGTGTATTTATGGAAAAACCGCGAAATACCGAAACCATCACTAATCCCTGATTGTATACAGCTAACAATCAGTAAATTGTATGGAGAAATTTCCCAGGGAAATAAACACATGAACCTTGAAAATATGATTAACGTTATGAAATTATTGGGAAGTGAGGAGAAAACTCATTTGTATTTGCTGGCAGAGTCGAAAATGGAAAAATTTAATCAGCAGATAGGCTTAAAAGAAATTGATGCCCATGTCGTTGACAATGTCAAGGACAAATCGTTATCCTTAAGGAATGAAGTAAACAAATGTGTTAGGTGTGATTTATTGAGAATGGTAACGACTGCATTTGATAATACTAAATGAATGATTCCTGATGGAAGGTTTACATCTCTATCTTATCTCAATAGAACTGTGTTTTTCTAACACGTTTTCTCAAACTTGGCCTTTTATTATTGAAACAGAAGAAAATAAAATCAAACTATTTCAAAGTTAATGTTTCAAAACTGTATATGGGATTGAATTTAAAGTATCGAGTACGAGATAAAACTTAAAAAAATAGCTAAAATACTTTCGGATGTTTGAATCTTTATTCGATACGTAGCGGAATCCCCCTATCATAGGTCCAAAATGCCTGTTACTCAGGCACGAATGGAACGCAATTAACATACATGACGTCACAGTGGGAACTGTCAAAAGCTGTTCAATTGGTCTAAAAGAACAGGTCAATAGGTCTAAAATCCTGGTACGCATTGTGACGTCTTGCATCCGCTTTCGGGCCTGTGTGAAGGGCATTGGTCTAAACCATGAAGGTATACTCAGCTTTCATTTAATCACCCAAGTCAAGCAACATAGATAGTAATTAGCAATTAGTTGTGAAACCATGCGGTGCACCACGTATGGTTACCATGCAGGCATTTTATCTCTTTTCTTTTATCGCAGGCTCCATCAAAGGCTTCCTTTTACCAATAATATCTATCTGCTAACATAGTAATAGTGCTACGATACTGAAACGTTTAAATGAAAATGTAATTTTTAAGCAATCAAATACAATAAATTAGAGTTTCATGATCGATTTTATATTTTAAAGTAGATACGTTTCAGATAAGAAAGACTTTAAACGGTTTTTAGAGTTTTGTAAAAATACAGCTCGCAAATAAAATATTTTATTCAGTTTTGACCATCTTGAAGACCAGCTGCATACACAGGAAAACAAAGCTCCAAGTATACAAATCTGTGATAAGACCTGTGTTATGCTATGGGTGTGAAACATGGACCCTAAACCAAGCATCCGCAAATATATTAAATGCCTTTGTGCGGTGGGTCCTGAGGCGAATAATCGGAGAAAAGCTAGACGGGGACCAATGGCGAATTCGATACAACTATGAGCTGTATAAACCGAGGAAACACTGGTCTGACTCGATCGACGAAGACAATTCATCGCTGCGCGGATTGCAAAATTGGAGGACGCGGTCAATGTACCAAGACAGTTGGAGGCGCTTATTGCAGGAAGCGAAGGCCCGAGAGAGTCTGTAGCGCTACCAAGAAAAAAAAATTGTTTACAATATCCTATTAAAATCGGTACCTGTCAGCGCGTCACAGCAAGTTTTCTCAGGAACTATCGAAGCTAAACTCATCAAATTTTGTGGAAAAGTCAGAAATTTTTAGTTAATAAAAATTCTGTAGTCAGAAAAATTCGAAGTCTCTTAAGTCTCTCTCCCCATATAAGGACGTGAGCCCTTAAACAGTTTTTTCACTGAAAGGTGTTGATGAGATCTCTTGATATTCGTTATTAAAAGCGCAATATAGATGATGGGATAGGCAGGGGAAGCGAATAACACAAAAAAGGGGGTCTACTCATATATGAAGGTGATCCCCACCAAATTTTTTTACCAAAGGTGATCATGATGGGTATTAAATGAAAGATATTGATGAGAACCTTTCTACACCATTTGTTTCGAGGAGTGCAAGGGATGGAGAAACAAATAAAAATGTTGTATACGTCCTCACGATTAGACACATGTGATTCGAAAAATCTGAAAAAATCATGGAGGTAGGGCTTTATGACTAAAACAGCAAAAAATACCTTCGAAGAAGAAATGTACCCAACTTTGTTAATAATATAACATTTTCTTTCATAAAATCGCAAGGGTAAATTTTATATTTAGCCAATTCTGTATAAACTCCTTATATCTGATACTCGTAACTTTCGTTGAAATATCGTCATATTTACGGGACCTCAGAAAAAAGGCTCCTGGAATAGATGAAATACGGGCAGAACTGCTCCAGCACGAGGTCCCTATCTAAATAATCTTGTGCCTCGGCTAATATGCAGAATATGGTCAGAGGACCAGTTACCAAAGGACTGGCGGAAAAGTATAATATGTCCTATACACAAAAAGGAGGACAAATTAAGTTGTGAAAATTATAGAGGCGTTGCGTCTGTACACGTCTTATAAAGTGCTCCCCAAAACCTTAGAAAAAAAATTAAAACAGTACTATGAAAATATTATCTGAGAGTATCAAGAAGGCTTTGGAAGTGGACAGTCTACAATAGACCAAATATTCTTAGTAAAACAGGTGCTCGAAAAGTGCTGAGAATATAAAATCGATGTGCACCAACTCTTTATAGACTTCAAGCAAGCATACGACAGAGTCAACAGAAATATGCTGTACAAAATGATGCTTGATTTTGGCGTCCCAACAAAACTAGTTAGCATGGTCAAAGTCACGATGCTAAACACAGAGTCCGAGGTCAAGGTAAATGGCGAACTAACGGACAGCTTTAGAATAAAACGTAGAAAGAATAGAAGAAAACTGGCTACCCAAAAGAACATTGACAGATAGAGCACAAGGTAGACGTCCAGTGGGAAGACCGAGGACTCGATGGGAAGACACAATAGAAGCTGACAGCAGATCTTTATTGGGTGGCGGACAAGGTTGCGGAACCATAATGATTGGAGGAAATTAATCCTGGAGGCCAAGGCCCGGCTTGAGCTGTCGCACCATAGATGATGATGATGATGAGTCATATTTAGAGAAATTATAGCTCTTTTAATCTATCCAATAACAACAACACAAGATTTTTCTACTATATGGACTTTGCATCGGTCAAAACACCACATTTTTGAGTGCACCTTCTCAAAATTTCCAGTTAAGATGAGCAACAAAAATTTCTTTAAGATCCCATTAAATTAATGATCTTAGTGATATTACAACAAAATGGTTGCCAATTAAATTAGAATAAGAAAAATGTTTAGCATGAAACCAAGTATTTACTAAATGTGGCCTTAAAATTTTGATAATTGATGTCTACATATCGAAGATTTAGTACAAAACCCTTCTAACAGGAGCATTGTACTATCTAATTAACTTAACTTAACTACTCCGCTTAAACATGTGCTGATACATCAATTTCGAAGTGCTATTCGTCATAGACTTTATCTCATTTTTAGGGCTTGGTAAAATGTTTTTAACAAAGATCTACTAGTTTCGCGTCATGTCTATCCGTCCTTCCGTCCGCCAGTTCGTAAGTACGTTTATCTGCCCGTATATTACAGCAAGTTTCCTCAGAAATAAAAGCAACTAAACAGCTCAAACTTTGTGACAAGGTGAGAAGTGGTGGTCTCTTAAAAGATTAGGGCTTATCAAACATTTAAAAATTCTCCAAATCAATGTTCATCCAATTTTTCAGAAAAACGCAAATAAATTTAATTTAAACAAATACTCGTATATATTTCGGAGGTAAGAGTTCCTCCTTCTTCAGTGTTTTTTGGTATGGTTTAGTTCCAAGTATTATCCACTTTTTATATCCCTTACATTTTACCTGTTTTCGTCGTCACTGAAAAAGGAGGAACTCTTACCTCCGAAATATATATTTGTTTAAATTAAATTTATTTGCGTTTTTCTGGAAAATTGGAGGAACATTGATTTGGAGAATTTCAAAATAGTTTAATGGGAGTCCCCCTCATACAAAAGTAGCCCTTCAAAATTATTTTTAAGCAAAGGCAGTCGAGTGGGCTGTCGAATGAAAGGTCTTGAATATAACTTTTAGAGTCTATAACAAAAAGTCATTTTGTGCTTCAGGGGGAGAATTTGTGCCCTCGTCACCTATTGCGACTGAAAGCCGAAAAATCTGTAAAAAATCACGGAGGTAGGTCAAAGTTCACTCAACTTTGTTGATAATAGTATTTGTAAATTTTACGTTTTCCCCATAAAATCAAAACGGTAGGCTTAAACATTTTAAAATTTTACAGCTGTATGGATTGATATAAGTTCCAATGTAGCTTATAAAATATGGTGGCAGTCGTGTTCAGAAAGCCATCCACAAAGTCATCCAGCAGCACATTTGGCAACAAGAACATATGCCGAACGAGTGGAGCCAATCAATTATATTCCCTATCCACAAATTAAGCGAAAAGCTACAGTGCGAAAACTATAGAAGTGTATCACTACTTTGCACAGCGTACAAAATATTTTCAAAAATCTTAGAAAATAAAATCAATACTATTATTGGAGAGTATCACGATGGCTTTAGAGTAGGCAAACCCGATAGACGAATGGTTTATAGTCAAACAGGTACTTGAGAAATGCTGGGAGTTCAACATAAACATGACGTCGACAACCTCCCAAATGCGCATCACTAACCAACTCACCGACGCCTTTGACGCAAATATCGAACTAAAGTAGAGAGATAGGCTAGCCTAACTGCTCATCAATTTGGCTCTGGAAGCTGCCTGTCGATACAAGAGGTACTACTATACCAGTCGAGCCAAGTGGTAGCATATGCGAAGGACATCAATATTTTGTCACGGTCATTAGCAACTGCCAAAGAACTTTTCCTGAAACTCGACAACGAAGCAAAACTAGTAGGGCTGCAAATCGATGAAAATAAAACAAAGAGCATGATGCAGTCGAGGAAAAATACCTCAAATACTTGTATACAAAGTATCACACTTGGCGAATACAATATCGAAAATACGGGCGAATTTATGTATTTAGGCGCGAAAATATCGAGAACCACTAATGGATGAGACGAAATACGCCAAAGAATATACCTCGACTCGGTCGTCGAAGACAGTTCATCGCTGCTCGGATTCTAAAATTGGAGGACGCGGTCGATGGACCGAGACAGTTGCAGGCGCTTGTTATAGAAAGCAAAGGCCCGAGAGAGCTGTAGTACTACGAAAAAGAAGAAGAAGATTGATATAAGATCCTCATGTTAACTAAATTTCATGGCAATCAGATTATAACCAAGCGAGTCATAGCCATCTCAATAGTATGAAATTCTAACAACACGAACACGTGTTTATGGTTGATGCATTTTTTAAATCAACCTAGGCACTCTTACTTTGTTCGGATTTTTAAAAAAATTTTAGGGATAGTTTTTAATTGGAATGTGTTCAATTGGCCGAACATTCAGAAAAATTATTTAAGCTGGAACAAAATGGTGGGTGTTATGTGCTTACGAAAGAAACTCAACATCTTTTGGATAAATTTGAACGGTTTTTTATACAAGCATTGGGCGAATAATTCAAATGATCGATTCATGCTATCAGAAAATTAGTTTCAAACCCTAGGATGTTAAAAAGCCTTTCTGCTAGGAGCACTCTACTACTCAACTTGTTCAACATACATGTTTCGTTTAGTTTCGTTAAGTAGAATCTTAACTTTTTATTTCTCCATGAAGAGCAATAGTTTAGTTTAATTGAGTTGATTTTTAGATCACACTTTTGACACTATTGCCAAAGAATATCTAAGAACTGATAAATTGTCTTGACATGGCAACTAAAATATTATCTGTATATCCTACAACCTTACATTCACTTTAATCTAGCATCCGTCAGACTTTATTAACTGTTTGATCCCAAATCAGAGTAAAAAACCAGCCTGCAAAGTGCCTTGATTTTTGAGCGGCTTAAAAACAAGCGTAGCGCCCAATTGAGTGGGGATGCACATTTTTGGGCGTTTTCTGGAAGTAAAGAAATACGGATAAAGTAAATTCCTTGCAAGCAAGTGATATTTCAACCTGTTAACTAGAGTGGTATTTCGATCGCCTCATTTCTCATGTAAGCACTAGGGTTGCCTTTAGTTAATATATCAGTAGTTTCTTTTATAGCACTACAGCCCCTTTTGGGCCTTTGCTTGGAGATAGTTATCATTATCATGATCATGATCGAGTGTATCGGCACTCCACAAGGTGATATGGTCAGTATCTTACTTTCGCCGTGTGTCCGTCCACCCAGCTGCGATACATTCTTATTTTAAACACGCACGTATCATAACTGAACGGGCTTACAGGCCGTTCCAACAATCACTCGAACTAAATCTCGTTGGCACCAACGAGACTCGAACCAGGGACCTTCGGCTTATGGGTTGGGTGCTCTAACCACTTCACCACGCGGACTACAATATATCAGTAGTTACAAAATGGAAAGTAAATGTGTCTCGCTGGCAAGTTCCTCGGCGTAATTACATGCCGACAGCTTTTTTTTATAAATATTCTTGCTTTAGAAGTTATGTAGCTTCAAGCGATTGGTATTTGAAATTACAGGCTCTTGAAACGGGGGTTTTATCTATCGCCTAATTTTGAGTGAGATCTCACCGTGGATATATTTTTAAAAGTTAGTGAGTGAAGTTGTACTCCATACTATAAAATTTAATGCCAGAATGTAGTTACACTAACAAGAAATTTCGGTGGCCTCTTGTGTGATTTTATTGCAATCTTTTTCAACTATTTTACATCATTTCTGTATATTTCCATCAAATTGTCTATGAAATGAGTGGGATGATTATTTAACTTTTTCTTCTGTACTTCATGACGCGTTCGGAATATGTTTCTTCAAACTTAATAAATTCAGATTATAGTTTAATTCAAGTAATTCAATGTGATAAAGAAACTGATAAAGTATCTTGTCTGCTTTTTCACTGTCAAATTGGAATTACTGTTAACACAATGGCATCATCCATAGACTAGCTCCGCGAATGTAGAATATCTACCAGCATTCCAATAAGTTTTCCCAGGTCTCTGAAATTATGTTTGTCCCTTTTATTAACGCTCACCATTGAATGAATTAAGTCAAATAGTCTTTACTCACTATTAGAAAACGTATTTTGTAACATTATTATGATACTTAAGTCAAGAGGATAAAACGGTGCCAGAGCTCATAGCTTAGCATGAGATTCATGAGGGTAATCGTCTCCAAAAGGAAAAGCAGAACACTCAAACGAACTATGATTTGGACAAAATTCTTAATAGACAAGCATGCTCAGAGCATCTGAACTTTGAATGATACAATACATTGTTAACAGATGCGGAATAATAAGAATATAAGATAAATCCCACACCACATGCCACAAAAGAACAAATTATAATTTTTATTTTAAGCAACGTCCAACCCCCACTGTTCTGGGTATAGTAACAGTATAAGACAACACTGGAGAATCAATTCATATAAGCAGAGGATGGGAGACTGGAACCTTTATCTGGGTACAACCAAGAACATGTTTCCACTCATGAACTCTGCGTTCATTATGCATAGAGTGCTAGTCTATACATGCAATACTTGCATAAATCATAACAGAAAATGGACTCGGAGTTTAATTTGATTATAGAAGGAGAAGCGATAAAGTTTCCCCAACCACATACAGTAGACTCCGTTTATAACGATGCCGGATATAATGATAGGTCGGATTTAAAAAAGGAAACTACAACAGAAGTTTGGTTTCGTATCCTATTCATCAGTGAATATTCCGAGTTTAACGATGTCGCTTATACCGATATTCCGTATATAACAAGACAATAAAGGCCAGTTACTCCGTTTCTTTGTTCCGCATATAGAGATGTCATGGAATTTCTCGCGCATCACGCTCTCATGCCTTCCCCACTCCATTTTATGAATTTTATTTTTAGTATTGTGTTTAGCGGAACCATCCCGAATCTTTCCTCAACCCTATCTGTTATGTTATAATGAAATTGAAACAGTTGAGTTTTGGCAAGCGTCATATCACAATGTCTAAACGTCAGGTTTTTTCAGTTGCCGAGAAAATTGCGGTTATTTAGCGCTTAGAAGATGGTTAAAATTCAATTTCGAATGTATCCCGTGATCTTAAGATAAGTCAGTCAACGGTCTCTACTATCTGGAAATCTCGCGCTCTAATAAAAGAAAAACTTACCATAGGTGAAACTAGGACTAAAAAACTTAAGACAAGCCACCATAAGGATATTGAAGATGCACTATTGGTACGGATGAAGATTCAACGCAGTAAAAATATCCCAATCTGCGGACCAATCTTACAAGAGAAAGCCAACGAGTTTGGTAAGCTTTTAAATAAACCAGATTTAAATTGCTCTCATTCCTGGATCACAGGTTTTCGAAAACGTCACAGTATTTTTTTTGGAAAAATTAGCGGGGAAGCTGCAAGCGGTTCAGGAGCAGTTAAAGGAAATTGTCTGCGTAACGTCTGGCCTACAATTCGTAAAAATTTTGGGGACAATGAAATTTACAACGCTGATGAGACTGGGCAATTTGGCGTTTAACACCATATAAAACTCTTAGATTCAAAGGCGAGACATGCCATGGAGGAAAGCTCTCGAAGGAAAGACTTACAGTGCTTGTAGCTAGCAATATGACTGAGTCTGATAAACAACAACTTTTCGTGATAAGAAAATCCAAAACACCACGGTGCTTCAAGAATGTCAATTTACCAGTTGATTACAAAAACAATAAGAAAGCATGGATGACGAGTGATGTTTTCACTGAGTGGTTACGACAATGGGATAAGAAACTTGGAAAACAAAATCGAAAAATCTTACTAACTGTCGAAAACTGTCCGTCGCAACCACCCGTACAAATTAAAAAAAATATCGAGCTACAATTTCTGATATATCAAAAAAACATAATAACTGTCTAATTAAATTTATTTTACGACAACTGTTTACAAAGAAACAATTTTTCTGATTAAAAATAAATAACTGCACTTTGTTTATGTGAATTTTGTTGATTTTAATTTATTGATTTTGTGTACATGAATTTTGTCAAGTGTTATTTTGTATAATTTCGGATTTTGTTAATTTGAATTATTCCAAATTTTTAAGATTTTGTGTAGGGGGATTTTATTTGTATGGTCATTAGCTTGACTTACTTGGGAAACCCCTGTGTCAAGTTTTCTGGCAAGCCGAAGTACTTTACTGCTAGTTGTAATTCGACCAGCACTTCCCCGATACTGACAGTTCTTACTCTGAGGATTCTCTTCTTTGTCACGATGACCACTTCAGGTTTTTCCTATCGTAGGCTGATCCCAAGAGCAGTCATCTAGTTGGCACATTCGCTCATCAAGCCAAAACTGCACATGCTCAACTGTGCGTCCAGCAACCAGCACAGCAGTATCATATGTATAACCGATCATGCGCGACTCATCACAGCAGTATCACATATATAACTGATCATGCGCGACTCCTCCGGCTGCTCAAATCTCGTTAGTCCATCGTATGAAATATTCCACAAGTCTGGACCAAGAATGGACCCTTGGTCAATATCTAACGTAACTTTCATCCTTCACCGACCTTGCTTCATTTCAGACAGCAGACTCGATTGCTAGATAGTTCCTTGGAATCCGCATCAACTTGGAAAAAGTGTTCTAACTTTTCAAGAATATGCGTCCATCTGAGGGAATTGAAAGCATTCCTAAGATTAACTCACACAATAAAACAACAGGTTGGTAGACCGGCTTTAAGCTCCTACTCGCTGGACCACGCTCCCCAACTTCGCAGTCGCGTAGATACTTCCGAAGAAATAAGTCCACAGCGGCACGGATCGCGTCCGTGCCCACACTATCGCATACGTATTTCACCTTCATATAAACAGGGCTTCCGTAGCCTACCGAAGCTTCGCATCACCAGATTATAGCCCAAGCTCCATGGATCTCTGTTCACATCATCCACGAGCCAGCAGCGCACCTCGCTGCTATGAATGAGTAAGGGACGCATCAGACTGAGACTATTTAGCCGCACTTCTGTCGCAAGTTACACATCGTTAAATGGAAGCCCGCACACTGCGATTTTCGACAATTTTGTCCAGGTCGGCAGTCGCAGGAATTTGCGATTTTTCCTAAAACCAGTTTAGTAGGTAGTTTTTGTGATACTCGCGCAGGCGCACATCATTTGGACATTTGGCGCTGACGTGCATGGAAGTTTCTTGCATAGCGCACAAATGAGTTAGCGCATGTGTTCCTGGCAAAGACATACCTTCAAATGAGCATATTAGTTCTGCGCATGCCTGAAGTTCCTTTGCAAATCTTGTCGCAGTGTGTTCGTATTTGCGTCTGAAAATCGCTGGTTACGGCAGAAAAATCGCAATGTGGCCGAACCCTTAGCGAACGCATTTGTTAGCCTGCTTCATCCCGAGTTCCCGCGCGTTTGCTTTGGAGCTTATGACACTCGCTTTGCTGTTCAGCGATTTCAGTTGACCACCAATGCACCAAGGCATACCATCTCAGGGTCTTGGACAAGTATGGAAAATTTGCCAGCATGCATAGTTCTCATGGTCGAGTTCACAATATCTTCGGCTTTGTGTGCCTGCCGTTAGCACATTAACGAACACATCAACGAGTCTCTCGATGTCCGTCTCCCGGTAGCGGATCGACTTGCATGTCTCTCGCATACTGCTTAAGCGGGTGCCCTGCAGTACGGTGCTATATGGCCGTATCTGAGGAACCTGAAATAGTGGCGAGGGATGAATATGCGTTGTCCTCTGTTATTTTCCGCATCACCCGCCTAGACTAAACAATTCCTTATTTACGGCCTTTTCTCCTTCAGTCAAGTCCTTCTGGCGATCAAGGTCCTTACTCTCAAGGGTTGCAATAGCCTTGGGCGAGTTTACTGTCACTTTCTTACCCAGGACCGTTTTGACGTCACGCGAAGATTCGCTCTTTGCTGCCTAGTCCTCCGGACCTGGAGGCCGTACTTCTCTAATGACCTCTTCACGGTTTTCCTGAGCAGGGGTGTACTAGGACCCATTCCCTTGAATGAGAGTACTGATTGGCGCATGGTACCAATTACTGTCTACTGATAACTGTGGAGTGTGGCCTTCTAATGGCGGGAACTCATTTAAACTACGTCGTCTCTGTTCAACCGTAAATACGTAGATAAGTGCTAATGCGAGAATATTAACATGAGATTCGAAAAGAATGATTTTTTCGTTACCAAATGCAATAGAGTTAATTTTTTCGTTTCTTTCAACATAAAGCAAGTGATCTTCTATAAAAACTCGTAAATCATGCATCTGGCGATGCTTCAATATTTAACATTGCGCAAAACAACCCGTGCTTCGGAGTCTTTCATTACATTTTGTTTTATAAACAATACAAAATTTCCCGTTAAAACATACGCTGCCCCTGGGGAGAAAGTTAGAAAAGCTAATTAAATGGAAATTGTGATCACCGTGGATGTACGAAGATATGACAATTAAGTAATGAGACTGATTTTATTGCCGCGCTTGTGGTAAACCTGCGACCTTGAAACTCCCTTCCCCGGAATCCTTCCCCTCTTCATTAATATATTTAACATTGCTCTAAGTTCGCCTGCTGTGTCGTGTTGATTAAACGTGTGTTGGTGGTGCTCGTCACGAAAATGGAGAAACGAAGTCAAGAGCAACGGGTCGCGATAAAATTTTGCGCCAGATTGAGCGAAACAGCTTCGGAAACGTACGCTAAAATTGTAAAAGTGCATGGTGATAGTGCTCTTAGTCGTGCCCAGGTGTTTCGATGGTATAAAAAGTTTAAGGAGGGGCGTGAAAGCATGGAAGACGAGGCGCGGACCGGGAGACCAGTCGAGGTGCGGACTGACGCGAATGCGCAGCGTGTGCGTGCCCTAATCCGTGAAGATCAGCATTTAACAGTTCGAATGTTGGCCACGGAACTGGGTATGAACCGTGAAACAGCCAGACAAATTTTAACCGACGATTTTGGGATGAAAAAGTTGTTCGCGAAGATGGTTCCAAAGAACCTTTCTGAGGAGTCCCAGTATTTGGCCTCTAAAGGGATCGCCGTGTTGCAACAGCCGCCTTATTCGCCCGATATATCACCCTGTGACTTTTTTTGTTCCCTAGAACAAAATCGGTGGTCAAAGGAATCCATTTTGAGTCAATTACGGACATCTAGGCGGCTGTGGCGAGGGTACTCGCGGACATCCCAGTCGAAGCGTCCCAGAAATGTTACGAAGCATGGAAAACGCGCTGGAATCGTTGTACAGCTGCCTAAGGGGACTACTTTGAAGGAGATGTTGTAGAATAATGTTTAAGTACACGGTTTTCATAGGATCAGTCTCATTACTTAATTGTCACACCTCGTATTGTGCGGCTAATATTGAGAAATGCAGAAGCTGTTTCGAAATCTACACACTCTTATATTTTTTCTTGGAATGCCGTCAGATTTCAGTGTCTGAGACACCGAAAATGACTCAACAAGTCGAAACGCGTCTACTCACTCAATAAAGCAAGGCCGACGGCTTTTCAAGAAAAAGAGAATTGGCCTGTTGATATCAAATGAACAAATTTATGACTACTCTGTTATCCACTAAAAAACGAATGTTTATTATCTGTAGTGTTTTCAATTGTGCTGAAGGTAATCATAGTGCTAAGGTCATTGAAATTTAGAATTACTTCATTGATGCTTTTTTTGAAATAAAAGATTAAGTATAGATCGTCTCATAAAACACAAATTTAAGGTACAACAAGTTGGGTATATTAGATAGAGCTAGGCTCATATCAGAAGGGTTTTGTACTCAGCCTACGATATGCAGACACCAATAAATAATGAATAAACTCAAGAAAAACTTAAACGACATCTACAACAAATACGAGTACGTTCTCGCTTTAAAAGGGAAACCATTATTATACCATTTTAACTTGCGGCCATTTTGTTGCAATATCACTAAAAACCATTGACTGAATGAAATCTTAAAGATATTTTTGATTAATAATTTTTTCTGGAAATTAGAAGATCCAATTAAAAGTGTAGTAGAAAGCCCGAATGGTAGAAAAACCATGCATTATTTTTGTTGTACTCGGAGAGCTTTCAAATTGCTATTACTTCCGAAAATGCGATTTGACTTTATTGAAACTTCCAGACTATAAGGACATTTCCTTGAACTACAATACTTTAATTTAAATTTAAAGGTACCCATATGAACGGTTAATTCACCGTATAAGTGGCCATATATATATATATATATATATATATATATATATATATATATATATATATATATATATATATATATATATATATATATATATATATATATATATATATATATATATATATATATATATATATATATATCTAAAATTTCATTAGATTTAAGGGTACCCTTCCAATTTTATACAAGAAAAAGTAAAATTGATAAATCATACTATTACTAACAAAGTTTAGCGCATTTCAACTTCTCAGGTGTTTGTCGTTGTTCTACTCATAGAGAACTATGATTTTTCTGATTTTTCGATCCATAGGTGTCCAATCGCGTGGGGGAGGACGCAACTTTTTCGTGTGTTTCTGCTTCCCTTGCCTATGGCATCAACGATATTGAAATTTTAAAAACAGATATTTAAAGCTCTCATCAAGGCCTTTCTTTTGATTCCCTACTCGACTATATTTGGTGAAAAAAAATTTTAAGGGTTCACATCCTTATATGGGGAGACCCCCAGTTAAAAGCCTTTTAAATTTTTTTTTGGCTACACAACTTTCGTTAACGAAGAACTTCTGAGCTGATCACAAAATTTGATCACCGTAGCTTTTATATTTCCTGAGAAAACTTGCTGTGACGCACTGACGGATGGACGGACTGACAGGTACCGATATTAATAGGGTTTGTAAAAAAATGTTTCACAAACCCCTTAAAAGCAGAGCAAACAGTTCTTTTAAAATTGTTTATTGGTAAGAATTCTACCGCAAAAAAATTTCATTAGGGTTATGTATTAATTTACAAAACCCTATTAAAATCGCCACTTGCCTCTCCATCTGTCTGTCCGTCCAATTGTCACATAGTTTTTTTCGGAACGATAGAAGTTACAAACACCAAACTTAATAGGATTATGTAAAGTGATGGCCTCTTTAAAGTTTGAGTATGAAAAATGTTTTCCAAAGTTTCAAGGGGACCTCCTTATATACTGAGGGTACCCTTAAACATTTTTTCGTTGCCAAAAATGATCCGTATGGTGTCAAAAGAAAAGTCTTGACTTTTCAAAAAAAAGTCTTAAATCTTCGCCATTTGCACTGAAGGGGGAGCAGGGCTAAGTTTGGTTAGGATGAAGTCAGTCTCACCGCGCTCTTTATAGAGCCTAGTCCTCAGATCAGCGATGTGATGCGGAGTGAGTAACGGCCTATCTCCTCGTGAGCAACTGGTTTCATACCACCTGTATTTCTATGCAGATCGATTTTACTACGTTATCTAGCCCTAAGATAACCAACACCGCCGACTCTGAGACTGTCAGATATGTAGGTGCAATCCTCAGCGCTCTTTACACCTATTCTATCATCATGTGTTTTCAGTACAGCATTTTGCTGAGAGCACTGCTCTATACTCCTGAAAAGTACAGTAGCACCAACCGTACGGCGCTCGTCAACAGTCGCTTTTTTATGAGGTAGACCTTGTCTTCAAGTTTATTCATAAAGCTAAACTTATTTTGCGGAATTTCCTAGTTTAATAATATTCTTATAATTTTCTTTCTAAATTGTTGCTGAAGCTTAAGCATTTTATGTACTCTAATTTCTGTTTAATTTATTCTAGATGCATACTAGATTTTGCTCTATGGGTTTTAATATTTTTGTTTTATTTTCACCCTTACTAATTGCAAAGTTTGCACTAACTTTAAAGATGTACAATTTAATCTACCGTTTCGAGGCCATGCAGAATCGCTGCGCAGTTCAACCTTCATTCCTATTACCAATCAGTGGAGAGTCCTTTTTCAGCTACTCTATTGGCAGGAATTAAAGTGTTACCATACTAAAAGATATATCTCATGTGATTTCATTTTTGAAACTTCTTTTTATGGCATTAAACGACGATGAATTGTCTTCAAAAATGCTTAAATCGTTTGTTCGCAAGCAACGATCACTTAATTTCAGATTGAGAAAAGTTGTACAATATTTTCTGATAAATAAAACTCTAACAAGAATTAAAAATTAAGTTTACTACTTCAATTTTTTTCATTTAGGCGATGCAACCTACGACGATTAGTTTTAAACTCTACAATTCTATCGCTTTATAAATATTACACTACTCTTTAGATAATTATTATTTCCTGGTTTATTTATCTATGAATGGACTTGAATATTTTTTTCTTGTAATATTTTGAAGATAGTTGTACGATACTTTAAATTTAACATTAAAATAGTTGTAAATTTCCTAAAAATAAGCTCTGATTCAAGACCTCTTCCTTAATTTTATTTCCCTGGTTAAAAATGAGACCAATAGTTAACTTAAAAAGGATAATTTTGTTTATAACATAGACTTAAAGTGCATAACTATATATTTAGCTTAACAATTTGTCTAACACAATATGATACGAGTATATGTATTTAATGTATTTATTTCTAATTGTAATATACATGGAACAATGAATTGTAAATCACCTCTTAGACTCCTGTTCTATCATTTAATTCCTTCTTCAACTCCCAATAATAATTAATATACTCGCATATGTACATTTTAAACCCGTCAATCCAATTAAAATATTTCATTTGGATTATAAACATAATTTTAATAATATACCTCATTTATCTTTTAGGGAGGTACCGAAGTAAGGCGACCAAGTGAAGCAGCTCAGAAGGAAAGTTCACCGGAACCCGAGATTGAAGAGTCTGAAAGTGAAAGCGACGAAGATGAAGAAAAGAAAGCTGAACGATTGGCCAGACGATTGACCCGAGAGGTGAAAATGTTGACGACTAAACTACAAAAACTTAAGGATAAACAGCAAGCAGCACAGAAAGAACGAACAAATCTCAAAGAAGCAATGAAGAAGAATCAAGCACTATTAAAGTAAGTTGAAATTCTAAGCCGGCACGTGCTTTATCATATCATTTCAGGGAAGAAACCAAACGATACAAGAAGCTCCAAAAGGAAGTTGACAAGATGGCTAAAATGCTTCATGATGACGAGGAAGATGAAGATGCTGAAGAAAAGGATGAAGAAGAAGAAGAGGAGGAAGAGGAGGAAGAATCAGAAAGTGAAGAGGAAACAGAAACAGAAGAATCTGAAGAAGAAAGCGGTTCAGAAACTGAAAGCGAATCAGAGGATGAGGTAAATATAAATTAGTTATACCATAAATTCTTTTCGGAATTTATTTAAATTTTAAACGTTTACAAATAGGATGCATCTGATCAAGATAAGAAAGCTAATTTGGAACCACGTATTAAGAAGCACGAAGGACGGCTCAATGCACTCAAGAAGGGCAATTACCTACTCCAAACCAATGTTGATCGTCTTCTAGACGAAGTCAATAAAATGCGTGAACAATCAGCATCGCTACAAAGAGACTTAGATTCGGTTCTGTCAGAATTAGGATAGAAATTTTTACAATTTTTAGATACATATTTACAATAATTTTCTAATCACAATTTTATCAAAGCTGTCTTTTCAGCTTTGCTTCTAAATGCTTTTATTATAACACAATGAAAATAAATGGACAACGAGCGATTGATAACAACGCAATCATATTAGAATCCTTATCAACTAAATTTCAAATATATACGCTGCAATTTATTATTTGATCAATGTGAATGGAATTTGTCCTGCTTTTGAAATACTTACAGAACACGTCTATATAATATTTAAATAAAATAATTTTATTTGTGAAACGAATGCAATTTTCTTTCATTCTTGGAACTGAAATATTAAGCCTCTAATGCAATCGACTGATGTTCGAAAATTCGTTGTAAATGATCAGTGAGAATAATAGCGATTAAAAATTAATTCCGAATGATTGCCATTTTACAGTACACAAAATAACGTGAGTATAGTAACTAATTATTAGATTGTCAATTAAATGACCACTCGCCTATAAAAGCCAAAGCTTCGTTGAATTTAATTATCCTCCGAAATCCAATTTTTTTCTGCGTAATTTTATATCATATATTAATTAAAAATCATACCACCCATAGTCAGGACTTTCATTATTTCGATGTGTGCTAATCATTAATTTCAATTATTAATTTATGCCCTCGTGATGGGAAATCTATCAAAGGTTGGTAATGATAACTTCATGTTGATGTGATATTCAATGAAAATAGCATCAGAATAATTTCATTTACAGTGAACATTTAAGCACTCAATAGTAAAAACGAAATCATAAACAAAATATTATATTGGATTAGAAATTACAATTTACTAGGTGGTAATATTCAATCAATTATTATCATGGGTATAAATTTCAACTACAAATTTCCGAAAGTGTTTTAGTCAAAAAGTCAATGTAGAAAACATATCAATTGAATTTTTATTGGCGTAAATTTGATCATGTACAACAATCCCACCGAAATAACCACAACTTAAAATATTTAGTACAGATTTTATGTTTCAAGGCATATCTGGATGGGATTCAATACATCATGATGATAAACGCGATGGTTATCGTAACCGATGACAAATTCAACAGAAAAGATAATGCGGTACAGATTGATTGATTCAATATTCATTAAAAACTGAAATGCTAATTAAAAAACTTTTTGGAATTATAATAGCCACTTCGGTTATTAGGCTCTGTGTAGCTATGTGGTAATTGTCTTACACCAATTATTGTTAATCGCCCCCCATTATGTGAACAGGAATATGGTTGATGTTGTTGTTGTCTTGGTACTTGAGGAATTAACCTCATTCTATTTAAATATCGTATCTAATTTTAAAATTGTTGATTTGATCGGGGAAATATCTAGTAGTTTTTTTTTTGACGTGATAAATTCATTGTAAAAATTAATTAGTTGAAATCTTACGAGTAATGAATTAGCAATCCGTGTAGTGTAGTGGCTAGAGTACTCCCCACATATGCCGAAGGTCCCTGGTTCGAGTCTTGTTGACGACAACGAGACTTGTTTTGAGTGATTTTGAGTGAATATAAGCCCTTTCAGTTATGATACGTACAGGTTAAAAATCAGAACGTTTCGCAGCTAGGCGGACGGACACATCGCCAAAGCGTGGTATTGACCATATCATCTTTCTGAGTGCCGCCAGTACATTCGATCAAGATAATGAGATACTTTAACCATCTCTAAGCGAAGGCTCAAAAGAGGCTTTAGTGATAAAGCGAAATCGTTATTAGTTGACCGATATTATGTTCTTATTACAAAATTTAAATTGAATAAAAATACAATCAATATATGGTTAAAAATAACTGATATTGTCTCTGCATTTTAAAGATGTACAGCTATGAGAATTATTCTTATATCTAAATACAAGATTCGGCGTACAAAATAAGAGTAAAGAGGGCTTTGTATAGATTCTACGTCTAGCACTCGTTGCGTGTAGACGTGTTTTTAATCGCTCCTGTCATTAATTTAAAAAATTAATTAATCTTTCAAAAAGTCAGTTTCAAAAAATTAAATTAATTTTTTATAAGTCAGTCCAAAGCAAATTTTGATTTTATTTGGAAAAAGCATACATCGTCGAAGGAATCAACCCACGGAATCATATCGAATATTATTTTACTTTGATGAATCAACAAAAGCAAATAAGCCAAAGACTAACTCGGGACTGCTGTATGGATGAGCCCGACGGCTTCCCTCTGTTGGGGGGCCCCGGGGAGAGTAGCAATACGAAATTGGCGGCAATCGTCAATAAAAGAAGACACACGAGTAACCAGGACTCCGCAGATGGCGGGCATAAAACTCAATGAGTCGCAGACAAACAACAAGTTAGTCGATTTCTAGCTGAAATCCAGGAATTGACACTACGACTAAAATATGTACAAGAGAGGGAAGAAAACTCAAGATGCAGAGCCGGTACGGCAAATAAATACGGAAACTATGGCGAAGAAAACTGTCAATCAAGTCATCCCAGAAGAAATACTAAGTGCGAGGCAGTAACGACAGCCAAAACTACTATGCAGCGCTGGACGGACTCCAACAAGAAATGGACGTTGAAGAAAGTATTGAAGGTAGTGTTAATCCAGATAACAATGATAATTTTATCCTTTACTTCAAAAATAAAAATAATGAGAAGAAACCAGCTCGCAGTTCTGCTGGTCCTTCTCAAAAAGTTACCAAAAATACAGAGAAATTTCAGCCATTTAATTTGTTCGGTCAAAGCTGAAAGCATATAGTTCGGCTATTGGCAGCTGAAAATAAATTAACTAATGTCGGAATTAAAATGATCAATGCCGAAAAATTAACAATTAGAACGAAATCACTGGTTGATATCAAATTAGCTAAAAATACACTGAATTCTGGGGAGATTCCACACCACATATACCCCAAAAAGTGAGAAGAAACAGACCTTTTTGTTGGAGGGCTTGGACTGCGGAGAAGATACCGTCGATCTTCTTCAGGTGCTCAAGGACGCACTAGAAATTGAATTTATTTCCGTTAAAACATTCGCGACAAGAAGATCGACCGTAGAAAAAAAATTTACCACTTTATTTAGTGCACATTTCAAATAAGAGCAGTCAAAGTGCTCTTCAACAAATAAGATACTTGAACTTCCGAGTGGTGAGGTGGGAACGGCTCCAGAAACGAGAAGTGAATCAGTGTTATCGGTGTCAACGATTTGGACATTCGGCTGCCAACTGCGCCATGCATTATCGATGCGTCAAATGCAAGGACTTTCATGCTCCCGTTGAGTGCAAATTGGCTCAGACGGAGCCAAAAGAGAAATTACTATATACTGTGTTAACTGCGGTGTTTTTGGTCACCCGGCATCATATCGAGGATGCTCCCAATATCAAGATGCGAGAGTAAAATTTGTCCCAAAGCAAACACAACTACACCGCAGTGTCTTAGCTCCGAACTTCGTCAAGCCCAGAGTATCATTTGCACTAGCCGTTAGAGGACTAGCAGATATTTTATAAAAAATGTAAATAATGTAAGTGGCAATAATGAGCTGCTTCTCATAAGTTACCAACAACTAAATTCTTTATCGGAGAGAATCGATCAACAAGATACGAAAATTAATTTTGTTTTCAGCGTTTAGGGCTTTCAAATGCCTCAAAATAACTTGCCATCCAGTCACATTCCCATGGATAGGATTCGTCTCATCTCGATCAACGTCAACTCCATTGTTACTATACATCGACGTTATTATCTCCTTGAATTCATTGTTAAGCAAAAGCCTGATATCATACTTCTCACTGAAACCCACCTCAATTCATGGAACTCCATGACATTCAAGGATTTTGAATTCGTAAGAAACGACGGCACCGGGATTTTTGTTCGAAGACCCTATTGTTTCCAAAATATTGAAAAAGTTGATTCAAAAGCTTTGAATCTCTTGACGTGTCCGTTACAAAATCTCACTGCCAGTTGGGGATAACCTCTTCGTTATATCTGCCTATGCAACTGGTCGAAATGTTGTCAAGTTCAAGGAGGAGCTCATTTCCTTGTTTAAAATACTCGAATTGAACATGCGGCATAATTATTATATTCTTGCTGGTGACCTGAACGCCAAGCATACATCATGGCTGAACGCCACCAATAATCCAAGAGAAGTATTCCTGAAATCGTGGATAACAGAGAACCAAATTGAATACAGGTGCAATCTATATGGGTCGGAGTTCCCAACATACCCGAGGACAAATTCATATTTGGACCTCTGCATTGCTGACGCAAGACTTGAATTCAGCTTTAATAGTCCTCAATGGAAACTGCAGGTGCCTCCTTACGATAGCAACCATAACGCAATCGTAATGGAAATCAATCATCAACGGGATGATCTCTTCCTCATTCCAGTTCAACATGAAAATTATCGGTTGAATTTCAGAAAATCAGACTGGGTAAAGTTTCAAAAGAATTCAATCGGGAGTACCAGAAGCAATGTCCCCCTTCTGATGATGGCAACTCTTGTTCAATGGTTCCCAATGACAGGAACCTATCTAACGATGAAATAGATCTCTATTTGTCGAAGTTAGAGAAGCTGACGTTGGACCGATTGAGAAAGTAGTTCCCCAGATTAAACATCGAAACAATATGGAAGGATATGAAACACCAAACATTGTAATGTTGAAAAGATCGAAAAGCTTTCTTCTCACACGCGTTAACAATATTAATTGGCGATTTTTGGACTGCAATCATTCCTCATTGGCATTGTTGAAATTACACCTGAAGAATGTCCGAAACTTAATCCGTTCATATTTCAGGAGTGAGGCCAGCAATCAATGGGCGGAAACATTGAGGGGTATTATCATATTCCGTAAGAAGTCTCGAGTGAAGGTATCATATCTTGAAGTCACTAGCGATGAGATAAATCTTCTCGATAGGGCTGGTATCGAAATTGATAGTACGACTCCGGATAGAAATGGAAACAGGATTATTTGTGAGGGATTGCATAAACTTGCCCTGATTGGAGCACATTTTGAATTGGTTCATCAACCAAACTCTGAGAGAGGGAATGAAATATTTTTAGAGGTCGTTGAAGCAAAAGTTTCTGACTTCAAATCAAGCCTGAACGGTGAATCAATTCTTCATTTCAATGAAACATTAATATCTGACCTTATACCGGGCTTGATTCTTGTTGATCATTTTGTCAGCTATGAAGACTTGTGTTTCATATTTCGCAGGATAAACAACAAGAAAATATGTGGTACTGATGGTATTCCAAATGTAGTTCTCCGACATTTGCCTGAGGTTGCTTTTAGGAATTATTGCATATTGTTCAACAACATGTTGAGCAATTCATATTTCCCAAATGAGTGGAAAAGTGCTAAGGTATTTCCGATCTTGAAGAAAAGAAAAGAACTTTCATGCCCTAAAAGCTATCGCCCAATCAGCTTGCTGCCTAAATCATCAAGGTGTTTGAAGTGATACTCAACAGAGCATTCAACGCCTACATTTAGAAATTTGAATTGATGCCGAATTGCCAATTTGGTTTTCGTGCCAAGCATTCGACCATACATACAATTACGAAAATAACCTCAGACATCTGTTGGAAACTAAATGATAGACAATGTGTTGGAGCATGTCTCATTCATATGGAGAAAGCCTTCGATGGGGTGTGGTTAGATGGGCTAGTTTTTAAACTCCTTCAGGACAGGTTCCCCAGGCACCTTGTCGCCATGATGTGCAATATGTTGTACGGAAAATCGTTTGTTGTACCTGATGGAAATCTGACAACAATGCGCGAATTCAAGGTCTTGAATGGTTTACAGCAGGGAACAATTACTGCGCCTCTGCTTCTTCTCAATATTCATTCGCAAACGGCTTTGATTTTAACGTCTCGCCAACGCGATCATTGGTAGCGTTTGCTGATGATCTGATCATCTATGTGGCAGACCGAAAAACTACAATAGTTCAGAGCAATCTTCAAAAAATGTTCAATGATGTGCAGCTGTACACTGACAAGAAGTTCTTGTTTCGGACAACGCTACAGGGGGTCAGTTAAGACCTGATACGTGATTGGAAGGATTTCCACATGATGGCTGGCGAGGGTAGTTCAGAACGAGTTCCACATAAATCCTGTGCTCGATACCTCGGTGTTCATCTCGATCAGTATCTGTACTGTACTGAACATGTCAAGATCATACTCAGTAAGGCACAAAAGGTAGTCATGGCCCTACGAAGACTCTTTCATTCCCGATACATTGATCCAGTTTTGACATATGGATGTTAAATCTGGTACAACCAGATTGCTAGTACTATGTAAAAATTAAGTGTTTTTGAAAGGAAATGTCTTCGTACATCTACTGGTTTGTACAGAAAGCCTGAGACGGATTGGAAGCATTATGTATCGAATAGAAGAATTTATCAAGCTGCTCAAGTGACAAGAGTCGATATCATCATATTCAAACTTCTTCTTTTTCAGTTTGTGTGTTTTTCGTTACTTAGTTTTTGAGTTTCAGCTCATTATTGTTACATTTAGTTTTGTTGTTTGTTTGTGTTAAAAATTACGGATAGATTAGATATATCTTATGTTTATTATATTAGGTTTAGAGATAAAGTTAAACGCATAGGTTAGGAATACGAGTATTATGATAGAATATTTTAATATAAGATAACGTTTTTGATTGCATTTTATTAGAATAAGTTTGTAACATTTTAGGTATAGGATAAAAGTTCACGGTTGTGTTAAAATTATAAATAATTATGAATAGTGTAGGTTGGTTTTTTCTTCTTTTTTCAATCAAATCATAATATGTAATAATCTTAATTAGTTTGAATTTGCTATTTTTTTTTTTTTTTTTTTTTGTTTCGATAAAATGTGTTTAACTGTTAACGTATAAATTTAGAGAGCCGTTTGGGCCATTAAATTTTAGTATGTTTATTGTTTGGAATTTGCTTTATAGTCTTTTAAAATTTATGACGATTAGTATTGAATAATATACAATACAAAATGTAGGTAGGAAAACCAGGACGAAGAGAGAACACTATGAAAATCTCAGAAGAGCAGCGAATAAGATAATTAGAACTAAGAAAAGAAAATACTATGACGACCAATTGAGAAGTATAGATGTAAGTTTAGCCAGCAACAACACAAGACAAGCAGTAGTTATCGGCCCAAAATCACGCTCTGTCGTGATGACAGCGGCAATATAATCGCTGATGAAACCAAGATTAAGGAAAGATGGGCATCATATTTCAAGAACCTCCTTAATCCTCCGCACAGCTCCAGAACATCGGAGCCTATAGATGTCTGCGGAGAGCTTCCATTGGCCCCACCAAATCTGGATGAAGTTTATTCCATCATCAAAGCCCAAAAGAATAATAAAGCGCCGGGGATCGATGAGATTTTAGTGGAGCTCATCAAATATGGTGGCAGTAGTGTTCATCAAGCTATTCGCAAAGTCATTCAGCACATTTGGCAACAAGAACATATGCCGAAAGAATGGAGCCAATTAACTTTATTCCCTATCCACAAAAAAGGTGACAAGCTACAGTGCGAAAATTATAGAGGCATATCACTACTTTGTACGGCGTACAAAATATTTTCTAAAATCTTAGAAAATAAATTCGGATCATACACCAACAGTATTATTGGAGAGTATCAAAGTGATTTTAGGGCAGGTAGATCAACAACAGACCATTTGTTCACAGTCAAGCAGGTACTTGAAAAGTGCTATGAGTTCAACATACTTCAAGCAAGCATACGACTGCTTTGGCATCCCACCCAAATTAGTCCGTCTTACCAAAATGGCAATGACCTCGATAACCTCCCAAGTCCGCATCAATAACCAACTCACCGATGCCTTTGACACAAATATCGGACTAAAGCATTGAGATGGGCTGGCCGCATTGCTATTCAATTTGGCTCTGGAGTACGTCATACGGAAGCTTACTATCGATACGCGAGGTACATTACTGTTCAAGTGGAGCCAAGTAGTAGCCTATGCGGACGACATCAACATTCTGTCACGGTCATTAACAACTGCCAAAGAACTTTTCTTGAAACTCGATAGCGAAGCAAAACTAGTAGGGCTACAAATCAATGAAAATAAAACAAAGCTCATGATCCAGTCGAGGAAAAATACCTCAAATACACAAAATATCACACTTGGCGAATACAGTATCGAGAATGTTAGCGAATTTGTGTATTTAGGCGTCAAAATAACGAAAACGGGCAATGAAAGCGACGAAATACGCCGAACAATACAGCTCGCAAATAAAATATTTTATTCAGTATTGACGATTTTGAAGACCAGCTGCATACACAGGAGAACAAAGCTCCAAGTATACAAATCTGTGATAAGACTTGTGTTATGCTATGGGTGTGAAACATGGGCCCTAACCCAAGTATCCGCAAATATATTGAACGCCTTTGAGCGACGGGTCCTGAGGCGAATAATTGGAGCGAAGCTTGACGGGGACCAATGGCGAATTCGATATAACCATGAGCTGTATGAAATTTTTGACGAACCGGAGGTCTCAACGGTTGTAAGACTGCGGAAGCTGCAATGGGCTGGACATATGAATTGTATGGATGAACAACGGATACCCAAGAAGGTATTCGTTGGGAGAACTGAAGGCCGGAGGCCAGTGGGGTAACCGAGGAAACGCTGGTCTGACTCGGTCGACGAAGACAATTCATCGCTGCTCGGATTTCGGAATTGGAAGACGCGGTCAATGGACCGAGACAGTTGGAGGCGCTGTTTGCAGGAAGCGAAGACCCGAAAGGGGCTGTAGTGCTAAGAAGAAGAAGAAGTATTGAATAAAGCGCTTTTGACTTTGTCGCAAACTGAGGCCTTTTATCGAATGTGCAGCTACGAAATCAATGATAACATCACAGATTTAGTGTATAAGCGTTTCAGCAATAAGTTTTTTCTCGTTATCACTCAGAACCGAATTTTTTTCAATATCTATTTAAATTTTTCTCATGAAACAAAATGCTTTTTGAAACATTAATAACGTCCAGTTGAAATAGTACCGTGTAAAAGAAAATGAAAATAAATAAAATGCTAAAAATTAATTCTTAAATTTAAATGTAGGTGTATCCTTTCGTTGTGAACCTGACTGGGTATGGGACCCGCCACATTGGCTGGGCCCTCCAGTATAATGCACTAGCCTTCGGGTGAGCTTACCCTTTTTTTAAGGTGCTCTCGCAGGGTAGAGTGGCCTTCCGCTCGCGTGCCTATTTATGGTATAGTATTATGTGATTCCATCCCATAAGACATAAATTTGCCACGTTCATATTTTCATTTAAGGGAAAAATTTATGCAAAGTATGTTCTTATGAGTTTTTCACTTAAATGGAAAATACAAGGTGGGCCAGAAAGGCGTACGATTTTAAAAACACTCTTGCGTTTGAAGCTTTAGAGAGGGGACTGCGCGGGTGGTGGGGTTAAGTAGCTCGGTTCTCGGAAATTTAGTCGCGATGGATCACTTCACCGGAGCGCAACGTGCATTCTGCGTTAAACGTTATTAAAAATCACAATTCGTGCGCTATTGTTCGGCGTTTATTTCGGCGTGAGTTTGGATTACATGACCTAAATCAGTGTCCGAAAGAAAGTGTGATTCGATCGTGGGTCAGAAAGTTCGAAGAGACTGGTTCGACTCTCAAACAGAAGCCTGCAGGACGCCCAAGGTCAACAAGAACGGAATTATCGGACCCTACTTCTTCGAAAAAACAAGGCCAATCTGTCACTGTAAATTCTGACCGATACATAGCCATGTTAAGGGATTTTTTCTTTCCACAACTGCAACAATTTGAAGCCTATAATCGCGTGACATGGTTTCAACAAGATGGCGCGACATGCCATACAGCTAATGCCTCTTTGGCGGTCGTAAACGAGATGTTTGCTGGGAAACTGATATCGCGCCGAGGTGACATTGCATGGCCTCCTAGAAGTCTGGATCTGACGCCACCGGACTTTTTTTTGTGGGGATACCTAAAAAGTAGAGTCTACACCAATAACCCAGCCACGATTAACCAGTTGAAGACCAATATCCGGGAAGAAATGGCAGCTATTCCCCGTGCAATGTGCCAGCGAGTTTTTACCAATTTGAGCGTCAGATTCGAAGAATGTTTGCAGCGGGATGGTACACACCTGGATGACGTTATTTTTAAGAAATGAATTTCCTAGATGTCAATTTTTATAGAAATAAAAATTTGTATGTGAATTGTACTCAGTTTTTTTTTAATGATTTTTTCAGATTCGCAATTCTTTCTGGCCCACACTGTATATGGCCATGTCCACATTGGATCTTGATCCGGATGGGGGTCGCGAGGGGGCACCGCTTCCACCTGGATGCCCCACTCTTATTTGGGGGCCATAAGTATCGTCGGTAAAGTCCCGTCTGTTTTCGTCAGGCCCAGTTTGCCATTTGCTTTAGCAATTTCATCCCTTACTGGGTTACCTAGGTCGATACGTGTTTGTATCAAAAAATTCGTGAATGCGAAAATTTTTTGTAGTGGGTCCTTATGCTGGGGAATAAAACCCGCCCCACGACACCGCAATGCTAGCCTGCCAGCGCATTCACACGTCCTCAGACAAGGCCAATCTCGTTGAACCCCCCATCCTCTCTCGCCGAGGCAGCAGACCATCGCTGCAGTCCTTCATGAACCAACCCAATTCCACTACATTGTAGACAGATATGGTTACTGTTGCATTAAACAATTGATTGAGAATGGATACAATCTTGGAGGAATTGACTAGACTTAAATAATTACCTGGCAACAATAGGCGGATCTTATTTTCAGTGCTAATCTAGTATTATAAAGTCCTCATAGGCTCTGAACTTACCACAGTGGGTAAAGTGTTCTCGTATACACTAAATAACACTTGCAATCAAGTCATTCTAAGAAATGGACGCATGGAAAATGCGTTTCAAGTTTATGTTGTAATTCATATGCGAATATATTGTTGACTTTTACAATTAGAAATAAAACTTGTTCAAATTTAAGCGCCTGTTTGGTATGTATGCTTTGCCGTTGGCAAATCTGTTTGAAAATATTTTTGTTTTCGAAATGAATTCCCAACTTTTATTATCAAGCTGACAAAACAGCAGTTTATCTGTTGTTGCTATATACAATGGTATTTCTGTATTTCGTTCAATGGAAATGGACAGCTTCTGTTCAACTTTTTAGTTATAGCAATTTGAAATTGCCTTAAAGGAAGAAAAATAACTTAGCACGCTTCCTTGTTTTATTCTAATATTATTCTTAACGGAACTTTTTGAATGATGTTCATTTTTTAACGCATGGTATGACTAAAGCCATAGATTTTTTAATAATTGTACTCTCTGTCAAAGGATAATCATTAAGAAAGATGATTCATTATTGCCATAACGACTACCGAAGGTCAACAAAGAACAGGTGCTCCTAGGATTATCCCATCAAGATTACCAATTTTTGCCTTCGATTATTAATTCGATAAACTTTCGTCAAAAGTTGAATAACGCGTTAATTAGAGGCATATTACGTACCTTATTTTATTCTCCGTAAACCACTTTTAATTCAAGATTTTTAGTGAAGCACCTCTATCGCCACAATTCTGTTTATACTTTGTAAATAAACAAACGAATCGGAAGTCAATATGTTTGAATACTGTCAAGATGACAATAAAACAAATTGTTTCCGATTTAACCCATCAGATGGCATCCGCTGTTCATCATTTGTCCAATTTGTCTTTTCCAACTTTGACGTTTTCCGTTCCCCGTAAAATGGGATAGAGGACTCGATACCGCGTAATTTTCGTTACAATCAGCAAAAACTTTATATACATTTTTTAGTTTATTGTGCATTGAAAATTCTCGCGTATTGCTCAGAAAATGCAATTTTAATACTCGTATTCTAGTCAACAGGGCGGAATTTTGTGATATTTACTTACGAATGCACATGTTTAAGCGTATCGATTGGAATCGATTTTTCTGTGAAGAATGGTAAACTTTTGTTGTTATTTCCTAATGCTAAGGGCGAAGCTTATGTAAATCATGTTGATTATTTTTATTTCAGTGAAGAGATTTCAAGTAAAAAACATTTGATAGTTGATCCGTAGCGTTAAACGTAATTGTGGAGTGAATAATGTCGGAGCATTTGGAACTGAGACAGCTCGTAGACGGACTGTCGCAGAGGGTGTCAACCCGAAAGTGGCTGACCTTGAATTTCACATGCCCCTATTTGGGTATTATACTTGCCACCATGTCATCCCTATTTTTCTCTTTATGCTCGGTAATCGTCAAAGGGCTAGTCGATATAAATCCAATGGAATTAGCATCATTTAGGTGAGATATTAATGTAACATTTTAGACGGGTTTAATTTAAAATGATATTTTCATTCGATTTGCCCGCAAAATTTTCTTCCTCACTTTTTCAGATAAAACAAACTAATCAAAAATTTGATCATTTATTTTTCCACACCACATTAGATAAAATTAAAGAAATATTCAAACGGACAGTAAATATGTGTCCTAAAAAGTTTATCTCTTAAACAATAGGGCATTGCACATAATCAATTGATTATGTCGTCTTAATTTTATATCACATAATTAATTCTAAATAATTTTTTGTGACTACGATTAAAACCAATAAACACAGATACAAGAATATATAATTAATTTTAAAAATAATATTTGATTTGTATGTTATAATTTTATGTTTTATTAGCTGCCGTAGGTTTTTATGCTTTATTTTCTCTAGTTTCTGCTAGAAATACGAAGTAATCGATTAGTTCCGTCCACTTGTTGAATCTAGAATATAAAATTAGATAGATCACTGTGGAAGAGGCTTTATAAACCCCGAAACAGAGGGAAAAGAATAAATTCACCCTGAAAAAGAAACTGATCGATTTTTTATGTCTAATTTCTGTTTGAGATGTTGCAAACACCTGGATCAAAATAAAAGATTGTTATAGCTAGTTTCAGCACCATAAATAATAAGATATTCTTGCAAATTTCAATATCCTTAGACTATTGGCCCGCTTACCACTTAATATAATTTTACACATAAAATAAAATGCCAATAATTGACTAATTATATTCATAGCTTCCCTGATCGTTACGCTTCATTTTTTTTAATATCCTGCATCACAAGAACAGTGCCTCCTTATATACGCCCAGAAAGAAAACAATTAACTTTCATGACTTTAAAGTAAGAACCGAACATCATTTTTTAATTACCATTCGAAATAAATGCATCGTCCCTACTGCAGCGACATGCAATAGCTTTCGGGCCGGACAGAAGGGGCATCCGTTTCATACATCGCGAGAATTCTTCAATTTAAATTTAGTATTATAAAATATTTTTTCATACTCTTCTCGAAAACTAAACTAATAAAAATAAGAAAAATACAATTTCAAAAACACAAAGTTATTTTTTAGAGAATGATGTTCACCTTTTATTATGAAAGTAAGAAAAATTATTTTTTCGTTTTTGCCCAATCCAAAATAATGGTGTAGTACGCAACTATACTATACTATTTAAAATCTTTTAATTTAGTTGACTGAATTTTTTTTATTTAATTATATTTCTTCCTCGATGAGCTGAGAGAGTGGGGTGAAAAGTTTATTGAAAACAAAAAATTTTTCTGATATTTTTTATAGTTATTTTTCAATTTAATCTCCGTAATATGTAATAATTCCAAAAAGGTTGTTTGATGTAGCAATACTATTTTATTGCGCAACTTGTCAAATCAAATAATGTATTTACAGCTGTTATGATTTTCTTGTGGCTCCCAAGAACTTCCTAATGCGCAATATTAGCATAAAATATTTCGTCAAAATTTTGATGAAATTCCCGTAGTGTAAAAATCGCACTTTCAATCTGCTATTCTCTTTCAATATTGTATGAATTTCCTCGATCATTTCGGGTATTACCACCTCAATTGGGCGTATAGAACGTGGTTGGTTGAATCTAAGAAAGAGTTTTAGTGGTTTGGAGTATTTAGATCCGGCATAAAAGTCTGCGAGCTGTAAAGAAAACCGAGCTCAAGTGATTAGCTTCGCTTTGCAACCGCGTACTCCAGCTTATCGGCGCTACATAACATTTATCATACCTGCTCTACGTTTCTAGACCTTGTAGGGTTTTATGATGTTTAAAATGTCCGTAAATGTCTGCAGCGATGGGTTGCTGCCTCAGCGAGCGAAGATTTTAGTGCTCGCCGGAATTGGCCTTGTCTGAGGACTCGTAAATGCGCTTGCAGGCTAGCGTTGCGATGTCGTGGTGCGGGTTCTTTTCCCCAGCATAAGATCCCACTACAAAAAAAAATCGCATTCACGAATTATTCGATCAGACTGCATCGATTTGACAGTGTCGAGGACGAGGTAACCTACCGAAGGGATGAACTATACTTGACTGACTGAGCTCGATTGACGCGTGCGAGACGGGAGACGATTTCGTCCTTATTCCGAGCACTTACGACCCCCAACTAAGATTGGGGCATCCAGGTGGAAGCGGTGCCAAAAAAAATATATATAAATGATAAAATTCAGAATTATAAAATTTCATATAAAAGAAGATAATAATATTTTATCATTATTAATTTAAATATCAAAAATACACATATAAAATAAAATAATTTATTTAATTCATTTTAATCTAAATAATTATAATTATTTATATTGTTAATGAAACCATTGAAAATAAATTTTTCATATTTTATATATAAATAGAAAATTGACATCTTTTTAGATAATTTTTAAAATAAAATTAAATATACTGTTATATATTTTATTATTATTTGTTTTATTTGCTGGATATTATTTCTTGTTATTATTTGTATTATTTGCTGGTTAGGTGTTAATAGGCTCCGTATTAATTTTTAACATGTTCGTATTAACTTTTTTAACATGTTCGTATTAACTTTTTTTTATTATATTCATTATTGCTCAATTATTATAAATATAAAATTATATCAACTTATCATTCCAGCTCAAAATTTTATATTCTACACTTGAGAATGTTATGTTTGAATAAGACATACATTCGCTTACGATTGAGTCATAGCATAGCGGAAGTTTCGCTAATAAATTAAAACAATTACGAACTGAGTAAAAAACTTTTTTTTATATTTTTATCACGAGCTAAATTTTGAATGTCATTAAAAAAGTATTATTTTTTTTCGAATTTATGACGACTCAGCGTACCATTATACAAAAATTCACAATAATACAATAATAAAAACATAAATAATGCGTTATAAAAATATAAACCCCTTGAGAAATTCTTCGTAATTATTCAATATCAATAATAATATATGTAATCTGTTTTACCGTGGTCCCTTTTAAGATACTATTCTTCGAAGCGTTAACTGTAATTACGCGTCGTATGGCCGTTTTGTCCACAAATGTACCAAATGCATTGGCGTAAAACGAGGAAACTATTCTCCGTGCGTGATTGTTGATGTGGATGCGGCTGATTTAAATTAATATTCGGCATAAACTGATTATTGATTGCATTATCTCTCCACGAGATTCATGTAGCGTATTTATTGTTAAAATATTTTGAATTGGATCAGACACATTTTTATTGCTCATTTTAAAATTTGTGCTTGGGTGAAGCAATCATCATAGCTTACAGTGTTACTACTCTATATTGATCCCAAAAGTTCGTATTTCTGTGTTTATTACTTTTTGCTGATCGCAAAATACTTCATTTGTATAATGACCTGAATCATCAGCTGCTGGTTGATCCAAAATGTTAACTGATAGTGTCCCAGTACATTCATTATTAGACCAACACTTATAATTGATGTTGATTGAAGCGACGTTATAATAATTTATATTTGCGTTTACACAATAGTTTTATCATGGTCGATATGGATACCGCTGAGAAGGATCCATTGCAACTGGATCTCGAACTTTTTGAACTATATCTAAAACCAATTGAGTAGCATTGACAGTGCATGGGACTTCGCCTTCAGGGAAAAGTATCATTAGAGAGCGCTTGTCGGAGCCTGATCTTTGATTTTCTATTATTCACACTCTACCGTCTGAATTTTACTTTGTTTTTGATATACCACTATGTCTTCACGAACAAAATTATTCATAACGGACTGCTTTTGATGTGATCCACACTCGACATTCGAATTTCACGGGACAATTGCGACTTTCGACGCGCTCGTGGGGCGAAGTTTGACCTGGATCACTACTGACTGCTGCTCTGAGCGACTCCACCGTAAGGCAATTAAACAAATTGTTTACAAATCTTCCCTCTGAGGCCACTGGGAACTTCGACCCCAAAGTAAACTCCGACCAATAATTACCGCAACACTCCACCGTAGAACAGCAAACCTACGTGTCCAGTGTCCGTTGCGAAAAAGTGATTGATCCCAGCTTCGTCCGCGACCGCGATGTCCATAACCAAAAAAACGAAGACAACAAGGACGGGGCTAGAAAGGTGGCAATGACCTTAGCATGTTTTCACGCACGGATTTAATACTCACCACTGAATTTACGAATTCCTCGGGAGAAATCTGCTGAAACCTCCGCGCCACCCCCCCCCCCCCTGAACGCCCACTGATGAAACTAACCTGTGCACAATGTCGAGCACCAAACTTGAAATTCCTCAAGGAAAAACTTGACAGGCCGAAGGCGACGTCGGAGGAAGTCTCCCAAATCTGACACTACACTACCGACGTCAAGTGCTCGTTCAGTGGCAAACAAAACTGACGTAAGATAGGAAGCCATATGGCAGCAGCGCTTACTACCACACACATGACCATTAGTAGGCCGACTTTGCTGGCTAACTTACATGGCGGTATATGAAAAATTGTGGAGGTGCCAACGAAAATTCGAGGTTTTGTACGGTTTCGAGATGAATTTCTACAGTGAAATCCAAATGGTCCACGGAGAACATAATAGTGCTCCTATTAAAGTGAAAATTATTTCAGTTCTTATACCTGTTTAATTTTTATTGCCTTCTAAAGTGAACAAATAAGAGTTTGTTTACTTCTCAACGCTGAGCTATCAGTAAAAGGTGCAAAACATGTGCTTCATTTGCTTTACTTGAAATGTTTAGGAGTACAGTGGACAGTGCAAGGTGAACCTTAAGCAGTTGCAGTTGGCTGACAGGTCACGGAAGCTTGTACAATAGTAGGCCGACTAATTCCTATGCAAATTGCTACCATATGGCTTCCTATCTTTTTGTGGCAGAGTTTTACTCCGCACACTGACGGCATCAGGTGGTGAGTAATAGCTGATATCGAAAATGGTGTAGGGGAGACCGATATCTGCTGTGTATAGCTACCCAATATTATGCACTAAGTTTGTGGCATAATATTGCCGCCAGAACAGCATACGCGTTGCGGATGAGATTAGTGGGTGCATTGGCCGATTTATCGAGTAGTTCGCGGGGCGAACTGCTCGATTAGTACAACTTTCCAAGCATTTTCCATTATTTTTGAAATTTTTTATTACCAAGTGTCGATCAAGCTACACTACATTTATATAAAAAATTCGTCTCACCAAGATAAACTCGAAGACCTTCCTATCTCCTATCCAAAATTTTCATGGCAGAATTAGAAAAATATTTAATTACTTCCATTCATAATCTTAATTTATAAAATAGTTTTCTTTCTCATTATTATGAAATGCGATTTTATATCAATTTTCCTTTATATTAAATTTAAACGTTTCCCTTTTATTATATTCTTCATGAGATTTAACTTTTATTACTATTGAGAATCATTTTCATTTTTTCTTTACTTTAGTTAATTTTTCTTGAAAATTTTTAAATCTGACAATTAAAATTTTGGACTTGGAAACACTGATTTAGGCACCCCAACAGTGTATTACATTACCGAAGGCAATCTAACGAGGCTGAGCGAGCAGCTGATGGATTTACCGTGTACACGGGAATCGAAAGAATGTTTCGGGACGGATCGAGGAGTGCACTTGCGACGGCGAAGCGGCGTGGACGCGAAGAACAACTGCAATATTTTCTTGGCCGCGTTTTAAAGTCGAGAATATTTGGGCAATTAGATTAAATTAGATTCCAAAATCGTTTTAAAGTTTATAAAACGTACATGTGAGTTGTAAAAATTGATTTTTTTACTGCTTGAAGTGTTCAGAAGCACCCTTTGAAAGTGAAAATTTGCGGCTCCATTTGTCTTCCGTCCCGCATATAGGATCTCGACACACCAGTCGTGAAATCAATTCGAAGTTGAATTTGTGGTTGCCTCAGAGTTCTTTTTGATAAAATGTTGTAACGAATGAACGGTGCAATTATAACTGGCAAACATATAACACGATAATGCTTAATTCCCCTGTAGTCGTGGATTACTTTGATAGTATTTCTACCAGTTCAGTGATGGTGTTCTCTTAAAAGATTCAATTTTTCCCCAAAATACCTACCCATTAACAAAACTTCAACAAAATGTGTTCCTTTTCTTCCCATTAAAATTTCAAGTAAAATAATGATAAAATGCATTCATATAAATTCAGTGTAGAATGCATTCATTATCTTAAAATTGTTTCCTTCATTCGAGCCGTATTCTAAAGCGCATGCTCTCCCGCGAGAGCCCTCCCGATGAGCATTTCATCAATTTAATTATGATGGATTGTCATAGTTAGAAAGCCGTCAACGGTTGTTCCCGTTACACGTGGACTCTACCAACCCGGGGCTCAATCGATAACACAAAAAAATCATATCGGATTACTCATCGATTATTGTTAGCGGACCACGGCATCGGATTAGCCCGTTTCCATTATCGAAAGAGATCAATAATCGCTTCATTATTTGGGATGGTGATATAACGCTATTGCAAGTTGATGCTATTACGAATACAACAAATGAAACGTTGACAGAACAAAATAGTTTATCGGATCGTATATTGGGACGTGCCGGCTCGCGACTGAAAAAAGAAATTCTAGGCGATATATGAGAATGCAGTACAGGTGAAGACCTAGATTTAGTGAAAAATACGAAACAGCTGCCAAACATACAGTGTATTCCTGCTATAGAAATGTGCTGTGCAAAGCAAAAGATTTAAATTTAAAACAATCGCTTTATGTAAAATAAGTACTACTCAACGAAATTTTCCACCGGACTTAGAAGCGCGCAGCATTACGTACTGTACGGAAATTCTTCGAGCAATCAAAAACGGAAATTGTGATACTGTGCTTAGAGCCACTCTACTTTCCTAGAAATCGTTTAGAAGAGAGTAGTGCACTTTAGCAATTGCCAAAACTATTGGAAGAATAAACGGTGAACCGCAATATACAGATCGTCAAATATGTATCATTCATAATCCACATTATTCAACCACAATGATTGGTGGTCGTTTTCATTTGCATACTGCAACAAAATCTAAGTTTTGACTTATTAAATGTCGGGATTTAGTTGACGATTATTGTTCGAACAGATCTTTTTTTTTGCATTGGGAGACAGATCACTTTACTCCGGCTAATCGATGTCCCGTTGTAGTTTTGTCATCTTCAATGCGAAAGAATAGTTCTTTGAAGCACCGATCAGTTTCCGAGAAAGATTCTACATTAACAAAGAGTGTTTTGCATCGAAAATGCTCAAAGGAATTTGACGAGTTATATTGTCGGCATGGTGGACGCTGTTTTGATTGCACCGCAGCTAATTATTCGCATCCATCATGCGAATGCAAGGAAGGCGACATGGGTGAAAGATGCGGAGTGAAAGGTTTTTCAGTAGTTTATCCACTGCAAAAGGTATTATTGCCCAAATCGTTATCTTAACGTCTTTCTTAAAATAATAACCTGGAAGATAGCTAATATTTTTTTGTCCCTAAAAAATATCTTCAAATTTTACCCATATTTTTTTTGCTTTGAACTCACAAAACAATGTCACAAACATAAATTCAAGTTTTATTGAATCGAGCTTGAAAACCGGTTAAAATTTCTATTAGGCTCAAATATTTAAATAGGAAAATTCATTGCATGAAGTTAATGCTATTAAATTTATGAACATTTTTCTTTTTTTTTGGCCAAAAAGCATACTTAGCATTTTCTAATTTACAAAATTTATATTTTCAACAATTAATCTTTATCACATACATATTTGTGAGTATGAAATATTGCTTGTGATGTTGTTACTTATATCATATTTTCGGATAGAAAATATAGAAAAGCACAGGCAAAGGGAAATGTAGTGCGGAAATGTTATCAATAGATATCAAGTCGGGAGCATTAAATACTTTATTTGATTATATTTATAAAAAAAATTCTACGTTATAATCCTTAAAAGTTAAATAGAGAGAACAATAAATGGAAATCATAATATATTGATTGATCGACATGTAATTATTGTTACGTTAATAAAAACCATGAATTGTTCAACGTACAACGTCGATCTTTCCATTTCAATCGACCGCATCGATGACAGGCTCCTCCACTAGAATGGGCTTGCCATCGGGTGCACTCCTCCGTTTCTTTTGTTTAACAGGGGCTCTTGCTGGGTAGAGTGGCCTTCCGCTCGCGTGCCCTTTTATGATATAGGGTTATGTGATTTCATTGCATAACGCTATAGCATAAATCCGTTACGTGTGTATTTCTCATTTGGGGGAAAGAGTCATACAAAGAACGTTTGTATGAGTTTTTCACTCAAATGGAAAATAAATGGCCACGGCTACGTTTGGATCTTGATCTGGTTGGGAGGGTGCGAGGGGCATCGCTACCATCTGGATGCCCCACTCTTATTTGTGGGCCATAAGAATCGTCGGTAATGACGAAGTCCTCTTAAGTCCGTCTGTCTTCCCCAGGTCCAGTTTGTCCTTTGAGTCAGCAATTCCTTTGGACCCTTAGTTGGTTACCTCCTTTTCGACTTCGGTCGACATTTCTTTGACCCCGGAACTCGTGGATGCAAAATTCTTTCGTAGTGGGTCCTTGTGCTGGGGAAAAGAACCCGCCCCATGACACCGCAACGCTAGCCTGCCAGTGCATTCACGCGTCCCCAGACCAGGCCAATCTCAGCGGATCCCAACATCCTCTTCCGCTAAGGCAGCAGACGATCGCTGCAGTCCTGAACAGACATCCTAATTCTACCCATTTCACTACAACGAATACAAACATCAAATAAAGAGAAAAACTTCCATTTCTTCTCCCAGGTAGGTCGTTGCTTTACAAGGAGAAAGGCGATCGCATTCAATATGTCAAACCTAAAGATTGCAACTTGGCTAAAATAAAGCACTCATCCTTAACTAAATTACGGAAATGTAACGGGTGGAATCCACTCTATTGTAATAAGAACCACAACTTTTTTTTAAGCATTTTGCACAAGGTGATTAGTTTTTCTCATCAAAAAGTGCCGCAGCTGATCGCCTCGGAGCAGTTCGACTGCTCATTTGAGTGGAGTCACCGCTCAGTCTGTCTGTTCGTTAGTCCATATAGATGTTCATTACAGAGTTCTTAAATTTTGGATCTATTTTGTTTTTGAATTGAACTGGTGCTTAACCTTTCAAATAGACTTGTTGAATTTTTATGTTATCAGGCGTGTTTTTTTGGCTGCTAAACATATATAGGGTTTTGCATTAGGGGCATGGCTGCTAAACATATACAGGGTTTTGCATTAGGGACATAACATTTCGTATCTTAATATGAACGCACCCTTATTCGTTCAATGAACTGTCCATGTGAAAAAGTCAACATTTTCATCATGGTAAAGTTCAGGAACCAGCAACGTTTGGAAATTATTAATTTTTTTATATACAATTTTCTTTATTAGAATGTATGCGGTAAAGAGGTCTTATAATATGCTAGGTGTTCTAACAAAGTCATTTCACCATCGTTTAAACATTGCATAGAACTATGTGTAGTATCTTATTTCCAATGTGAATACAGCCTTTACAGCGTGCCAACTTTAACGCTACCGCATTTACAAGTATATCCATCAGTCTTAACTAGAAAGCGAGCTCTATCAATGTTTATATGTTTTTCTATCATTATCATCCCGTGACGGGAACCCAAAAATGGTGAAAGCTTGTTAATTCATAAAATAAGTTTGCCCTCCTTTTGTTCATTTGTCAAAATAAATTTTTCTACAACCAAGACTTTGGAGTTTTTGAATCGAAGCTCTTAAAACATTTTTTCAAAAAGGGTGAAGCTTGCGTTTTTATGACACCTCTATTCAATTGGAAACTGGCAACGTGAACCTCAAATGAATAATTTTATTCTAATGCGAATGCTCCACAATCTTTTCAGGATTGAGTTAAAGTGAGAATTCCCCGCGCCCATGATATTATCGCCGGTAAAGTTTCTATGCGACGCCAGTTTGCTGACCTAGCTACCAAACAAAACCAAGAAGCTTTTTAACGGAGCTCTCATAATGCTCGAATATTCACTGCGTTGTGTCACTTAAAAAATCCTATGCAGTTTCAAAAGAATAAATAAATCTTATCAAATACCGCCAATTTTCAGTTTTTATGTATTTGGCAATATTATAGATTTCATTACAAAAATAATTGTTAGAAGACATAATTAAAGCTTCAACAAAATTCTTTTTTTTTTTTGTTTAGCGGTTGCATCATAATTTCTCTTTAATCGCGTGTTACTCTTCGCTGGAAGGATGAAATTTGACCAGTTTACTTTAACTTCTTTCTTTTGGTGCATAATTTTCTATCGCTAAATAATTATAGACTTAATTGAGAATTCGAATTATTTAGATTAAAACCCAATTTCATGATGAATATAATACTATAGAAAACAAAATTCACGTTTTATTTTTATTCTATTTACAGATTTGTAGGAGTTCTTCTGCCCGCCATACCAATTGTGATATATAAACAAGAGCCAATCTTTCCGCGTGGAAAAAGGATCATACTAATTTTGCGATGTTTCATGGGAACAACCGGCTTGGTGCTCAGCTTCTACGCATTTCGACACATGCCGCTGGCCGATGCATCCGTCATTATATTCTCAACACCAGTATTCGTTGCAATCTTTGCACGTCTATTTCTTAAAGAACCATGTGGCTATTTCAATGTCGTTACAATTATTTTAACTTTAATCGGTGTCGTACTCATTACACGTCCGCCATTTATTTTTGGCGATGATGTGACCGTCGCATCGGCAACAATTGCGGAACAAAATATTCTGACAAAACAATATGATGTATGGGGCCCAGTAGCAGCTCTTTCGTCTACACTATTCGGTGCCAACGTATATGTTTTATTGCGCGCTCTTAAAGGCTTGCACTTTTCCGTCATAATGACAAATTTTGGCGCATTTGCATTGGTATATACACTGATCGTATGCTGGATGATTGGAGCAATATGCTGGCCACAATGTGGTATAGATCGGGTATTCGTTGTCTTATTAGGAATTTTTAGCTTTCTAGGTCAAATTTTATTGACCATATCGTTACAATTGGAGCAGGCCGGCCCGATTGCAATTGCACGCTGTGCTGATATTGTTTTTGCATTCATTTGGCAAATGATCTTTTTTGGCGAGACGCCAACCATTTATTCACTTGTTGGTGCTTTATTGGTCATAAGTTCAGTGATTTTGACTGCGCTAAGAAAATGGGCGATATCATTGCCCCGTGAGTCGATGCTTAGAAAGAAATTGCAATTTTTGGCTTTAGAATAAAATAATATTAATGTAAAGTAAATGAACAAATTGACGTAATAAAATTTTTCTTAATACGACTTTTACGAATACCTTTCGCACGTTTAACGTAAGGTCTATCTCCAAATCAAAACAAAAGGAAAGAATCAGCATGCAGATACAAATGAACATTTAAACTCCGTAAAGTATTCAAGCCGGAATGTTATCTCATATCCAAGAAATTTGGTTTTTGCGGTAACAGAATGGTGTCTTATACCGAATCTGTATTATTACCTAGGTTTTAATTTAGAATCAAGTTTCATATCTTATGAGATTTTGTATTTATTAAAAATTCAAATACGGATAATAATAATATTAATTTTTAATAAATATTTGTGCATTTTCTGTGATAATTAATTCTTTTAATACTCGTTGCATGCTTCAACTTAACTTACCGAGATTGTACCTAATGATAAATTTAAAAATATTCCTTGATTTAATAGTGTTTTGTGTTCACTGTAAGTTGACGGACAATCAGGATTAGCTGGTATCTGATTAATCATCAACAGATTTTTATGACTGAACAATTTTTCTTCCGTGTTTCGTTTAGTGCAAATTCTAAGATGGCAAATTATTTTTTTCTTCATGGGAAGACTGCAGCTCCTCTGATCGGAGAAAATTACTAAATTTTGCAGTTTTAATTGTAGAAGTTCATTTGTTGCCAAATACCACGGAAGTCAAAATTGGTACAATTCAATGACTTAAAAAAATTATTATGAACCAATGCCTTTCATCAAATTTGTGAAATATATGCTATGAGAAAACAAAGAGTCTGAGTGAAAGATTGATTGGCTGGAGTAAAACTGAGGAATTTCGAGAAGCTCACAAGAAAACTATTTGTAGTTCCAACATCTAAGACAAGGCTCAAGTATGAGCGAACAAGAACAGAAATAATCTTGGGATCAGTCAAAAGATGATAGTGGCTTTGCATGAAATTAGCTCCTCTTGCAGCAATCTCTGGCTTTGACTAATAACAAACTCACTCAAATTTAACATTGAGTCAACTAATCGTTGCAGCTGAAACTCAATGCTTTGTTCTTAATGAACAACTCTGTCTTCAGTGAGGACCACGAAGCTTGACTGCTTCTATCCAAGATTAAAAATAATTCCTACCCTACCAAACTAAAATGAGGGCAACTTCCTCATATTATCCCGTTGCTTTCATGATGATAAACATGTATGTATCTACTTTTTACATCAAAATACGCTAAAATCGGTTCCCTCCTTTTTAAGGCACTCTGTAATCAGCTTTATTTCAGTGATTTTTTAGGCTGATTTTATATCAAACGAAATAGGAAAAGAATTGCTTTCCGAGATTTCCTAAATAATCAATGGACATTGAGATCAGAATGGATACTTAAATGTTTTACTTATTTATTTCAGCTTTAATTATATCTGCAATCAACATATCCCTACAGGACAAAGTATTATGGATGGGATGCCATCACCACAATCACATAATATATTTAATAATTAGTCTTATTTTTTTCCTTTAATTCTTTTTCATTTTTATTTGTTTTTATATTATAAACATAGTTTTAACATTAATTGCAGTTGGAAAAGTAGGATAAGACAGCCGCAATTAGAGATTTTTGTTCAGATTAGTAACTATTCTAAATATAACGGGAAAAGAAGCTCATTTTGAATAATTATTTAAAGAATCAACAGATCTGGATTTCCATCAATAATTTCGCAACCTCGCAGTCGGCATCAAAAGGTTGTAGGTATAAGGGAAGTCTTTTGAAGACTCATTCTTAAGCCGTTTAAAATAGTTAAAATTAAATTCATTCGCCAACAATATAACGAAACAAACTAGTGAGTACGGAGTATCTTTCTACAGATCATTGCACTGATACGTCAATTGGAGAAAAGTGAAAAAAAATAATAGCCGGGAAGAGTTGAAATAGTCTAGCGGTTTAATGGAGAAATATTCTCGTGTTATTTTGTTCTTGTTTTTCATTTCTCTCTCAGAACCGTGCTAAATTGTCGTTTTTTAAGTCTGGTACAGAACTATCTGATTCAGCGAACTACCATGCCTTAATTAATAGAGATGTATATGAACAATGTCAGATATTATTTTGAAGGTGAAAAACTATTCAACGTACTTCCAAATCTTTTGTTTCAAAGAATATCGAGGGGTGGTTTGATTTCACTTATACTTTAATTTCACGATAAAATTATAAGCAAAACAATCTCTGTTGTGACAAGGATCCGAATAATATTCTACATTTGATATAAGCTACACATAATACTCTTTATTGTGACAATAATTATATGCAATTTACATAGAAACATGGCCAAAACACACGCAGCTCGATACTCAATACTTAACAGACGGACAGAGACAGTTCTTCACTATAGTCTCGATCGAACACGTTCGTACTCTACACAATGATACAGTCTAGGTCGAATATGCTCGCACGCTTCACTATAGTTTCTACCACTTATTTTAAGGAACTGAACACATGTTGCAGACATAGTTCCTGAGATATGCAGGCTTCCGTCGGTTTCTGGTAGACCTTGGTTGTGGAGTCGCAAGTGGACTAGGCTGAACTAGCGGACCATGTGTGTCGAATTGTGTACCTGAACGGTTTTTATGTGTCGAAGTTGGCACTGGTGGCGACTGGCAGTCTGTTGGCACCCCTGCAGTTTCTGTTGAGGATGGCACACCCATTCTGTGTTGCGGAATTGAAAGAGCGAAGGAGAATTGTTCCTTCGAATCTAAGGGGGCAACCAAATAATTAACGTTGCGTTTCAGAGTGCGGCCGGAGTCCAATTCGACCATATAATGGTACTGGCCGTTTCCTCCTGATGGTGCCAAATTGCCAAACGTCGTGATTTGCAAAGTGAATCTTTGCTTACACTCTCTCGCCCACGTGGAGACTACGAACCCACAAGGCGGTAGGTGCTGTTGGAGACCAGGGCGTCGAAACGAGTGCGGATCTTTCTCTTCAGGTACAGCTCCGTAGGAGAAAGACCTGGTGCTAAAGGTATTACTCTATAGAGGAACATTATGTGCTGTATGTTAGTTTAATAGACAGGGGAGCGGGATCATCAGCAGCAGCCTTGAGCCTTCTCTTCAACGTATAGATGCTGCTTTCAGCGCGCCCATTCGTTACTGGATGATTCGGTGCCCTGCACTTTTGGAATACCCCACGCTCTTTATAATATCTCTAGAATTTTTTGCCGTTAATATCGAAACTATCATGTAGCGGTAACCGCGCACCGAAAAGATGCCTTCAAGTAGAGAGATTGTTGAAGCAGAAGACAGAGCATCATGGACTATGCGAGCTTCTGCCCACTTCGACTTTGCATCCATGCACATCAAAAGGAAATGTGCATCTAAAAGGCCCGCATAGTTGATGTGTACTCTCTCCCAATTTCATCAAGCTGATCCCAGCGTTGAATTGGTGCTTTCTGCGGACTGTGGCAAACTTTGGCACAGGACTCACAGCTCTTCACAAGACGCTCATGTCCTTATTAAAACCTTCCCAATAAACGTATCTCCTGGCGAGCTCTTGTAGAATGCGTATTTCGAGAGACTTTAAAATCACTGCACTGAACGGAATAGGATGTTGCCAGAGACCGTTTACAAGCTATCCTTATGGGTTGTCTTGAGCTCCTGTAGCAATACTTGCGACTTTGGGTCTTTTGCAGTTTCCTCGGTGATTATCTCTGCAGTGATAGACAAACTGGAAATCTAGAGCAGTGTTTCAGCATACACCGCGTTGACTTCTTGATCAATTAAAATCTCTGGTTACTCACTAGTTGTAGAGACTGGTGCACGGGACAGACAGTCGACATTTTCATTTTCTTTTCCCTTCTTGCATTGAACTGTGTAGTCGACCCCACTGAGGAAAGAGGCGCACCTCAGCAAACGCGAAGAGATTATCTGCGGCGGTGCAGGATTGAGATGAAAAATCCTTGAAAGTGGCTCATTGTCTGTGACGAGAACGAAACGTTTCAAATAAGTAGTTTAAGAAGTGCGTCGCTGCCAGGGCTTCTCTGTCAAGCTGACTGCAATTTGAGTCAGCCTGCGTTAGAGATCGCGAGGCGTAGCCGATTTGATGCTTGTGACCATCAATTTCGTGGCTAAGTATTGCAGTTATTCCAATTGACGAGGCATCAGTTGTGAGTATCACTTGTTTTGAAGGATCAAACGGAATGAGCAGTCTATTTGAGCATAGTTCTGTCTTGAAATTCACGAAGGAGGCCTCAGCAGCTGCAGACTAAAAGAAATGTTCACCCGTTCTTAGTAAGTGGCGTAGTGGGTAGGTCTTTGAAGAGAAGTCTGGAATGAATTTGGTTTAATATTTGACTAGGCCTAGGACTCTCCTCAATTCATTCATATTTTCGATCATGGCATCCGAGAAACTGCTTGAAGCTTAGTTGGGTACTTCTGAATCTGATTGTGTGACACTACACGACCGAGGTAGTTTATGTTTTCCTAGAAGGATGAGCATTTAGCACGAATAAGGTGGAAATATATATATATATATATATATATATATATATATATATATATATATATATATATATATATATATTAGACCTTCCAGGCATGTGCCGAGATTTCTGGTGCACTCCTCGAGATCTGAGCCATGACAGATGTTATCAAAGTATACCTCGATCTTTTGAAGGCCAGTTGAATTCGAGTGGAGCGGTCTTAATACCGAAGCTGAGACATCATTTTGAACGTACTCTTATGCATTGAAATCCTTTGAATCTTGCTCCCTTCTTCATTGACCCGGAAATGCAATTTACCTTGTGCGAGTCCAATTTACAAAAGTACTTGGAACTTCTGAGACTATACAGTACAGAAGCTCATCTATTCTGCAAATAAGGTGATTTGAAGTAACGAGTCTGGAATTCACCCCAAACTTGTGATCCACGCATAGCCTTACCTCACCGTCGGGCTTAGCTATAACAACGAGTGGCAATCTCCAATCAGTTGGTGCAATCGGACTGATGACTCCTTAAGCTCCAGTGTGACTAACTCTCTCTTGTAATGCAAAGGGAATATCGCGTTCACAGTTGAAGCTTAACTTCTACGTTTGGAACACACCCAATCCTTTCTTCAAAAATGGATTGGTATTTCTTGAAGATGATTTCGAGCAAAATGACTACGTTGATGTAGAGTGGACGAAGAACTGAGTTTGTGTGACTATCTCGTTGAGGCTGATTTTGAGACTACGAACCCACATGCGATCGAGCAAAGCCTCATACCCTGCTGGCACCATGAATAGATCGGCTTCCATTGAATTCCCTTTGTAGCCGACTGGGATGGTGACTTTGCTTTTTGGCTTGATGGCGTGATCTGAGTAAGAGAGGAAAGAGACTGACGTCGGCTGCAGCGGTACTCTGAATCCCAATTAGTTGAAAGCAGTTTCTAAGATCTGGGTATACTTCAAATACTTGCGGCTTGTTGTTGAGTGTAACCGTAACAATGTATTTGTCAGTGTCTGGTCCAGCCTCGTACAAATCCTCGGTGTTTTCAATAAGGTCACGATCTTTTTCTTGAGGATGATGAGTTGACAGCGTGTTAGTCTTCGATTTTCGAAGCCGGGTAGTGATGCAGACTTTGGTGACATGACTGATTTTTCCACAAAGGGTGTACTTAATGGATTTGCTATCTATTCTGCCGTCACGGGATGGAGGGAGCATTTTTTCGAAATGACCCTTTAGGATTATCTGGTCCGAGAAATATAGCTAGATTGTTATAGGGATCTTTCCCAATTGATGAATGCAAGAGTTGAGCCTTTTTTTATTATAACAGTGAAACCTTTTCATTTTTGGTGTCATTATTTTCAAAAGGTGTCACTAGTGTTGCTAGTGTGATTTGCTGACTTCCAGGAGTAGATGGTAAAACTGATAAACACGTTTAAAACTACTGTGAATTGATTGTCTCCGATTTGTGATAGCTCACTAATTGTAAGTAGGCCCAAAATGAGTAAATTATTTCAGAACTAATGTAAAAATACCAAAACAACATTTAGTTGTTGAAAATAGGAAAATTTGAGCAAAAAGTAATTTTGGAGCAGCTCCTGGAACAATTGGAACAGATGTGACTTAGAACCGTGACGGAACTTTAAAAACTAACGAGCTGGGCCCGATAGCGACTGATTAATGCTAAGGTCATTCACATTTCACAATGTTTTGCAGTTTTTTTTATCCCATCCTCGCCACCAACTTGTTGTGACAAGGGGCGGAATAATTTGCTGCATTTGTTATAAGCTATGTATAAAACTCTTTATTATGACAATAATGATATGCAATTTACATAGAGACATGGCCAAAACACACGCGGCTCGACACTCACAACTCAACGGACTGAACGAGACAGTTCTTCACTATAGTCTAGATCGAACAAGTTCGTATTCTGCACAATGATACAGTCTAGGTCGAATATGCTCGCACGTTTCACTATAATCCCTAAAGCATTATACAGCACATACGTTTATACTATTCCAATACAAATATGAAAGACAATTATTAAAATAGTCTAATTCAATCTCAGCATATAAATGGAACAAGTCAAGTAGATAGAAGAATGCACCTAATTGATATGTTTTTGAAAAAACAATCGATATTTTTTGATTCTGACGGCGTCCCAATCATATATCACATATACCGACGGGCCACCGATAAGAAGATAAAATATCCTCCGAATCTGAGTTCACGAGACCAACAATCCCAATGGAGATACTCATTTGCTAGATTCGTTGAGGCTGGTCGAGCTGAGATGGAACAATCTAGTTATTGGTGGCTGAATGACAATGTCTAAATTATTCGTGTTTATTTTCTGTTTTTGTGCTTTTTCTCGTTACTTAGTTTTTTAGATTCATCTCATCATTGCTACATCTAGTATTGTTGTTGTTTATTTGTATTATAAATTAGGTATAGGTTTCAATATAAGGTAACGTTTTTTTTTTTTTTTTTTTTGATTGAACTTATTTAGAATTAGGGTGTAACATATTAAGTATAGGATATAAGTTCATTGTTGTGTTAATAGTATAAGTAATTTTTGAATAATGCTGGTTGGTTTTTTTCTCCTTTTTCCAATTGAATCAAAAAATATCTAATAATCTTAATTAATTTAAATTTGCAAGTGTATTTTTTTCATTAAATGTGTTTAACTGATAACGTATAAATTTAGAGAGCCATTCGGGCCATTAAGTTTTTTATAGTTTTATTGTTTGGAATTTGCTTTATCTTCTTTTAAAAATTTATAACGATTGGTATTAAATAAAGCGCTTTTGACTTTGACTTTGAAGAATGCACCTATCAGAAGGAAGAAATTTGTTCACTTGTCCTGAAATGCTCAAGAAAATCGAATACCTTCTTGGGTATCCGTTGTTTGTCCATACGATTCATGTGTCCAGCCCATTGCAGATTCCGCAGTCTTACAATCGTTGAGACCTCCGGTTCGTCAAAAATTTCATACAGCTCATGGTTGTATCGTATTCGCCATTGGTCCCCGTGTAGCTTCGCTCCAGTTATTCTCCTCAGGACCCATCGCTCAAAGGCGTTCAATATATTTGCATGTTTCACACCCATAGCATAACACAGATCTTATCACAGATTTGTTCACTTGGAGCCTTGTTTTCCTGTGTATGCAGCTGGTCTTCAAGATCGTCAAAATTGATAGAAATATTTTATTTGCGAGCTGTAATCTTCGGCGTATTTCGTCTCTTTCACGATCGGTTCTTATTATTTTGGTACCTAATTCACCCAAATTTTCTATAGTGTATTCGCCAAGTGTGATATTTTGGGCATTTGAGACTAGATATTCTAAATTTCAATCAACTAGTAAACTTACGACTACATGTTAATAAAAAACATTCGATAAAAGAAATATTTTTATGTATACGGAAAATTAGAGATGAATGTTCCTTTATTGCTTTTGATTTTTATTTATAACTTTAAATTTAATTTTTATTTTTGATCAATTATTTAAATGAAGACTCTTTTTTCCACTAGGTGGACTAACATTTCAGACAATTGTGCTAGCCGAATATGTCAACAAATGATATATTTATATTGAGGTTAAAAAACTTGTAAGTGACGTGTAACTGACATTTCACATAGCATCTCTTCAACTCTTTTTCTTGCCCTAATGAAATAGCAAAAATAGCCGTGATTCGTTCAATGTCCTAGTAACTTTTCCTCTGAAAGAATGATTCGATAAAACAACAAATGAAATCTACACTATTAATCGATCCGTCGCGTTCAAACAGTATGTTTATTCGCGACTGGCGGCAAGCATTACGTTCGCCTCCAACATATCGTCTAGGCAACCGTAGTTTTCGTTTTCATTTCCATGTAGCACTTTTAGTATTAGCACTAGGTACTCTATTCTTCGTGTTTTTCTATGTAAAACCGAATTCGAGATCCTATTCAGATAATTGGTTGTTGAAAAACCCATCTAATCAACCGGAATATAATGCAACGTATCCACTTACCGCTCCAATTATTACCAATGGTAAGAGATAGAGAGGAAATGCAAACCTTTACATTCATTGTATTTTGTTATTGTTATCTCTTAATTTGTAGGTGTCTACACGTATCGTATCGGTATTATTGCTGACATGGATACCGATTCTAAAAGTAAGACTGAAGATAATGTGTGGCGCAGTTATTTGAAAAAGGGTTTTCTCAGCTATACACCATCCAAACGGACGGTATCGATTGCATGGGATAGTGGCGAACCTACTGAGCTTAAATCTAGTTTCTCATTAAAAGGACGCGGAATGGAATTGTCCGAACTAGTTGTCTTCAACGGAAAGCTTTTGACCGTTGACGATCGCACGGGAATCATCTATGAAATTGAACAGGACAAAGCTTATCCGTGGGTCCTACTGACAGATGGTGATGGACATCTGAATAAAGGTTTTAAATCAGAATGGGCTACAGTTAAGGATAAGCATCTGTATGTGGGCTCCATGGGCAAGGAATGGACAACAAGTGCTGGAGAGTATCAAAATGATAATCCTATGCATGTGAAAATTGTCGCACCAAATGGAGAGGTTTGAATTATTTTTATTTGAGTGAAAGTATAACAGTTTCAAGACGTGTTCTTGCTTAGATAAAACACATTAACTGGAGTAGTTACTACAAAGCAATACGGGAGGTTATAGGAATTAAGTGGCCAGGATATATGATTCATGAGTCAGGAATGTGGTCCGATTATCATCAAAGATGGTACTTCTTACCTAGAAGATGTTCACAAGAAAGGTAAGCATTTTAACGTAAAATCGATACGAAATTATTGGAATGTAAAACAAATCGTCAGTTGATTGGATAAAGTAAAAGATAGTCTGACTAACTTACCAATAGATATTAGTATACGATTTTATCCATAAACTTTCTTCTACCCTATTTACATTCCCTGCGCAGGTGTTCCTATGCACAAAATTTCTAATTAGTGCATTTTTTGTCTGCAAACTCCTAAATTTATAAGTTTTAAAATAGGGTATCAAAAACTCAAACAAAACATTAATTTTGACATTATTATATTGGTTAGCTTATTTTTGTCCTTTGGACAGAGTTAATAGGAAAATTGAATTGATATCCTATTATAGCCGGAACCCTTCCCGTCTGTCATAGATTTGTCTGGAGAACTATAGAAGCTACATTCAACAAACTTTGTTAAAAGCTCGTAGGTGATATTCGCATGATAGTTATATATCCGAACAAATTTCACAAAGGAATTTAAGAGGTAGTCTCGCCATATAAGAATACGTCTTCTTAAAGCTTTTTTTTCCTCGTTGGGTATTAAATGTAAGATCTTCTCATATTAAATCTCAAGACTGTATAGATGGTATATGGTATGGTTTAGGTATAGATGGTGAGACTGTAGGATCTACAGTAAGGTGTGCAGGGAAAGGGAAGGAAGACCAAAACATTGTGACTCCTCCTTTCAGTTAGACATATGTAGGCATACAAATCTGAAGAAGTAGATCAGCATGTGTACTAAAGAAGCATATACTGTAGAAGTCCAAATTCATTTGACTGTTAAAAACAGCAACTTATCAATTTAAAATTTTGCTCTACAAAATCCTAATATCATCATCACCTATGGCGCGACAGCCCAAGCTGGGCCTTGGCCTCCAGGATGAATTTCCTCTCATCATCACGGTTCCGCGTCTCCAGGATTAATTTCTTCCAATCATCACGGTTCCGCGACCTTGTCCGCCCGTTTTTACTCCAACAACTGGCAGCTTCTATTGTGTCTTCCCATCGAGCCCTCGGTCTTCCCGCTGGACATCTACCTTGTGCTCTACCCGTCAATGTCCTTCTGGGCTGCCGGTTTTCTTCCATTTTTTCTACATGGCCCACTCATTGCGATTTACGTAACTTTACGCAAAAGGAAATAAGTGGATCGTCAAATAGATCATACAACTCATCGTTGTAACGTAGTCTCCACTCTGCTCCTTGTTTCACTGGGCCGTAGATTTTCCGGAGCACTTTGCGTTCAAAAACGTTCACCGGATTCGCTCGTCAGGGTCCTTTTCCTTCCATATAACAGCACAGGTTTGACTAGTGTTTAGTATATGCGGAGCTTATTTTGCCTGTGCACCACTCTAGACCTTAGAATGAGAAGTACGAAGTAATATGCTTTATTTGCGGCGTTTATGCGGTGTCCAATCTTGTTCTTTTCGGCGCCTCTTCTTATTCAGGTTGGCTCCAAGATACACAAAATTATTCACACTTTCAAGGTTGTAGTCGCCTACGGCCAGGTTTTGTCGAACTGGAGTTTCCTTCCTGGTTTGAGTCATGAATTTAGTTTTAGTTTATTTAAGTCGTAGGCCAATTCGATTTGTTTCAGATTCTAGACTCAGAAATGCTCCTTAGGCGTCTAAGATTGAACGTGCCATAATATTAACGTTATCAGCATATGTTAGCAATTGTGTGGTCTTGAACATTAGTGTGTCCGAAGTTTCAGCTGATGTGTTCCTGATGAAGTGTTCCAGCGCAATATTAAAGAGCATTGAGGCAAGTCCATCCCATGGTTTTTTTGATTCCGTTACAAAGCTGTCCATTAGTTCACCGTTTACCTTGATCTGGGACTCTGTGTTTAGCATCGTAACCTTGACCATGCGGATTAGTTTTGTTTGGACGCTAAAGTCAAGCATTATTTTCTACAGCGCATTTCTGTCGACACTGTCGTATGCTTGCTTGAAGTCTACGAAGAGTTGGTGCGCATCGATGTTATATTCCCAGCACTTTTCGAGCACCTGCTTTACTGAGAATATTTGCTCTATTATAGACCGTCTACTTCAAAAGCCTCCCTGATGCTCTCCTATAATATTTTCATAGTACGACTTTAATTTTCTTCCTATGATTTTTAGAGCACTTAATAAGACGTGTACAGTACAGAAATAGCTCTACAATTTTCACACCTTAATTTGTCCCCCTTTTTGTGTCCAGGACATATTATACCTTTCTGCTAATCCTCTGGTAACTGCTCCTTTGACCATATTTTTCATATTAGCCGATGCAGAAGGTTATTTAGATGGGAACCCCCGCTCTGGAGCAGTTCTGCTGGTATTCCATCTATTCCAGGAGCCTTATTTTTTGGGAGCCCGTACTGTTGCCAGTACTTCGTCTTTGGTTGGTGGCGAGACTGGGACCTCTTGCCCTCCTTCTGCAATGTTCACAGCTTCAGTCGTTGTTGGGGACGCTGTGAATAGCTTCTGGAAATATTGCAGTCATCTGTTTTTAACTTCGACTGGGTTCTTATGATTGCTCCTTGTGCACTTTTACAAATACTTGTTTGTGGATTGAAGCCGTCTCTTCATTGTTTAATAAAGGCATACGCCGGGCCGACTTTATGTAGGGTCATGTTTTCGTTTGTCTGTTGGATCTTGGTGCTGATGATCAGTCGTTTCTTTCTTCGAAACATTCTTTTAGCTTGATGTCGAAGGCTTTTATATTGTTCTTCTTTGGCACGAATTGATCGCTGGATGTATTCTTTGTCCGCCTGGTTCTTTTTTTAATCGCTTGCTTGTATTCTTCGTCGTACCAGTCGTTCCTGCTTTTCTTTGCCTGGTGCCCCAAGACCTCCTCGGCTTCTTCTGTCACCGCGTATCTTACTGTCTTCCACATGGTTTTGATGTCATAATTACTTTCTCCCGCCTGCGGGGATATGTTGATGCGATTTTCCTGGCCTGACATATATGTGGACGTTACTGAGCTATCATTTAACTTGGGTATCTGGTACCTTGGAGTAACTGATGCTCCTTGTTTACAGCTCTTGGAGATGTAGCATCGGTACTTAACTCTTATAAGAAGTGGTCTGAATCACAGACAGCGCCGCGGAACGAGCGCATGTCGAGAATGTTGGTGGCAGCTCGTTTTTGTATGAGAACATGGTCGATCTGGTTGAATGTGCAACCGTCTGGTGATGCCCACGTTCTCTTATGGATGTCTCGATGTGGATAGTGTGGAGCTTACTGTGAAGCCTGTGTAGTAATCGAGCAGCCACGCAAGCAAACTGCTCGAAAACTTTCCTATCTCCTTTTCGAAATTTTAATGGCAGATTTAGAAAAATAATTAATTATTTACATTCATAACCGTAATTTGTAAAATAGTTTTCTTCTTCTTATTATTATTAAATGTAATTTTATATCAATTTTTTCTTTCTAATAAATTTAAATGTTTCCCTTTAATTATATTCGTAATAAGATTTCGCTTTTATTACTATTTCAAATCCTCTTCATTTTTCTTCACTTCGGTTAAATTTTGTTTTTAAAAATTTCAAATCTGCCATTTAAAATTTAGGATATGGGAACACTGATTTAGTGCAGCCCAACGGTGTATTACATTACCGAATACAATCGAGTTCAGCTGTGTGAGCGGCTGATTGGATTTTTTACCGGTAGCGAGACGGAAGAAAAGAACAAGAGGAGATTTGGACGGATCGAGGAGTCTGCTTCGAAAAAGATCTAGTGGAATAGGCGTCGTGTTAGCGGAGACGAGATCGAATCGTGACAACGTAATCTTTCGCGGTTATTCGATTCCATTGCGTTCGGTGTCAAGAATCTTTTCCCGACCAACATACATCAACTTCAAAGCGAGCCAAGAACGGTCAAATAACTGAGAAGAAAAAGAAATTTTCCTAACCGGGGCACCGACGAAAACTAGATTTCGTGCTCAATTGGAAAGTTTTCCAATAGCAAAGTGCACTTGCGAAATAGAACTTTCGGTATTACGGAAAAATTTTGGCGCCGCCACCGTCGTCATCGTTCGCAATCCTATTTTTTCTCAAATCGAGGTCGACATGAGATCGCGAAACGAATCCCACGCCGGGGAGTTTGCCTACCAGCTAGCTAGCGAGAAAAAGAAAATTTCCGACTATTTGATTGTGCTTGCCGGCATATCATTTCGTGTCTATCTGTTCCGAATACAAAAGCAAAAGTTATTTACAAGATATTAAAATCGCGGAGTGTAATTTCCAATCGTGAGATCTGTGGGATCGAGTCCACTGAAGACCGCGAACCGGCACAGACGCGAAGAACGGCCGCCGTCGTAAATTGTTGGCTGCATTGTGACACCCACAGCACGGATTCATAAGTATAAGCTATCGCGAGATTCATTGTCAAGAATTGGTGTGTACAAGACCAGATTTTTAAGTCGTTTGTACACAGAAAATACGCGCTACAAAACTTTTATGCAAGTGAGTTGATATTGACAAGTGATGTGCCGGTCGGAAGATGTATCATTGAAGATTTCGTTTAATGGAATCGTGCGCAAACTCCATTACACATGCTACAACCATTTGGTTTTCGATGCCGCAATTCGATTCTGACGGGGATTGTTGATCTTCGTAGAATAAGCCCTGTGAAATAAAGGACAAAGTGCTGTGTTGTGTGCAGCATGATTGACTTCTTTCACTGGCTACTGAACATCAACATTGTATTTGCGTTTACTGCGCTGAATTTCTCATGGTAGCTCATAAGTTTGGTCGCTACTGTTAACGACATTAAGACAGCCACTTCGGCGTCTGATCTTTTTCTAAATGTCCAAATAAGCGACGATAAGTTGGATGCTTGCGATTTGTTAGAAGAGGTAAGGTCTAGTGAATCAGTTCTTGACTATTGTTCATAACCACGTGCTTGCCTTGGCGAATGCTTCGAATGCAAAAAATAAAACCATCATGTTCCACCGTTGCCGGAACGGGTAAGAAGTCTGGATCTGACTGGAAGCAAATTGGATACCAGTGTTCAAGAAGCTGTCGCTGATCTAACTTATTTAACGAGTTTAGGTCTGAAGAGGAACCACCTTACAAAAATACCAACATTTCGTGGACTTTCATCACTAGAAAAATTAAACTTAGCGCATAACTGCATTCAAGCGACTTCAAATGTTGCCCTCTCATCGCTACCTGAACTGAAAGAGTTAGATTTAGTGAAAAATCGTATAAAAGTTATCAGTACTGAATGCTTTCCTACACAGAATAAAATCATTTCACTGAACCTAAATAGTAATCACATAACTCAAGTTTCGCCAGGTGTTTTTGAACATCTGAGTGCATTGCTTGAATTGCACTTAAGCCATAATAACTTGCGTGACTTGCCACATGAAGTATTTAAATCTTAAAATGCCTTACGAAAGTTGGATATGAGTTAGAATAGTTTGAATATATCATGGGCGATATTCAAAGGACTTGATCAATTGAGAATATTAAAATTACAGGCAAACGGAATTTAAATATTTTTGAAAAGATTTCATTTTTAAAAATGATTGTTTAGAAAGTTGAGTTGTCATTTTAACTATCAATTCGGCATGATTTGAGGCAAACATTTTTGGATACGTACTCGAAAGATTTAGTTCCTCTTATTCATAGATAACTTTAGGTCTTTTAGCAAAAAATATATTATTTGCAATTACTGGAGCTAGTAAATATAACCGCAGTAAATACTTCATGAACAGAACAAGTAGGCAAACGTTTTTCTTTTTGGCCAAAAAGCATACATAGCATTTTATAAATTACAAAGTTGACATTTTTCAACACTGCAGCGAATTTAAGAACAACATCAATTAAATCTTTTGAGTAAAGTAAACATCGTCAATAATAGCAATTGAATTTCACATTTATTTTATGTCAGGTTGGATATCGAAACGTCGTGCATCTTCTTGTGATAATATTAATTCCGATGAAGTAAAAAGAATAAAAATGAATTGTTAAACATTAAAAACTCGGTCTTTTCATTTCGTTTTACCTGACCGAGTATAGGACCCGCAACGATGGCATGCTCCTCCTATATCATGGGCTAGCTATCGGGCGCGCTCCTCCGTTTTTTGTTGTTTAACAGGGGCTCTTGCCGGATAGAGTGGCCTTCCGCTCGCGTGCCCTTTTATGGTATAGAGATGTGATTCGATCACATAATTCTATAACATAAATTGGTCACATTTATATTTCTCATATGGTGGGAAAGTTCATGCAAATTATGTATGTATGAGTTTTCCACTCAAATGGGAAATATATGGCCACGTCTACGTTTGGATCTTGATCCGGTTGGGAGGGTGCGAGGGGGGCACCACCTCCATCGGGATGCCCCAATCTTATTTGTGGGCCATAAGGATCGTCGGTAGCGACGAAATCTCCGCCAGTGCGTCCGTTTTTGCTCGGCCCAATTTGTTCTTCGAACAAACATAGCAACCCTTAGTAGGTTACTTCGGCCTCGACACCAGTCGATCGGCATTCGACCCTTTTAATTCGTGATTGCGAAATATTTTTGCAGTGGGTCCTTGTGCTAGCGGGGAAGAACCCGCCCCACGACACCGCAACGCTAGCCTGCCAGTGCATTCACGCGTCCCCAGACAAGGCCAATCTCGGCGGATACTACCATCCTCTTCCGCTGAGGCAGCAGACCATCGCTGCAGTCCTTCACGGACATTCATATACCTACTTTCACTACACCTGTACTAGTAGCGAAGTATATCAGCCTTTGTTGCTGCATGGAATATGTGTCCTCCGGTTGTTTGTCTATTTGCCGTTTTTCGGCAGATTTTTGCGTTGGTCACCCAAGACAATTTTAATATCATTTGACGGCAATGCATCGACAGTGCTTTCCAGGGTACTGTAAATTTCGTCCTTGATTGCCTCTTCCTTGTCTTCTGTGGGCGCGTGACAGTTGACTAGCCAGATATTAAAAAATTTGGTCTCGATACGAATCGCACAGAGCCTTTCGTTAACGGGCTTGAAGTCGGTAATAATTTGATCTGGTTTCTTGTACTGCGAGGATGTTGATTTTATATTTCTTTATTTCATCCAGAAGTTGTCGCAGTGCACTTGGTCTGTTCAATGATCTATCATTCCAAGTTCCAAAAGAAAAGTGCTTCATACGCTGCGATAGTCGTTTCCGTATATCCAATCAGATCCGAGGTTGTTCTCCTGTTTCCATGACAAGTAAATACTAAGTGGGGCGTTGTCAGCGCTTCGACTAAGTCGGTTTTGGCCCACAAGTGGTATTTCATTTCCCACATACGCGCCAGCTAGCCGGTTAGGGTACCCTCTATCCGCTACCTGGGGAATTATCGGCATATTTTATTGTTTTAGGCAAAAATGTGGTGCAAGCTCGAAAGAAATTGTGTGAAGTTTATGGTGAGCACTGCCTTACTGAACGCCAGTATCAACGTTGGTTTGGTCACTTTCGTTCTGGTAATTTTAATGTACAAGATGTACCATATACTGGTCGTCTAACCACTTCTGATAACGACAAAATAAAGGCGTTAATCAAAACTAGCCGGCGTATGACAACTCAAGAGATAGCAGAAAAGCTTGACATATCGAATTCAACTGTTTACTTTGTAGTGATTTATAATTAGATTTTAACAACGTTAACAACGGAAAAAGGGGGGAGAGCTCACCCGATGGCTAGCTCATGAGCGGACGTGCCAGCTAACGTGGTGGGTACCATACTCAGTCGGGGTTCCAAAGAGGAAGACTGAATTTTAGGATTCAATTATTCACTCATTATTACTTCAACCATTACAAAAGAAATTTTTTTTATTTTTTAAGATCTTTGGAAATATTTTGTACGCCGTACAAATATGATATGTCTCTATAATTTTCGCACTGTTAGCTTTCACCTTTTTTGTGGATAGGGAATATAATTGATTGGCTCCAATCTTTTGGCATATGTTCTTGTTGCCAAATGTGATGGATGACTTGTGAATAGCTTAATTAACACCTCTTGAATTTTTCAGTCCAATTCGTTTCCTGGATTGCCAGTATTTTTAATTAATATTGACTGGCCTGTTGTAAAATATCCTTAACAGCGCCAGGGTGATTGAGTGATCAGACATTCCAGGATCCAATGCCATACATAGTCCTTTTTCCGTTAGCAAGGTTGTTGCCGTGAGTCCAATCCATGCCCAGGCCTTTCTGCAGGTTTCGAAGCATTGTAGTGTTTGTAGGGAAGTAGCCCATCGCCCAACCTCCATTCCGGCGGTACTGTTATTACTTCGATTCCGTTATCAGCCGCGGAGGACTCGCCTTCACCCTCCTACGTCCCCACAAAGGAGGTGTAGGTAGGATTTAGTAGCAGAGCTGTAGATGTATGTTATTCACAATTATTAGCATTTCTCGGCATTTAATTGTCCCATTATTGGGGAACCAGTAAACCCAATGTGCGACCCCGAAAACATTTACTACCAAGGGACTCTCTCCACCTTTCTCAAACGGGCTTGGGACCGTCTGCGGCAGTGTTTCTTAGTATTTACTTCTTTTATTTTTTTTTCTATAAAGTTATAGTTTTATTTTAGAATATTTTTCGTATAGATTTCAATAAAGATGAATTATTGCTACTTTTATATTTAAGTAAAACAAAACAAAACAATTATTTCGTCCCATTCAATTTAAACAGAATCAAAATAAAGTGTTCAAAAAATTCAAATATTAAAATTTTTATAATATATCATCAATTGAGAAGTACTCACGCCTTCGACGAGCGCTCATTGTTGGGAGGCTAAGAGTGCCTAAAATCTTCAATTTTAAGTCGATATGATGCTTATTCTTATAATTTATAGGGCTTGGATAAATTGATTGTTATGTCGGTATCAAACATTGAACGAAATTCATATATCTCCAAATCTTGAACGCCAAATTTTCCGAGAAAACGCTTATTCACTTCACTTCCACACCAAACGGGTTCACCTTTCTCTAAGCTTTCGACTATCAAGTTCATTAAATCATCTATAGATTGTTTATTGTATACAACATTTCTTCCCCCAATCACATTTCCCAGTCTAAAAATTGTGTAAGTTCATCCCAATCAAGTTTTCGAGTCCTTTTGTTTATCAAAACATTCTTTCGTGAATCTTTTCATGATGCTGCAATCGTCATCCAAAAAGTTTTACTTAGACCTAGACCCGTTAGGTATGGAGAAAATTTTGCTTAACAAGATAATGACACGTTAAAATTTCAATTTGGTTTAGTCATGGGTGATACACGCAAATTTCTTGTTATTTCTTTTTTATCTTTATGGTGCTCGGCCAGTGGATTCAAGTAAACATCAAATGTGTCACTGATTCCAATCGCCAACTCCAAGTATGACTAGGCAATTAGTAATTGCGCATCGACGTGAAAAGCTCAATAATGGATTCAGGGTTCCCACTGCTGATATGTATGTATGAATATCCATGCAACAGCACGTTAACAATCTATGTTCACTACAATTCTCTAATTCGTTATCGTCAGTCTTCTTCGATCTCAATTGTTCGGTCACAAAACTTCCACACCGCAAGGAAGAAAATTTCACCCGCGGAGACACCAACAATTCGAGTTTTCTAAGCAACTTTTATGCGCGTTCACGTTTTTCTTGCGAACAATCCCAAAAAACTTCTTCAAACCGCACACCGCCGCGACCAACAAAATTCATCCGTACCGTCGCCCGCTTTTCTTCTTTGATCTTCACGTGCTGGCGTTTTCAATTCAACTGCCCGTTGTCGCCAAGCGCACAGCTACTCGTCGACGAGATCAACATTTTCATTTTTTCTCATTCTCGCGCCGGAACAGGATTTTCCCACTTGTTTTATCTTTAAAAATACCACTCAACATTTATTGCTCCTATATCAATAAATCTCTATTTATATTATCCGCCGAATTGAAGTTCACATTGAAAAGAACCATTTCGGTATTATAATAGCAGAACAAGTGGATTTCAGAGAGATAAAAAATAACTGAGTAAAAATAAAATAATGTATCACTAAATGGAATAATGATATGCGCGGGCATTTGAGGAACAGTTCGAACTCGTTTCTGCCGGCTATTGCATTATGCATTTATTGTCCCGGACGCTATGCTAGCCTTTGGAGTAAATTTGATGCTGGTACATTTCCCCCTACCCATTACTGAGCCCGGCGATGTTTGACTGTTTTGTTTTACTATAAAGCTCCTCTCTAAAAGTGGAAGTTTTGAAAAATTTAAATTGCATGCACTGTATTCTTCCAAAAGACTAATGCTTTGATTCGAGATAAATCCAATTGAAAAAGATTCTTCTTCGTGACACTACAGCCCCTTTCGGGTCTTCGCTTTCTGCAAAAAGCGCTTCCAACTGTCACGGTTCATCAACCGCCGTCCAATTTCGAAATCCGAGCAGCGGGAAACTATCTTCGTCGAACGATTCAGACCAGCGTTTTCTGTTCCTTCCTTTCCCTTCAGTTCTGCCAACGTGGCCAGCCCATTCCAGCTTCCGCAGTCTTACAGTCGTTGGGACCTTTATTAACAATTTTATGCTATTTAAGTTATTTAACTATTTAAACTATGAGTTGCATATAATTTTTTAAATAAGATTCATCTGATTCCTTGTCTATTTGCGGATACTTACTTGCAAAAGATAAATTTAAATACTAATCTACTGCATAACAGCCTCAAATTCAATGTATAAAAACTTATAGTTTCCATTTTTTCTAGGTATAACGAAACACGAGACGAGCACATGGGTTGTAATTATTTAATAAGCACAGATGAACATTTCATGGAAATTCAATCGTCCAAAGTTGGAAAAATTATTCCAACGCACGGTTTTTCCAGCTTTAAGTTCATACCGGGAACCAACGACAATATTATTGTAGCATTAAAATCAGAAGAATTGAATGGTAAAACATCAACATACATCACAGCTTTTTCGCTGAATGGCGAGATCATTTTAAAAGAAGAAAAAATTCCAACAAGTCTCAAATATGAAGGTATTGAATTTATTTGATAATGTACGTACTATTTTATATATTGTAGAAAGCTTTTTTACAACATGTATACTTACTATTGGAAGTTATACATGATTAAGGTTCCAAGAAATAGAAAAATATTTATGTACATAGACATAAAATTAGGCGAAAATATATATTTGTAAATAGGATTCGGTTTTGTCAGTTGTAGTTAATTTGTACATGTGTTGCAAACGAACGCAAAATATTTTTTTTTCTTTTTGAGGAAATAAATAAATCAAGCTGAAATGTGATTAGTAAGAATTGAAGTGTTTTTTCTTTTCAAATAACTATCAAAAATCTTGGATACGTATATGATTTTCTGTATTTCTAGCTACTTTCAGACCAGCGACCTTGACATCGTTTTCTTGAATTCGGCCTTCACTTAGTCGAATTTCCAACCTTAAAAAGAAACACCGGATATAGAAAGCAATATATTGAAAGAAGGAAATTAGATTACCTGTTTTCATTATGGTTAACAGACCACAGATCTGGTAGAAACCTTGGATGCATTGTATCTACAAAGTGTTGACGCCAAATCTTTTCTAGTTCAATAAGTCCACCAAATTTCTCCGTAAAAGATTTCGTTACTTTTTCACCATGAGATATATAATTGTCAATTTCTTCTCTATCGATTCAAAAGATGAAATTTTTTATTGTCTTCAATTCATACAAAGTAAATATACGAAGCTTACAGAATAGAAATATGAGCTGCTCTTTGCAACAATTCTTCAGTAATTTCATTTTCTTCAGGATAATTTTCGAAAATCTTAGCTTTTAGAATTTGTTTCTTTTCTTCTGGGATGACTTCGGCATTGTTTAAAAGGGCTCGGGCAGCTGAACGTAAATGTCTATGAGATACCGATTTTAGAGGGAAGCAAATACAAATTTGACAAGATTGTGTAACCTGAGACGCGGAATTTCCTTGTATTTTCGACCTCCATCGTCAGTCATAAGTGGTGCATCGCACATTCTTGCTAAGTTATGTCGAACTGCCAAATCAGATATGTTGCTTTTTTGGTGGCAGTTTGGGCATAATAATAAAACGTCATGAGAAGTATGGGATTTCATTACATCTGAAAATATGAAGTATACTTGAAAATAATTTGAATAAATTTATGAATTTATTAAATGCATAATACATTCAATTCATTCATAAATTTGTGAAGAAATTGATTTACCTGGAAAATGTTTCCTATATTCGCGAGGCACTACATTCTTTCTAATGAACGCATCAGTTCGCCCACACACTACGCATCTATTTTCTTTTGCTAGTTGATAATATTTACCAACATCTCCAACTGCACGCCCAGATGGCTCAAAATTGAGTCGAACTGTGTACGGATTTTCACAAACAAGCGTTCCAAGATTTTGTGAAATATACCTTAAAAAGAGAATACAAGTTTGAAATGGTTAAGATAAAAATGTTTTTTTTGTTGGAGAAAAATTTGTACACTATGTTTACTACTTTAAATTGGTATTAATCTTCATCCCGACTATTTGCTGGTCTACATTTGTAAAATCTATATAAAAATTAATTGATGTTTGTTAGTCTCGCTAAAGCTCTAGAACGGCTTGACCGATTAGAATCATTTTTTTTTTGTTTTGTTTGCCGTGATCCAGGGATGGTTTAAAAAGAAAAATAATAGGGAAAATTGTAAAGAAAAGCTAATAAATATACAGCGATATGGTCACTTTCGTTGTAAAAAATACAAATGACGAAGTACCTCAGTATCAGATGGGTCGCTATGTACGCAGCAATTCGGCGCATCTTTTCATTTGCGATACACGAAAGACACCCTACAGTACTCCATTTAGCAGCTCATCTAAACAATTTACAACGAGTTTATTTCATCTAGAGAACACGGCGGATAGAGCGGCACGGAAGATCCAGAGTTGTACACAGACACAAAACTGTGCTATTATATAGAAGTGAAACATGGACCCTGACGAGCGAATCCAAAAAAGCAGTGGACACATTTGAACGCAAAGTCCTCCGGAAAATCGACGGCCCAGTGAAACAAGAACAAAGTGGATCTACATCTGCCTGTGTAAAGGTACATGTGGAATGAATGGGAGAAAATTGGCTACCCAAAAGAACATTAAAGGGGTATACCTCTTACGTCAGCGGAATCACAGAGGACTCAATAGTAAGACACGATAGAAGCTGAAAGCAGATTCTTGCTGGGAGTGGTCAACCGGCGAACTAGTTCGAAGAACCGTGATGATTGGAGGAGATTAATCTTGGAGGCCTAGGCCCGGCTTGGGCTATCGCGCCGAAGATGATGTTCATTCATAATCAAAAACGTATATGGACAATAAAAACATAAATAACCAAAATAATTTAATAAAAACATGTAATAAAAATTAGTCATTCTCCTATTCTCGAAGGGGTGATAATGTCGCAAACACTCAACATACTGACCGTGAAGAAAAATTGGTTACGAGATGTAGATTTGATTTAATAAATGACGATGGAAATATGACAGGCTATAATAAAGGCTGGGCGTTCCGATGAATATCTCTGTGAGAATATGCCAGTCGTGACAATTGGATAGAGCGGAGAACTTGAAAGGAAACCAATAATAAATAATAATAGTGGGGAGAAGATGCACAAAATTTTCGCTTACACTACACACCCCGTGATTTGACACTTTTCATCCGAAAATTCTGAAAAAATCATGTCTAGACCAGGGATGACCAACCCGTGGCCCGTTAAACATGTTTATGCGACCCGCCAAGTATTTCTAAAATTGAGTTTATTTTATCGACTTTCTCCCATCAATATCTACTCGTATATTTATAAAAAGAAATGTACATTTTGATGGTCACTCCATAACTCGAGAACGGCTCAACCGATTTTTAGGGAGGCTGCAGGGAGGAGTGATGATGGTTATTGGGGAAATGGGTCCAGCCATTCTCGAATTATGATTTTTTTCATGAAATGAACTCGCTCTTTGTAAAACAGCAACAAATACACGTAAAATCGAAAAATTGCAAATATATCGAAAACGGTGCGCCTGAGCGAAAAAATAAGGTCATTTCCCCCCCACACTCCATGCACGCACTTTGTGATCCATTGGGTATGGTCCCAGCCCCCCCCTTGAAAATATTTTAATTCAACATTTGAAAAAAAAAGTTTAAATTTCAGTTAGACCTAACGAAAAAAATCGATCCAAACTAATACACAAACTTATAAATACACACATTCATTTGATTGGCAGCATAGAAACAGATGAACCTGTCAAAATGCAATGTTTGCCAATCACTTTCTTTCACTCTTGGATTCTTTTGGTGCGACCAAAATTGTGAGAGACAATTTCATGCCGACGCTTAAGGTGATTACTTCATGCGGAATATCATATGAAAAAGCGATCTGAGCAGCAATTTCTGGCCCAGCATCTAATTACATTTCTCAAATATTACAGATTCAAGGTCAGATTTATCATCGAACTAGTTCCTTATTGCCATATTCTGATGCTGATCATCAATTTTTGCAAATCTATTTTATCGGAGATACAAATCGTGAATTGGATCGGCGTTATACAATTGCTGCACGTGCAAGGCGACAAATTGTTTCCGAACTTTAAACATTTTTACATCAGCACAATGAATTTATTCGATTGTTTAAAACCGCTCTCGATCGTATGCCATCTGATAATGGCAGAATCGTTATCAAGGCTGACAAAACGCCCTTTGGAGAGCATGCTAGCCGATTTAATGCACCAACAATTGATGAAGTGGCCATTGTAATTGTTGGAGACCAGTTTCAATCTCGCGATATGGTGCTACATCGAAGAAATGAAGAATTACGGCGTGTTTCAGACCTTAACCGCAGCTATGATGCATTACAATATCCATTATTGCACTGGAAAGATGACGACGGCTATCATATCAATCTACGAATGATAGATCCACGAGCCGGTAAAATATATATGAATTCAATTTAATATGTTTATATTTCAAAACCAGAAGACAAGATTTGAATTTTCTGATAATGTATTCATCATAGGTCTTGAGGTAGAAAAAAAAGTTAGTGGGATGAATTATTATTCGTATAGATTCGAGATTCGCCCACAAGAAGACAACTTTATCATGCGATGTGGCAAACTTTTCCACCAATACGCTGTTGAGTATGCGAAAATTGAAGCAGAACGCCTTAATTACCTTCGATTCAATCAAGCCCAATTGCGATCGGAAGAATATATACACTTGCGAGATGCAATAGTGAATTATGGTAATGTTAATGATATCGGACGTTAAACAATATTACCGTCGACATATGTTGGCAGTCCGCACCACATGCACGAATATACGCAAGATGCAATGTCATAAGATCGCAAATATGGTCGTCGCGACCTATTCATAACATTCACATGCGATCCACAGTGGGCTGACATAAAAAACAATTTATTTGGTGGTCAGAATCGACACGATATAACAGCACGTGTATTTCGACAGAAAGTAAAAACACTGATTATCAAATTGCGATTTTTTGGAGAGGTGCGTTGCTGGATGTATTCGATTGAATGGCAAAAGAGAGAGCTGCCGCACGCGCACATCTTGATATGGCTGGTTCGTAAAATAACACCCGCTCAAATTGATAACATTATATCAGCTGAAATTCCAGATGAAATCAGCGATCCAGAATTATTTGAAGTTGTCACGAAAAATATGATCCATGGCCCTTGCGGTCAAATTAATATGAATTCACCATGCATGATCGATGGAAAATGTACAAAACGGTATCCAAGAGCATTGGCTTCGGATACAGGTGACGACGGATACTCGTTGTACCGACGTCGGTTACCGGAGGATAATGGCCATACAACAACAATTAAAATACACAATCAAGTCATTGAAGTTGATAATCGTTAGATTGTGCCTTATTCCCCACTATTGTCAAAAGTATTTCACATAAATGTTGAGTATTGTAATTCTGTGAAATCGATTATATACATTTGCAAATATGTGAATAAAGGCAGTGATATAGCTGTTTATGGAGTAGCTGGTGACAATAGCAATGATGAAATCGCTCAATATCAAATGGGGCGCCACAGTACTACTTATGAAGCTCTTTGGAGTATTCATACATTTCCAATTCATAAGCGATATCCTGCTGTTGTTCATTTGGCTGTTCATCTTGAAAATGGCCAGCGTGAGTATTTTACCGATGCAAATTTACAGCAGAGAGTAGCACAGCCACCAGCAACAACATTAACTGCATTCTTTCAATTATGTGATAGCGATCAATTTTCCAGAACGTTGCTGTATTCAGATGTAACGCATTATTTCATTTGGACTGCAAAGAAATGGCAACGACGTAAAGAAGGAACATCTGTTGATGGCCATCCGCGTGTTTTTTGCAGATACTATGGGAAGATTATACACAGTTCATCCAAACAATGTAGAATGTTATTATTTGCGTTTGTTGTTAGTAAATGTTGTTGGACTACGTTCATTTCAACATTGGCGAAGAGTAAATGGTCGTTTATGTGTGACGTATCGTGAAGCATGTGAGCAATTAGGTTTACTTGAAAATGATGCGCATTGGGATTTAACGCTTCATGATGCATCGATCGCTTCCTCCTCATCAAATACGTATGTTATATGCCATAATCATATCAACATGTTTTCCGATTTTCAAATCCACTTGAATTTTGTAATAAATACAAAGATTTTATGGCAGAAGATTATTTGATGGGAATGCGTCATCACAAAAGAAACGCCGATTTGCTGATTTCATTGGGAATGTATAATGAAATATATAATGAAAAATTGCATTGGCACTTGCTTCGTCGGGATCGCTGCTACTCTATTGGATGGTGGACGAACAGCACACTCTGTATTAAAATTGCCGTTGAATGTGCAGGTGTGCTTATATTGATTGATTGATTGATCACTTGAAAATTTAATCGACTTTAATTATTGTAAAATATAATTATTCACAAATTAACAGATGATTGAACATCCCACGTGCAATATTTCAAGAAATTCTGCGATGGCAAAAGTTTTGCAACAAGCAGCAATTATTCTTTGGATGAATGTATGTACAATGACGCATAAAAAATCGCTGGAAGCATTACACCGTACAATGCAAGATCTACTTCAGAATCAAAAAATATTTCGTGGTGCATTGATATTATTGTCAGGAGATTTTCGTCAAATATTGCCTGTGGTTCCACGATCAACGTCGGCGGATGAGATCAATGCATGCTTAAAGTCTTCTCTTCTGTGGCGACATATGCAAAAATTGGCATTGAACATAAATATGCGCGTTCAAGTGCAAAACGACCAATCTGCAGGCAATTGTTAGATATTGGAAATGGCAAAGTTTGAGTCGATAATACAAATGGATTGATTACATTGCCGAACAATTTTTGTACCATTCTCCAATCAACAGAAGAGTTGATTGAAAATGTGTTTCCAAATATTGTTCAAAATTACAGGAATCGTAATAGGTTGAGAGAACGCGCAATACTGGCACCAAAAAATGTACACGTCAATGCAATCAATTATCAGATTTAAGAAAAATAACCAGGTGCAGTGACATCATATAAATTTGTTGATAGTGTAATGAATGCAGATGATGCAGTGAATTATCCAATTGAATTTTTGATTCATTGGAACCACCTGGTATGCCACCGCATTGTTTGAATTTAAAGTTTGGTTCATCAATTATTTTACTGCGGAATTTAAATGCACATAAACTGTGCAATGGCACAAGATTGGCAGTAAAAAAATTGATGCCGAATTTAATTGAAGCCACAATATTGACCGGAACAGCGAAAGGTGAAATTGTGCTCATATCACATATTCCACTGATTCCAACAAATGCACCAAAACTGTGCAATGGCACAAGATTGGCAGTAAAAAAATTGATGCCGAATTTAATTGAAGCCACAATATTGACCGGAACAGCGAAAGGTGAAATTGTGCTCATATCACATATTCCACTGATTCCAACAAATGCACCAAAACTGTGCAATGGCACAAGATTGGCAGTAAAAAAATTGATGCCGAATTTAATTGAAGCCACAATATTGACCGGAATAGCGAAAGGTGAAATTGTGCTCATATCACATATTCCACTGATTCCAACAGACATGCCGTTTGAATTTAAGCGTTTGCAATTCCCAGTGCGCCTATCATTTGCCATATCCATCAATAAGGCGCAAGGACAAACGATTCAAATATGCGGATTAAATTTGGAGGAGCCGTGCTGTTCACATGGACAACTATACGTGGCCTGCGCAAGAGTTGGAACTCCAAATTCCTGAATAAGGGCAAAGTACGAATTGGGTGGGTTGTCTGTAGGATACGGCGAAGAGCAACGCCTCTTCAATGTGTCAAATGCCTTGGTTATGGTCACACCACACAAGTATGCAAAGGACCCGATAGGAGTTCCCTATGTTACAAATGCGGTGAAACGGGTCATAAAAGAAAAGAGTGTACGAAGGAGGCACACTGTATCCTTTGCAAGGATGCTGATCCAAAACTTGATTTTGGACACGTCTTGGGATCAGGAAAATGCCGGGTGTTCCAGGGAGCCCTAGCGAAGGCAAAATCAGAGCTTCGATGACCCGCATCCTGCACCTAAACCTACACCGGAGTTCAACCGCCAAAAATCTGCTTGAGCAGTTTGCGAGGGACAGGAAAGCCGACTTCTTGCTGCTGAGTGAGCAATAAAGTCCTGCATTATGGTACTCTGATGAAACTGGTACTGCCGCTATCTGGGTTCGAAACAGTGACTTTCAAGCGGAGAGTTGTGGACGGGGGGATGGTTTCGTGTGGGTTCGGTGCTCAGGGATCACCTTCTTTAGTGTGTACCTAACGCCTAACGAGTCGATATCTTCTCTCGAACGCAGAGGGTAAAGTGCTCGTTGGGGGCGACTTCAATGCTAAAGCAATCGAATGGGGCATGCCTCAGACGGATCCGCGGGGAAAACGAATCCTGGAAATGGCGGCCAGGATGGCCCTCGTCGTACTAAACTCCGGAAATACGCCGACTTTCCGCCGTATTGGCTGTGAGGGAACCATACCGGACGTGACATTCGCCTCGGAGTCTTTAGTACGGAGGATACACAACCGGAAAGTATTAGAGGACTACTTAGCCAGTGATCATCAGTGCATTCTGCTTGAGATAAGTGATGCTATCTCCCGACGTCCGTGCTCTCGGCCTTCTACAACTGGATGGAACATTGGAAGAATGGACGTCGAGAGGTTCGTCAAGGTTCTCACAGCAGGTGAGCCGCTGCAGGGAGCTCCGGAGGGGACGGAAGAACTGGCAGCTCAAGACGTGGTGAGCTCTACTATGAGCATAATCACGACTGCTTGCTGCGCTTCTATGCCCCGTCGAAGACCCCGGCACGGCAAGCCCCCAGTGTACTGGTGGTCTACTGAAATCGCTGAAAAGCGGAGGGAGTTTCACAAGCTTCGGCGTGAGGCTCAACGGGCGCGGAAACGTGACGAGGCATGCAACCAGGTGGCAGCATATAAGTCGGCCAGGAAATGCCTTCGCAAACTGATCAACAGTAGCAAGGCTCGCTGCTGGCAAGAAATAGTGGACAATGTGAACAAGGATCCGTGGGGCCTTGGCTACAAGCTGGTCATGAGGAAACTTGGTGTCCTACGGAAGCCTTGTATACATGACGCGGAAAAGATGGACGCGATAGTGCGGGGACTCTCCCCCGCCCATCCCGTCCGTGTTGACGCTGTCCATGGTGAAACAGCAGTAGAGTGCCCACTCTTCATACAGCTGGAACTGGAGGAGGCAGTCCTCTCCTTGAAAGCGAGGAAGGCTCCAGGTCCAGATGGTGTTCCAGCTGAGGTGTTGCGGCTCGTCTATCACCATTGTCCTGAATTGCTGCTCAGCACATTCAACGCTTGCCTACGGGACGGGGTTTTGCCGGTACGATGGAAGGTGGCGAGGCTCGTGCTGATCAGCAAGGGGAAGGGAAATCCCGAATCGCCGTCTGCATACCGCCCGTTATGCATGCTAGACACGGCTGGGAAAGTGCTAGAGAAACTCATCAAGGGAAGACTCACTGACGCGATTCGTGCTGCTGGGGACCTATCTCCTCGGCAGTACGGCTTTAGAGCACCATTGATGCGATTGCAGAGGTGGTGAACGCGGTCCAAAAGGCAGAGGCATATAGTCGCACCAAGCGACGGATCGTCCTGTTGGTGACACTCGACGTCAGGAATGCCTTCAACTCCGCTAGATGGGTGGATATTCTGGACACGCTGGAAAACTCTTTTCAAGTTCCAGAATATCTAATGCGGCTTTTGAGGAACTATCTAAAGGACCGAAGCCTGCTCTACGACACGACACAGGGCCAACGAAGGATGGAAATTACATCGGGTGTTGCCCAGGGATCCATCCTTGGTCCGGACCTGTGGTAAGTGTCTTACGACGGGCTACTGAGACTTGAGATGCCAGATGAGTCGCGCTTGGTCGGCTATGCGGATGATGTTGCGGCTCTGGTCGCCGGACGCACCGTTGAACAAGCGCAACTTAGGCTAGGTATGCTAATGCGCCGAGTGAGGGACTGGATGACTGCTCGCGGGCTCAGTTTAGCACTGGAGAAAACCGAAGTGGTCATCTTGACAAAAAAAAGAATCCCTAGAGTAAGGATGATCAGTATTGGAGATATACAAATCGAATCGAAGCCAGCGGTGAAGTACCTGGGGCTACTGATCGACTTGAAGATGAGTTTCTCTGAGCAAATCAGGGCAACGGCTGAGAAGGCTGCTTCGGGAATATCGGCCCTGAGTCGACTTATGGCCAACGTAGGGGGACCCAGCCCATCAAGAAGACGCCTCTTGATGAGTGCTGTAGGGTCAGTGCTACTGTACGGAGCAGAGGTATGGGGCGACGCTCTCAGCAAGGAGGTATACCGAAAACGATTGGCACAGGTACAGAGAAGAGGAGCACTGAGAATTGCATCTTCGTATCCAACAGTCTCCGACTCGGCGGTGAGAGTGATTGCAGGCGTGATACCTGTCGCCCTCCTTGCTAGAGAGCGCCACGCTATTTACCTGCGCCGAAACGAGGATGCGAGGGAGATGGTTGTCCGCGAGGAGAGACAACGCTCGCTCAACGATCGGCAGCAGTCTTGGGGGAATTGCACGAAGGGAAGGTGGACTGCGCGCCTCATCCCGGATATGAGACCGTGGCTAAATCGAAAGCATGGTGAGACTGACTTCTATCTGACCCAGCTTTTGAGCGGGCACGGGTGTTTTCAGTCTTACCTGCACAAGATCGGTAAGTCACGGTCTCCCGATTGTCGGTTTTGCCCAGGAGAGGAGGACAATGCCTGTCACACATTTTTTGCGTGTACAAAATGGGTCAGGCTGCGAAGGAAACTCTACAGGGAGACGGGAGAGCTCACTCCGGATAATATAGTTGCGGTGATGCTCGAATCGGTTGACAAATGGAACCAGGTGGCACATTATGCTCGGGCAGTCCTAAAATATAAAAGGGACTCACAGCAGCCGGAGGCGCTGGGGCTGGGGTATCGCTCTTCTGACATTTCCTCTTCCCCTCTCCCCTCCCGCTAGGAAAGGGACTCCCCAGCTTGAAGGCGCCCCACGGCGTAACAAAACGAGACCTGGCCCGAAGTAATGTGTCAAACGGTTCCAGGCTAGGTTCTCAGATTGACAGGGGAGGTGTTTAGTGGGTAGTCCAAGGGTATCCTCCATGGCAGTCCCACACTGCCAGACTCGGCGGGTGTAAATGCCTTCACCTCCCTACCACAAAAAAAAATTGTTTGTTTGTGCTCGCTTCAAATGGGCAAACGAAAAATATTGTACATACAAATGTTTTGGATTGACATTAACAATTTTGAAATACAATGCACTCATTTTATAAAAAAAATCTAGAATATTTCATTTCTTTTTCTGGTTGGTTGGAACAAAATGCATAAGGGTCCGCTAGTATTGTTATAAAATTAATTATAGTAAAATAGTGGTACAAACTAAATCGAAACAATTTTTTGTGACGAGTTACTCACTTTTCGGCGACCTGTTCAAACATGCAATACGAACGCGCCGCGTTTGTGCTTGTTTGTGTTTGCTTCTGTTACACAATCAGTCAGACTGGTAAGCTGTTAACTAACAATTTTAGCAATTCTTGGGTTTCTTGAAAGGTGTGAGTGCGATATTATTGTCAAAAAGTTAATATTCGAGTTTTTTTATTTAAAATTAAGTTGTCCTACAAATTTTTTTAACTTTCAAATTTTTAATCCGTAATAGCATGTCGAAAAAGCAAACAAAAAAGGGAAGGTCGCGGATAAGCACAGGCATTTCCAAGAAAAGTGATTATTTTTTCACTTTCGTCAAAGATAAAGCTGTATGCTTAATATGCTCAGAGACTGTGTAGACATTAAAAGAATATAACATAAAAAGGCATTACGATACAAAACATGAACAACAATATAAAAACTTAACAAGACAACTCCGGATAGATAAGTTCAATCAAATGGAGAAAAACTTGGGAAAACAACAGACTAAAGGCTAAAGGCTAGTTTTGTTGTCAGTCAAATACTGGCAAAAAATGGTGTTGCAGAAATAGCATTTCCTGATAAAATAAATATTATTTCAAACATTAGTTTATCAAGATTCGCCATTACAAGGATAATTGAAGTCTTGTCCGAGAACATAGCACCAACGCTTCGTGAACGCATTGCAAAATTCGAATACTGTTCTTTGGCACTTGATGAGAGTTGCGATATTAGCGATACAGCACAACTGGCTATATTTGTACGTGGTATTGACACCAAATTTAATATTACCGAAGAATTGTTTTCACTGATTCCAATGCAAGGAACTACAACCGGCAAAGACCTGTACAATCAACTAAAGTCTGTGTTGGAAAATTTTTCAATTTTATTAGAACACATTATTGGTATATCGATGGATGGAGCACGAGTAATGTCAAGCATGGAGTTAGGAGCATCAGGAAGGCTAATTCAAGACATTAAGAAGGTCACAGGAAGGGAAATATTCGTTAACCACTGCCTAATTCACCAGGGAAAATTTGAGTGCGAAAAGATTGAGCTTGCCAAATGTCACAGTACCAATAATTAAACTAATCAATTTCATAAAGTCGCGCACGTTAAATTATCGTGAATTTAAAGAACTGACAGATTTAGAAACTGAATATGGCGACGTGGTTTTTAACACCGAAGTACGTTGGCTTAGAAGACGTGCAATACTAAAAAGAGTATACAACTTAAAAAGTGAAATACATATGAAGGAATATGCCTTTCCTCATTTTGGTAATGAAGAATGGATGTGCGATTTTGGGTTTCTCATCGACATGAATCAGCATCTCAATGATCTTAATGTGGAATTTCAAGGCAAAGGACAGTTTATTTACAATTTGTATGATAAAATTCAGAGCTTTGAGCGTAAATTAAAATTGTCGAAACAGCATAATGTGTCTCACTTTCCACATTTAGAAAAAGAAAACGTTACTATTTCGCAAAAATACGCACAATATATAGATTCCAGATGTTCAAAGTTGAGCAGACAGCGGTTTCCATGAAAATGTTTTCCTCGCCATTTAATATCCATGTGGATACAGTTCCCGAAGACTTTCAAACGGAAGTGATTGACATGCAGAATAATATCGATGTAAAAAATGTATTTTTCTCAGTAAACATCGAAAATTTTTATACCCTGAGAAATTTCCGCTTTTGATGAAAAATACAAAGCAAATGATGTCTCTGTTCGGACGTATGTTTGCGAACAACTATTTTCAACCATGAAATTAATCAAAAATGATCACCGATCAAGACTGAGTCATGCACGATTAGAAAGCTGCGTACGTGTAGCTACCTTCGGCTGATATTGATCAGCTTGTGTCGAAAAAACAGTGCCAAATTTCTCATTAAAAATTTCAAGTAAATTCGTTTTTCTGTTCATTTTTTGTTTGTTTTTATTTTGAATTAAAATTTATATATATTTTTATTCTAAAGCTTATTATAAATAAAGTTTTATAAATTATTAATAAGTGTTACTTTATGTGCGGCCCGCCAAAAAATTTTAAAATTTATATTGGCCCGTTCATTAAAAAGGTTGCTCACCCCTGGTCTAGGCGTTTATGAGAACAAGAACAACAGCAGACCTTTATGACCACAACAACAACAGTTGATTTTTCTGAGCACAGTAACAACAAATACGTTAGAAGATGAAATTCACTCAACTTTGTCAGTAATAATACGATTTATTAATTTTACACTTTCTTGAATAAAATCGTAAAGGCACCATTAAATTAAATATACAAATGTTAATTCGTAAGGTTAATCATCACTGAAAATTTTAGAAAGATCGAATAGTATTTTGTAGTGAAAGAAAGTCGAGTTGAATGTCCGTGACGGACTGCAGCGATGGTCTGCTGCCTCGGCGGAAGAGGATGTTGGGATCCGCTGAGATTGGCGTTGTCTGGGAACGCGTGAATACGCTGACAGGCTAGCGTTGCGGTGTCGTTGGGCGGGTTCTTTCCCCCTGCATAAGGACCCACTACAAAAGAATTTCGCATCCACGAATTTCTGGGGTCAAATAAATATCGACCGAAGTTGAAAAGGAGGTAACCAACTAAGGTTCGGAAATTGCTGATTCAAAGGACAAACTGGACCTGGGGAAGACAGACGGACTCGGGGAGACTTCGTCGTTACCGACGATTCTTATGGCCCACATGGCTACCACTTGATACAGGAGGAGCATGCCATCGTTGCGGGTCCTATACCCGGTCAGATAAAACGAAATCGAAAGACGGAGTTTAATATTTAACAATCCATTTTTATTCTTTTTACTCCAATTTCGTGTATTATTATAATTATGTTTCAATTTTCGCTCCGATTTTTAAGAAATTAATCAGTATTTCCTTTAAAAAAACGAACTTATATGACAATTTTTTTTTAAATATACGGTTGCGTTAGGATTGCGATCGTCGTCCTATTACATTTTCATCTTCTGAATTAATTGTTTGGATTTGAGATTTGTTTGATAGTATTTCATATTAACAACTCATATGGCCATGCTTTCGTACTTGACGTTATGTTATTTCTAAATAATTGAAATAATACACAAATAAATTGGGAATTAATCAACATAATCTTTTCTTTTCATGATTCATTTCATTTGACAGGCAACGATATGAAGAAGTCGATAAAGCACTCTTTGAAATATGTGGATATGTTAAAGCGAAGACACTAAGGCAGAAGATATATCTTACTTAATTTCAACCGAATTGTTGAACATTTACAGGAGTAGTTGTCTATGAATTGAAACATAAATATCACATCAAGTGATAGTGTAATATCATGAATAATAAACAAGGTAACAAATAACAGTACGCGTTTACCGAATTCTTCGTTTGCATAGATGGTTCAATCTTCTCAATAAAGTTTCTGATATTGCATTACTTTATCGTGACATGGAAGATACATTGAGTGCGATCGTTCAATTGCCAGTGCACATTGTTTTGAAGGCCGTACAATTTCTTGATCAAAAATATCGTCTTCCTTTGTTTCTAAAACATCGGCAAGGTTATACAATTATGGTTGACTGCTCCCTTGGCACTAATTGCGTTGCTGTGCCATACTTGATTTTGAGAAGTCCCTATCCTCAGCCAAAACCACAGTACGAACCATTCATCGCAATGCAAGAAACTCAAGCGAGTTTAGGGCTACAAGTCAATCCACGAGACGTTGATATCGATTAATTTCCTTAGCCAAGCTTGCCAATCCATTCACGTGGACCTCAATAAGCGCGCTTGGGCTTCCGAATTGACGCTTCAAACCTGACCGCCTTCGCCAAGGACTTCTACCAATGACCTTCTACAGCAAAATTGAATTAAAAGCGATCACTCACGACTTCTCATTGAAAGCGTGACTGTGATCACGATGCATTACATCATGTCCCCATTTACGTCAAGACTCAGCGAATTTGAAGAGCTATTTATAAAGGAACTTAATAGGGTTCCGTCCAATGTTTCTAATGAGTTGCCCGCAGTGCTGTCTACTCGGACACTTCAATTTCGGTATCCCGGTCTTAATCGCTGCAACCACAGTACGGGACTCCGTTCATTAAAGGGAAAAATTTACTTTTCAAGTTCACTAAGAAATTAACTTTGATTTGCTTTGTTAATGCACTGCACGTTTTCACAGAACAAATTCAACAATTCCAATAAATAATGACGGCACGACAGTCACCCTCTACACACACACACGCTCGAGAAACGTTTTCTTTGTCGGGTCGGGTATTTTCGGGACCGCCCACGTCTCAATGCATCTTCGTGAGGGCTCTCGCGGGAAAACATGCGTTTGAGAATAAGGCTCGAATGAAGAAAACAATGTTAAGATAACGAATGTATTCTACACTGAATTTATGTGATGCATTTTATGATTATTTTACTTGAGATTTTAATGGGGAAGAAAAGGAACACAATTTGTTGAAGTTTTGTTAATGGAAAATTGAATCTTTCAAGAGAACACCATCACTGAACTGGTAGGAATACTATAAAAGTTATCCACGATTGCGGAGATTCTAAACTGCTCAAATTCACTGCGACTTCGAGTCACTCTGAGAATCAAATTTTTCAATTAATGAATACACTGATAATCCTAAATGCAATGTCGTGGGCAAAAAGTCAGAAAAATATTCATTAGCCGAAGTCATCGTTTGCCCCCAGTCTCTGCGTTCACGCAAATTGAACTAGAGACGTGATTAACCGAAGGTCGAAATAGCACAACACTTTGCATTTTATCTTTTCACAATTTTCGAATTGAGTCCTCGCGTAATGGCACCGAACAGCCAATCTCCGCGATTTTGCACAGAATTCGATGGGGAAAAGTTAAAATGCACGTTTGATAAATTTCAGAACGATTTGGGAGTCTAATTTCATCACTTCTCAAATATTCCCAACTTTAAACACGGCCAAGAAAAATATCCAGTTCTCCTCGCGTCATCCCCGTGGCGCGGTCCAAGTAACACTCCACGATCCGTCCCCAAAACTTGTGTTTCCTCTTTCTCATCCTGTGTATATGGTAAATCGCATCAGCTGAGCTCAGCCTAGTTAGTTTTTCTTTAATTTAAATTTTTTTAATAAAAATTAACTGAATTAAAGAAAAACGACAAAATTTCTAAATAGTAATAAATGTTAAATCTCATGAAGAATATAATTAAAGGGAAACGTTCAAATTTAATATCAAAGAAAATTGATATAAAGTCACATTTAATAATAATAAGGAAAACTATTATACAAATGACGATTATGAATGGAAATAATTAATTATTTTTCTAAATCTGCCATTAAAATTTTGGGTAGGAGATAGGAAGGTTTTTGAGGAGTTTGCTTGCGTGACTGCTCGATTACTATAATTTAACAAAATTATGGGGGTTTAAATTTTCCTGTATTGCTACAGCAACTATACGCGGCTATGGGACAATATGGACTTCCAATCAACTCAGACACTACGGGTTTGCTAGGATTTACATGAAAGTTTCAGGAATTATATTCATAATGAATATCTTTGAGCACTTGTTCAACAGATGAAACCCGCAATCGTAAAATAAAATGGCGGTGGTTTTAAAGAGAATTATGATTAGAGCACCCATCCCGTAAGCCGAAGGTCCCTGGTTCGACACTCGTTGGCGACAAAGAGATTTAGTTTGAGTGATTCTTCGGATGGACTATAAGCCCGTTCAGTTAGAATAAATGCTAGTTTAAAGTCAGAACGTATAGCAGCTGGGTGGACGGAAACACGGTCAAAGCGTGATACTGATCATATCACCTTGTGGAGTGCCAACACATTCGATCGAAGCGAAGGCCCAAAAGGGGCTGTAGTGCTTCATTTTTTATTTTTTTACTTCAACATTTAACGTACATGCTATTAACACTTCATTGATTTTATCAATGAATAGTTGAAAATACGCAGCAGTTGACAAAATAATGGAGGTAGATCCAACAACAAATAACTTAAGAGTTGAAATTCTATGAACTTCGCTAATAAAGTAGAATTTGTAAATTTAATATTTTTGCCAGTAAAACTGTTGGTATGATTGAATTGGATGAAAGTAGATTTTTAAGTATTCGTTTAAAAGGTTCTTATATTCCATAAGTTTTAATAGAATGTATACACGGTTTTTCTACTACATGGGCTTTCCATCGAACCAGACATTAAACTTTTAATTGTATTTTGTCCAAATACATAATATAACAAGATGACATTAAAGACTTGGCTTAGTCAATGATTTTAGTAATAGTGCAACAAAATGTTAGCCGGTTAAAATGGAGTAACATTGGTTTTTCTTTTAAAGCATAAATATATTTGTTGTGCAAGACATTAAAGTTTTTCAGCCGGTTAAAATGGATTAACATTGGTTTTTCTTTCAAAGCATAAATATATTTGTTGTGCAAGACATTAAAGTTTTTCTTGATTGCATCATTCTATATGTCTGCATAACGTAGGTTAAGTACAACATCCTTCTAACATGAGCGTTGTTTTGTCTTCTCAACTTGTTTCTTTTTTTTTCGTGCTTGCATGCGGTAACTGAAAGATCCATTAAGGACAACTGAAGTGCTCCTTGTCAGGCTTTTTTTCGTGATAATTGTTCTCCTTAGCGAAGTAGTTCTTCTGAAGTACTAGGCTTCATTTTTTCGGATAGTTTCGAAACGATGTGACGAAATCGTGTTCGATTTACATAAAATCTTTGATGGAGCCAAAAGTGTTACGGCCCCGGGTTGTAGGTTCACGCTTCAGGGGATCTCAGGGAAAAGAGGTACCCGTCTGTGCGGTTTGGTCACTATTTTCCGAGGTTGCGCCGTAGGGCATTTGTGCTTTCCCTTGTCATTTCCTTCGCGTAGCATGTTAAAGGAAGCTTTTATAAAATTAAATACAACATCTCTAGTCTTCCATTTGGTACCTGCTTCATAGCAGTCGATTTATCGGTTTATCTTCGTTGGAGCTGACCTGAAGACGGGTTAAAAAATTATCCATTTGTATGCCCTGTTTATTTCCAACTTTTTCTCAGCATAAATCTATCAAAAAGTTGAAATTTGAATTATATTTTATGCTATACTAGTCATCAATTTATTTATTTTTTTTTTTCTTTTAAATAAAAACGAAAGCAAGAACTGCTTCGAAAAATAACTAAAAAATGCACAATATTTTTGATAATTTGTAGAGAAGCGTAGAAACATAAACGACACAACATATAACCTCTTCGTTTTTTGAAAATTCGGGCAAAAATGAAAGAAAGTTCGAACAGGAAAATTAAGATCACTTTTATAAGCTTTTGCTACTGTCATACATACAAAATTATATTCGTATATAGTTGAGAAGAAAACAGTGGACTAATAACGTTCCAATATGTATTAGTCTTTATTTAAATAAAAGTACACATTTTCACGGTGATTCTGGGCGTATTTTATATTGTGTATTTTTCTTTGGGCTCTCTAGCAATAAGCATATCATGAAGATTCCTTCCTTTTATTTGGAAAGCATTTTTCCTCGTTCGTACTGGATCTATTTTCCAGAAAAATTTATCGCCAATAGTAATTTCCCCGTAACATATCTACTATCCCGAATGTTTCCAAAGTACAAAACGGCAGCCGGTGCGAAATCAGTTTCTACTCAGACAAATGTGATCCCTTATTCTACTCTGTATTCCCTGCTTCTACATGAACTACTAGTGAAATATGTGTAAACCATAGTACAATAAAATTTTCAATCAAACATACCAATCGGATTTGCTCTTATCACAGGTACAAAGTAATTCGCCATCTGGAGCTTGCAAGTAACAATTGTCGTAGAGAGCTTTAGATCTTGTCGAGAGTGAGCGAGTAGAGGATTTCTTTTCAATCCTATAAAAAAGTGAAAGAAATATGCGATTACAATTTAAAAACAATTACTTCACATACATACTGATTTTTCCCCATATTCCTTGATTTCATTGTAGTCATGCTAGAAGAAACGATCGTTCCGCTACCTGTGAACTTCCAATCAAGATATGGCTCACATAAATTCAAAATGTCTACCCACCGTTGCTGTTTGCTCTGAAAAAAACCACTGGATATATTTCGATAGTATACTTCGTACAAAATAAGAAGTGCTAACCTGGGTAGTATTTCATTAACAAGGATCTTAAACATCTCAACAGAAACATGAGCATCATTTGCTGCATATTTCAGCTGCCGCTCAGTCAATTCATTTGCTTCCCAATCCGAACACCTTATTCGCCAATCTTTATCAAGTTCAATGTTTAATAATTCGCTTGACATCTTGCTAAGTCCGAGAGGTTTTCTTCCAGCTTTCAGAGCTAGATGTCTTAAATCCAATGTACTAGCCACAGTAACTCCGTACTCTTTAGCTAATGCTCGGGCGTCTTCCTGAGGAACTATACCTACTTTCAAAATGTTATCATCCTGAAGGATTTCTCGTAGTTCAAGGGGGATAGTTTTGAGTTGGTTCAGTCGAAACAATCCGCACAATCCACTTTGAGAAGCGATTTGAAGGAGCGAGACCGGACGACGTGAGCCACCTACAGTAATCCATTCGCAATCAAATCCAAGGACTTTGTACGTTTCACAATCACTGTTGAAGAGATTCTCGGTTCAAAAATGTTATTATAAAGAGGAGACGAATATACCGTTTTAACAATTTGGCTATTTCTTGGCATCGTGCCGGTGTAGTTACTATTTCTATTTTTTGATGACGCAAGGCATTTTTAAAATCTAGGGCCCGACGAAGATGACAGATTATACGTTTTCGATGTCGAATAAATACATAAACCAGACCAGCGCCTGCAACCGTCACTAAAATATTAGTGTATACATTTCGTTCTCGAGGCATCGTTAAAAATTTTTCTATTATTTCAGCGCAGGTTTTCTTGCTCTGTCAATTTTGGGATGTATTTTTGTTTGACATATTGCTGCCTTGGCAGTCGATGTCAATGGAGGCCTCAACCTGCCTCAACAAATATTCTATATGAAAAATGAATGTTGAATATAATTAACTAATAAATTTCAAATATTCTTTCTATTTCATAAAACTAAATAAATTTTTGTTCATATCTTTGAAGATACAAAAGTTATTATTTATTAAGTAATCGTATGTTTTGCTCAAAGTTTTATAATGATTCTTGACTTTGAGAGCCTATAAACAGAGTATAAACATATCAATCTGTCACATGGACGTCACTTGTTCGACCTTTTGACGTTTTTTCAAAACACGTGTGGTCGAATCTCGACGCAACTTGCAACTTTTTTTCGCGAATTTTGTATAATCGCGAGGAAAAATGCGTATTGAAACGTGTTATTTTTGTTCCAGTAAAATATACCCTGGACATGGAATACAATTTGTGAGGAACGATTGCAAGGTATGTTTAGAATTACGATTTGAAGTATTTGTTTATGTACTGAAGGTGCATGGCTTGCGAATATCTAACAGCATGAGATCGTTGTTCCAAGCGGCATTAAAAGTTTCTTTGGAAGTGGAGACGAGCACTCTTCTGGTAGCATTGTTAGATATGAGCATGACCGAAACTTCCTTTGGTCGGTGTAGTAATGATTCACTTGGGAAATAATTTATATATTTCGTCTAGCCAACAACCCAACGGGGACAGAAATTTGCCATCTAGTGAGCAGCTGCAGTCTCTTTAAATTGGTTAAATACTAAGAAATTAACAAATATCGATCACGCTGGCTTGTGCGAATTATGCCAAGGCGACTCAAATGTCCCGTCATTGAGAAGATAGAGGAGAAAAAATATCACTGAATTTACTGAACAATGAGCAAACTTGATCATCAATGTTATATATAGCTTGCAATGCGTTAAGAAAAAGTTAGAGAAAAAGTTGCGTTTGCTGATGATCTTATAATTTATATGGCAAGCCGTAAAGCTACAGTAATTCAGAGCAATCTACAAGTATTTAATGATATGTAACTCTATACCGACAATTGGCAAATCTACGTCTAGCAGTCGTTGCGAACAGATGTGTTTTTTTAATCGCTCCTGTCAATAATTTTCAAAAATTAAATAATTATTTATAAAAGTCAGTTGGAAATTAATTTTTTTAACTGAAAATCATCACCGTCGAGTTATTCGAACAATTATCGAATATCTGAAGTTTCACATTTGAAGAAGTCTCAAAAAGCGAACAGACATTCAAGGACGGTCCCGGTTTATGAACATTGCCTCAAGTCTCGCTACAAAAGCAACGAGATGGAGGAGCCCGACGGCTTCGTCCATCAAATGGAACGATCATGTCCATCGCCAGCGATGACGGGCGAGAAAAACTCAAAGCTAATGATAAAGTGGAGAAGTATGAGAGAGAAAATGAGCAACTCAGGCTCAGGATCCAGTCGCTAGAAGAGCTGGTTGACAAATTAACTTTCAACAAGGAAAAACAACCCACCAAGAAAGGAAAAGAAGTAAAGTCAATAGTAACCTATGTAGTGATTTTTTTTTTCAAAATCCGTGTAGGTCATGGGTGCCGATTGTATGGCACAAGTGTCAGCGGGCTATAAACAAGACCGAGCTCGGCTGACTAGCTTCGCTTAACGGCCACGTACGTGTGCTTGTCGACTAGCTATTTGCGGGATCATATGAGGCGGGTTCTTGTCGAGCCACGAACCCACACTACAAAATATTTATCACGCGTACTCTACTCTACGAGACGTACCGATAAATTTTTATTATCTTTAGAAATGTTCTATTATGTGTCAATTAAGCTACTCTACAGTAATTTAAATTTTTTTTTTGTCTCAAAGTTAGCGGACACGGAGGCTTGAGAAAAACGCAAACATTATACAAAAAGCAACAGTTACTTTCTCCTAAGAAGGTCGTTGCATTACAAGGAGAATGTCAAACTTAAAGATGTTAAAGTTGCTGAAGTGAAACACTTATCTCTGCCTAAAGGATGGAAACTTGTCGGGTGGTTAATTTTAATCTTGTAAAACAACAAACTAAGCAGTTTCGACGGGGTGACCACCTTATCTCTTCAGGAGCAGCTAGTACTGATCACTACGGGGCTGCTCGACTGCTTATGTTTATTACACCTAAGACAAAAAACCAAAGAAACCACAACAGGAACGTGATCAAGAAGATGTCCTCAGCGCAAGTGGAGCAAACGTCAGTAAAAATTATGCAGCGCTAGCTGGGCTAGACGATTCAATGAACATTGAAGAGGACATATGTAACAACAATTCTGAAAATTGTTTTACTAAACCTGATATTACATTCATCGAATATTTAAAAATCAAAAAGTTTTGTCTGCTGGTCCGTCTGTCAATATTAATCAAAAGAAAAAAAGTCCCACCAATAGATGTATTTGGGCAAACTGACAAAGATGTGGTTCGGCGTTTGGCAGCCGAAAGTAAATTTAATGATTTTCAGTTCAAAAGAGTGAATGCCGACAAGCTGACGATTAAAATTAAGCCACTGGTTGATTTTCAGACCGCAAAAAGTGCGTTGAATTCCGGAGAGGTTACGTACTTTACATACACACCCAAGAGCGAGAAAAATCAGACCTTTGTTGAAGGGTCTGGACTGCGGAGAGGACACATTCGATCTCCTTCAGGTGCTTCAAGAAGTTGCACCAGAAATAGAATTTATTGCCGTTAAAAACTTCGCAACAAGGAGATCGATTGTCGAACGTAAAAATTTGCCTTCTTACTTAGTCCAAATTTCGAGCAAAAGCAGTCCAAATTTCCTACAAAATAAGGTACTTAAACTTCCGAGTGGTGAGGTAAGTGGCAATAATGAGCTGCTTCTTAAAACTTACCAGCAAAATAATTCTTTATCGGAGGGTATCGAGAAACAGGATTCAAAAATTAACTTTGTTTTTCAATGTTTATGGCTTTCAAATGCCTCAAAGTAACTTGTCATCATCGACGTGACTGTCTCATGGAATTCCTTGTCAAACAAAAGCCTGACATCATGCTTCTCACTGAAACCTACCGCAATTCATGGTACGCCACGACATTTAAGGATTTGAATTCGTAAGAAATGATAGCGTAAACGGTGATGGGGGAGGTGGCACCGGGATATTGGTTAGAAGACCCTATTGTTTCCAAAATATTGAAAAAGTCGAATTCAAAAACTTTGAATCTCCAAGTGTCCGTTATCAAAATTTCACTCCCAGGTGGGTATAACCTCTTCGTTATCTCTGCCTTTGCAACTGGTCGAAATGTTCTCAAGTTCGAGGAGGAGCTCAATTCCTTGTTTGTTATATTCGAATTGAACCAGCTGCATAGTTATTATATTCTTGCCGGTGACCTGAATCCCAACCAAACTGAACGCCAACAATAATCCACGATTTCAGAAACAATTAACAATTATCCACGATTTCAGGAATACACTGAAATCGTGGATAACAGAACCAAATTGAATACAGGTGCAATCTATATACCCAACATACGGTAGGACAAATTCACATTTGGATCTCTGCATTGCTAACGCAAGACTTGAATTCAGCTTTAATCGTCCTCAACGGAAACTGTAGGTGCTTCCTTACGATAGCAACCATAACGCAATCGTAGTGGAAATCAATCATCAATCAATTCTCATTCCAGTTCAACATTAAAATCATCGGTTGAATTTAAAGAAAACGGATTGGGGGAGTTTCAAAAGAAGTTTTATCGGGATTACTAGAAGTAATGTCCTTCTTCTGATGATGGCGACGCTTGCTCAATTGTTCCTTATGACAGGAATCTAACTAACGATGAAATAGATCTCTACGTTGGAGAAGCTGACGTTGGAAATGATTGAGAAAGTAGTTCCAAACCCAAGATTAAACATCGAGACAATATGGAAGGATATGAAATACCAACCATTGCAAGGTTAAAAAGATTGAAAAGCCTTCTTCTCACACGCGTCAACAATATTTATCGACGATTTTTGGACTACAACCATCCCTCGTTGGCTTAGTTGAAATTACACCTGAGGAATGACCGGAACGTAATCCGTTCATACTTCAGGAGTGAGGTCAGCAATCAATGGGCGGAAAAACTAGGGGGTATTAGTCCACAGTACCCAGATGACGTTCTCGCGAAAGTGAAAAGGTTATTCTGTAAGAAGTCTCGAGTGAACGTATCGAATTTTGAAGTCGCTAGTAATGAGATAAATCTTCTCGATAGGGCTGGTACCGAAATTGGCTAGAAATGGAAATAGGATTATATGTGATGGATTGCAGAAACTTTCCCTAATTGGAACTCATTGTGAATTGGTTCATCTACCAAACCCTGAGAGAGGGAACCAAATACTTTCAGAGATTGTTGAAGCAAAAGTTTCCGACTTCAAATCAAGCCTGAACTGTGAGTCAATTCTTTATTACAGTGAAAAATTGACATCTGACCTCATACCGAACATGAATCTTATTGATTTTTGGGATTTTTGTCAATTCAATTCAATTCAAGGTGCTTTATTAAGTAAATCCATAACATTTTTTATAAATACATAAAGCAAAGTTTCAAAAACATTATACAATTAGAAAAACTTAATGGCCCACTTGGCACTCTAAATTTAAACAATATCGATACTAAAATTGATTAATAAAAACATTATGTGAAATTAATCAAATGAATATTATTAAATATGATTAATCAATTGGAAAAAGCGGAAAAAAACCAACCAACGCTATTTAAAAATTAAATATAATACAAAGAACACAAAACAGGAATCTTTTGACTTATATCTAATATGTTGTTACTTACGTCTAATAAAATTTACTCAAAAAACTCTAACTTATCCTACTATAATACTTTTACAATACTCCTAATCTACAAAGTAAACCTTATCTCTTAGCCTAATATAACGAACATCACAATATACCCATTCTAAATCCTATAAGCTGATTTTAAATAACACAATCAAATAACAATTAAATGTAGCAATAATGAGCTGAAAATAAAAAGAAAACAAATACAAACGAGACCCGCGAACACGAATAATTTAGTCATTGTCATTCAGCCACCAATACCGTGCGAGCTCCCTCCCAGCTCGATCAACCTCAACAAATCTCGCAAATGAGTATCGCCATTGTAGGTCGTGGTCTCGCGAGCTCAAATTCGGAGGATATTCTATCTTCTTATCGGTGGCCCGTCTATATATATGATATATAATCGGGACTCCGTCAGAATCAAAAACATACCAATTCATGTCCAAATACACGAATGCTTCTGGAGGAATGAAGCCAGTATCGAGACAAGTCTCAATGTACCCGTCTGTAGGGTGGAACGGCTGTGAAATCCAGGGGTTTTCACTCACAGTTACAGATCTTGCGATATGATTTCGAATGAGTTTCAAATGAAGATATCGACTCTTGTCACTTTAGCAGTATGATAAATTCTTCTGTTAGATATATAATGTTTCCAATCCGTCTCAGGTTTTCTGTACAGACCAGTACATGCACGAAGACATTTCCTTTCGAAAACTCTTAACTTTTCCATTGTACTAGCACTCAAGTTGTACCAGATTTGGCATCCGTATGTCAAAACTGGTTTAACTAGGGTCTTGTAACAGATAATTTTGACCTTTCGGTCAATGTATCTGGAATGAAAGAGTCTTCGAAGGGACATGACTACCTTTTACGCCTTACTGATCATGATTTTAACATGTGGAAATTTTTCCAATTACGTTTCAGGTCTTGACTGGCCAACTGCAATGTTGTCCGAAATAAAATTGTTTCGCACTTTTGCGCATTGATTTTCATTCGCCAATTGTCTGTGTAGAGCTCCACGTCATTAAACATTTTTTGCAGATTGCTCTGAACTACTGTGGCTTTCCGATCTGCCGTATAAATGATAAGATCATCAGCAAACGCTACCAATGATCGCGCTGGCGATATGTTAAAATCAAAGCCTTTCAATAGCTTGCGAATGAATATCGAGAAAAGCAGAGGCGCAGTAACTGTTTCTTGCTGTAGACCATTCAAGACCTTGAAATCGCGCATTGTTGTCGAATTTCCATCAGTTACAAGAAATGATTTCCCGTACAACATATTACACAATTAATTATTTTTCGCTTGGGATTTTTGTCTGTTTGTGTTAGCAGTTTTTTCAAAAATTAGGGAAAAGTTTCAACAATAAACGTTTAGGTTAGGTATATTGAGATAGGATTATATTAGGATAAGATAAAGTTTTTTTATAGAATAAAGTTAGAATATATTTAGATGTAAGCTGAATGTTCACTATTTTGTTGTTTTCTTTGTCAAAAATTATAATTTGAATAGAGTTGTTGGTTTTTTTTTCTCCTTTTTCCAATTATTCGATAATATTGATAACATTTCATATTGCTTTTTGACAAATTTTTTTGATAGAATACTGTTTAAATTTCGAGTAAATAGGCAACATTAAGTTTTGAGTACTATGTTTTAAAACTTGCTTTATGTATTTATGAAGTTTATAACTATTGAATCCACAAAGCAAATTTGAATTTGAAAAGGAAAATCAAATAAACTTCTGATCAAATTTTTAATTTTCGCAACCTTTCTGTCCGCACGCCCATTTTTTATATCGTTTTTTGCCAACCTTTATGCTCAAGACGCACTACGAATGAATCTTCATTGTGAACCTCCAATGATCTTTGAATTATTCGAATCCCCATTGGTCAAAGTCAAAAGCGCTTTATTCCATACTAATCGTTATAAATTTTCAAAGAATATAAAGCAAATTGCAAATAATAAAAATACTATGACTTAATGGCCCAAATGGCTCTCTAAATCTATACATTATTAATTAAAAAACCATTAATCAAAAAACAATATTAAATTCAATTGAATTTAAACTACTAAATATTTTATGATTCGGTTAGAAAAAGGAGAGAAAACCAACCAACAATATTCAAAAATTAATTATAATATTAACATAACGGAACAGTGAACTTTTATCCTACATCGAATATGTTATAACCTAATTCTAATCAAATTCAATTAAACAGGTCCATATAGTGTTCTAGCTGAGGTGTTGCAACTTGTCTATCACCATTGTCCTGACTTGCTGCTAACACATTCAATGCTTGCCTACGGGACGGAGTTTTCCCGGTACGATGGAACGTGGCGAGGCTCATGCTGATCAGCAAGGGGAAGGGAAATCTCGGAACGTCTTCTGCATACCGCCCGTTATGCATGCTAGACACGGCTTAGAAAGCGCTAGAGAAACTCGGCAAGGGAAGACTCACTGACGCGATTCGTGCTACTGGGGACCTATCTTCTCGGCAGTACAGCTGTAGCGCAGGACGCTCCACCATTGATGTGGTTGAAGAAGTGGTGAGCGCGGTCCAAAAGTCAGAGGCATATCGCCGCACCAAGCGATTGATCATCCTGTCACTCTACATTAGGAACGCCTTCAACTCCGCTAGATGGGTAGATATGCTGGATACGCTGGAAAACCCTTTTAAGTTCCAGAATATTTAATGCAGCTTTTGAGGGACTACTGAAGGACCGAAGCCTGCTTTATGACAAGAAAGGGCCAAAAAAGGATGGAAGCTACAAGGGATGTTTCCCAGGGATCTATCCTTGGTCCAGACCGGCGGAACGTGTCTTACGGTAGGCTACTGAGACTGGAGATGCTAGATGAGTCGCGCTTGATCGGCTATGCGGATGATGTTGCGGCTCTGGTCGCTGGACGCACCGTTGAACAAGCGCAACTTCGGCTAGCTATGCTAATTCGTCGAGTGAGAGATTGGATGACTGCTCGTGGGTTCAGTTTAGCACTGGAGAAAACCGAAGTGGTCGTCTTGACAAAAAAGAGAATCCCTAGAATAAGGATGATCAGTATTGGAGACATACTAATCGAATCGAAGTCAGCGGTGAAGTACCTGCGGCTACTGATCGACTCGAAGATAAGTTTCTCTGAGTAAATCAGGTCAACGGTAGAGAAGGCTGCTTCGGGAATATCGGCTCTGAGTCGACTTATGGCCAACGTGGGGGGACCCAGCCCATCAAGAAGACGCCTCTTGATGAGTGTTGGAGGATCAGTGCTACTGTACGGAGCAAAAATGTGGGGCAACGCTCTCAGTAAGGAGGCATACCGAAAACATTTGCACAGGTAAAGAGAAGAGAAGAACTGAGTATTGCTTCTTCGTATCCGACAGTCTCTGATTCGGCGGTGAGAGTTATTGCAGGCCCGACACTCGTTGCCCTTCTTTTTAGAGAGCACCGCGCTATTTACTTGCGTCAAAACGTGGGCGCGATTGAGATGGTTGTCCGCGAGGAGAGACAGCCCCCACTCAACGATTGGCAGCAGTCTTGGGTGAATTACACGAAGGGACTGCGCGCCTCATCCCGCATGTGAGACCGTGGCTAAATCGAAGGTATGATGACACTGACTTCTATTTGACCCAGCTTTTGAGCGGGCATGTTGTTTTCAGTCACCTGCACAAAATTGGTAAGTCACGGTCCCCCGATTGTTGGTTTTGTACAGGAGAGGAACACAATGCGTGCAACTCTACAGGGAGACGGGAGAGCTCACCTCGGATAGTATAGTCGCGGTGATGCTCGAATCGGTTGACAAATGGATCCAAGTGGCACATTATGTTCTGGCAGTCCAAAAAGATAAAAGGGGGCAATGCGGCTGGGGGATCGCTTTTCTGGCACTTCTTCTTCCCCTCTCCCCTCCCGCTAGAAGAGGGATCCCCCAGCATGAAGGCACCTCACGGCGTAACAAAACGAAACCTAACCCGAAGTAATGTGTCAAACGGTTCCAGGCTGGTTTCCCGGATTGACGAGGGAGATGTTTAGTGGGTAGTCCAGTCGCTTGTGAGCATGGAAGTCCCACACTCTGTAGGTAAATGACATTCACCTCCCAACCCCCCCAAAAAATAATCAAAACTTTATCATATACTAATAAAATGCTATTACAATATTCCTAACCTAAACGTTAAACCTTATATCTATGCCTAATATAATAAACATAACATGTATGTACCTATCCTAAATATTAAAGCCTATCCCTAATTTTAAACAAATCAACAACAACACTAAATGCAGCAATAATGATCTGAAACTCAAAACTAAATAACGAAAAATACAAAAAAAACAACGAATAATTTAAACATTGTCATTCAGCCCCCAATACCTAGCTTGCTCCGTCCCAACTCGACCAGCCTCAACAAATCTAGCAAATGAGTATCTCTATTGGAATTGTTGGTGTCGTGAACTCAGATTTGAAGAGTATTTTATGTTATCGGTGGCCGATATTTTATGTTATCGGTGGCCGATATTTTATGTTATCGGTGGCCGTAATACATAATTGGGACACCGTCAGAAAAAAAACAACGATTCATGTCCAAATACACGAGTGCTTCTAGAAGAACGAAGCCAGTAGTGAGCCAGGTTTCAATATACCCGTCTGTAGGGTGGAACGGCTGTGAAATCGAAGGGTTTTCGCTGACAGTTACAGATCTTGTGATATTATTCCGAAGAAGTCTCAATATGAATATATCGACTCTTTTCACTTAAGCAGTTTGATAAATTCTTCTATTCGATATATAGTACTTCGAATCCGTCTCAGGCTTACTGTAAAAACCAGTGCATGCACGAAGACATTTCCTTTCGGAAATTCTTAATTTTTTCATAGTACTAGCGCTTTGGTTGTAGCAGATCTGACATCCATATGTCAAAACTGGTCTTACCAGGGTCAGAGCATATCTACTAAATAGCAGCTGCAATTAGAACAAACTTCATTTCTTAGGGTACTTATTGAGTAGAGGGAATTGGTACGGGGATAGGGAATAGTACGGATTGCGTATATGTGGCGTTTTTACGTATTTGATATGGAAAGTTATCAATGTTACATTCTTTTTCTCATGGAAATTGTCATAATGTGTCTTTGATATAGACTTGCTGGGTACTTGAAAGTATTTGGGGAGGCTCATTGTTAAACCTCCCACTGGACAGAGTTTCTGCGAAACCATTCTAAAGGCCAAATCTAATATGAATTCTGTACTAAAAAATACTCGAGCACATGAATCTCCTTCTAGCTTGAATCCGCTTTGAATCTCCGTGTGTTTTAGTTGAATCAGAAAGTTCTGGTTTCACAAATGTTCGAAGTTTAATGTAGATCTCCCCTTAAAAATTCTTCAATGAGCTTTTCAAAACAGGTCTTTAAAAAGCTTTACCAGCATCGAGGGGTCCGAAGGAGGGAAAATGCTTTAATAGCTTGTGTCGCCGCCTCACGATTGGGAATCTGTTATGTGAAAGAATCATGGTGACGGTTCTTTATAATCACAACAATAATAAATATGTCAATCTCAAAAGTAAACCTTTACTCAACTTTGTCTAGATTAGTAAGACTTGCAACTTCAACATTATCCCACGGCATTCCTATTCCAGACGCCCTAGAGGTCACATCCCTGCTTAGACCACAGTGGTTTTCTTTGAGGTGTTTTGCCGCCATTTTCAATTTGTAAAAAACGTAGAGTTCGATGAAGCTGAATCCGAAGACATCGGATCTTTCGGAATAGCATCAGTGTTTCTGAAGTGCTTGCCCTCAAGTGCGAGGTGAGTACCCACACTCATTTTGTGAATCTGATGTAATTTAGTGAGTGAAAATTTGGTGAAAATAAACGCATGTTCCAGAATAGAACAGGGTGCGGAGGACCGCCCTCCTTACCCGGAAATAAGAAATGAATTTAGTGTCAGTGACAGTGAAATCAACGCAAATGAAAAAAAGAAGGAGAAATACTGGGCACCAATGAGTCCCAGCAAAGGAGAAAAAAAGGATTTTAAAATCAACACCTCTATAACCGATCTAACCTTCAAATTCACACCAAATGAAATATTAACGTGCCCATCAATAATAAGACAAATTCGCCCAATGAAAAGCTAGTGCCACCTGTCCAGGACAAATCAAACAGATGCGAATTAGAGATTCCAATGAAAAAATCTTTCCGGTTATTATGGAATGCAAATTAACGATAAACCCGTTAGGTTAACGCCTATGAGATTCTTTATGATCAACAAGGATTCCAAATGCAATGTTACAAATGTAAAACAAAACGAAATAAGAGTCAACGTTTTCTTCGATACTCGTAAGGAAGCCTACTATGCGACAGAAAGTAAAGTCCTACAAGAAAAAAAAAAAACATAAATGATTTCATACCAGGCAGTTTCATCTGCAGCTATGGTGTAATTCGAGATGTCGAATTAGATTTTGACCTGAAGGAGCTAGTTGAAATAGCTAGGCCCTGCAACAAGACGGGATTACTTTCTGATTAACATTAAGTTAATCAACGTCACGAGACTTAACAAGAGAGATCCTGAAAAGACTGACAACTTTACTCCGATAAAATCAGTCAAGATATCGGTCTCGGGCAATACCCACCCTTACTTTCTAAAAATTGCATACTTTAATGCTAAAGTCGAATATTTTAAATTCCGACCCAGACAGTGCAGAAACTACAGCAGGTTAGGACATTCCACTACTATCTGCAAAGACAAGACTCCGAGATCCCTGAAGTGCAGCTCAACCGAATGCAATGGAAATTGTGAACGACAGAAAATGCCTGCTATGCAACAGCAAAGAACATGTAGCTACGGACCAAACATGCCCCAAATGGGTTAAATATAACCATGAAATAAAAGTCAGGTCTATATTAAATGTATCCAACAGGGAAGCACGTTCGATTATAAATAAAAACAGATACGAAGGGCTTGATCTTGAAGATATAGCTCAAATGGATTTTTCTCAATTGAAGAAGGACAAGTTCACGAATAAAAGAAACCCGGCAGGAAATGCCAGGAAATTTATGATGAACCACTCATATGCTCAAGTGGTGGCCTTTCGGGAGAAACCCATAAAAAAGCAACCAATCGAAACAAAATGTTTTCCCAACTGTGGAAAACTGCGAACTCCCCATCAACCCTATAACCAAAAATCCCCTTAAAACATGAAAGATTGAAAAAAATAGTCCACGAATTACAAAAAAACCTCTCATCATTAGCTATGCAGGACTTTCAAGAAATCGATATGAATTTATAAGAAAACTTATCCAAAAGGCAAAAATCCAAAGACAAGAAAAGGCTGCTAAAGAACCAAAACCGAGCACTTATAGTGCAATGATAAATTAACTTTCAAGTGTTTTTTTACCATATAACAACTCCATAATATCCGAAATTACACCTTTCACAAATGTAAAGGGGATACTCTAACATGACATGCGATTTAGTTCCGAATTTAAATCATTTTTAAATTAAATGTTACACGATTTATTTCTGAGTCTTCTCATTTTTAAATTAAATATTACTAAATCTTGAGACACTATACGGACTCATTACTAAGATGGTCGGTAGATTAAAAACTTAAGCTACAAAAAACTGAAAATATTTAAAGAGTGTAATGTGGTCCCTCCCTATCAATTATCCTCAAAGTAATATACTAACACTTCCCCACCTGATTAATTCAACTAACCACCCCTTGGGGGACGGTAGTACCTACGAGTATCAATTAAAAAATTGATTTAACGAGTTTCAACGTGGAGATGAAGATAAGAGAAGATTATGTTGAGAAATAAATTGCCGCTTTACCAAAACTTTCGCTTTTCTTTTGTAGGCTAATTACTCATTGGACTGCCCTTGTATATCCAATCAAGAATTTACCCTTATAAATACTTCTATTATCATGAGATTGCACTGTCATTATATTATTTATAAAATATTGTACTCGTATCTGATCTAATTAATACGTAATCATAAATACGTTCAGCTCTCCAATAACTCGAATTCCTTTATTGATTTTTGGCACCTTAGTTAAGTATATTTTACTACAAAATGTACATTGTCTTAGTAAACCTAAACGAAGTCCATCTCCTAATTAATCTTTAAGTTTAAGTGTATTGCACGTCTGCACGCAACCATCCGTCAGAACTAATTGGATTAAATTGACGTCGAACTGGGTTATTTTATCCATATCCATATCCTAAACTAAAAATTATCATGCTATAAACTCTAACGCAAACTATATTTTCTTATTCGATTTCAGATATTCAAATTCTGCCGTTCGAAATGCCATCGTGCGTTCAAACAGAAGAAAAATCCACGTAAAGTACGCTGGACCAAAGCCTTCCGTAAAGCAGCAGGGAAAGAATTATCGGTTGATCCAAGCTTTGAATTTGAGAAACGTCGCAACTTACCTGTTAAATATAATCGTGAAGTGTGGCAAAAGACCTTGGATGCCATTAAGCGCATTAACGAAATTAGAGAACGCCGACAGAATAACTTTGTCATGCAACGATTGCGTAAAGGTCGTGAAGTTGAAATTGAGATGGACGTGAAGGATGTACAGCGAAATATTGCACTCATTCGATCGCCTGCCGCCGGTCTTAAAGAGCGTCGTGCCAAGGAGGAAGCTGAAAAGGCCTCTCAAATGGAAGCTGATTCCGAGGAAGAAGAAATCACTTATGTTGACGCTCGTGAACTTGAAAAGAAATTAGAAGAAGGGGCAATGGATGATGATTATGAAATGTTAAAAGCTTAAGTTCTAGATTTAACATAGTTTTGTAATGAAGTGCGTAATTTGACTGTATAAATTGAAATCTACCAGAATATACTGTTTTTATCTATTAATAGAAATTCGATTTTTCTATGTTGTGTGTATAAGGAAAACGTGATTTATATATGTACGTCTTTCACTTTCAAAACGTGCGAATTTCTTACGTGTTCTGAGGCAGTAATCGGATTAGTTATTCGATTACATTGGACTCTTTACTTTCCCTTACTTATTCCTTCAGTTCTATCAGAGCAGTTCTAGCAAGCGGGACGGTATTGTTAAAATGTTGCTCTTGAAAATATGTAATATGAAGAATTTTTACTCTGTGGTTCAGGTCGTTAAATTTTAATATTTTACAGTGATTGTAGTATTATTCGCCGTTATAATTGGAGTTATAGTAGCCTGCGGTGCAGCATGGGTTTGGCTTTCGTACGAGCATATTCCAAACCTGATTACGGCCGGGCCAGGATTATCTTTCGACTATATAGTTGGTAATTCTCTAAACGATGTGATTGTTAATTCATATTTGTGCCAGGATTGTGGGTAATTTTATTCGGCTCTGTGTATTGAATTGAGTGCATATCCCATAGAATACAAAAACTTTAAAATATTAAATTTAGTTGTAAAGATTTACAATTTTTGAATGCAAAACCAGTACAAAATATGTTGTTTCCTTGCAGCGGGCGTTTATGTAGGTCTTTTGCCTGAGAAATCGTCTTTTCCAAACTATGCCATAAATACGGTATATCTTGCTATATCACCGGTCAAAATCATTTGTTAATTTCTTTGTAAATGCTGTATACTGTATTTCTAACATAGTTTGTTGTAATTGGTGGGAGCCCTCTTTTTGGAGTCTGACATAAATTCAAAGGCTATATTGCATTTTTACTCGTAGACCATTTAGACCATATTTTCCAAGAAACCAAATTCAGGGAAGGCAAATCCTTTGAAGCTGGACCTGGAGGAGGCAAATTGAGACTTATCCTCGAAGAAACCGGACTTGAAGAAGGCGAATCTGGGCATGAGCAGCTAGGTCCGGATGATGTGATTTGGACCACTCAGCCAGAGAAGCTTGATGTCTATTCTGTAAATCAGCTCCGACAATGAAGAGCTCACTGGCTAGATCAGTGCCGGGGCTAGAGCCTGAGCATTTAAATTTTAAGCAATAAGCGGGGAAATCACCCGTACAGGCCAGATGAATCTTCATAACAACAGAGCCACCTCTCCATTTTTGGTCAGAATATTCACAAAAGAACAATTTGGGTTCATACTGACTCAAGAACCCTGGATCCAGGGAGATTAAATCCTAGGTTTGAACCATAGAACAGATACACGAAGAAGGTTAACTTCGCAACTCACCCTAAATCACCATAATGTTTCGGGTAAAATCAATTGCTTATAATGCTTTCGCCCAAAACAAGTTTTCGTTCGAGACCACGCAGTTTTACGTATTTCAAGATCTACAGGCCAGTTGAATGAATTTGTTCGAAACATTCCTTCTATGTGTACTCTAGTCTATGGTTTGAATACTCGAGACTCCACACTGAGTGCAAGTGTGGGACAGGACCTTCCCGGGCATCATGATCAGGAAAACATAAACTATATGTGTCTTAGAATTTACCACGCAAGATTTGGTTCCCATAAGAACTTCTGTTTCTAAGACAAAGTCAAAATCAAAAGCGCTGTTTTCAATATAAATCGTTATAAATTCATAAATAACAATACAAAAACATAATGGGCCAAATGGCTCTCTAAATTTATACGTTATCAGTTCAATACATTTTATCAAAAAAACTATAGCAAATTCAAATTAATTAAGATTATTCCATATTTTATGATTTGATTGGAAAAAGGAGAAAAAACCAACCTATTCCAAAATTATTTATCACTTTAACACAACAGTGAACTTTTATTCTACACCTAATATGTCATAACCTAATTCTAATAAAATTCAATCAAAAGCTTTATCTTATACTAAAAAATTCTATCACAATATTCCTAACCTACGCGTTTAACCTTATCTCTAAAGCTAATATACAAGTAATAAACATAACATATACTGTAATGAATTGATGGTCTGACACAAGTGTCAGCGAGCTAAAAACAACACTGAGCTTCGCTTAACGACTGCGTACGCGTGCTTGACAAATAGCATTTGCGGGATCATATGAGGCGGGTTCTTGTCGAGCCACGAACTACATTACAAAATATTTATCACACGTACTCTACTCTTGGAGACGTACCGATAAATTTTTATTACCTTTAGAAAAGTTCTATTATGTATCAATTAAGCTACTCTACAGTAATTCAACATTTTTTTGCCTCGTTAAAGTTAGCGGACACGGAGGCTTGAGACAAACGCAAACATTCTACAAAAAGCAACAGTTACTTTCTCCGAAGAGGGTCCTTGCATTACAATGCGAATATCAAACCTAAAGATGTTAAAGTAGCTGAAGTGAACCACTGATCTCTGCCTAAAGGATGAAAACTTGACGGATGTAGTTTACTTTAAACTAGTAAAACAGCAAACTAAGCAGTTTCGACGAGGTGACCACCTTATCTCTTCAGGAGCAACCATTCCTGATCACCACGGGGCTGCTCGACTGCTTATGTTTATTACAATACCTAACCCATCCCTAATTTTTAACACAAATAAACAACAACACTAAATGTAGCAATAATGAGCTGAAAGTCACAAACTATTATAAAACACAAAAACTGAAAATAAACACGAATAATTTAGACATTGTCATTCAGCCAACAATACCTAGATTGCTCCGTCGCAGCTCGATCAGCTTCAACGAACAGCAAATGAGTACCTTCATTGGAATTGTTGGTCTCGTGAACTCAAATACGGAGGTTATTTTATCTTCTTATCGGTGGCCCGCCTATATATGTAATATATGATTGGGACGCCGTCAGAATCAAAAACATATCGATTCATGTCCAAATACACGAAAGCTTCTGGAGGATTAAAGCCAGTACCGACGCAAGTCACAATATACCCGTCTGTAGGGTGGAATGGCTGTGAAATCCAGGGGTTTTCGCTCACAGTTACAGATCTTGCAATATGAAGATATCAACTCTCGTCACTTTAGCAGTTTGATAAATTCTTTTATTCGATACGTAATATTTTCAATCCGTCTCAGGCTTTCTATATAAACCAGTATATGCACGGACATTTCCTTTCGAAAACTCACTCTACCCATAGTACTAGCTTTCTGGTTGTACCAGATCTGACATCCATATGTCAGAACTGGTCTAACCAGAGTCTTGTAACAGATAATTTTGACCTTTTGATCAATGTATCTGGAATGAAAGAATCGTCGAGGGTCCATGACTACTTATTGTGCTTTACTGAGCATGATTTTGACATGTTCAGTATAGTACAGATGCTGATCGAGATGAACACCGAGGCATCGAACATAGGATTTATGTGGAACCCGCTCTGAACTACCTCCACTAGCCATGATGTGGATATCCTTCGAATTACGTTTCAGGTCTTGACTGACCCCCTGCAGCGTTGTCCGGAACAAGATTGTTTCACACTTGTGCGCATTGATTTTCATTCGCCAATTGTCAGTGCACAGCTTCACATCATTGAACATTTTTTGGAGATTGCTCTGAACTATTGTAGCTTTTCGGTCTGCCACATAGATGATCAGATCATCAGCAAACGCTACCAATGATCGCGTTGGCGAGACGTTAAAATCAAAGCCGTTTGCGAATGAATATTGAGAAGAAGCAGAGGCGCAGTAATTGTTCCCTGCTGTAAACCATTCAAGACCTTGAATTCGCGCATTGTTGTCAGATTTCCATCAGTTACAACAAACGATTTCCCGTATAACATATTGCACATCATGGTGACATGGTGTCTGGGGAACTTGTCCTAAAGGAGTTTAAAAACTAGTCCATCTAACTACACCGTATCGAAGGCTTTCTCCATATCAATGAGATATGCTCCAACACATTCTCTATCATTTAGTTTCCAACAGATATCTGAGGTTAGTTTCGTTATTGCATGTGTGGTCGAACGCCTGGCACGAAAACCAAATTGGCAATACGACATCAACTCATATTTCTCAATGTGTGCGTTTAATGCTCTGTTGAGGATCGCTTCAAACACCTTGCTGATGTTAGGCAGCAAGCTGATCGGGTGATAGCTTTTAGAGCATGAAAATTCTTTTTCTTTCTTCAAGATCGGAATTATAAATTTTTCAACATGTTGTTAAATAATATGCATTAATTCTTAATAGCAACCTCGGGAAAATGTCGGAGAAGTATATTTGGAATACAATCAGTAGCACATGATTTCTTGTTGTTTATCTTGCAAAATATGAAACACAAGTCTTCATAGCTGACAAAATAATCGATAAGATTCAAGCTCGGTATAAGGTCAGATGTTAATGTTTCATTGAAATGAAGAAGAGGTTCACCATTCAGGCTTGATTTGAAGTCGGAAACTTTTGCTTCAACGACCTCTGAAAATATTTCATTCCCTTTCTCAGGGTTTGGTATATGAACCAATTCAAAATGTGTTCCAATCAGGAAAAGTTTATGCAATCTCTCACATATAATCCTGTTTCAACTTCTTTCCGGGGTCGTACTATCAATTTCAATACAAGCCCTATCGAGAAGATTTATCTCATCACTAGTGACGTCAAGATTCGATACCTTCACTCGAGACTTCTTACGGAATATGCTATTCACTTTCGCGAAAACGCCATCTGAGTCCTGTGGGCTAATACCCCTCAGTTTTTCCGCCCGTTGCTTGCTGACCTCACTCCTGAAGTATGAACGAATTAAGTTCCGGTCATTCCTCAGGTGTAATTTCAACAAAACCAACGAGGGATGGTTGTAGTCCAAAAATCGTCGATAAATATTGTTGACGCGTGTGAGAAGAAGGCTTTTCAATCTTTTCAACCTTGCGATGGTTGGTGTTATATATCCTTCCATATTGTTTCGATGTTTAATCTTGGGAACTACTTTCTCAATCGTTTCCAATGTCAGCATCTCTAACTTCGATATAGAGATCTATTTCATCGTTAGTTAGATTCCTGTCATTAGGAACCATTGAGCAAGGGTTGCCATCATCAGAAAGAGGACATTACTTCTGGTAACCCCGATTAAACTTCTTTTGAAACTTTCCCCAGTCTGTTTTTTTGAAATTCAACCGATGATTTTCATGTTGAACTGGAATGAGGAAGAAATCATCCCTGTGATGATTGATTTCCATTACGATTGCGTTATGGTCGCTATCATAAGGGAGCACCTGGAATTTCCGTTGAGGACTATTAAAGCTAAATTCAAATCTTACGTCAGCAATGCAGAGATCCAAACATGAATTTGTCCTAGGGTATGTCAATTTGGTTCTCTGTTATCCACGATTTCAGGAATACACCTCTAGGATTATTAGTGGCGTTCAGCCACGATGTATGCTTGGCAATCAGGTCACCAGCAGAAATACAATAATTATGTAGCCAGTTCAATCCGAGTATTTCAAACAAGGAATTGAGCTCTTCCTTGAACTTGAGAACATTTCGACCAGTTACATAGGCAGAGATAACGAAGAGGTTATCCCCACCTGGCAGTGAGATTTTGATAATGGACACTTCAAGAGATTCAAAGCTTTTGAATTGACTTTTTCAATATTTTGGAAACAATAGGATCTTCTAACCAATATCCCGGTGTCACCTCTCACATTTTCCGTTTACCCTATTGTTTCTTACGAATTCGGAACCCTTCAATGTCATGGAGTGCCGTGAATTGAGGTGGGTTTCAGTGAGAAGCATTATGCCAGGCTTTTGCTTATCAATAAATTCAATGAGATAATCACATCGATGTATAGTAACAATGGAATTGACGTTAATCGAGATGAGACGAATCCTATCCATGGGAATGTGACTGGATGACAAGTTATTTTTAGTCATTTGAAAGGCCCAGACGCTGAAAAACAAAATTCATTTTCGTATCTTGTTTATCGATTCTCTCCAATAAAGAATTTAGTTGTTGGTAAATTTTGAGAAGCAGCTCATTATTGCCACTTACATTATTTACATTATTCACCGCATTTTCTGCTGGTCCTCTAGCGGCAAGTACAAATGATACTCTGGGCTTGACGAAGTTCGGAGCTAAGACACTGCGGTGTAGTTGTGTTTGCTTTGGGACAAATTTTACTCTCGTGTCTTGATATCTGGAGCATCCTCGATATGATGCTAGGTGACCAAAAACACTACAGTTAACACAGTATAATTTCTCTTTTGGCTTCGTCTGAGCCAATTTGCACTCACCGGGAGCATAAACGTCCTTACATTTGACGCATCGATAATGCATGATGCAGTTGGCAGCCGAGTGTCGAAATCTTTGACACCGATAACACTGATTCACTTCTCTTTTCTGGAGACGTTCCCACCTCACCACTCGGAAGTTCAAGTATCTTATTTGTTGAAGAGCACTTGGACTGCTCTTATTTGCAATCTGTACCAAATAAAGTGGTAAATTTTTTTACCCTCGATCTTCTTGTTGCGAATGTTTTAACGGAAATAAATTTAATTCCAGATGCTGCTTCCTTGAGCACCTGAAGATGATCGACGGTATCTTCTCCGCAATCCAAGCCCTTCAACAAAAAGGTCTAGTTCTTCTCACTTTTCCGGGTATAGGTGAAGTGTTGAACCTCCCCAGAATGCAGTGCATTTTTAGCTGATTTGCAATCAACCAGTGATTTCGTTCTGATTGTTAATTTTTTGGCATTAACTCTTTTAATCTCGAAATTGGTTAATTTATTTTCGGCTGCCAATAGCTGAACCATATCCTTTCCGCTTTGACCGAACACATTAATTGGCGGAACTTTCTCTGTATTTTTAGAAACTTGTTGAGAAGGATCAGCAGAGCTGCGAGCTGATTTCTTCTCCTTATTTTTATTTTTTAAGTACTGAATAAAATTATCATTGTTATCTTGATTAACATTACCTTCAATACTTTCTTCAACGTCCATTTCTTGTTGGAGTCCGTCCAGCGCTGCATAGTAGTTTTGGCTATCGTTAGCGCCTCCAGCACTTAGTATTTCTACTGGGATAGCTTGTTTGATAACTTTCTTCGCCTTAGTTTCCGTATTTATTTGCTTTACTGGCACTGCACCTTGAGTTTTCTTCCCTTTCTTGTACATATCTTCGAGGGTTTTTAGTCGTAGTCTCAATTCCTGATTTTCAAGTTGAAATCGAATCACTTCTTGTTTGTTTTCGACTAATTGAGTTTTACGCCCACCATCTGCGGAGCTTTCCTGGTTACCCGTATGTCTTCTTTTATTGACGATTGCCGCCAATTTCATATTGCTACTCTCCCCGGAGTCCCCAACGGAGGGAAGCCGTTGGGCTCCTCCATACCAGCACTCCCGAGTTAGTGTTTGGATTATTTGCTTTTGTTGATTTATCGAAGTAAAATAATATTCGATATGATTCCGTGGATCGATTCCTTCGATGATAAATGCTTTTTCCAATAAAGATCAAAATTAGCTTTTGACTGACTTTTAAAAAATTAATTTAATTCTTTTTAAACTGACGCGAAAAATTAATTAATTTTTAAAATTAATGACAGGAGCGATTAAAAGCACGTCTACATGCAACGAGTGCTAGATGTAGAATAACTTCTGTTTCTATAGAGGGTGCAGCGTGTGGTGTAGTACTTAGAGCACTCACCCCCGTAAGCCGAAGGGCCCTGGTTCGATTCTCGTTGGAGACAACGAGATTTAGTTCGAGTGAATCTTCGGGCAGACTATAAGCCCGTTCAGTGATGATACGTTCTAGATTAAAATCAGAAAGTATCGCAACTGGGTGGACGGACAAACGGCCAAAGCGTGGTACTTACCATACCACCTACCCGAGTTACCAACAACTTCGATGAAGACGATGAGATATTCTAACTATCTCTAAGCAAAGGCCCGAAAGGAGCTGTAGTACTAAAGTAGAAGCAGAAGCAGCAGCAGATAGAGGGTGTAGCGAGATACAACAAATTAAAACACTTCACACAAAATAGACATTGAACATACTCAACAAAACAAGCTTGTCGTGACAATTAAAATTTAAGATACATATTTAGAAATTTTTTATTCAGTACTGATACAATATATTTTTTTAATTCCAAATGCGCTTTATTTCATAAATCATAAAATTTATCAAAACATAAAGCAAGTTTCAAAATATAAAACTTCCTGGCCCACTTGTCACTCTAAATAAACAATAAAGCAATCAAATATTAGTTGTAAAACAATAATATCGTATTATCAAATTAGAATAATTACACATTATTAAGTAATTGGAAAAAGGAACAAAAAATCAAATAACTCTTTCAAATATTACATGTAATACAAAGAACACAACAAAGTAGTGAACTTATATCTAATATGTTATAATTTAATTCATATAGATTCTAATCAAAAACTTTATCTTATCCTAATATATTTATATTATATATTATTGTAGCCCGCGTATTATTATTATTTAGTGGCTAGAGTACTCCCTCCGTAAGCCGAAGGTTCCTGGCTCGAATCCCGTTGGTGGCAACGAGATTTGTTTCGAGTGCTCCTTCGGGCGAATTATAAGAGTGTTCAATTATGAAATGTACTGGTTTAAAATCAGGACGTATCGCAGCTGGATAAACGTTGCAGGGGCCAAAGCGTGGTATTGACTTAATCACCTCGAGCACCGACACATTAGTTAACATCTAATTTGAGATCATGCTAACCCATCGAAGGCAGCATCTGATGAGTATTTCGATGACCAAATCTCAAAAATAATTTTTCATGCGCTTCTCCCAGTAAAATAAAAATTTATAAAAGTTTTTCCATCTTCACATAAGATTGATTTTATGTATAAAATCTCGAAAAGTGTCATAAGAAGGGATTTTAACCGATACTACGAATACTTTTTGATTTAAGAATCCTTTTCCAAAATTGTTTAATATTAGCCTAATTAAATTTGAATTGTTTTTTACTATCTTACATAAAAATTCGAAAATATCGGCATGAAATTAGCTAATCTTATCATTTTATTTAATATCCTTGATTTTTTCAGTATAGGTATATTTTTTCAATTTTTTCAACTTTTTATTCTAGTTGGAGCCGGAACATCTGGATCAGTGCTTGCCCACGAACTTAGTTATTATAGCAACTTTTCAATTTTATTGATTGAGGCAGGACATCTTTTCAGTCCTATATCAAAAGTTCCACTGTTGGCAACGTTACTACAAAATTCAAAAAATGATTGGACTTTTAAGTCAGTGCCACAAAAACACTCCTCCTTTGGACTTTCGAATCAGGTAAAATATCATAAATAAATTTCTAATGAAAGACGGCTGATTTCGGGATTTATTCAGATGCAATCTCATCCAAGGGGAAAAGGACTTGGCGGATCAGCTCAGATGAATTTCATGATACATTTTCGGGGTAGCCCGAAAGACTTTGAATCTTGGCAAAAGCTTGGTATTAAAGGATGGACAATGAGATCAACTAAAAAATCGAATCAAGTATCCGTCGATGGTTGTTCTCGATGGGAATGCAGTAATTCATTGAAGTGTGAAATGAAGCAACGCTTCTTCGATGCTAATGCATGTTATTATACATCACTAAATGACCAAAACAATCAGACAGAGACAAATGAATTAATTTGGGCCATACCAAGAAACTATTCTCATATAAGCGAAGCATTTATTGAAGCACAGAACATATTTCATAAAGAAGACTTAATATTTAGATTATCGAAATACAGGATACGTGATGGTGTGAGGTGGAGTACTTATGCCAGATTTCTACGACCATCATATGGAAGATCGAATTTGAAAATTCTTTCAAATACCTTTGTGAAAAGAATAATTGTAAATGAGGGTGAAGCCAATGGTGTAATTGTTGAAAATGTAAATCAACCCAACAAAAAGTTTCAAATAACGGCAAAACGAGAAGTAATAGTGTCGGCTGGAGCATTTCAATCGCCACAAATACTACAAGTATCTGGTATTGGTCCTAAAGCATTGCTGGATAGTATTGGTGTCAGACAAATATACAATTCTAAAAATATAGGATCAAATTTGCATGATCATCTGCACCTCCCGATTTATGTATCGATCAATGTTTCTGCCAGTATCACTGTGACGAAAGTTTTAAATCCTCTTGAAATATTTCAATATTTAACAAAGGGTAAAGGACACTTTTCCAATTTTGGTGTAATTGGTGAAATTACATCTGTAAATGATGACAGTTCCGTGGTTATATTTGCGACTGGTGCTATTGATGAAAAGGCATTCTTAGATGTATCTAATTATCAGCGTGAGGTAAGTTAATATTATATCTCTACCAACAGTGAATACAGTAATTCTCGAGTGCCGATACATTTGATCAAGATAATGAGATACTCTAACTATCTCTAAACGAAGGCCCGAAACTGGCTGTAGTGCTAAAGAAAAAAAAAACAGTGAAAAACCGGGTAACTCTGAAATCAATTTGGGGAGACGAGTTTTAAAATTCCAAGTAAAGTAAAATATAGTTCTTATAACCGGCGAATGAAAAATATATAGAAAAGTAATCGCAGGATCTAACTATAATTTTTTACTTTATATGAAATTTTTAAATTCGTCTACCCAAAAAGCGATTTTGGAGTTCAGTACAAATATTTAACGATGAGATCTTGATGATGAAACCTATTTTGTTACCAAAATAAATTTTGAGAACTGATAGAAACATAACATGTTTAATGGAAACAAGTGTAGTGATACTGTACCCAACAGGAAGTTATTAAATTCTTATTCACTTTGAACGATAAAATTATGGTTCTAGTAATGCATTAGAGGTCAGTCGCGTTGCTGTATTTACAGTACTACAACTATTGATAGCATGTTATATTTTCATTTGTTCAGATGTCCAGTCTGCATGATAAATTATTTCGTTCAATGTTTCCTGCATTGACAAGTATACCCGTATTGTTGGTTCCTGTCAATCTGCCAATTTTCTTTTGGTCATGTAGTCTCTCGTTTAATATTCTCAATCTGGTAACTTGCAAAAGGCATGACCATGATTTTATGGTTTAAAATAAATTTTTATTTTATGGTTATTTATTTTGTGCAGCGTAAACATATGTCTTTTTGATACACTGTGTTCCAAGGTTCCCGGATCTTCTAGCCTTTGGAAATTTATTCACACAAAAGTTTTTTAAATATTGCAATAACTTATTTTGAGCTCGTAATGTTTGCCGGATATATCAACTGGCTTGGAAAATGCATCTACTATAGCTAAAATTTATTTCCTCTGACAATGATCCTAATTCGGTTATATGTATGGCGTCAAAGAAAATGAGCCCTTTTAGAGTAATGTCCAGATATCTTTCCGTTGTACTTATTGGTATCACAAACTATATATAATGTGTGCAGTCCCTAATGAATTTTTCAACCTTGCTTTTATGCTGAGGAACCTCTCTTTACCCTATCCCGTGTTTTTTGTCTCCCTGATGGCCCACTAGACTGTGTGCTTATTTTCCGTATTTTTGGTACACATATTGGTAATTCTTGTAGGAGTGAAGCTAGACGGGGACCAATGGCGAATTCGATACAACCATGAGCTATATGAATTTTTTGACGTGCCGGAGGTATCAACGATTGTAAGACTGCGGAAGCTGCAATGGGCTGGCGACATGAAGCGTACGCGTGAACTACGGTTACCCAAAAAAAGAGGGAGAACTGAAGGGTGGAGACCAGTGGGGAAACCGAGGAAACGCTGGTCTGACTGATTTCAAAATTGAAGGCCGCGGTCAATGGACCAAGACAGTTGGAGGCGCTATTTGCTGGAAGCAAAGGCCCGAGAGCAGCAGGACCCGTCGCTCAAAGGCGTTCAATATATTCGCAGATGCTTGGGTTAGGGTTCATGTTTTACACCCATAGCATAACATAGGTTTTATCACAGATTTGTCTACTTGGAGCTTTGGTTTTCTGTATATGCAATTGGTCTTCAAGATCGTCAAAACTGAAAAAAATATTTCATTTGCGAGCTGTATTTTTCGGCGTATTTCGTCCCTTTCATTACTGGTTCTCTTTATTTTGGTACCTAAATACACAAATCCACTCACATTTTCGATACTGTATTCGCCAAGAGTGATTTTTTGTGTATTTTAGTAATTTTCCTTCGATTGCGACATGAGTTTTGTTTTATTTTCATTGATTTGTAGCCCTTTTAGTTTTGCTTCGCTGTCGAGTTTCAGGAAGAGTTCTTTGGCTGTTGTCAATAACCGTGACAATATGTTAATGTCGTCTGCATATGCTATTACTTGTCTCGACTTGTAAGTAATGTGCCTCGTGTATCGACAGGTATCTTCCTTATGACATACTCCAGAGCCAAATTGAATAGCAATGGGGCCAAGCATCGGTGAGTTGGTTATTGATGCGGACTTGGGAGGTTGTCGATGCAAACTTGGTAAGATGGACTTATGTGGCTGGGATGCCAAAGCAAAGCATTATTTAGTACAGCACATTACGATCAATACTGTCGTATGCGTGCTTAAAGTCACTGAAAATTTGGTGTACGTCTATGTTGAACTCCCAGTATTTTTCAAGAACCTGCTTGACAGTACACAATTGGTCTATTGCCAATCTACCTGCTCTAAAACCACCTTGATACTCCCCAATAATACTGTTGGCGTATGATCCGATTTTATTTTCTAAGATCTTTGAAAATATTTTGTTGTCATATGCCTCTATTGTTTTCGCACTGTAGCTTGTCATCTTTTTTGTGGATAGGGAATATAATTGAGTGGTTCCACTTGTTTGGCATAAGTTCTTGTTGCCAAATGTGCTGGATGATTTGGTGGATGACTTTCTGAACACCGCTTCCATCATAATTGATGAGCTCCACTGGAATCTCATCAATATCCGCTTTATTATTCTTTTGGGCTTTGATGATGGAACAAACTTCATCCAGAGCAGGTGTGGCCAATGGAAGCTCTTCGGGAATATCTGTAGGCTCCGATAGGAGGATTAAGAAGGTCCTTGAAATATGATGTACATCTTTCTTCAATCCTGTTTTCATCAGCGATGATGTTCCCGATGTCATCACGGCAGAGCGTGGTTTTGGGCTGACAACCACGTTTCAGGCTTTTCACTACTTTGTATGCTTGAATTGTGTTGTTGCTTGTTAGACTTACATCAATACTACTCAATTGGTTGTCAAAGTATTTTCCTTACTTAATTTTAATTATCTTATTCGCTACTCTTCTGAGATTTTCATAATGTTCTCTTTTCGTCCCGGTTTTACTACCTACGTATTCTTTGTACGCCAGATTCTTCGCCTGTTCTATCATGGTCTTATTTGTCGCGTTCACTTCCACCTATAGCTCGTTGTTTTTCGCGATGTATCTGATAGGATAGGAGCGAGCTGGTTGTCGAGGGTCTCCGTGAAATATTTTGCCATAGATCCTGTTTGGAGCCTGAATACGCCTTTGACATAGGACATCGATATGTCAATTTGATCAAGTAATGATCTGAGTTACAATTGGCTCCTCGAAATGTTCGGACGCCAAGTATACTCGAGGCTCATTTTTGTTGGATCAGAACATGATCGATTTGGTTTTGTGTGTTTCTATCTGGTGATTCCCAGGCCATTTTATGAATGCGTCAATGTGGGAAGCATGTCAAACGTAAATCTAGATATCTGCTACATGCAAAGTCAATCAGACGCTGGCCGTTGTCATTTGTTTCATCGTGGAGGCTATATCTTCCAGATTTAAACTTAATAAAATTTACTTAAAAAATTCAAGTCAATTTTATTGTTAAATTGATATCTAAAAAATAGAAAATGCATTATTTGGTTTATTTTCGTCATTTCTTTTTGAATGCAAATGAAATTGGCAAGAAGCCAGCATACAGTCTTAAGAATCGTTAAAAAAAAAATGAAATAAATTCGCAACCTTGACTTTGCCCCTTTTCTTCTGAATATAGGGGAATGAAAGTGTTTGGAAAATATACTTTGAAAATAAAACACGGGTAGCCTAAAGGTGGGGTCCTTTCCCTACAACGGGGACCAGTTACGATTCATCCAATTTTTATGAACACAATACAAATACCGACTGGAGAGACGCAACAATAAAGGAATGAATGGAATTAATGTGGCAAATGTTAAAAGTGTACGTCATTTGAAAAAAACGAAAGATTAAAATTGTCTAGGGGGTCAGAACGATATTATCGCTTGTCTGGCTTTTCTGATCTATAATGTTATTACTACTTATCTTGAACGATATTTCCGTTGAGTTTCTCTGCTTGTAATAGAAGTTCGGAGTTTTCTTTAGAACGTGTCAACAGATCAACATCCAGGGTTGTCCCTTTCCGACAAGTTCCACGAGTTATTTGGGTTGTTACGCCATTACCACTTGTTGCGTATGTCACTGCATCACATTTTTTCCAAAGCATCTTTAAAGACTTCGCGGTAAATCCAGCATAGGTTTTTAGGTAACTCTTATCACAAAACACGAATCCCATGCATAAATCCTGAGCTGCCTCTTGGATATTATCGGGAGTTTCTTTGGCTGTTTTACGTGTTTAGTAGGCTTGGTACGAGCTTTCTTGGATGACTTATTTGCTGATTGTTTTGATGATGGCCGTTCACTTGAATTTTGGCACGTTATAATATCACACGATGTTGGAAGAATCTTATGAATGATGATTTTTTCTACACAACACACTAAATGTGAGTATCACATTGGAATTGGCGCTTTTAAGTCCAAGTGGAGTCGTGATTATCCAAAGCTTACCAACAGAGCGTTTAATTTAACCAGACTCAAGAAGGCCAAAATTGCGTCCTCCAAAAACTGCAAGTGGTGGAATCCCTTAGATGTACTTGAACACAGAATCCTCAATTGTAAGAAGTTTGAACCGCTAAAAGGCAAGTATAAAATTTTTAAAGGGAATCCCTCCTTTCGATAACTTGTGAAAGTTCCATCAATCCATCTGCATCCCAAATAAAGACATTGGGGCAACCTTCCACAAGTATCAGTCTGCGGTCTCAACTTGAGATTCACGGAGTTGACACCGATGGATGCAAACTTCCCTGTTTCAATTCGAGGTTAGGCGCTCCGGCCCTTCAAAAGCTTATCTCGTCAGATATAATCATCGTGTTGCCATGGCGATTCATACTATTTTCCTCGAATACTACCCAAGAACGTCGCTAAACACAACAATAGATATTGGACTGGAGGCACTTATTCACCAAATTTCACTCACAATGAATTGGGATGATGAAATTGAATTTAGTTTTTATTGCTTTTATTTTCTCGCCTCACTCATTCAAACTAACCCCAAAACAACGCGACTCATGGGCTATTTCAAGCGGACTCATTTTCATACTTGTTATTTAGTTTAGTAAATGCTTTGTTGATGTCATATGTTGAATTCTCCACATCTGTATCGTACAAATGATCTTCACGAGTTTTTAATTGCACTTCACTGGCATTGGTAAAAATTAACATTCCTCCATCCTTCCGCTTCCAAGTGCTGAGGAGTTTCACTTGTAAAAGTGTACACAGCAAAATTTAAAATCTTTGACGTTTTGTAGCATTTGACTATTTACTTAAACATTTGTATCGCACCGGCCCATATCTCAAACCAGACTTCTTCATTTCTTCCTTTTTCCTTCTTTTGGTGTACCGCTAACTCCGGCAGCTGCCAACTCAGCCGGGTTCGCTTACACTGCGTGGTGTAGGACACCAATGGCTGTACTAAATCAGCGTTCCGATATTCAAAATTTTATTTGCAGACAAAATTTGTAGTGAAATAGGTATGATATATGCTCGTAAAGGACTGCAGCGATGGTCTGCTGCCTTGACGGAAGAGGAGGTTAAGATCCGCCGAGATGGCCTTGTCTGGGGACGCGTGAATGCGCTGGCAGGCTAGCGTTGCGGTGTCGTGGGGCAGGTTCTTTCCCCCAGCACAAGGACCCACTACCAAAGAATTTCGCATTCACGAATTCCTGGGTCACAAACGAATCGACCGAACTCGAAAAAAGGAGGTAACCAGCTAAGGGTTAGAAAGTGCAGACGAAAAATGACAAACTGGACCTGGGGAAGATAGACGGACTTAAGGGGACTTCGTCGTTACCCGATGATTCTTATGCCCCACAAATAAGAGTGAGGCATCCAGATGGAGGTGGTGCCCTCTCGCACCCTCCCAACCGGATCAAGATCCAAACGTAGACGGTTGACCGTTTCCCCCCAAATGAGAAGCACTAAGTTAACCAATTTATGCCATCGAGCTATGTAATAAAATCACATAACCCTATATCATAAAAGGGCACGTGAGCGGAAGGCCACTCTACCAACCACCACCTCCATCTTGATGCCCACTCTTATTTGTGGGCCATAAGAATCGTTGGCTAACGACGAAGTCCCTTTAAGTCCGTCTGTCTTCCCCAGGTCCAGTTTGTCATTTTTCGTCTGCACTTTCTAACCCTGAGCTTATTACCCCTTTTTTCGACTTCGGTCGACCTTTCTGTGACCCAGGAATTCGCGATTGCGAAATTCTTTTGTAGTGGGCCCTTGTGTTGGGGGAAAGAACCCGCCTTACGACACCGCAACGCTAGCCTGCCAGCGCATTCACGCGTCCCCAGACAAGGCCAATCTCGGCGGATCTTAACATCCCCTTCCGCTAAGGCAGCAGACCATCGCTGCAGTCCTTTACGGACATTCCTGATAACTACTTTCACTACAAATTTTTAAAAACAAAATTCGACTGAAGTAAAGAAAATTGAAAGGAAGTAAAGAAAATTGAAAGGAAGTAAAGAAAATCTAACTGAAGTAAAGAAAATGAAGGAGATTTTAAATAGTAATAAAAGTTAAATCTCATGAAGAATATAATCAAGGGGAAACATTTAAATTTAATATTAATGGAAATTGATATAAAAATAACATTTAATAATAATAAGATAGAAAACTATTTTAGAAATTACGAGTAGTAATGTAAATAATTAAATATTTTCCTAAATCTGCCTTTCAAATTTCGAATAGGAGATGGGAAGGTTTTCGAGCAGTTTGCTTGTGTGACTGCTCGATTTCTATAAGACTCGCACTTAGCAGGATTAAGTAAAAGGCACTTTTTGCGGAGAAAATTATCCATCGTGCCTAGATAGGAATTCAATCTCGATTGCAACAGAAGCAGGTTGAGAATTTTGATGGGGTTGCTGTGCACCGGGGGTCATGGCAAATCTGCAGTGTAGATTGAGAAAAGGGTCGTTGCGAACATCGGCATCGTTCAAGAATGGGGACGACGTCACGCCGTTTAGTTTCACGCAGGAGGATCGTCCTGATAGGAAGCTGTGGAGAATTTTACATTGGTGCGAGTGAAATTTATGGGTTTCACCTAGTTTGTATATCAGGTCCTATTGCCAGACTGAATTAAAAGACTTCTTGATATCGAGGAGGCATGCTATGGTTGGAATATGTTTTGTCATGTTTTATGCTATCCTAGTTTTTAAAATTAGGAGTGGGTGTTCAATCGACAGATTTTTCTGGTTTGCAAACTGAAAATGCGGATCAATTGCGTGTGTTGCAAGATGGTCGTCAATATAATCTTTGAGGACAAGTTTGGGAGTGCAGGGTTCTCGTTTTTCTTTGGGGTCGGGGTAGGTGTAGATTCGACCCTTTATATGCATGTGGGGACACGCTCAACATATAATTTAAATCGAGCTTCCACAATAGATTGTGGTTATCAACTCAAAAGTGTTTAGTACAATGGTGCATGTGATCATGTTGATAGCCAAGATAGCCCGGAAGAAAAAGTGGTTCTTTCACTGAGACTAGCACCATTGTACTAAAAACTTTTAGGTTGATAGCCACAATCGATTGTGGAAGCCTTTAGCTCGATATAATTTGCATATTGAGTGTGTTCCCACATGCATATAAAGTCTCCAATTTTCACCTCCAGACCGTACGGTCGAGCTGCCCCGTGCTTGATAGACTGTAGCAGCTCCTGAAGAATTTCCTTCATCCATGACGAAACCGCAGCATATAATACTATAATTAGCAAAGTTGAGTGAAATTTGACTTCAAAAAGTTGTTATTGTACTCATAAAGAACTATCCTCATGCGTGTTTACACTTTGATAGCTCTGATGACCAAATAATGCATTCACAATCCCTACAATTGAATAAATATGGCATTCTAGCATTCATTTCCTCCTTTCCTCCTTTCTTTGGCATTGTTCCCCATATATTACAAAATGAGAACATGGGAATTGTCCAGTTCCTCTCTTAGATGATCGAATTGCTAATTAAATTCAGTTCCTCAATCTTGATCATGCCTATAATAACCTCAACGAGGTTTTTAGGTTAAGAAAAATAAATAATTCAGTAAGGAATTCAAAATTAAGCAACTGCATTTCACATAGCATAGCGAAACTGTATGATGCCTGAAAATAAAATTTATCAGTAGTATAACATATTTATTTTATTTTATGTTTTTAAATTTAACCATCTAAAAACCCTCAAGTGATTATATTTTGTCTATTTTCATTAGTTTCACTAATTTTTTTTTCGTAGCACTACAGTTACTCATTATCATGATCGAATATATCGGCACTCGACAAGGTTTTATGATCATTATCACGCTTTGTAGTTTAGCTAATGCTTCCTTAGATATGCTCAAAAGCGGATACATGTCGTCACAATAGGTATGAGGATTTAAGACCTATTGACATATGATTTGAGACTAATTGAACAGCTTTTGACGGCTCCTACGGTGACGTCATGTAGCTTAATCGCTTACTTCTGGGTCTGAGTAAGCAGGAGTTGATTTACCCCAAAAATATCCAATTCGATTCTCTTAAAGGTTTTCAGATCAGTTTTCCCATTCTACAACAATCCATCGCAAGAAGGATTCGTCCTACTAACATCATGCCTTCAGCCTTTAAGCCGTGGTATTGTCAAGGCTCAAAGTTCAAATACTGAAGATCCACCTTTAATTGATCCTCGCTATGCGCACCATTCACATGATATTAAGTGCATCATACAATCTGTGAGAAATGCTGTGAAAATTATGCAATCTAATCCATTTAAACGAATCAACGCAAAAATCCATTGGCCAAAACTGAAAGCTTGCACACAATTTGGTCCATTAAATCGAGACTACTACACAAACAATCCATCTGATAAGTATTTGGAGTGCTTAATTCGAAATATCGCCTTAACAGGTCATCATCCAGGTGGAACATGTAGTATGGGCTCCAGCTCTAACTCAGTGGTTGATAATAAGTTAAGGTAAAGTAATTAAGGTTAATTATTAAATGTATTTTATTATTCATTGTAATTTCAGAGTCAGAGGTGTGGAGAAATTAAGAGTAGTTGATGCCAGCGTTCTTCCTACACCTGTTTCAGGGAAACCCAACTCAGTTCTAGAAGCAATTGCCAAACAAGCAGCCAAATTAATATTGAAAGAAACATAATGAAATCCGATATTCTTAACTCATATGTGTAAATAGTAGTCCTTAAGTTTTTATAACAATGTGTGAAAGTAAAGACAATTGAAATTGAAATAATTGAAAATTTTTTATTATAAATTTAATTTGACTAAATTTGAATTTATTAGAATATCTAATTACCACACCTTGTAGCAAGTTCGTAAGTTCTTGAATATCAATTTGATAACTACATGTTTTATGCATTGGGAAAGTACATTAGCGCGTCTAAGGATTATTTAAAGTTCAATTGAAAGCAATTGTATTTATATCCTCATTGTCTACTTGCGCTGATTTGTTTTCTTACATAAATGAAAATAAACTTATTTTCATGCATGTAACATATGCAAATCTATTCCTCTATCTGAAGCACGGATTAAGCAAGGGAAATAATAATCACTTATTCTAATTCCCGCCATGCAACGTCACAATCGACAGTACCAATATTTGTTCATTCATTAAGAGCTAGCTTTTAGATATGTGCATAACATTTATAAATACCTACATGCAAATACGAGTATACCACAAGCTTTATCATATGTGAGATTCGTTCTAATGTACACGTGCCTGTACATTTATCATCAACATTTTGGCGTGATACAAATCATTTCAAGTAATTGGTCATCAAGTGTAAGATGATGAAATTTGAAATTGGAATTATTCACCTATCACGAATCATCAGTTACCCTCTGGAAAATATTGTAGATTGAAATGGGCATATGTTCAAGGACTAAACATTGGTGGAAGCTTGTTAATCAAATCACTCATTTCCGCTTCGAAGTAAGCGCGCGCTACTTATGTTTTGTAAACCTTAAGCGAAGTAATGAAAATTGAAGTGAATATTGCACAGATTGTAAGCGTACAAGCAATTGCTACGCAAACGTTGATCTGTGTACCTAAATTGGGAAAAATATTTTAAGATATATATTCAGATAAAAAATATTTCGAAAATAAAAGAAAACTGACTTTAAGACGCATTAAAAATGGAATTTATAGAAACAGAGTCAAATTTGTTTTTCTCGTTTTAAGTTTGATTGATTCATAAGTTACTGCTACTTATTCTGCAAAATAGAAAATTGATTTAGCTCAATGCCTACTCACACACGCCCAAAAGCGGAAGCATTACGTCACAGTGCGTACCAGAATTTTTGGACCTATTGACCTGTACTTTTAGACCAATTGAACAGCTTTTGACAGTTCCCGCTGTGACGTCGTCAGAGCATATCTACTAAATAGCAGCTGCAATTAGAACAAGTTTTATTTCATACGGTACTTATAGAGTAGAGAGAATTAGACTAAAAGTGCACATGTATGGTAAACAAAAACTTGAATTTGCAAGCAATTGAACCAACACATGGTATACTTTAATCCATCTTTTACACGTTTATTTGCCTCTCTTTTCATTTTGACAGCTCGTCAATTGCAGGTGCTAGTTAGTATATATGCTCTGACGTCGTGCTCGTTAATTGCTTTTCTTCTGGGCTTGGGTAAGCAGGAACCTTCAGAGTGTGCAGTGAGTTTAGTGAGTGTTTTAAGTTTAACCTATAAATTCTAAAAACCACATTTTTGAGTACAACAAAAATCTTTCACTTTTGCAAGTATAAATAAAGTCTAATAGGATTGGCTAATCCCCCTAACATTTAATATTTGAATACAGTGAGATATAATTATTCATTTAAAGTAGAGCCAAGTAAAATCAAAACCAGTTCCTTAGAGTTTATTCGCCACAGGTAAGAGATTTCATTTAATGTTATAATGGAAGATCAATCAAATAAAAAGAAGGTAACCCCCGACCCTGGGGAAAGGAAAGATACTACATTAAGAAAAATCAATGAGGAAATAGACGCCAAAAGAGTGAAAAGAAACATTAAAGGAGACTCCATGTGCACGGCCAATAGACTCAATACAAATGCTAACGGTAGTTTCAACGAACCAATGGACACGTCTGAAACGGTAAAAACCAGTGAAGTTACTAACGGTAAACTATCAAGCGCACCAAAAAACAGCGAAAGAACAACTGTAATAAAAACCACGCCAATCATATCCACGCCAACGGAAGACATAGAAAACTTCACTTCAACACAGCGGCATAATTAAAGGAGTTCTACTAAACATTACAGAAGAAGAGATTGCTAAAAACGGAATACCAAACAACTCACATGGAATACAACAAAAGAACATCAAAATTGTGAACGTTTACAGGATAAAAAGAAGGGATCCGGAAAACAGAGAAAACTTCATACCAACACAAACAGTGAAGATTTCATTCTCAGGAGAGGAATTGCCGGACGAAGTCAGATTAGAATATCTGAACATGCCTGTAGAATACTACTACCTCAGGCCAAAACAATGCCTAAAATGCCTCAGACTTGGACACACGCAATACTTTTGGAAGGAAATCCAAGGAGAAAATAAAAGATGTCCAAAATGTGGAGACGAGGAATGTCTAGACAGTGTGTAAAAATACGAAATGTTTCTTATGTGGAGACCTAAATTACAGCGCCATGGACAAAACCTGCCCCGAATGGATAAACTACGATACGGAGATGAAAGTATGTTCCATTAGAAATGTAACACTCAAAGAAGCCAGAAACATCCTGAACAACGACAACCAATTCGAACTGCTGAACGACAACGAATCCATGGATTCAGCATTCCCACTACTATCAAAAACAAAAGCTACAAACAACAGAAACTCGAACAATACAATAAATATACTAAAATAAACCATACACAAAAACAACAAAAACACGAAACACAAGAGCAACCAATTATACAACAAACTTTCCAATGAGTTGTCATCTACTACTGCAGTCTAACAATACGCTTATGGAGAAAAACAATCTAGCAGAAAACATCTTCAAAACAGCAAACCAAGTCACACCAATAGAAAAATTAAAAAATCTACTAAAAAATAATTGTAAAAACCAAACCAACACCAAATACTTACAAATTGAAGCAAACTTAATCCAGGAAACAATACAAACACTTACAAACCACTGTCAGAAAAGACCTAATACAAACAACTTACAATACACAGACTGGCTGACAAATAACAACACTTAATAACATGAAAGATACCAAAAATATTAAATTTCTCCAGTACAACATACAAAGCATTTCCAAAAATAAAGTTACACTAGAGTACATTATGTACAAAAACAATATTGACATTGCACTTATACAGGAAACACTTCTAACAAAAAAATCAGCTTTAATAAAAATCAAAAACCACCAACTAATTAACAAAACAAAAACAGAAAAAGAAGGAGGGGGAGTCTCCATTGTAATTAATAACAAAATAAAATTTAAAGAAATACCGCTAAGCAACACTGACATTGAAGCAATAGTAATTACCACAACAAATCAAAAACCAAACGTAAACATTTGCGCGTGTTATTTTCCCCCCTGACCTAAGCAGCACAACTTTCAAAGAACAAATAGATCAAATTATAAAAGTGGTTAACGACAAAAATCTCTGCATAATTGGAGGAGACTTCAATGCAAGGCACAAAGACTGGGGAGACAAAATAAACAATGCAAAAGGAAACATCCTTAAATCCATGTTAAACAAATATAAACTGGCACCCCTCAACAAAAGCACGTTCACCTTCTTTAGGAAAACCAATCAACAGACCACTCAAATGTCTGCCCCAGACATCACCCTTACAAACAATTTAAACTATTGGAATGAATGGAACCCTAAAAAATATAAAATAGCCAAGAGTGAGCACGTCCCCATTGAATTCATACTGCAAGTTGAAAATTGGAGCAAAAAGAAAAGACGAACACCAAACAGAAAGAAAATCATGGAGGACATTAACACGACCAATTTCACAAACGATCTTGAAGAAAATATGAAGAAAATCAATGAGCTAATCAAAAGCAACCAGATAAGCGTGAAGAAATTCAAACACAGTCCAAAACCATGGTGGTCAAAAGAGATAAACGTCCTATGGAGGGAAAAAACGAAAGCCTGGACAAATTTCCGAAAAATGAAAGTAACGAAAATGAAAATGAAGCAACATTTCTAGAGATACAAAACAAATGGAGAGAAACTGTAACTAAGGCAAAAAGAGAACTGTGGGATCAAAAAATCAATGAAATAAACTAAAGTGGAGATATGAAACATTTTTGAAATCTGGTCAATGCAGTCAAAAACAACAACAACAACAACCCGAGATCGCAATGGGACCCAGAAAACAATATAGGCTTTCTCAAAATAATAAAAAATAATCACCAGGCGCTAAATACTAACTGGACTCCCTACATGCCCAACAACATAGAACCAGCTGAACCCTTTGAAATACACGAACTGCTCACAGTACTAGACAAACGCAACAAAAGATCATTTCCGGGTCTGGATGCAATTGATTACAATATTATAAACTCCCTCAACCATTAAAATAAATCAGCACTACTTAACTCTATAAACGACAGCTTCAAAAATAACAACATACATAATGAGCTGAGAGACATCAAAATCGTACCTATCCCCAAGAAAAACAAACCATTACATAAAATAGAAAGCTATAGACCTATCTCTCTCATAAGCATCCCGCTGAAAATAATTAACTGCCTAATAAAAAATAGGATTGCTGGTGGCATTAAATACCAAAACATTTTAAGCAATTTCTGTTTTGCTTATAGAAAAGGAAAGTCGGCAATCTCATGCATAAACACTGTAAAACACCTCTTCAACAAAGAAAAGAAAGCAAAAAACATCATGATTATCAACTGTGATATTTCTAGTGCGTCTGAGAGAGTAAATATCCTGGAACTCTTCAAAATCATGTCCAACTTCAACATCAAGAATGATTATATCTCGTGGATCTTAAACTTCCTGATGTACAGGAAATTACATTTAGGCAAGGATTCGACCGAAATTAACAATGGACTTCCGCAAGGGGACGTACTAAGTCCGCTCCTCTTTAATCTCTACACATCTAGCCACCACAAAATCACTGACAGTCAAACTACACTCATTCAATTTGCTAATGACTTTCTAATCATAAGCAAAGGAAAAAACAAACCCAACAATCTTAATAATCTACAAACAAAATTCAACAATTTCACAGAACTATGCAACAGACTAAACCTCCAATTGAACTTGGAAAAATCGCAAGCCATAGAATTCTACACAAACAAAAACCACCGCAACAAAATAAAATATGGAAACAAACAACTAGATTGGATAAAAAATTTCACTTTCCTAGGCAGAAACTTTAACAACCAAAATCGCTTCAATGAATTCTACAACAAGTCCCTAAGTAAAGCAAACAAAACAATCAACATAGCATTCAAAATCAGCTCCCCCAAACATGGCCTTACCCCCCAAAAAGGCATTAAACACCTTTAAGTCTCTAATAAGACCGGTAATAGAAAGCAATCTAACAAACATTGTTCATGCTCCAAATTACTTTCTAAACAAAATAGACAGCCTGAGAGCCAAAGCCATAAAACGATGTCTCGGGGTACCTACAACTGCTCCAAATATACTAGCACTTGCGCTAGCTAAAGAATTACCAGCTAGACTAAGAGCTGAGCAACTCCTCGCCAAAGAAATAGGAAAAAACCTATTCCGCCAAGACTTCAAAGAAATGATATCGGAAAACCAAAAAAACTCGAACTATGCCACAGTTTACAAAAAACATGTCGACATCTACAACAACACCTGTGTGGGCTCTGCACTACCAAAACCACACAACATAAAATTTCAAACCAATAGTTTCATGCACAACATCCCCACCAACTTCAAGAAAATAAACTACGAAAACTTCAACAAGTCGATTGAAGCAGTACTACAAAATCTCACGGATAACCATGCTAAGATATATTTCACGGATGCGGCAAAAAACAGACTAGGCACTGGTTTTGCCATACACTGCTATAACTCCAAAAAGACACTAAAATACTGCCTGAACACAGACTCTACAGCATCAAATGCAGAACTAAAACCAGTCCAGGAAGCTATAAACAACGCGGATGTTGAACCCACCAACACCATAGCCATTTTCACTGACTCCAAAAATACAATAAACGAGATCATAAACAACACAAACCACAAACTCATTACAGAAAAAATCAGAAAAACAATCAACAATAGACCCAACGCACTGCTATTATTATACTGGATACCGAAAGTGGAAAAATTTCACAGCTTCGAATTGGTTGACAAAGCAGCTAAACTGGCCACAATAGAAGGCGAAGAGGTCGACTCATTTCTGGAATAGGACGACTCTATCAAAAAGATCAACGACTCCATTAACATAGAATGGCATGAATACTACCGAAAAAACATCAAAAACCTAGCGTACAGTCCTTGGCTACAAACGGACCTCATTTACAGAACCAAACCATGGTTCCATGATTTCACACCAAGCAGCAACACTCAAAAACAAATAAATAGAATCCTACTCAACCGAGCCTACAATCACAAAAGATTAAAAAAAGCAAAAATAGTTACAAAAACTAACTCAATCCAATAATCTACTAACCATTCCAAACGGATACTAGCACACTAACACAGTAAAATCACAAAACCAACCAAGAAAAACTGGAAAAAAACAAAAAACTCTATGTTACCATAAGTCCCTTGAGGACATTAATCGATACATCGGTGGCTTGTGCTCTTAAGCCATAGCCAATACAAGCCTAACATAGGTTAGGTAGAAGGAAAAAAAAAGGGTAAGCAGGCGTTGTTTAGCTTCGACTCGAGAAATTTTATTTCACACTTTTCAGTGCGTTTTGAAGTCGATATTGCTTTTTTTCTAAACTTTTTTTATTTCATGACAAGAATGAATAAATGCTCCCCAGTTAGTGGGAACACTTTTGAAAAGCATTGAACTGATGTAAGGTTTCATTTCAAATTAACAATAAATTTTTACCTTCAGTAGAGAATAAGATTTAAGTACACCGTGAGCTGCTGCTTGAGTGTTCTTCTTCTTAGCACTACAACCCCTCTCGGGCTCTCAATTCCTTCAACAAGCGCCTGCAACTGTCCCAACCCATTGACCGTGTCCTCCAATTTTGAAATCTGAGCAGCGATGAACTGTCTTCGTTGATTGAATCAGACCAGCTCCGGCTCGTCTGCAATATCATACAGCTTATAGTTGTATCGAATTCGCCATTGGTCCCTATCTAACTTCACTTCGATCATTTGCCTTAGCACCCGTCTTTCGAAGGCATTCAGTATATTTGTGGATGTTTGGGTTAAGGTTCATGTTTCACACCCGTAGCATAGCAGAGGTCTTATCACAGATTGTGTATGTAGCTGGTCTTGAAGATCATCAAAACTGACCAAAAAAATTTATTCGCGAGTTGTATTTTGTCTCTTCCATTATCGGTTCTCGTTATTTTGGTGCCTCAATAAACACATTTGTCAACATTTTCGATACTGTATTCGCCAAGTGAGATATTTTGTGTATTTGAAGTATTTTTCTTCGACTGCGGCATGAGCTTTGTTTTATTCGCATTTATTTGTAGCCCTACTAGTTTTGCTTCGCTGTCGAGTTTGAGGAATAGTTCTTTGGTGGTTATTAACATCCGTGACAAAATTTAGATGTCGTCCGCATAGGCTACCACTTTGCTTGACTTGTATAGTAACGTTTCTCTTGTATCAGCAGGTAGTTTTCTGTTGATGTATTCCAGAGCAGATTTGAAAAGCAATGGGGCCAGCACATCTATGTGATAACCTCGCTTTTGGCACCCTACGCCACTGACGCGACGAGCTGATCCCTATACCCTACGCCACTGACGTCGACAGGTGGCGAGCGAATAAAAACTTGAATCGCTGCCACTGAACCGCAACTTGACGTTTGTCGGAAAAACTTGGGTAAAAGCAAGTGATGAGAAGATTTGAAGAAGGCGAAAAAGTTGAATTAAGTGGCAGAAGTTTTTATTTTTGTATAATTTTGAACCAACGCGAAAAGGCTTTATAGTTAGGAAAATAGCCACCTGGAGAAGCGCTACGCCAGCTTTGCGTACGTGGAAAAAAGGAGCAGAGGAAAATTTTCGAGGGTGAAGTTTTTGACGTATTTTTCCAAAGCAGGAAGCGTACAAGTAAGTTCGATACGTGTTCAGCTTTTTCTTAATTTTCTTTGTTCGTTCGGCCAAAAGTCAAGCGAGCGCAGAGGCCAAACGCCTGGCGTATGTTATGCGTGCAGTGCGAGAAGTCGAAAAAGCCGAGAATTTTGGGTGTGGTCGATCGCGTCCCCACAAAATTCCATTTGGCTCGTGACCGCATTTATTGAGCGGAAAGCAGTTTCGATTGCAGTCCACCCAGAGCTATAGCTGTAAGCTTGCTTTTAAGCATGTTAAGCCGTGACGTTCCGACGTTCGCTCGAAAATAATTCCCTGAGTACGGCTCTACATAATTATTATTCATATCGAAAGCAATTGGTGACAATGGGGGACTTTGAAACTTAGAGCCATACAAATGGTAATGAAAGTCAGTCTACAGAAACATAAATTAAATGATAAGACCACACAATTTAAGAAGTTCATTTTTTTCGTAAATTTAGTAAGAGGCCAACTAATATAAAGCGTAAATATAAAATAGAAGAGTCTCGTATTGTTTTAGGGAGGAAATAAAATTTGATTGGCAAACATTATTAAGATAAGAATAACATTAGTTAATATAAAGTGAAAAGAAAGTGTGGAAATACAAATCAAATGTATTAAAATAATATTATGATGCTGATACGAGATGATAGCTAAATATCTGCGAGAGGAAATTTATTTACCATTTTTCGCGATCAAGTCAGGAAATGACATAACAATTAACTAAACGATCGATGCTTTATAACATTCCCTCGCACTAACAGAAACTGAATTTTGTGAAGAACCTTTTTCAATGTTTCGTTTTCATTGAAATAGCATCTGGAAGAATTAAATTTTTTATTGATATTTCTTTTAAAGATTGACTATTCGTGCTAGTAATTTTTTTGTTGAAAGTTGAAATTAATTGTATTTTATTAACATAATTTACTACAACAATTTCATGCACCACTGCTAATTAAAATGGAGTAGAAAGAGTTTAAATAAAAAAAAACAAGTTATAATTAATAACGTGAACCAGTTTACTAAATAATAAATAATATAAATAATAATAAGAAATAATATGACCCGTGTTACTAACTAAAAATAATACCAATAACAATGAGTAATAATACTATGATAATAAATAACAAATAATAATAAGAAATAATATGACCCGTATTACTAACTAACAAATAATAATGAGAAATAATACTAACTATGATAATAAATAAAGAATAATAATAAGAAATAACACTCACTGTATTACCAACTAACAAATAATATAAATAATAATGAGAAATAATACTAACTATGATAATAAATAACAAATAAAAATAAGAAATAATACTATCCATGTTAATAAATACTAAATAATAATAATACATAATACATATCATAATAAAAAATAATAACTAATGATACAAATAATAATAGTAAGATATGCTATCACCATTAATAATAAGTACTAAGCAAATATGATAAATTTAAGAAATGTTTCATAACATGGGCACAGCGACCCCTTTTATCAACTTTGGCTTGATCGATCATAAGGAACTGTTCATTCGTAAAGCATGTAGTTTTGTTCTTTTTGTACTTTTTACATTCTTTGCAATCAATCCCCAAACACAAAACAATAGAAGTTAAAGAAAAGTAGCTAAAAATAGAAAATAAAGGCATAAAGAAATTACACTCATAAATATTGAAATATATAGTTCGTTTGCTTTTACGTAATAAAAATATGAATGGCTGAACTTTTAATCACGTCTTTACTTTCCAAAAAATCGTTCTCTTCTCGCAGGGTAATGTGAGCGAGAGGTGAGCATGACGCCGAGAGGGTAGGGTTCCAGTAATCCGCGAATAGTCGGTTTCGTGTCGCGGTCGGTACGCGGTGCCATAGTTTGTTTTTGCGTGTTTTTATTCGAGTAGATTTTTACAGTTTGAATTAGAGCAGTGTATTTCAGGCACCCCTCCGCAATATTCGGGAGCGCGCATTTTTCTCAGCGGTTGTCTTGTTTCTTTTTCCGCGGAACGGAGTTGTGTAATTTAAAGTAGAGTCGTTGTAAGTTTTTCGGCGCGTTTTAAATCGGGCATTTTAACCGGTCGCGTAAGACCTGCGACCGAAACTCCTCTCCGAACTAGCTAGCTGGCCACCAGCCACCTCGGAGTAGACTTAGAGTGTCCGGACTTGTTGACCTGATGGGTACCGTCCATTTTCACGTTCCGAGTCTTCACTTCTAGAACTGATAGGAGGTCGGACTCGATCTCCCTCGGGAAATCTCGAACGTACAAGATATATTAAATCATTACATCTATTTGCTTTAGTTCGACATTTATGTCAAAGGCGTGGATGAGGTGGTTATTGATGTGGACTTGGGAAGTCGTCGACGTCATTGTTATTTTGGTAAGACGGACTAATTTGGCTGGGATGACAATAGAAAGCATCACGGAACTGGCATTGTCTGAGGATGAGTGGATACGCGGACAGGCTAGCATTGCGGTGTCGTGGGGCGGGGTTTTTTCCTGGCACAAGGGCCCACTACAAAAAAATTCACGAATTAAACAATCGACTAGCGGTTCGATGGTGTCGAGGCCGAGATAACCTACCGAAGGAATGTAATACCAAAGTACGGCAGACCCAGCCTAATTAACACGTGTAGGACGCGAGAGGATCTCGTCTTTACTAAACGGGGTACCGGTTAATTCATGCGGTTTGATGGCGTAACTTAATTTTTATTCTAGTGATTCACCTTTCTAAATATGTGTTGGAAAGCTACTGTCATATAGTTTCAGAATCAGTATGTGTCATTTAGCTGAAGCGTAAACAACAATACTTTTTTTACTTTGAAAATGTCGAATTTTGTGCCGAATAAAGTGTTTTATGGGGAGTACTTCTTCATTGAAGAAAAAAGCTGCCGAAAGTCATCGTATTTTGGTGGGAGTGTATGGTGTGCATGCTCTAGCTGAGCGTACGTGCTAGAAGTGGTTTGCACGGTTTAAAAGTGGCAATTTTGACTTGGAGGACGATGAACGGCCCGGACAGCCAAAAAAGTTTGAACCATAAAGAGTACTCACCCAGTCCTCCTCCAGCGAGCGCATGTGTTTGGGGCGGGGAAGGGCGAAGTCTATAAAAGGCAAAATAAAGTGCCGTTATTAATAACCGATATTATGACGTTAACCAATCATAAATCACCAAGTTTTGTTATTTAAGGGATGTGTCACAAAAGCCCATCCGTGCACCGGTTGTCAAACGTTCGCACTTCTGCTTTCAGCTCGACATTGTAACAGAAATTGTGATTCGTGCAAAAGCCTCCTACTCCCAATTAGTTCAATAGCCAGCAGTATCTCCCAATTTTCAAAATAAAATCAAATCCAGAGAAAGCACAAAACGTATTTTAGGCGACCACTCTTTTTTTCAAACACGAACCGGCGTGCTGAATTAAATTGTCATAAAACGCACATCTAACCGATTCTATTAGCGCCTCCACGTTATGACGCAATTAGAGAATATTTTGTGTGGTCAACTGAATGCACTCGTCACGAACATGACCGTTTCTAGCATGACGCGGCAATCAGACCTGGCTATGTACACCTGTTATTCGCTATCTTCCACTACTTTTCAATTTACATGCGTGTAATGGGTCAAGAATGTTAGCGACGAGTATCGATACACATCTACGCGCTTGCAAAAAATCACTTTGTCAATTTTTCGACTCTTGCGTCCACGCACAACCACATAATACCAATGTTATTATGCAAAACTTGCAGACATTTGCCCAACTTTCCATCGAATCTACATATTAAGTTGACTTGACACTACAGGAAACTAAATAAATATACGACCCATCACGTATGAAGTCTTCTCGAACAAACGAAATATGTAAGTTCTATCCAAAAATGATCACGTCACGGAAGATCGGAACCCGGTTTTGTAGATACTTCAAGGGATGATGATTTCTTGCTGATTTCATTCACTTCCACTACTTGTTTGCTTTATTGTAAAATTTTTTTGATGTTTGGAATACTATCTATGAAATACACACTCTTCAATACAATTCGCGCGTATCATAATCAACTCCTTTGGATGTGACTTTAGATTAAGATTCCCTGGCTAACTGTTTTCTATCTTGAACGGGGAACTTGATCGGCCCGAAGTATATTGCACTTGAATTTCAAAATTGTGCCGGGGTTTATTTCGGCTTAGTAATAATAGTATTAATAAGTGGTTCCGCACTTATTGCGTCGTTATTTTTATGAAATGGTATTTTCTTCATAAAGGTCCCTAGAGCAGTTTGCCTAGGTGGGCTGCTCGATTACTATAGTAAGGCAACCTAAACATCAGCCAATCCAGCAACTACAGCAGTTGCAAGATGACCGAAATACAAATTTGAGCACTCACTGTCATCAATTTTTCGGGTGTGACTTGTTCTCTCCCATTCGAAAAGAGAACTCATTCATCCCCCACTATAAAAAAACTCACTAATTCTAATGAGAAAAAAGCTGCGTATTTATAATTAACCTTCAAAGTATGTCGTCATGATGATCTTCAACATATGCTCCCTAGTCCACGCTATAACAGGATTTCTGTTCTAGAATATTTAAACGCTCATCGACCAGACTTCTTGTTTATATCGGAAATAAGACTCATAGAAAGACTCAGAGTGCATCTAGGAAAGTACAAAATCATCAGGCGTGATGATCCAGAAGGGATTCTTGGAGTTATATCGCTCACAAAGATCGCCCGAAATTTCAAAGGTATTGCCGTTTGCGTTTGTAGGGATCTATGTTCGCCATGGATATCCGGTTAGAGAACTCATTGACGACTTGGAAGCAGCGCTTACTTTGTGCAAAAAAATTGATTTCTATTCCATGGGAGATGATTTTAATGCGAAGCATCTCTCATGGGGATATTTTGCATCTAATGGCTATAGTACAGCTATCTCTAACTGGGTTCAATCAAATATGGATCCATATTAATTGCCCCGAACGAGCCTACCTTTCGCCAAAGCTCGTCCATGATTGACTTTTCCATCATGTCTGCCAATATGGTAAATCTCTCTCACAGTTGGAAGAATTTCGAGTGTGGAGTTCTTGACGCAGAGTCTGACCATCTTTTGGTTGAGCTGATCGTGAGTGAAAAAGAGTATGATACTTGACGTTGTAGATCCTCAACTTTTTATTCCATACAAGCGAATAAATTGGGCAGCAGTTAGTGTTGACCTTGACAGATAATTCAAGGAAATTTCGATACAATTGACCGAAAAATCGTTCTATTCTTGAAACCGATGAGAGAATCCGCAACCACCGCAATTTAAATATGGTTAACTGGGAGTATGAACGTATTTATCTAGTGATTATGTCTCCAAACGCGATTTGAACAGGCCCTGGAAAGTATCAAACCAGGTCCTTGTATGCTTCCTTATATCAATAAGATAACTGACAGAAAAAGGCTGCCCGGGGTCCTCACTTATGATGGTTCCATACTAATGGATGACAAATCTATTACTGACTCTATCACAAAACATTTAACGAAATTTCTTCAAGAAGTGAAAGTAAATGAGCAAATGTGTATCGACCAGGTTCTCTGATTCAAATCCCTCTTACGCACCTACTCACCATGGTCTATTTGTCAGTCCTGAAAGCCTTACTTTGTTGGCCCCGGAGCAAAATTCCCAAAAATCAGCAGGGGCCAATGGAATCTCCAATTGTATGCTTAAAAAGTTTCCCCATGTTTTCCTCGCGATCATTCTAAATAATTGCATCAACAATTACCACTTCCTTCAGCAATGGAAATATACAAAAATATTTGCAATACCTATGAAGTCGGGCAGTACTGATGTAGTCGATACCCGTCCGGTTTCGATGCTATGGTGGTATTCCAAGTCAATATAATGAGAATTTGGCGCAACAATGAGCTTGTTGTAGCTTGCTTGATCGATGTAGAGAGAGAATGATAAATTTTGGCTTTTCCGTCTCATATTGTGAAAATTATTGGCAGCTTCATGAGGGGACGGACTGCCTTTACGGTGGCTATTGGAGCTAAGGCAGACCCATTTTGTATTGATTTGGAGATTCCACAGGGGTCTATATTAGACTCATTTCATTTCAATGTTTAAAACTCTGATTTCCCGGGCGTAAGAGACAAATATAAGCCCGGAATCCAGGTGAACCCCTTCGCTAACGACTTGTTAGTATGTTAATCTGCGCACAATTTGCTCTTTGCTAAAATGAGGCTCCAAAAATACTTGGAATCTCTTACTGTATACTACCGAAAATGGGGAATCAAGGTGAATGCAAAGAAAAATGAATTGATTGTGTTCAAGGACCCCAAGAAAAACGTTTGTCGTCGTGTAAGAAGCATCTGTGACTCCAGGGTTAAGTTGAATTGGTAGATGGTGTACAGCTCCAGGTAAACGAAGTACTTGGGCATAGTTTCCGGTAAGAAGGCAACCTTCAGTGCTCTACTTGACAATGTTTTGAAAAATGTGACGCATGCGTACCATCTTCTTATACACCTTTTCAGGAAGCAGTTAACAGTGAGCAAGTGAGTCAAGATATTTGCCGGTAAAACCCTGATTCGCCTGATTATCACATGTGCGGTGATAATATGGAATGGAGCTCTGAAAACAAAATGGGGCAAAATGGGATTAGTGGAGCAAAAAGCTTGTGCAGGCCTATACAAATGAGAGGACGGACATTCTTACCCCAACAGGGCGCTTTACCAGGAAGCAGCGATGGAGTCAAACAAATTATATGTGAAAAAACTAGTGGAATCAGCAATAAAGAGAGCAGTGGAGCACAAGGTGGAATAGTTAGGGCAGCGACGGATAATCGATCAATAGATGCAGCGAACGAGTAGTTTCAAGGTAGTCTTGAGCAAATAATGTAACTTATTTTTAAGTAACTCGATTTTTTTGAATTTTTCTAGAAACTTTTAAATTTTGATAATGGCGTGGGTGTCAACATTTTAAAGTTTTGTTTTTTTGAAAAGACTAATATTGTAAATTAAAGTAATGTAAATGATTATTGAAATCCGGTAAAGACCCTAAGGCACAACCCATATGAATATTGTCCGGTTAAGTGTAATTCTTTTCGTTCACATGATTATTTAATTTATATTCAACTAAACAAAATTTTCCTTTGATAAATAAAATCGAAAACAATAAACCCAAGTAATTTCCTTTCATGTAAAGAGTTGTTTTCTTTATTTAACTTCTGTTGCGTTGTATCTAATACTTTAGTTTAATCCAGTATACAAAGAGTTTGCAATAATTAACTGGTTATTTAAATTATCGGGAAACCGTTTGAACTTTTTCTTTCATTCAATTACGATGTATAAAACTGCAAATTCGATGTGAGTACAGCATTAATTAATTTTCTTGAGTATAATTAGTCGACCGTTAGGAAACATACGTTTGAAAAGGGCTCCAAAACATCGTGCCACCTTTCTCATACAATATATAATATTAGTTTATTTCCATACTACAGCAGTTCATTCCTATATTACAGCACGAACATAAACTTTAAAAATATTATATATTGAATTATTGGGCATAAGAAAACATTTTGCACAAATTTTTAACAAAAATTCTTGTATCGGTTAGGATAAGCTAACTTCAAATCAAAATATAAGGCCAAGAATTATTTCTATTTTCTTATATATTCATTACAGCCTGAATAATTAAAATATCAGAATTTCCCTTTCACTTGGCAGAAATGAATCTATTCTTTTGCATCGTCTAATACTCGTACCTGTAAAGATTGCCATCGTTTGAATACCACTGGCTTTAAGCGCATCTCTAAATTTGGACTAATGTGCTTAGGTTTAGATGAGCCAAGTGAAAATGTTATCTTTCATCCACTAACAGATACAGTGCGCCCGCGAATCGGTGCTTCAGTTCATCAATTGCATGAACGCTCATTTTTTCCCACGCCAAATGATCGCGTAAAAGATAAATCTAAAATTAATTTGACTAATTAAATAAATAAATTGCGTTAATAAGTGCAATTAGTGATTTAGTGTGCATTCAAATTTTAGAAAAATGTCGAATAATATCCAAGATGTTATATTGCATCTGCAACGTTTCTCTTGGCCCGACTACCTTGTGTTTGTATCGATGCTCCTGCTTTGCATCTTTATCGGGATCTATTTCGGATTTATGCAAAAATCAATTTCCGAGTCCGATTACTTAATGGGTGGTCGAAATATGCTAGTGTTTCCGATTGCATTATCCTTAGTTGCTAGGTAATTGTGATGCAATTAGTGAGAATAAAAGTGAGTGATGGATAAGTGAATTCTTAATGAATTTATTTCATTCAGTTTTATATCTGGAATAACGTTGCTTGGATTGCCTACTGAAGTATATTCGTACGGAATACAATATGTCTATGTGGCGGGAGGTGTTATCCTGATGGGAGTTGTCATGGGATTGGTTTATTTGCCAGTCTTCCATAATTTGTGCATTACTTCAACATATGAGGTGCATTGAAGGGTTCTTGGTTGCTGCATGTGCCAAATGAACATTAGCGAAAAGATAGTTTTGCATGGTAATTATCATCTCATTATTTCATCTTTCAAACACATTTTTGTATGCTAAACGAATGATGCTCTAGGTGTGTACTTGTTTCCTTAACACGGAAATTGACTGCAGATCAAAATATTCATATTCGTGCATAAACCATATAAAACATGACTATAATACAAATATTTAACTTCAGCAACAAAAATGTTTATTGCAGTGTTTCCATTGTTTTTTCACTATACGTAAATAACATGGATGAAAACGAAAAGAAATTGTTGCATAGGAAAAAATTAAATAGCAATTTTGGACCACTTCTTTGTGATGCAAGGCATTGCTAGAGTCTATAAAGTTCAAGGCATATTATGAGTAATCGTTTGAAGGGTTTTCTTGATTTCATTCAAGTTATTCAAGTCGTGCATCGACTTTACCAAGTAAAATCCATAATTTAAATTAAATGCAAGTATGCACGAATCGATGCACGTATAACTATTCTCTGTAAGCCCTACGTAAATAAAAGCCAGAAGGTAGTAGTTTGAAAATTTTCAGGCGTTTCATCTCTCCCTGTACCGTCCAATACAAATAACGCAGTTTTAAGACCTATTTGAAAAGTTTTTCATCAAGACCTTTCATTTGATCACCTTTGATAAAAAAATTTGTGTGATCTACTTCCAAGACCAACCTACAGACTCTTTGAAAAAATGCTGATACCCAAAGTATCAAGAGGCCATCACTTTACATCTTTCTACTCAGTCGGGTGTATGTAGTTACTATAGTTTCGGAGAAAACCCACTCTAACAAATGGCCAGGTGAATGGATAGACAATTCGCGATTTCAATGCAGTTTTGTAAGTCAGTACAAAATCCTCAAAAATGTCCTGCACCAATGTGACTCCAGAAAAGCTGATCAAATATAGTGGTAGCAGTATTCAAAACGCCATGTTACAGCACATTTTGGATCAAAGACCAATGGCACGGTAGGGGAAACAATGGATTATTTCTTATCTGACATAGGATGTTAAGTAAACTATAGCACAAAGAAGATAAAGGTGTGGATTTAAGCAGATATGTTTGTTATTAACGCCAAAAAAAATATCACTGCGTAAGCCGAAGGTCCTTGATTCGAATTCCGTTGGTAGCAACGAGATTTTTTTCGACCAATTCTTCGAAAGGTCTATTCGAGGGCGTGTAGTGAAGAAAGTAAGTTCTAAAGTCCGTAAAGGACTGCAGCGATGGACTGCTGCCTCGGCAGAAGAAGGTGTCATTATCTGCCGAGAATGCCCTTGTCTGGAACGCATGAATGCGCTGGCAGGCTAGCATTGCGGTGTCGTGGGGCGGGTTCATTCCCCCAGCACAAGGACCCACTACAAAGAATTTCGCATTCACGAATTTCTGGGGTCGAACAAAAGCAAGGCGACCTAAGTCGCAAAAAGTGTAGGCAACTATACCGAGAAAAAAAGGACTTGTTCCGAGAACAAGTGAAACATGTAAAAAAGGGCGGACTTAGGGTAACTTCGTCGCTACCCGACGAGGCTCATGGCCCACAAATGAGAGAGGGGCAACCGGGTTGTGATGGAGCCCCCGCGCACCCACCCAACCGGATCGAAATCCATAATTGTTGTAGTGGCCAGGTATTCCTCTTCTGAGTGGAAAACTCATACAACTTAACTTGCATGAGCCTTCCCATCAGAGGAGAAGTACCCCGGTGACCAATTTATGCCATAGAATTATGCAAATCGATTACATAACCTTATGTCATAAAGAGGTACCTTGCTCGGGCCACTCAACCCGCGCCGTCTCCTGAAACAAAAAGAGGTTAGTTAATACCCGATGGCTGGCTCATTTGTGGCGTAGAGAGCCTACCATCGTACCGGGTCCTATACCCGGTCAAAAGAGAAGGAACGGAAAGACTGACGGTTCTATTCAATGAAGCATTGTTTTTATTTTATTGCTAAAAATACGTATGGATTCCATTTTGATTGCAATTCATATTTTATGGAAATGGTAATGTGTCAAAAAAAATTAGTCTCACAACTTTCGTTATAAAATTTTCTTGTCAGTGCTTTTCGTTATTCAAATTCAAGTAATTTCACCTATTTATTCTTGGCTTTCCGTTCAAATGCCCCAGTGAAATTTATTCGAGTTATTTTTAACCTTATCTTTCATTTTATTTTAACATTATCTTTCATTTAAATTAAGGCGCGAGTAATTCTTTTTGATTTATATGAAGGCGACGTATTTAACTCATAAAATAGACAAAAAAAAATAGCATACAACGGAGTTCTCGGTAGCAAATATAGCAAATAGTAAAAAAAATAATATAATAAATAATTTGCACAAAAAAAAACGGGGTACTTACCCGCATGGTCCACCAAGCGCTCGACGACGATGCAGGTATCCTCTAAAATTCCAACAATAATTGAATGATGGCGATGACGTTTTGGGCAACTATTAAATTCTATGTAGTTTTGCTTAAGTGTGAATAACTTGATTAAGTACAAATATAAAATTTCCTTTCGACAAATTAAAGCTCTTTTTCCCACGAAAATTGCACAATACTTTCAAATGTTTTGAATAACGACCGTTTCACTATGCATACGTTGTTATGGTAATTCGTATATAAAGTCGTTCCATAAATTACTTATTTTGAAAAAATAATATTTTGCGTTGTGTTTGATATGGCTACTAAACAAAAGCTTGACTTTACTAGAAGGCACTTAAAAGACTTCCAAGTAATTTGACCGCACTAGAACTATTTGAATTCCGCGCTCAGTTGCATTATTGTCTTAGGTATTTGCCGAATACGTGTAGGTATATACAATCAACTGAATAAGTTCACGCGCCGCAAATTTCACACTAATTTTATCTTATATTATATGGCACGAATTTCAATCAAACTAAATTCACTTCATCGGTGACAATCGCATTTGTTTACTACAAACAGCTGCCACGAATCTCCGCTATGTCTATAACTGAACGCAAGCATTTTTCAGAGAGACGAATATTTGATAGCGTCCATGCATTGCATTTAATATTTCTGCACGTTTTCGATGCTATTTTTATGCAATTATCGCATTGAGCTGGGCAGTGACCTATAAAATAAAACTTGATTGAAAACGAGATTAGCTTGTAGTCACTTTTAACTTAACTCCCATGTCCACGCCAACACATGGCTGCTACACTCTAGAATATATCGCCCGCAAATCTAATGGGCTCTCCTCGCCCGTCTTTTATTCGCGTCAACTCTGGTTATGCGCGCAGACACAGCAGTTGGTGAATTAATCGCTCGACTTTTTGCCTGCTTTTCCCCGAGATCCAAATAACCCCTCCACGGTCGCACTGATCTCAATGCAAAAATCATACAATGCACAAGTTGTTCGCAAGTCTTGCCACGAGTGCTGGTTTTTCACCTTCCTAACAAGTATAACGAACGAATCATCACTGTGCACAAGAACGACAGAGCGTCAACGAACGCAGCGGCAAATGCCAAGAAAATTCGACCCAGAACATGACTTCACTTAGAGCGTGGACTCGCCGGCCATACGCTCCCTCCGAAACTAACGTCACTAGTACAACTTCAATCGAGGCATCATGAGGCAAATCTCAACAAACCCAAAAAAAATCGATTACGAAGCAGCTAAGTTGTAGTCCTAGCCTCATCTAAATAGTAGTCTATCTTTTTACCCTTGGTATGATGAACAGTTACATCTAAAGTCGAGTAACTTACGTTTACCGTTGATGATGGGGCGATACTTCTCTTGGCGACGCCAGGGGAGCTATTATACTGGTCGCAGTGGGCGATACAGAATCATAGTCAGCATAATTATTAACCTCACTTTTTCAAATGAAATATATCTTTTTTCTCCTGCCCGACCGGGGCTACCTTCCTGACCTTGTTTCTGGTGCAATGAATGCAATTTCAATGGAGGTCGATAATCCGCTTACTGCCAACACACCGAAGGAAGACAAAATCACAGCCACCAATCAATCCGTCACTTAAGGTTCCGCGTTTCTTAGACTAAAGTCCAAAGAAAACCGGTAGAAAAGTACACCTGACCTTGACTGCTGAATAGAAATTACTTTGGCGCGCAAATTGCTTTGAAAACGCGAAACTTAATACGCGAAACACATGTACGCGGATATTGACATTGCTTTTTATTAATTGTTCGAGAATGGTTTAAAAGTCGTTGTCATAAAAAGTTTTTGTCATAAAAAAACAAACATAAACATAAATTCCAGTTTATTCATTCAAAATAGTCCCCTCCGGCCTCGATACACTGTTTTGCGCGATCCAAAAGTTTTTTCGTAAGAGTGTTTCAGGTCATCGACCGGAATGTCCTTCAGGATATCGGTACAAGCCTTATGGATGCCCTCTACGGACGCAGAGCGTTTTCCTTTCATGGCCAAATGCAATTTTCCGACTAGTCAGAAGTCACAGGGAGCCATATCAGGGGAATACGGTGCGTGATTGATGGTTAAATTGCGATTCTAGTCAAAAAATTAGTCACAAGAGTGGATTTTTATGAAAAAAGTCTCGTTTATTTTGGAAAAATCGTGCATAGATCTTTCGTGAGCCCAAATGATCGTTTGAAATGCGATAAATTGATATTTTAGAGATATTCAACTGCGATTCCATGAATTTCAACGATGATATCGGCTCATTTTTGATAAATTCACGCACAATTTCGATGGTTTTCGGTGATCACTGATTTTGGGCGGCCCGTATGTTCCTCGTCATTTATGTCCTCACGACCATTATTGAAACGTGTAAACATCTCATGAACTCTGGCACGAGACAGACAATCATCGCCATAAACTTTTTTCATCAATTCAAATGTTTCGGGTAACGTTTTAAAGATTTTCAAACCAAATTTGATATTAGCTCTTTGTTCGAAACTCATTTTTGTACCAATGACAAAAACTTCGCTTCCACTGAACCGAATGTCACCAAACTTTCACTGGAAGTTAGGGAGGGATGTAACTTTTCAACGCACTATCTCATTCAGATATGGCGCCACAAAACAAATTTTTATGATACACCTTGTAGTTTAAAATCAGAACGTAGTGTAGCTGGGTGGACAAACACATGGACAAAGCGTGGTACTAACCATATCACCTTCTTAATTCCCAATACATTTGATCAAGATAATGAGATACTCTAACTATCTCTAAGCGAAGGCATGAAAGGTTTTGTTGTGCTAAAGCAAAAATAAAGATATCGCTGCAGGCCAAGGGGTCCTTACACTTCAACCAAGTATCCAGTTCATCGAGCGTATTTTTCAATTTTGGAATCAGAGTAGACTTAAAATGTTTTCATTGACAAAGTTTCTTTTGTCATATTCAACTTTAATTCTTTTTGCAAAGAACAAATTGCTCTGAGTATTTAATTTTAACCCTTTTTTACAAGAACAAATAGGTTTGCAATATTAAGGATGCTGATTTTTCTATTATCTACAAATCCTTAAGCAATGAAATCTTTAAAGGATAAAAACTATATAAGAATACACACGTTCAATTTCAGTGATTATGATGCTACTATTAATACTAGCAGAATCGATCCTTGAGCCACGATTCCATTTCTTTGCATGTAAATCCAATATGTTTCTTCTTACATGTATACACTCTTTTTGTGGTAGAAGCGTATTTATGCCCTGAATGTGGGACTTCCAAGCGCATTACGAGAACCTAGCCTAAAATTGTTTCACAATTGTTTCACATTTCTGCAATCTAGGCTTCGCTTTTCTATGCCTGGCAGGGTTCCTTTTTCAGTGAGAAGGTTGAGAGGAAGTCATTTAGACTCGCGCTACCTGGGCCATCTTTTGTATGCAAAAAAAGTGTAGCAAGTGTCATCTCCTTCCCCTGTTCAAAATAAGTAGTCAGAAGATTGTAACTTACCAACTTTGTGCAGGTAAAACTAAAAACATTCATTGCCACTCCTGAACGGAGCCAGGTAAAAGTTGTTCTCACCATTCCTTCGATTGAGCTACAGCCTTAGATTAGAAATAAGGCACACGTTCCATCTACCCTTCGTGTCGTTCACATAAGATTGTTGTGGATCGATCGACTGTTATCTCCCTTCGTAAGCAACCTTAATTATATTAATTCACATATTGGTTGATTTTATGTCAAAATCCTCAAGTTTTTAGGATGTCCTATTTAATCCCAACAGTCATTCTACTCTTCGTGCCGTTCACCTAGGGTTGTTGCAAATTGTTGAATGAACTTTATCTCTCCGCGTGGGCAACGTTAATAACATAAATTTACATATTGATTGATATAATGCCAAGAAATCCTTAAGTTTTAAGAATATCCTTTTTAATCATAATAGTCATTCACCTTTTTTAAATTCCTACATCGATTGTAAGGTACTATATAAAAATAATACGCCTCAGTTTGGAGAAAACAATATGAATCGACGTACCTCCGGTTAAAAATTATTCTAGGGCATGCATTGAAATATTGTTTTTAGTTTAATGGTAATTGTGGGTCAACCTTCATATCCTAAAAATAAAACATAATGGGGAGTAAATCCAATATTTTGACCAAAAGGTGGCTATTCTTCTTCTTTTAGGGTAGATCTACAAAAAATCTTTGGAAACCGCACATCGGAAGTAAATAGTCAGTTTTGCGCCTATAACAGCCAAAACATTCGAAAATACGAATGTGTTTGATGTACATAATTTAGCTTATCAAAGGCCCATGGCTAAATGTTCGTCCATTTTTTAGTCTATAGCATGCGGGTTCGATTGCAGCCTAAGTGTCTGTGTCTTATGAGTTTTAATGAATAGATGATTGAACAAATTAGAATGAATATGTAGAATCATGGTTGTTCAATGTGTGTCCGTTAGGAAGGAAGTAGGTAGCAGATGAGCATTGAATTTGACAGAATGCGTTCTCAATGAACTCAAGTTTGCCTTTTTAAAACTGGGGAATTGAATATCAATTTGAATGGTTTATATAAACGTCTAGTAAAAAATAAATTTCTATAATTTTTTTAATACTTTTCATGATTTCTGATGTCCCAAAAATGAGACAACACGAATGATATTTGCACAATTTTGCACAAGTCTTTTCCCTTTGTAATTTGACACTCCAGAAGAATAGAGATTCATTGCTTTACGGAAAAGAACATCATTCATATGGCTATTATAGTGAATTGTATGATGAATATAAATGTCCGTAGAAGACTGTAGCGATGGTCTGCTACCTCGGCGAGCGGGGATGTTGGTGCTCGCCGAAATTGGCCTTATCTGAGGACGGGTGAATGTACTGGCAGGCTAGCATTGCGATGTCGTGGGGCGAGTTCTTTTCCCCAGCACAAGGGCCCACTACAAGAAATTTTCGAAATCACGATTTTCTAGATAAAATTCGCATCGACAGGTGTCGAGACCGAGGTAACCTACTAAAAGGAAAAGGTTGCCAAAGCAAGCAACTAATTGGGTTTGGCGAAAAGGAACGAGACTTGAGAATATCTCGTCTTAACCGGTGGTACTTATGGCCCCCAAATAAAAGGGGGTATCCAGGTGGAAGCGGTGCCCCCTTGCACCGCCCATCGGGATCAAGATAAATAAATTAATGAAAAACTCATGCAAACATAATTCGCACGAACTTTTCTCTCAAATGAAAAACATCAACGTTTCAGATTTATGGTATAATCTTATATGATGGTATCACACAATACTATAACATAAATAAGAACGCAAGCGGAAGGCCACTCTACCCTGCGAGAGTACCTGTAACGCAAAAAGAAGGGGTGAGCTCACCCGATGGCTAGCGCCAGCCAACGTGGCGGCTCCCATACTCGGTCCAAGTTCCAAATAAATGAAACGACCGAAATTGATAATTTAATTATCTATGTTATTCATTCCGTATGATATACATATAAACAATTTACCGCTTATAACAATGCTAAACAATGAAAACTTTAGGAAATGATAATTCTCTCCAAGATATCAGTGCAATTGGTATTTTTACAAACGAGGCAAAAGGATATCTTCGTAAGACCCGCACGCAAAATTAATCAAATAAAACGTTTCTCACGAGTGTGAAAAGCTTGAGTTGGATTTAAGGTTTTACAGTTTTTTTTCATTGCCAAGATCCGAAATCGTTACTAGAAAATCAAATACAAATGTTAACACCGATAAACATACAATAATTAAGGGCATCTCCAACTCAAGCCAAAACCGATAGTATACTGTTTTTCATAGGCACATAATCCAGACTCAGTAACGTCAAAAATAAATTAATTTCATTTTTGACAACTTCATTCATATGTTATAAAATTCAATATAAAAACAATTTGATCAATATAGAAAAACGGGTACTTACCCAATCCTCCTCCGATGAGCGCTCGTAGATGGGGTGGGTAAGGCGATAAATAGCTGGTGATGATGCCTTGACGTTTAGTTATTTTTGTATGATTTATACGGGGCACAGTCTACTTCCTTTTCCCATTTATAATTTAATTTATGTTGGCTTCTTCGGTAAACTCCAATCGAGTTATTCAGCTCGTGTTGTAATGCTTGATGCTCCTATTTTTCCACTTACTTAGAAATTTTATTCTTCTTTACGTGTTAAATAGCAAGAGATATTTTGCTTATCCCAATAAGGTTTAACATTTCGTTTTATTTTGTTGTTGGGTTTCTAGTTAGTGTTAATCGGATGTTATACTAACAAGTTATGAACACTTTTTAGAAAGCGAAGAGCAGCAAGAGAATCCGCAAACTCAACACACACTATTCGATCATCTTTATCACACCTGATCCACTTATGGCTATTTAATATCAAAACAAAAACAGAGTTGAATTAATTCGAACTGGATTCATAAAATTGAATCAATCAAAAATTCAACGGTTCAAGAGGTAATACCCGACAAGTGATCGTTCACACTTGATAGCGAAGACGGAGGAGTTTTTGGGGTTATCAGTGAGAAATTTGTTTCCGCTACAAAGATGGCGTCTAATTCTCAAGCTGCGATGAGATTCCATTTTAGGGCACCACAAACTGTATCGTGCAGTCTTGTAAAAATGGGACCGACACGCAAGTCAATCACACTTCACATATGTAAGGTCTAGGATGCCCAAAAGTGTATATACTAGGGAATCCACAATGCGAGGTACTCCGCTCATATGCACGTTTTATCTCGATGTTGTTTTCCACTGCTGATCGACTGTCTCCGTCCTTCAGGGCGTAGTGGATAGCGTTAATTGAAATCAATTAAACGTCTCGGTGTATTCACTGCTTCCAGCGGGTGGCACAACGGAAATCGAGCACGAAATTTACCTTACCATACGCACTACGACGCATTTAGTATGCATAGAATGAGATAATTTATCCCCGGGATTTCCACGATTTTTCTAATCCGGAAAAACTTCCAGAATATTGACTGCCCGATTTTCCAAAACTCCATCACATCCGAATTTTTATCGCGCGAGTTCTCGAACTTCTTAAGAGCTGTCATACATCAGCCGTCGTCTTCTTCGACACTTGATACTTTTCTCTCAAACTTTTCGCAACCGCAATTTTATGCACCGCGTTTGAACGAAATATTTGCACTTCTCAGTAACAATTAGTTCACTTCACCAGAATCATTCATACGGAGAAAATCTCAGGCCGAGCCACATTTTTATTTTTAAATTTATAATTAAAATTGGATGATGTATAATTGTGGTTTTTCGAGCAGTTTGCCTAGGGGACTGCACTGAACTTTTGCGGTACCTACACAAACCTACAAATATTTCATAACATTGATATGATCAGCTCAAGTCACCAAAATAGCTCATTACATGATTTTCCAGCTCAGCGTACAAAAGATTAATTATTTAATTAGTTGTATCAAGAGTTAAAAATCCACTATTAAATGTATGGCCTAAACAGGTTCTAAACAAAACCCAAAATTCAATGAGATGCGGATGCTTAGAAGGTTTGACAAGGACCCTAACAAGGCCTATTTGGAGGACAATGGTTCAAATTGAGACTAAATCGGTCCTAAACAACGCCAAAGTTATTACAAAAAGGACCCCCAATTAATGATAAAATGCACCTAATTTAAAAGAAATAAGCCCCAATTTACAATTGAATTGACCTAAAAAAGACCAGTCTTAAAAAAACTAAATTTCAAACAATTATTATTTCATACAAAAAAAATCACACATACACAGCAGACCACCTTCCAATTATTTTAGACTGAATTTAGATGCACTAGTTCACAAATTCTTTGAATTTTCGGAATTTTGACATCAAAGCAATTCAAAGAATACTCGTAAAAAGCAAAGATGATATGTTGCTCATATTTTCGAGCCTCATTTGATTGTTTTCTGAACCCTTTCCAGGTTTTATTCGAGTGTCTTAAATGCCCATTAAAAATGCAAGTAGGCCCATTTAGGCACTATTTAGTTTTTCTTGGGATGTCATAATCTCCACCTTGTTGACTTTCTTTCTTTTTGCTAGTTAACATAGCTTTTGAGATGAAAATGCGTTTAAATCCTCATCCTATGATGCTACTTTATCCTAGGATCTCAACTACAGTTGCATGTATGGCAGGAAACACTCTAGATTGGTCGCTTTGGCTACTACTCGTGTATTCCCCGAAGAACTGTGAATTATATAGCAGGAAAAGCTTTATTTGACAGACACGCAGGGTTTCGCCTTCCATCACTATTTCCCATGAATAAATTGGCAACATTTATTCAGAATGAAAACTTGATCTTAAAATATAAAGAAAACAAGATTGATAGACAGAATTGTGCTCCTATCTGAAGGCTTTTGTTCTCAAAGTATGATATGTAGACGCCAATAATGAATATATTCAAGAAATAGTTCAATGAAGGTACATTGTACATGAAATACTGGATCCGTGACATCACTTTAAGTGGCCGCCATTTTTTTTATTGTCAAAAACTATTATTTACGGAATATCATCTTCATTTTACCAAAAAAATTTTGAGGAGATCCCATTGAAATTGTAGTGTCTGATTCAATAGAAAGCCCCGTGTTTTTGCTTTCATAAAAAAATGCCTTTCACTTCCGGAAACATGGGACGATTGAAAATTCAGAATATATAAATATTATATAGGACTACTTAAACTGTGGCGGCAGCGTTAGCATTGCAACAATGCCCGATGCTTCACGTTAGCGTGCAGCTTTGTCCGCAGTGCAGCACTTGCATTGCAACATTGTCCGATACTTCAACCAACGCAGCAATTGGCACAAGCAAACATGCCATATTAAATTTACACGACCAGAGCTCCACTCAGCATGTCTGATGGTCGCGCGCGTGCATGGTCAGCAGTTCTAACGCAAGTGGAACGTTCTGTTGGAAGTGATATCGCATCGACGAGAAGATAAAGACACTTCATTCCGAACCTCACGAGAGTCAAAATATAACGACAATGAAGTCATAACATTTTCAATATTCAGCTCAGTTATTATAAGTAATCTATAATTAATTATACCGCCCATAAACATTTTATCGTTGTAATAAAAATCGCGTTTTGAATTAAACAGACTACAGTTTTCCAGGGTCTTGACCACCGCGTAGCGAATTTGAGGACCATGAAACTTAAGGGTACTCTACGATTTTTTAGGGCAAGTGTGAAATTTATAAATCCTACTATTATTAACAAAGTTGATTGAATTTCTGTTCTAAAGGTATTTTTGTTGGTATGCTCATATAAAACTACCTCTGTGAATTTTTTCAGACTTTTCAACTTACTGATGTCTAAATCCGACGGGGGGACACAACTTTTTTATTCGCTTTCCTTCCCCCCTACAACCCCCAAAAACCACAATTTGGAAAGTTCTAAGCAAGACCTTTCATTCGATACCCCACAAGAACTTCTGTAAAAAAAAATTGAGGAGTCCCCTTCCCTATATGAGAGGAGACCACCCCCAAGTAGCTTCTGATACAACTACCAAGTTTTGTGTTTGTAGCTGCTATAGTTTCGGAGAAAACCTGCTGCAACACAAACTGAACGGTGCATGTAAATATGAACGAACGGAAAGACAGGCCATGATTACAAAAGGGTGTTGTAAGATAGTACAAAACCCACCAATTTTCAATGAATATTTTTTTCTAAATTTCAGCTTTCTATTTAAAACTATTTTTCTAGCTGTCGCCCCATAAACTTTATTTAAAGACTATAAATCATATGGACACATGACGGATATCCAAAAAGGTATTCGCTGGTCTGACTCCGTCGGCGAAGACAGCTCATCGCTGCTCGGATTTCGAAATTGCAAGACGCGGTCAATGGACAGAGACAGTTTAGGCGCTTTTTGCAGGAAGCGAGGACCGTAGAGGGACTTTAGCGCTATGAAGAAGAAGATAAACTTCAATCAATATGACGGAATACTGAAGAGATCGTGTCATGTCTTATTCAATATTCGATCTTGCGTTATTACATTTCAATCCTGTTCTTAAGGTTGATAATATTATGCTTGATTTACTCTTTAATAGTATTGAAAATTAGTCCGTGTTGGAATGGTTAGAGTACTCGCAGCATAAGCCGAAGGCCCCTGATTCGAATCCTGTTGGTGACAATGGGATTTGTTTCGAGTGATTCTTCGGGCGGACTATAAGCTCGTTTTGGTTATAATACGTATACGATTAAAATCACCACGTATCGCAGCTGGGAGGACGGATCAACGGCCAAAGCGTGATACTAATCATATCACCTTGATCGGATATTAGATCAACATAATGAGATACTCTGGCTATCCCTAAGCAAAGATTTGAAAGGGGCTGTAGTGCTAAAGCGACTTGAAGATGAAAACCCTATCAATTTGAATTAAATACAATCAGTATCACAAAAATCACCAAGATATTTGCTTTACCGGATGGACCTAAACATCTAGAGTTTTCCATTGAAATGGAATTGCACTTTAGCTTGTGTTTTTTATTTTAGCATGATTTTTTGAGTCTGTCTTATGGGCCCTGATACAGCATTTGCATGTTGAACAAAATGCTTCGCGATCGCTGTTGGGATATTGAGTCAACTAACCTGTAATGCACAATTAATGGGCCGTGATATTGTATACGCGTAAATTAACAAACAACTGCCAATATTCGACCTTTTAAAGGCGCATGTCACATAACTGAACTCATTTTCACAACTCAAAATGTGAAAATTGAATAAAGAAGATCAATGAATTGACTTATTATCTGGAAGTGAGCTGCCATATTGCAATATATAATAGTATCATTCCAAATAAAACTTATTGCAATTGTGGATAAGAATTTGAAAGAATCTATTTATTTTAATTGTGGATAAAAATTTCTCATACATTTATGATATGTAGGCAGAATACTTTAGTAACAGAATTCAGTAGCCCAAAAAACCGCCAACCCGCCAACGGGAAAAAGCCCGCTGAATACAAAAAAAATAGTTCAAAAGGCGGAAAATAGCCCAATCTGATAGCGAGGCCTGAAATAAGAGTATAGAGATTGATTAGCGCGGCTTGGGGGAGATGAGCTTGCCGGCAATTGATTAGTGCCTCTGACAGAGAGTGGGTCGCAAAGAACCGTTCGAAAGTTTTAATTCGGGATTTGGGATCACTCGCAGGCGACCAATTGTTTCTTACTTAGTTAAGAAATGAATTAAATATTTAAGCTTGATTGTTTCCACGTACGCAATTTTAACCATTCAGAAATGGGATATTACCTGCTAAGTTGTAGTATGTGTGTGGATGATTATCGCATTGCGTTAAAGTTGATGTTAACGTAATTAATGATAACTATGCTACTGCGGCTTTGCCTCAGATGTAGCGAAATGAGAATGATTTCAATCAGCCCGAAATTTGACCGTAGGGTGCTCAAATTGTTGGGGCGATGAATGATGGAATTCCATCACGGCAACCTCAGTTGCTGAATGTGGTGCAACTTATAGCTGGCATGATGCAACTGATAACACAGAATGTGCAGCTGCTCAACACAGTGGTGCGGAATAATAATAATCAGCCAAATATGCAATTTAGTGTTCTCTCTAATTTGACTCATAATATCGCCGAATTTAATGGGCTTGAAAGCGCGGCAAGCCCAAGGAAATGGCTAACGCAATTGGAGTCAACTGCAATACTTCATAACTGGAGGCATATTGTCGCATAAGAAACAGCGCGAAGCCATCTGGTAGGTGTTGCAGGAAATGGGTACCATGCGAATATGAGTACAATTATTTACTCGGCCTCATTCCATGGAGCTTTTAAAGCCATATTTCTGGCAGAGAAAACTCTTAAAGAAAAATGGCAGTAAATGCAACGGCGGGTCCAAGGGGAAAATGAAAACGTTAGAGGTTACTTTTTAGACAAACTACGTTTATTCAAAGCTCTAAATTTCACTTTTAAAGAGCTCAAAACACAAATCGCTGTGGTCTTATGGTCGAATACTACTGCTGAAGAAGTTTTGTCGTAGTCATATCTTGATGATAACGATTTGCTCCAAACTATAGAGGAGCAGCGTCTCCCAACAAAAACTAACATGTTACTGGGAAGCGGAGGAATTCCTAGAAATGGGCGAAAATACAAATGTCTATGTGACTTGTTACAAATGCAAGAAAACTAGTCATGCTGCGAAAATATCGCAGGAAGTTAATGTGAAGTGCTATAACTGTAGCGTTGTGGGGCATTTTGCGCGAAATTACAATAGACCAAAGCGATTACCGAAAGCAGAAATTGAGATTTTTAAAATATCAACTGAGCCCAGTTCCGCAAAATTCAACAAAATTGTTAACATCAGAAACGCCGATGGTCTAAATGCTGTTATTGATCCAGGCAGTATGGACTGTCTCATTAAAGCCTCGGTAATGCTTGAAAACGGTTTCGTTTTTGTGCGGGGGCAGAAATTAATTAAAGATATTAGTAAGACGTACGCCCCGAAAGGAGCTGTAGGGCTACAAAGAAGAAGAAGAAAACGTACGCGTATAGACGATTGTACAGAAAAGATTATGTTCCGCGAGTCATCCGATGATGTGCTGCCCTATGAAAGTTTGATTGGACAGAATACTGAATCACAGAGTATAGTATATTACAAGATCGATAATAAGCTAGTGTTTAGGATGCGTAATGATTTCCCGTTCGCCGACTGTTCTGTTGTGAATGATGAATTTCTAAATTTATAAGTTCAGTGTGATGAAGAGATTGAATTGTTACCACCTAGCGTAAATATTATATTTTTTCTCCAGTGAACGGGACTGAGATGTGTATGCCATTTTGTAATATGAGTCACAACGCGATAACCTTAAATAATAGAGACAACCTACGAATTGTCACACTAACGGTAAAAAAAGTCGAGCCAAGAATCGATGTTTGTATTCGATTTAATTTTATATATCCATAATTTTCTTTGAAATGGAATTTTTTACATGATTTATTTTTGTAAATATACCGTTTTCTCACAACTGTGGTTTCTTGAGAGCAAGCTCTATAAGGATGCCCGATTATTATGTTATAGCCGTAGAAGTATAGCGAGGCTCAAAATAAGAGCCTAGAGATTGATTAGAGCGAGTTGAGAGAGTCACGAGCTTCTGACAGAGAGTGGGTTGCCAAGGACCGTTCGAAAATTTTAGAGGGCGTTTCTATGGATATGGATGTAGAAAATCTACAAAAAGTTGGCATACATCGATTTATTTTTCACTTAGAAGATCTGACCAACAATTGATCCTTCTGCTTCCATCAGGAAAGATTTTAAAGCGACGTTCGATGACTGATGAATATTTGTATCACGCCCAAAACAAGGATACTCCCCTATATTTTGGTAATCGATTACATTTTTTGGCTTTTGGGTAGATGATGCTTTAACGCCAGTCTTCTGGGATTTTTTCTTCAATCAATATTTTTCAAATAATTTTATGCACATGCACTCTGAGAGTTGTTTTACCTTCCTTCAATGACGCCGCCACAACGGGTGCTTTATTTAGCTACAGGGCGAGAATTGCTACGCTCACTTCCAGAGATGGTGTAGGTACACGCTTTTAATTTGAATGGTCCGAGTTGCTGGAGCTGATTAGCGGTGATCCAGTGTCGGGATACAAAAGATGTTGAAAATATTGCGCTCAGCAGTGTTTGAGCTAATCGCTGCTTGTGCTGTTACCATTTTCATCTTTACACGATTGTTTTCGGTGTATATCTTAATTTAAATGATTCAAAATACTTAATGCAACTTTGGCGTTATCGCTTTAAAGTTTTAGAATTCCATTATTCTTGGATTTGCGCTTTTTCTGTCTGCAGACCTTTGCTCGTGTTCGCATTTATATAAAAAGCTTGTAAGCTGTTTCTTCCCGTTATAGAACCGAACATTTTTTCTTCTGAACTCTTGTCCTTGTTGTTGCACTACAGCCTCTTTCGGGCCTTCGCTTAGAGACAGAGTATCTCATTATCTTGATCGTATGTATTGGCACTCGAGAAGGTGATATGTTCAGTACCATGCCGTGTGTCCTTCCACCCAGCTGCGATACTTACTAACTTTAAGCAAGTTCGGATCATAACTGAACGGGCTTACAGACCGTCCGAAGAATCGCTCGTAAGAAATCTCATTGTTGAGGGAGCGTTTTCAGCGCGTCGGCTCAGTCGTTATTGATCTGCAATTGGTATTTTATTTCCCACTTGCCGAAATTTTTCCCGTGAGGATGCTCCTCTACCCGCCACGTGACGCACGGAAAAGGCTCAACTTAAGTTAGATCAATTTTCCTACACAGCAATGAGCGGAAGAAAGACGAATCTCTGAATTCTGGAATATGAATTCCCACATTAAAAAACGTTCCAGAGAAGAACAAGTTTATAGTGTTTAGCTGTGGAAACTACTCCGTTAATTAGCTTTCAATAACAAGAATAAATTTTATTTTGATTTTATGCTCAATAGTTTGACATTGAGCTCATATCCATCAGTGTATGCATCCATTTGTATAAATGTCACCTAAGTTTTCCTGATTCCGTGAAGCTATGATTTCTTTGCTGCTGAAGATTATTCTTTTATTAATTACAGTATCTGGAAAGTCGGTTTGATAGGAGACTACGAATGTTCGGATCTATTATGTTTGTGATAATGAATGTAAGTATGGCTTAATGTCAACCGTTGTTAATATATTTTGAAATATTTTTGTCTAGGTAGGATATTTGCCTATTGTAATTTATGTTCCAGCTTTAGCATTTAATCAGGGTAATTGTATATTGCAGATTTCGTTCTGTTTGATGATTATGCATTTATTTTCTAGTTACTGGAGTTAACGTACACATTATCACCCCTATAGTGTGTATTGTTTGCATATTTTATACATGTGTGGTGAGTTTTGCGAAGTTTAGTTTTCATTGAATAAATTAATTTTGTTTTTAATTCTAACGTGTCTAATTTAGTTTTTAAATCATAAATTTTATAAACATTCGGTAATCATACTATAAATTGTTTTAACGTTTTAAATCAGGGTGGTTTAAAGGCAGTAGTATGGACAGATGTCGTGCAGACATTTTCAATGTTTGGAGCATTAATACTTGTAGCAGTAAAGGGGACTATTAACTTGGGTGGACCATCAATAGTCTTCGAAGATGCATTGAATACTGAACGAATAGAAGGACCTGAGTAATGAAAAAAAATTTGTTATAACTCCTTTTTGTATTTTTATCTATATCTAATTTTAACAACAGTTTTAATATCAACCCAACTGTACGACACACAATATGGTCTCAAGTTGTTGGAGGTTTCTTTTATTGGCTTCAAACAAACGCTGTCAGCCAAAATATGATACAGCGATACTTATCATTGCCGACTCTACGAGCAGGCCGACGAGCACTTTGGATTTTTGTAACTGGTGTAATTATTCTCATGTTACTTTGCAGCTACAACGGATTATTAATTTATTCAACATATAAACATTGTGACCCTTTAACAACGAAGGTAATCCGTCCAAAGATCAATAAGCTTGTGATGGTCACAAGTAACTTTCACTTTTAATCATTTTAATGCTTCCTAATACTTTAGTATTACGGGTGCATTTTTAAATACTATTTAATAATTTCAGCTTGCTAAAGCACGGGATCAACTTTTGCCATTGTTCGTGATGGATATTTTGAGAGATTTACCAGGACTCTCTGGGCTTTTCATCGCTGGTGTATTCAGTGCGGCTTTAAGTTCCCTATCAACCTGTTTGAATTCTATGTCAGCCGTAGTATTAGAAGACTTTTTTAAACCATTCGTTAAAAACCCGTTAAGTACAAATGCTGTTGATTGGATTATGAGAACCGTAGTCGTTGGAGTTGGAGCATTGTGTGTCGCTCTTGTATATGTGGTAGAGAAAATGGGAACCGTTCTACAATTAACTATGAGCCTCGAAGCAATAACTAACGGGCCCCTTTTAGGGATATTCACGATAGGTATTCTTCTACCATGGATAAATGGTAATGTAGGTTCTAAGTGATTTAATAACCAAAACGTTTGTATCATTCCTTGTAACTTTTCCAGGCAGCTTTATGCGGAGGCATTTTTGGCGTATTTGCAATGTCTTGGATAAGTTTACATGCACAATGGGCAATAGCATCAGGATCTTTAAAGTTTGAACATAAGTTTACATCGATCGATAGATGTGATTACGACTTTGACAATCCATTAATTGGCAATTTCACAGGAGCACATAATCAAGAGTAAAACTTATCAAGATAAAAGTAAAAAAATTTTGATTGTTTTATGTGTCTAATATTTTCAGACCGGTATTTGCTTTGTATCGAATATCGTACATGTGGTATACTTTTGTCGGTGCATTTGTAACTGTTGCAGTAGCAGGGTTGTGTACATGGTTCTGGGGTGGTAATAACCCGGCAGATGTAGATTCCAAACTCTTAACACCCTTTATTAGGAAGCGATTTTGTCATTCGTTCAATGTAAATGAAATAATAATCATTCCAAAATTTTATAACTAAACACTTTTTTGATTTCAGAATGACTTGCCGCGAAAGATTAATCAAATACGAGAAAATGAATCAGCATTATAATAAGTATTATTTAAGTCAGTTTAATGGTTGCATCTACGTTACTTTTTTCATTTATTTTTGTAAACACTCATTTTTACTTACACTTATTTTGCAAATATTATATCAAATTAAAAGAAATAAAATCCAAAACTACTGTATACCATTGAATATATTCACGTTCTTCGATCCCCGGATCTTGATCTCGGTCGCTTACTCTTTTTAGTTTTCTTTTTATGTCGCTTCTCGTCGTCTGACGAACTGTATTTATAACGATGTCGGCCATGGCTACGATTTTTATGTTTTTTTGACTTTGACTTTTTCTTTGATGCTCGATGACTATGGTCACAAGATCTACTTGAAGTGCTTCTACTCCTAGATCTTCGTCGCTCTTCATATGTGTCTTTTTGTTTTCGATTTGATTCGTGCCTACGGTTATCGTCCTCATATTTAAAATTATTGGAATCTTGTCTTGAACTGTTCGATGCTGAAATATTTTTTTCTTCTTTTAGAATAGGTTTTCGATCTTCTGCTTTAATTACGATATCTTCTGACTTAGATTGCTTTAGAATGATTTGACCCTGAGCGTTTTCAAGTTTCTTATATTCTTCATATTTGGCAGAATCTGCAATAAGAGAATATAAATATTAGGAAGATACTATATATGAAAAATAGATAATGTTAAACATACTTATGACTTTGCTGTACTGAGCATATTCCTTTTTGGAAACAGGCTGGACCATAAATTCGTTGAGTGATTCATAGCTGCCGCCAAGAGCTAATTTGACTATAACCCGTCCAGCATGGTCGTCAAAACCCTCAATCTACGAGAAAGCAATTTAGATGATTTAGTGATGCAAGTAAAATTGAAGATTTTTAAATTTTATTGTTTTATTATTAGTATTGTTTCTAAGTTTTAGGTGTGAGTTAGATATTATGAAAAAATAACCCTAATTTTGTGAAGTGTAAGCTGTGACATCTTAGAAAATAAAATCGGTATCAAGGTGGTTTTAGAGCAGGTAGATCAACGATAGACCAATTGTTTACAGATACTTGAAAAGTGCTGGGAGTTCAACATAGACGTACACCAAATCTTCGTTGACTTTAAGCAAGCATACGACAGTATTGATCGTAACGTACTGTACCAAATAATGCTTTGCTTTGGCATTCCAGCCAAATTAGTCCATCTTACCAAAATGACAATGACGTCGACGACCTCCCAAGTCCGCATCAATAACCAACTCACCAATGCTTTTGACACAAATATCGGACTAAAGCAGGGAGATGGGCTGGCCCCATTCTTATTCAATTTGGCTCTAGAGTATGTCATAAGGAAGCTACCTGTCGATACGCGAGGTACATTGCTATTCAAGTCGAGCCAAGTAGTAGCCTATGCAGACGACATAAACATTTTGTCACGGTCATTAACAACCGCCAAAGAACTCTTCCTGAAACTCGACAGCGAAGCAAAACTAGTAGCTCATGACGCAGTCCAGGAAAAATACCTCACATACACAAAATATCACACTTGGCGAATCTAGTATCGAAAGTGTTAGCGAATTTGTGTATTTAGGCGCCAAAATAACGAAAACGGGGAATGAAACAGACGAAATACGCCGAAGAATACAGCTCGCAAATAAAATAATTTATTTAGTATTGACGATCTTGAAGCCGCTGCATACACAGGGAAACATAGCGTTATGCTATGGGTGTGAAACATGGACCCTAACCCAAGCATCTGCAAATATATTGAAGCCTTTGAGCGATGGGTCCTGAGGCGAATAATCGGAGCGAAGCTAGACGAGGACCAATGGTGAATTCGATACAACCATGAGCTGTATGAAATTTTTAACGAGCCGGAGGTCTCAACGAGTATAAGACTGCGGAAGCTGGCCACATGATTCGTTTGGACGAACAACAGATACCCAAAAAGGTATTCGTTGGGAGAACTGAAGGCAGGAGACCAGTGGGGAAACCGAGGAAACGCTGGTCTGACTCGGTTGACGAAGACAGTTTATCGCTGCTTGGATTTCGAAATTGAAGGACGCGGTCAATGGACCGAGACAGTTGAAGCCGCTATTTGCAGGAACCGAAGGCTCGAGAGGGGCTGTAGTGCTAAGAAGAAGAAGGTATGACCTGGAGTTATCAGAAATAAATTAATTTGCGAAAAATCATCTTTTTCGTAGCACTACAGCCCCTCTCGGGCTTTCGCTTCCTGCAAATAGCGCCTCCTACTGTCTCAGTCCATCAACCGCGTCCTCCAATTTCGAAACCCGAGCAGCGATGAATTTTCTTCGTCGACAGAGTCAGAGCAGCGGTTCCTCGGTTTCCCCACTAACCTCCTTCCTTCTGTTCTCCCAACGAATAACTTTTTGGGGACCCGTTGTTCATCCATACGATTCACGTGGATTCGTTGAGACTTTCGACTCGTCAAAAATTTCATACAGCTCATGGTTGTTTCGAATTCGCCATTGGTCCTCGTCTAACTTCGCTCCGATTATTCGCCTCACCACCCGTCTCTGGGAGGCGTTCAATATATTTGCAGATCCTTGGGTTAGGGTCCATGTTTCGCACCCAGAGCATAACACAGGTCTTATCACAGATTTGCATACTTGTAGCTTTGTTTTCCTGTGTATGCCATGGTCTTTAAAATCATATATATCTAAATAAGTTGAATGAATTGAAAGTTGTTTTTGCAGAAATATGTAGGATCACACGAGAAAATTTAAAAGCATTGTAATAAAAAAATATAGTATGAAAGCAATCATAAACTCCACTTATTACAATGAAAATGTGCTCAACGTTATTTCCCTGTATTATTATCGAAAGGATAAAAAGGAACAGCTGAGTGATGCGATCCAACCGCAACATATCTATCATTCTTCTTTGAACACGAGCGCGATCGGGCTCTTATAGCCAGTGCAAATTGGCGTCTCGCACCACGAACACGTTTGACATTATTTCAACTTTGTAATTGTTCAATACATGTATGCTAGTTCTGAAAGCGGTGTCTTATCTTATTTTTCTTTTGTCGGCCTAATCTTTTATCAATAGAAGCAATAATTTTTAGATAGGCAGTATTTCTGTTTATTTGCTATGCTTACTAAGGTTTGATTTGTGTTTCAAGAATGATACTCAACATTTATCTCACAGTTTAGCAAGCACACTGAACGAAAACTACATTGTTGATGCAACCGTCGATAACAACGAAGAAGAGCTTGTCGTATTTGGATACAGTGAAAAATATCAGCCACAATCCAAATCTATCCTTAATTTTTTTTTAATCGACTTTGATTCCTTCAAGTGTGAAGGGAATGGCATACAACCCCTGGAAAGTGAAGAAAAATGAAACAAAACTGATGTCTCTCCACGATAGCCAGCAACCCCAGTTTGTAAGCACGTTTCCTGTCCTGTTTTCTATGACAGCCAAGAGCGCTACAAAAGTGGAAGAAAAACTGATCTAGAAAGGTGAAATAATAAACAGGATAGCGGTAAGAAAAAAATAAAAAGGCGAAGAGCAGACGTAAGGCCGCTACGGTCGAGTTACTGGCGGATAGACATATGTTTTTATTGCGCTCTATCCGCAAAGGAATTCAGCTGGAAGATATGGGGACTGCTATAAGTTGCTTTGGTCAAACCGATCTGGCCGTTTATTTTTTGAGTTTGCAGCAATAAAAATAGATTCTTTTTGAAAATGACTGATGGGTATATATATATTGGAGGACGCGGTCAATCGACTGAGACAGTTGGAGGTGCCAGATGCAAGAAGCAAAGGCCCGAGAGGGGCTGTAGTGCTACGAAGAAGAAGAAGAATGGGTATACTCGGGCCGAAAGCCATTGTCTCTGATTTGGAGCCTATGAATACCATAGAAGTACGGGATATTGACCGCGTTGCAGAACTAACCGAAGTAAAAGAAGCATTATTAAGACTCACTCCTGATATTCGCTTATGAAGTTATGAGGAAAATCGGCTTGGCAGACAGTCGCAGCTGTACACTGTTCTTGACTATAGGCTTTCTAACCGAAATGTGCTCTGTTTAGTCTTTGTAAAGATGCAAATCTAAAAAAGAAGAAGAATGTCGAGTCTTCAGAGCGGCCCTAACCAAAGCAAAGACAGAACTTGCATCATCAGTGATTAATTATAGTGTCTTGCAAACAAATTACTAATGCCCTGAATCTGCTGGAAGAGCACTCGCTGCGTAAGCCGAAAGTCCCTAATTTAAATCCCGTTGGTGGCACCAAGATTTGTTTCGAGTGATTTGTCAGACAAACCCATTTAGTTATGATACGTACTGGTTTAGAATCAGAAAGTATCGCAGCTGGGTGAACGGACCCATGGCCAAAGCGTCGTGCTGCCCATATCATCTTTTGGAGTGCCGATAGATTCGATGAAGATAATGAAATACTCTAACTATCTCCAAGCGAAGGACAGAAAGGGGCTGTAACGCTAAAGCAAAAAAATTTGCTGGAGCAGTTTGGAAGGGAGAGAAGAGTTGCACTATTGGTCTCAAGTCAGATTTTACCATCATGGTTTTTCAATGCTTCTAAAACGTTTGCCATATAGGAATAAATGACCCACTTTCGCGCTTAAGCAAAGCCCGAGGAGATGGTTTTGTCGATGCTCTGGTATAATGTTTTTTTTAGCATTTATGACGCCGAACGAGTCAATGACAGCTTCATAGTGAACGGTGAACATACCTTTCCTGTCACAAACAAGAACTCTCCTGTCGAGTACATATTTGAAAATGCTACGCTCAATTCTACGGTTTTTACGCTTCGTGAGAGACGAGATTTTATTGTTGCCGAGATATGCAAAGCATATGGCGCCTCATTAAAAAAAAAAAAATGTGCTGATGACATCGTTCACTTATGCCACAGTGAACGTGTCTAAAAAAATTGCAGCCTGCGCAAACTCACGTCATTTATTGCCAAACATGGCATCTGGGAGTCAATGGTCGAAATGCTACAGCTTACTGGCAACCGTTATTAGTTCACCGGCCAATCATACAGCCGAGGGAGCACTACGTTATGCATAGCGTGACCACCTGTACCGAACTGCCCGGTACAGTACCGAACTCGGGAGGCCATGTACCGTGTACCCAAGATCGGCTGGCATGTCCCGAATTAGGATTTTTGGATTCGATTTCAACGGCTATATTCAAATTGAATTCAATGAATCGTATGCCCATCTACTGATATTTGTGGAGTGCATATTAAGACGTCATTATTCGCGCGAGTGTTTTTGTTTATTCGCTGTTATCAATTTTCGCCGTTAACTTTGCGAGGGTGTCTGGGTGTACCACGTGATCAGTTCCAATCACATTTTTTGTTCTGCGGATTGCGCATCAAAAATTATTCGCCATTGTTTCGGTACGTCGAAATACACCTGATCGGGCGCCAAATGCCAATCCATTGTGACTGGTGTGTTTGCGCCATATGTGGTGAAACAACTGAACAGGGGCCTGGGAGATTGTTACTTCGTCACAATAATCACTGACGCATCGATTCAGATGTTTCCTGTGCTTGTTCGTTATTTTTCGGAGAAGGAAGCAGTGGTGATCCGTATAATTGATAGCGAAGAAAGTGACACTATTGTCAGATTAGTCCAGGCTGTGATGGCAAAATTCGGCATTGGAAACAAATTGGCTGCATTTTGCGCTGATAATTCGACCTGCAATTTCGGCAATCATGAGCGCACTGGCCTCAATGATACATTCGCTAAGCTGAATTTGCTTCAACCAGGATTGGTCGGAATAAGATGTGGGGCACACATCATCCACAATACTTTGAAAGCAGGTTGTGACCAAGTGCGATTCGACATGGAGCTCATCATTGTGGAAGTATATTTTCATTTTTATCGGTTCACCGTGAGAGTAGCCAAGATTCACAAAATTTTCAGTTGATCAGGAATATCAAAAACTACTTGGTTACAGTAACAAGGAAATCGAGAAAGCCACAGCTGGAGATGGAATTGTTTTGAAGCAAAGAGTCCTGAATACTGCAAAATCATTCCACGGTATTTACAAAATAATTGCGTTTTATCAATGCAGCAATTGAAAATTGTTCTCGATATATATATATATATATATATATATATATATATATATATATATATATATATATATATATATATATATATATATATATATATATATATATATATATATATATATTTCAGGATTATAGGAACGTGTATGAATTATACTAAGAAATGGAATATTCACTTGGACGAAGTCATGATTTTTGCGTGGGTTGGATTTGATCCGCCACTTGAATGGGAGTTTCTCGAATGTACTGCGAGATTTATGGCATTGAGAGGGTGATTTGACATAGAATCGAGTGACAATGAATTGTTCAATCAGTTCAGCTTTTGGAAAGGTTCGTTTCCAAAGAAAAGACCCAATGGTGGGAGGAGAATAGTGTTGCTGTCGATAAACGATGGGTCGAATGTTTACAATATTTCGGGCAAAATCACATTCCATACAACCATCTAGCAAGAATCGTCACGTACATGTTATATTTACCGGAAACATCAGTCACCGTTGAACGGATCTTCTCTCTAGTCAAAGAAATTTGGACACATGACAAGTCGCGATTGAACATTCAAACATTGCACGATATTTTATATGTTCGATACAATATTAAATTCGATTGCTTCTTTGATTTCTTGAAAGGACAGCTCAACTTCCTGGAACAAATAGGAAGCAATGGGAAATACACTTTCAAGAAAGCCAATGAAAATACAGCATAGATTTTTGTATTACTCGCAATCGCGAAAAGAAAAATAAAATCTTCGTCGTTATGACATTATTCATATTTGTGTTTTTTCAGTTTTATTTTTTTTGTTTCCTTCTTTTTCTGTGTACCAAATGCGCGCTCCAAAAAGTTGGTCACGCTCATTGTCGAGGCCATAATAAACGCCTTCATCGATATGATCGATTGGTAGTTAATGGACTATGTCAAAGGTTTTGGGTATCAAATTTACGATACATACAAAAGGCTATCAAATGAAGAGGGCCATAGGAAATAGCCAACCATAAGCCATCCGTGCCATTAATAGGACAACTACAAACAATGAAATGGGTGGCATAGTTCAAACGCCTTGCAACCCGAGAAGTGCACCTGGTGATTACCGATGAACTTTCGACTTACAACATTTTTATTGTCTCAGCAATTTCAAGAATCATCGTGGTATGTTAATCCGTATTAGGAGAAACAATGGTACCAATTTTATTGGAGCTCAGAGGGAGCTATTGTTGAAAAATCGACTATTTGATCCGTGAGAAATCCAACGAAGACTCTCAAAAGACAATATTGCATTGTTTTTCTCAGTCTTCCTTATATCGGAAGACAATTTAAGTGGAATTGGCTGTAATAGTACCAACCAGCGTAATCGATATTTATTAGTATTTTATTTTATAACTCATTTAAGGAGACTGCAGCTCCTCATTAGATTAGGAGCAAGCTTGTGTGTGTTAATAGGGTTTTATAGATTTAAAATTAGATATCAAATTTGAGGATCTGTGATGGGGAAAAGACCATGATATCCTCTTTAAATATACTAGTATAAAAAATTGAGTAGTAAGTAATGGAAAGATCGATAATTTGCTTCAAAAATGTCTGTTTCTATTATGATTTAATTAAAAATTTAAAGGTAAAGCGAAAATAAAAAGAGACTTATATAGATTTGAAAATTAAATAAACAAATATAGATTTTAAAATTGAGTACCCTCCCTTATTAATGATTGATACGAGTTGTTATTTCATATCTCTTGACATGCTAGATTGTGGTTCTTTCACAGCTAATTTCTTGCATTTGTTTTTAACTAGAGCATACTCGGATAGTTTGTCTATTAACGGCATGTCTATAACGTTTCCTGTATCTTGCGAAGATAGCCGGGACTTAATGCTCTTTTGAAGCTCATGTATGATTCTTTCCAAATCGATAGATCTATTGGGATTCCTGGTGATAGGTCTAGTAGGAAGTTGAATATTTTCCACAGTTGGATATTTTTGTTGGTTTTCTCTCTCGAGGCTACAACTTGTGCATAAGTGTGTTTCATGAACACTTTCCTGACATCTGCAATTGGGTTTCTTGTATTGGTAAATTTATCTCTTCTAAGTTGAGGAAACTCTGTTTGAGCAATGTCTTCTGGGTCTAGTCCTTTATTTTTTCTATTTATGATCGAGCGTGATGTTTAGAATAGAACTCACTTCAACTTCATTTCTGTATTTGTGCCACTTTGGGCAGTTTTAGTCATTGGCCACATTTTCGTTGCTATTACGTAACAGGCATTTTGTACGGTTGCATGGTCCCTTACACTTGGTCTCGCGTATTTTAAACATCTTTTTACTTTGTCTTTGCATATTGTTGTAGAGTGTCCTGGTAATGTACGAGAGTAGTCCGATAAGTACTAAGCCTCCCCGCCCGATGGTGCCACTATCGCAAGAGAGATTTACTATCGTGTAGTACACTCTCGTAGACGGCTACTGTCAAAATTTCAGCCAAATCGGACTCCTTGTTTTGTTTTGACCTCGTGTAGAAGCGAGCGTTTCCGCGAATTTTAAAAATGGATAAAGAGCAATATCGGCCGGTGATTTGATTCTTGTTTTTGGAAGGGAAATCGCGCAGCAAAATCAAAGAGCGCTTGGATGCTGTGTACGGTGACTGTTCCTGCGACGGCGACCGTAAAAAATTGGTTTAATGAGTTTCAACGTGATCGCACGTCGGTTTTTGATGAGCTACGCCTAGGTACCCCGAAACGGGTACCAGGGAGGATAACGTGTCAAAAAGCCACGAGCTCGTATTGGCAGACCGCCGACTGAAGGTTCGCGAGATAACTGAGACAGTAGGCATCCCAAAAGGCCGCGTGGTTCATATACTGCATGAAATTTGGCATGAGAAAGCTTCCGGCACGATGGGTGCCGCGTTTTCTGACTCCGGGCAACAAACGCAACCGTGAGATCACTTTAGAGCAGTGTTTGACGCTGTTTAAGTACAATGCGAAAGAGTTTCTGCGTTGCTTCGTGACCGTCGACGCAACATAGCTCCATTGGTACATATCAGAGATCAAGCAGTCAAAATAGTGGACTTTACCCGGCGAACCTGCTCCGAAGAAGGCAGGACAGTCTTCTCCTATCGGCCGGAAAGGCGATGGCCACCGTTTTCTGGGATTCACAAAGTGTGATCTGCATCGACTATATGGAGAAGGGCAAAACGGTCAAAGGGCTCTACTATATCGAATGATTGGGCAGGTTCGACGCCGAATTGCAGAAAAAGGCCCCATTTGGTGAAGAAAAAAGTGTTCTTCCACCATGACAATGCACTGGCTCACATCTCCGCGGTCTCCATCGCAAAATTGGTCGAATTGGGCAACGAATTGCTACCCCATCCATCATATTCTCCAGATTTGATCCCGTGCGACTTCTTATTGTTTCCAAACTTGAACTCGCCGAGCAGAAATTTGAGTCGAATGAAGAAGTCATCGCCGCCACGGAGGCCTAGATTGCAGACCTTGAGAAAACGTATTTTTCAGACGGGTTAAAGAAGTTAGAGCATCGCTGGGTCAAGTGTATCGAGCTAATAGGAGATTATGTTGAGAAATAAATTGCTACTTATCCAAAATTTTTGTTTTTCTCTTGGAGGCTATGTACTTATCAGACCCGCCTCGTATTTCCGACTTCGTTATCATGACGGATGTCGTTGGAATCCGTTTTGCTTCACATCCGCAATTTGCTTCTTTGTTAACCATAAACAATCTACGAGTAAACGGAGTCAATTTTACCGGTTAACATTTAATTTCCTGTCAAAAATAACTGGAAATAGTTTTTTCTTAGCGCGGGGTTAACCCTGTACTGTGGTTTTTAAATTGTCATCCTGATTATCTGTTGCAGTAGTCTCTGTGGCCTAGTGGCTAGAGCATGAACCCATAAGCCGAAGGTCCCAGGTTCAAATCTCGTTGGGAGCAACGTGATTTAGTTCAGAGGATTTTTCGGACAGACTACGAATGTTCACTCAGTGGTGATATGTACTGATTTAATCAGATCATATCCTAGCTGAGCAAGCACACGGGAGCAGTGGTGCTGACCAAACCAACTTTCGAAAAAATCAATTACGGTCATGAAAATGAGATACTCTAACTTTCTCTAAGCGAAGGCCCGAGAGGGGCTGTAGTGCTACAAAATAGAAGAATATAATGAAATAAATAAATGAAACCAGAAAGCAAGTGATATCTTATACTGTAAAAAGTTTAAGAAATGGTATTTATAGTAAAACAATGATGAAAAGAGGAAGAAATAAGTAAAACATAAAAACTAAATTATTAACCACGATCAAATACGTAATATTCAAAACCCGGTGAGTAAAATAATGGCTTATGTGGATCTAATGAGGAAAGAGTAATTAACGAGGAATTCTCTACACAAAGTGATTTGATAGGTGAGATATAACGACTAACATTTTCTAAAGGTACGTTTCGATCAAATAATTCCCTTACAGCTGGGTCAGGGTGAGAACCCCAAGAGGTTAAGCGCTCATACTCTGCTCGATCATGAAAAATAGGATTTGTCTAATTTTGGTGTCGTCGTAAAGTATACTGTTTCTGAAATGTTTTTTGTTTGGCCTTCTGTATTTTGATAAGCACTTTTTAAGGATTTTGCATTCAAAATTTTGAATTTGATCATCAACAGTTGAGGAAAAAGAATGCCAAATAAGTAAACAATAGGTAATAATTGGACGCATTAGAGTTTTATGCATTAAAAGTTTAGTACTGCAACTTACATATTTGCTTGAAAGATGCATCAACTGTTTTTTTCAGAATTGACCGAACATGGTATTTAAATTTTAGCCTATGATGTAAGTGAATGCCTAAATATTTTATTGAAATTTTGAGAGGAATATTATGCTCATCAATTGATAAAGAGATTAATTTACTTTCAGGTGGAGCATTTCTGTGACCTTCCCCATAAGCACGACGAAAGCAAATTAACTCACATTTTTCAGGGTTCATTTTCAGAGCTCAATCGAACATATAATTTTTTAGCACTTGAAGACGAAAATTAATTTTATTTAAAGCTGTTAAAGAACTTGTGTCGCTTGCAAGAAGGATATTGTCCGCGTAAAGAAACATTTTAAAATTGTCATTTATATTATTTTGATGACCGCAAGCAATATTAGCGAAATAAAAATTGAATAGAGACGTACCAAGAATAGAACCCTGAAGAACACCAGAAAATACACTTATTAAAGAAGAGTAGAAATTACCTATTTTAATCGATCAACTACGGTTGGTAAGAAAACTTATAAAAATACGAGCTAAAGGAATAGGGCATTTACACTTTAAAAGCTTGTAGATTAAACCTTTTAACCAAACCGAATCGAAAGCCTTTTCAAGATCAATTGTACACGCTACTGTAACTTCTTTGTTTCGCAAACCAGCAGAAATTTTATTATGAACGGATAAGATTGCATGTTCAGTAGACATTTTTTCCATGAAACCAAATTGCTCAATAGGAATGATGGATTTAGAAAATGTTTTAAAAGACTGCAGAATATTTTTTTCAAGAATTTTGCTTAAGTTCAAAAGTAGAGAGATTGGTCTCAAGGAATAGACGTGTTTTTGATTGTGTCAAATATAACTAATCTATTTGATTAGAGAATTGGAAAATAGGAAATCTAGCATATCCCGATTGGACGAAGGGGGAAGTTTGTGCAAATATTGCATGCCTAGCAAATATTGCGTTGTCCTCAATCGCAAAGGCGCACTGCCTTTGCGATTGAGGACAACGAATTCATTTTCCTTTGTGGAAGAAAGTATTCACGTGTGAAAAATTTTCAAAAAGAAATCCGAGGACATTGCGATGGAGACCAACGATGATTTTCAAGTAGAAATTCGAGAACATTGCGATCGAGGACAACGATTATTTTCAAATGGAAATCCGAGAACATTGCGATCGAGGACAACAATTTCATTTTTCTTGTGTGGAAGAAAATATCCACGTGCAAACATTTTCAAATAGGAATTCGAGAACATTGTGAAAAACTTGGCATCTGTCAAAATTCCGGCACAAGCTGGAATCAGCAAATCCAAGACCCGAGAATGCAAGATTCTCACTAATAGATGCTTTAAAAAATTCATCGAGAGGGAACTTCACGAAATAACAACAGATAAGAACTTAGTTACAATGTCAGTGGCAGATCATTGTATACCTAATAACTTGCCGAATGAGGTCATCATGTCGGAAATGGAAAGTTCTTCAAAGCAAGACTTAGAAAGAGCGATTAAACAGGACATTAGAACATTAAAAAAAGCAACGGGTAAATTAGTTTTTAAACCATTAAATAACGATAAATTTGATAGAAGCAAATTTACCTCTAACAATTTTTCCAAACAAAATAGCCTCTCATTCTTAGCAAGTGGTAACGCAACTCAGGATAATCTTGATAAAAAAAAATTGAAATTAACTCCCTCACCTCTGAGCATGGTGGTCGCCATCACCGGTGTGTATCTAAGAGTGATGGCCTGAGGAGAATTAGTGCACATTTTTCATTTTTCTTCTCTAATAATTTTTCAGAATAATTATTATTCAAAATATGCAACTCATTTATGTAGCTGCAAACAATTCCATAAAAAGTAATTTAAAAAGCTATCGGAGCCATCCGAAAGAGTGATCGATATCCGAGCGACGTTAGAAAAGCTTCAATGTAGAGCAAATTTGTCGTATAGATTTACATTAAGTTGATATGTATAGTGTCGGAATTTTTTTGCTGCGGTACGTACAAACGTTAAAATAAAATCAATTTTTTCCTTAAACCACAGAATTTATTTAATAAAAAGGTAAATGTACATTTCGGAAACAATCGTGTTCCTTCTTCAGTACCAACTGACTTATTTGTCTAAAACATCAACCTTATATACAAACAACATTCAATGAACGAGAAAACCAATTAAATAGTAATTACAGAAGACAGTCATAAAAACCTAATTGCTGAGGATATACTCAAATGAACTTGAATAGGGGTGATGACGCGTTACCTGTATCATGATTCATTCGCTGTTGTTGTGGAATTTTTTGAATCTCAATACTTTCGATGATATCTAGCTTCCGTATGTCGCTTACCTGGCTTATGACCTTCAAATTGTCCGTCTTGATCATATGTCCTGATTCGACAATGTGTTGCGCGACTGCCGATCGTATGTCGTTATTCCCTCTTCGCTTTTTAATAGCATTTTCCGCCTCGCTCAGATGTTCTTTGCACCTTGTAGTTGCTGGACGTCTTGTTTGTCCGATGTAGACCATGTTGCATTCGGAACAGTTGATCTGGTACACTCCGCTTTGTTCGTTGACTTTGCGAGGATCCTTGACAGACCTGAGAAGGCTTCCTAATTTAAGTTTCCTGCTAGATGGTACCATTTCGATGTTTACAGATTTCAATATCTTTTTCATTTTTGTTGTTACGTTAGTATGTCTCACTGGTGCGCGTTTGATGGTATCCATGTGTTTGTTTTGTATACCAAGTGTCGTTAATCCGTTACGTTTGAGTTGATTTTCCTTTTTTCTGACTATACTCCGAATCGTGTCACACTTGTATCCGTTCATTTCTGCGTTCTTGGTTATGTAGGATTCCTCTTTGCGTCGTTCGTCACTTGATAGCGGGATGGTCAGCATACGGTGAATCATAGCATGATATGGTGCCATCTTTTGAGAAAAACTGTGTGAGGACGTTGCTGGAATTGTCCTCTGAGTTTGCGTTGCTTTTCTATGAATTCCAAAACTCAATGCCCCATTGTTCCTGAATATATTTATATCCAAGAATGACAGCTTGTTGTCCTTCTCCTGTTCCATGCTGAACTGTAAATTTTTGTGGATCGAATTGATACTCGTGAGTGTATGCTCCAATTTGTCCTTATCTACGATAGCTAAGATGTCATCAACGTATCGGATCCAAAATCTGGGAAGGAAACCTAGTTCTTCTAGGGTCATTTCAATGTTGGTCATGAAAATGTCACTTATGAGCGGTGATAATGGATTTCCCATGGCTACGCCACTTGTACCTTTAAAATATCGCTCTCTGAAGGTGAAATAATTTTCACTCATGCACAGGTGCGTTAGCTTCATTAGACTGCGTACCTCTTTGCGCCACTCCCATTCATTTGGTCTCAGTTCTAAGAGACGGTGTTCTAATAAGACTAGCGCTTCCCTTACCGGAATACTAGGAAATAATGCGTTTACGTCGAACGAAACCAAAAGTTCCGCATCGAGTATACTGCCGCAATTTTGGAGTCTGATCACCGCTTCTTGACTATTTCTGACGGTTCTGGCGCTTATATTGTTACCAAAGATGTCGTTAAATCGCTGTAACAACCATTTCGAGATTTTGTGAGTCGGCGAGTTCACCGCAGCAATTATCTCCCTCATTTCGTTTCCGGGCTTATGAATCTTTGGCATACACCTTATTCGCGGTAAACACGGGTTGGACACTTTCAGCTTATGAAGGTTCTCGATGATATGTTCACAGTCTTTCAATGTTTTGTTGATCCTTTTAATAGAGTCCGGAAGAGGGTCTTTCCTTAATTCGAGGAATTTCCCATTGCTAAGAATGTTGTTCACTGCTTCATCATATTGTTGTCTATCCATGATCACAATCTTATTTCCTTTGTCGGCTTGGATACAGTCTTGTAGTAATCTAAGAACTATGGCTCTAAAAGCAGCGCTGACACAGGCACACAGCACGAACGCAATTTAATAAGGATTCAGTCGATTCAGTCACCTTCCCCATCGCAACACTCGTTTTTTTTTTCGCAGGAATAATAAGTGGAAAAATTTCCTTTGTACTTAACACCCGGGAAACAAAATTCTAAAAATGTTTAAAAAAATTTCTAATGTGTAGTATCTTATTACAATATCTTTTGAAGATAATTTAACGAATTGCGGTGTAACGCGGTATGCAAATGCTTAGAACGAAACGGTTAACCCCTTTTAATTATGAATGCTAAAATCATTGTATCATTTAACCTGTTAATTATGAATGCTAAAATCATTGTATCATTTAACCTGTTAATTATGAATGCTAAAATCATTGTATCATTTAACCTGTTAATTATATGAACGCTAAAATCATTGTATCATTTAAACCCCTTAAAATTTGTCTAATTCTTCCGATTTTCCCACCTAATTACGCCTAATTATCATAAACGACAAATTGCCTTCAATTGATAACTTAATTGAACCTACAAAAGACAGTGAAAAGGGAAATTGCAAATACCGCCGTCATAAACTACAACTGATAAGGAAAAAGTACATTTGATAGCAACAAAAAAACCTTCAATTGTGTGATTTCCCCCTTTCTGAATGGGTTCGTATTGTTCTACTTGCCCATAAAGTGTCGTAGTTGCTTGAGTGTGGAGAATATTAAATTGTGCTTGCGAAATTTGCATGCTATTGCGTCGTAAATCATGAAAATGGGTGATAACTACATAACAACATTGGAATTATCGGGGAGAGTGGCGCCGGCAAGTCGAGTCTTATGCTTCGTCTCACAAACGAGGAATTGGATGGAGATGGGGAGTGTTTCGCTCGTTTTCGATTGAATACGAGTTCCGAATTACGTTGGACGGTGAAGTGATTTGTTCTGATTGATTTTATTTTGCGTTGCATGCTTGAGTTTTTCATCCAAGCCATCGCCAATATCGTTCGGGATCTTGCATTTGTATTAGCAGTATTGTGTGACGAAAAACGAAATATGCACATAGACATAACGTCATCTCAGTTACGCTTACTCCGGCGTGTCATCGCTCCATCGCATGCTCCGGAGTTACATCTTGGTGTTGTTTTGTAATAATCCCTTTAAAGCGGTTTGAGTAGCGATCCCGCTATAGAAATTGCATTTCGAAAAGTCAAGTGGAATTACGGGGATTGTGGGGAGTCGGTTATGGATTTTCACGGCGGTCACGTCGGATGCGGAAAGAAGCTTATCATGTCGTAGGGTGTTGATATCGAAATTACCAAATACGCGTGAATGATTGCCTATTCGAATGCATATGTTAGGAAATCGGAAAGTTATCGTGGGTGAAAATAGTACAAGAGCGGTGGTGTTCATTACGGTTTCCAAGAAAAAGTGCTCGGGAATTTGGCATTTGGATGCAATAAGTGGAAGAAGATAAAATTGTTGTGGGGTTTGCGTTGGTTGAATGACGGAAAGACCGTAAATGTTTTTGGAACGGGAAAATTGATTTGAATGTGAATAAATGAGTGTCAAGTGAAAAAGAAAAATCCGCAATTGATTTATGCTTTGAAAATGGAGAGTTTTCTTTGCGGTTCTTCGTGCTGCTTCTGCGAGGTGTTGGCGATCGCGGAAAAGTTGGTGGTGCGTTGCTGCTGAAGCGTGTGCGCGACAAAGAAAAGCGTGTTTGCATCTTCCGTACAACAAAAACGAACGTTGTCGTTCAGTAGCGGAAAAAGAAAAACTTGGCGCTCGTTGTGCGCAAGTGGCGTACGAAAGTAAAATTGGAGATTGCTAGTCGGCCTTGGGTTTTCCTGCTCGCGCGGAAAACTGCTCAAGTGCAAGATAGTGTTGTGTGCGCCGGGAAAGCAGGAAATTCGCGTGGATCATTTCTCGTGAATATCACGGACTGTCTTGTGGAAACACGTCATCGCGGACGAAACTCTGGGAATAATTTTATTACCGGAAAAACTAACGAGGATTAGTTATTTCTATCCGTTTTAGTTATTTATTTCCACCCGACAAATAGTGCTCAGTGCAAGATTGCGGGACGTGAAATTTTAGTTGGTTTGATCTCAACTGTTACAAATTTTCGGTCGTCAGCAGACAACAAAGGGAAGTTATTCGTCAAGATAACGGGAAAGCCAAAACGAAAACAGTTTCAGTTTTGCCTGCTCGTGGAAGTAAATTTGTTGGGACTGTGCTGCAAGAGAGGGGGAAAATATTCTAGCGAAGAAACTCAAAGCCCGGATTTAAACATTTTGTTTATCGCGCGTCACTTGTACTGATCCATGCGCGCCAGAAAGTTTTAATGTGTTTCGTGCTGAATTTTTCACGAATTCAACCAAGAAGCCGAAAAGGAAATTCTAAAGAAAAACGTTTTAATTTGCATGAATCTCGTTATCACGTGTGCGTTTTAGCATTTACCAAAAGAAAAAAAAAGAAGAAGAAAAGTTGACAACGAAAATATTCCAGAAATATCGCGAGTGCTTTTAACTAATTTGCTATGCAGTATTATAACTTTACAGGACTTACTCACCTCGTCAACGAGCGCTCGTCGTCGGAAAAGGTTGGGTAAGTTCCCCTATTGTTTCATTTTTACATATATACCTATTGTTTCATTTTTTATATATACCAATTGTTTCCTTTTTTTTATATATACCAATTGTTTCTTTTTATTCAATTTATTCAATTAAGTGGGGTAATCTTTAATATATACTGCAAATACTAATTATATCAATATTAAAAAATGTTTTAATATATACACTGAATAATTTTTGTTGAACTATTTTGATTTCTTTGCTTTGTATTTACGAGAAATCAATGAAATTAAATAAAATGATGAATTAAACGGTAAAAATCGGTCTTTCCCTTCCGGTCTTTTCCAATCGGGTATAGGACCCGGTACGGTGGCAGGCTTCCACCCCAAAATATGAGCCAGCCACCGGGTACTTAAAAATTTTTCTGTTTCAGGAGACTTAATGGGTTGAGTGGCCCAAGCCAAGTGCCTTTTTATGGCATAGAGTTATGCAATTCAATTGTATAATTCTATGACATAAATTGGTCACCGGGGTACTCCCCTTCTGATGGGAAAGCTCATATAATTCAAGTTGTATGAGTTTTCCACTCAGAAGAGGAATACCTGGCCACTTCAACGATTTAACATTGGATTTATTCCGGTTGGGTGGGCATGAAGGGGCTCCACCACCACCCGGTTGCCCCTCTTTCATTTGTGGGCCCTGAATGTATTTGGGTAAAGACGAGCTCAACCCCAAATTAGTCTTTCTTGTCAGGTTGCACTTGTTCTCGCAACAAGTCGTAATTCCTTCGTGGAGGTTATTTACTGATTTGCGACTTCGGTCGTCCTCTCGAACTCTGCAAGCAATTCGTGAATGCGAAATGTTTTGTAGTGAGTCCTCGTGCCGGGGAAACGAACCCGCCCCACGACACCGCAATGCTAGCCTGCCAGCGCATTCACGCGTCTCCGGACGAGGGCATTCTCGGCAGGAACCAACATCTTCCTCTGCCGAGGCAGCAGAACATCGCTGCGGTCCTTCACGGACATATGAAAATCTCTTATTCACTACAAATGGCGCCCAACGTGGGGCCCGAAAAGCCCGGCTGTATCATCAGTCGTGAGCACGAGACAGTCCATCGTCTCTAGGTGTCCCCACAAGGTGTTAGAAATTTTGGCGGGTAGATAACTCCCGAGGGTTTTTGCACTAATCGTGCCCCAGCAGCCGAGTAACTTCCGAACGTGTGTTGTCTTCGGACATCAATATCGTTTGGTCCTTCTTTTGATTTATACCTTGGTGGTTTACCACCATTGTATAACTAGTAAGGCCAAATTATATTAGAGTCCCTTTTTGTGTTCGGAGGTTATTATCCCAACATCTATTTTGCGGAGGATTCTGATCCGCTCCCCAAACCAGCGGTGCCTAAGTGTCTTAAATTACATGGATTTTGATTTCATGTGATTGGCTGATTAGCTAATCCATGACTATCCATGACAAGACACGCGCTGCTTGTGGATTAGAATCCCACCCTGGGCTGACAAGCTGTAACTTGAGAAGTTTGCTAATGAGGGATCACTTCGGAACCCTGATTTTCATGGTGCCACAAGAGAGTGTCCCTGAAACGTTTTAGAAGGATTGTGCCATGGTGTCCATACTTGGGAGGAAGGACGGAAAGGAAAGACCGATTATTTTTTTTGATAACTTAAAATTTTTTTTGAAACTTTATCATACATTTTTTTTTTGTGAGGTTCGACTATAGTTCGCCACTGACGGCCACTTACAAATCATAAATTTTGCATCATTTTCACATTTTCATTATTTATATATATATATTTATTTAGGTTTTTAGTTAGCAATTTAAATTTCTTTTAGCATGCCCACCAAAAGAACTCCCGAAAGGAGAAAGTTGCGGTCGGATGCCGGACCAGCTCTATTGTGTTCCATCTGTCACGAGGACATGGACGAAACTACAAGCCAGAGGTTGCAGTGCGGACACAGGCTACATCAGCTGTGTTTGGCACAACTGCGGCAAACTTCATCCACGTGCCCGCTCTGTCGACAGCCTTTGGAAATCGCACAGCCAGCAACAGAACGACCTCAGTCCTCCAGTACAAGTGGAGCTGTCCCCAAAAGCGGACCCCTTCCATCCACTACAAGGAGTGCACGAGACGATGACTACAGGGCTGAAGCAGTTCCGCCTGCAGAAGAAGCGAGTCCACCGGTGGCTGTGGAAGCCACAGTTCTACGAGATCTAATGGCGCTCGTACCGGACATGTCCACCCGGCTCGCCTCTCTAGAGAGCCAGAGAGAGAACCCCGCACCATCCCGGCCAAGAACTCCTCCTATGTGGGATTCGGACCCAAATCCGTGGGACTTCCCAGTAGACTCGCGGCGTGATCCCGAACGGATCCGGCCAGGTACAGCCATGAATCCGTTGGCTCCAGTTTACCGGCCCCGATTGAGCCAAGCACCGCCACCAAATCAGGCTCCCGTGATTCCGCCGGACCAACGCTTCCATCCACACGACATGTATCGGCTGAAGCCGACACAGATCCCCAGCATCATCCAGGGATGGAATCTACATTTCAGTGGGGAACCCAATACGATAACGGTGGAGGTTTTCATAAGTCGGGTGGAGTCACTCATTGAGCAGATGCTAGCAGGAGACCGCACAGCGCTCGCAGGATACCTGCCAATGCTGCTTAGGGGAGCAGCCCTGGAGACATATTGGAGGATACATTCAGCTCCACCATCCATACGCTGGTCACGGCTGAAGGAGGTACTCCGCATGGAATACCCTACGGTCGACATGGACGAATTAGTCCTGGATAAGATGAATGCTAGATGGCAGCGTCCGGACGAGTCCTTCCATAAATATCGAGCCGATATCCTTCGGTTGAATGACCAGCTGTCAGAGCCATTGTCTTCTACCCAAATTCTTCGCCTGCTAAAGCGCAATCTAAGACCGGAGATTCGTCGGCATATCGTGAACTCCGATCCACAGAGTATGGAGGCCCTGCTGAGAAATGTGCGTCGTATAGAAGGGTTTGAGGAAGACCTACGGGACCGGCCATACTTACTAACCAGGACGGGTCCTCGACGAGGAATCGCGGAATTGGCCCCAGATTATACCACCCTAGATCTGGAGGATGATTTGGACCCAGACCAGCTTGCTGTAGCGGCGGTGGGAAGTCTTACGACCTGCTGGAATTGTCACCAAACCGGACACCGGTTCATTTCATGCCGCGCAGAACGTAAGGTTTTCTGCTACGGTTGCGGCAAGCCGGACACTTACTTCCCGGACTGTTCTGAATGTGCCGCACGAAAAAACGGCCAAAAGAGTACCCGACCACCTCAGCGGTACTCGAAACCCCAGCAGTAGCTCCTCAGTCAGCGGCTCACCCCAACCAACCTGACGTTAACCCACCAGCCATAACCATTACGACTGCGGATGTTCACTCTCTTCCGGAGACCTCACCAACGACAATATTAAAACGACCATCGCAGTCACTGCCAGAAGAACCGCGGCAGCCTCAAGTACGCACGCTAAAACCTTATCATGTTAGACTGCAGGAATATCGGGTGGCTCGAGAGCGAATATTTGCTTCCGAAGTCGTCACTTCCCGTTCGTGCACGACAAAATGGTCAACCCGTCGTTGGCGGAATTTCCGCAAGAGAGTGCGCACCTGCCGTCAAACCGTAAACTCTTGTAACATCTCGGAGGTTGCTGAGAATGAGATCAGACCTTATCATCCAATTAAAGTGTTGGGCGAGACCGTGTTTGCATTGATCGACACGGGTGCCAGTATCAGTTGTCTTGCCTCGAGCTTTGGCTCGAAAGTGCTCCAAGAATACCCGAACTTGATTAAATCCTGGCGCACTGAAATCAGTACAGCTGATGGCACCAAACACCCTATACGAGGTAAACTAACAACACCCGTGACGTTCAGGGGTCAGACGAAGGATATTACCTTCTACATTATCCCGTCTTTGACTCAGAACGTATACCTTGGTGTCGATTTCGTCCTTCGCTTTGGACTGGCCTCCGATTTATTCACCGATTTGTCTTTAAAAACCAGAAATGTCAACGAAATCACTTCTACTCCCGATAGGCATGACCTGACGTCTAACCAACGGCAACGCCTGGAAGCATCCATTGCTGCTTTCCCATCTTACGCTACCCAAGGCCTTGGCCGCACCACCCTAGTCTCACACGCCATCGACGTTGGCGATAGTAAACCGATTAAACAGAGACACTACGCCATCTCGCCAGCCATGGAGAAATTGGTGTATGCGGAATTAGATAGGATGCTCGAGTTGGGGGTCATAGAAGAGTCCCAAAGTGCCTGGTCCTCACCGGTAACCTTGGTTGTAAAGCCAGGTAAAGTCCGCCTCTGTCTTGATGCCCGTAAGGTAAATGCGGTTACCATCAAGGACGCGTACCCTCTTCCACTCATCGATGGAATACTAGGGAGACTGCCGAAAGCCAATTATATCACCAGTCTCGACCTAAAAGACGCCTTCTGGCAAATTCCACTCGATGAGGGCTCGAGGGACAAGACCGCCTTCACAGTGCCTGGACGACCATTATATCAGTTCGTCACAATGCCCTTTGGCCTGTGTAACGCGCCGCAAACGATGACTCGGTTGATGGACAAGGTCATCCCACCTCACCTAAAACACCAAGTGTTCGTGTACCTCGATGATCTTTTACTCATCACGGAAACGTTCGATCAACACCTCCTACTTCTACAAGAAGTAGCCCTGCACATCAGTAAGGCGGGACTCACCATCAACGTACAGAAAAGTAAGTTTGTCATGAAAGAAGTCCGATACTTAGGCCATGTCATAGGACATGGCACTATCAAAACGGATCCAGACAAAACTCGTGCGATTGATGAGTTCCCCTTACCAAAAACTGTGAAGCAGCTACGACGTTTCCTTGGTGTGTGCGGTTGGTACCGAAGGTTTGTTCGGAATTATGCAACAGTTTCAGCGCCCCTGTCAGACATGTTGCGGAAAGGGAAGTTCGTTTGGACCGAACTCAGCCGAAAGGCATTTGAAGAGCTTAAACAAGCCCTCACATCAGCTCCTGTCTTGCACAGCCCCGACTTCACGAAGCCCTTCTCCATTCATTGTGACGCAAGTCAACATGGAGTAGGAGCCGTGCTGGTGCAATTGACCGATGAAGGAGAGGAAGCTCCCATCGCCTTCATGTCCAATAAGCTGAATTCGGCCCAAAGGAACTATACTGTTTCCGAGCAAGAATGTTTGGCAGCGGTAATGGCTGTGAAGAAATTCCGAGCTTATATCGAGGGCCACCAATTCGAGATCATCACGGACCACGCGTCACTACAATGGTTGATGAACCAGGCAGATTTAAGTGGACGCCTAGCCAGATGGGCTCTTAAACTGCAAGGGTTCAAGTTCTCCATCAAACATCGGAAAGGAACCCAGAACATCGTACCCGACACTCTCTCACGGATGTTTTCCCCAGAGGGAGCCGAAATAACAATAAATGACGAGGACCCCATCGAAATAGATTTGGACAGCCCACATTTCGAATCAGATAGCTACAAAGAGTTGAGGCAAACCATAGCGACCCAACAGACACAGCTGCCTGACTTGAAGGTAATAGACGGCTATGTGTATAGACGAAACGAATACGCCACTGGTGATCCATGGCAGGAAGAAGAGTCTTGGAAACTCTGGGTACCGGAGGAAATGACACAACAGCTGATCCTCCGCGCACATGATCATCCGTTAAGTGCCCACGGAGGTTACGGTCGAACACTACGGCGACTAAAAAAATACTTCTTTTGGCCTAAAATGGCATCCCAGGTCAAAGACTACGTGAGCGCCTGTGAGACCTGTAAAGGCACCAAAGCGCCCAACCAGCCTCTTCGACCTCCTATGGGTCAACTCAACGTCCCAGAACGCGTGTTCCAGCGTCTATACATCGATCTACTCGGTCCATATCCTCGGTCTTCCATGGGACACATCGGAGCTATAGTCGTTCTAGATCAGCTCTCAAAATTCCCAATGGTGGAACCTATCCGTAAATTCACAACTCCATCGATCGTGAAATTCTTAGAGAACCGGGTATTCCATGTGTTCGGAGTTCCAGAGAGTGTGTACTCAGATAATGGAGTACAGTTCCGGTCTCGGCAGTTTAAGAGCCTACTTGAGCAGTATGGCATTGAACACCAACTGACGCCCATATACTCTCCTCAGTCCAACGCGTCAGAACGGTTGAACCGCACCCTATTGGCCGCGATCCGTTCCTACGTCCACCCATCTCAAAAGGATTGGGATCGGCGATTGTCTGCCATCACATGCGCCCTGCGATCCTCGTATCATTCCGTCACCGGTGTCGCCCCTTACTTTGCCGCCTTTGGACAGCACATGATTTGCCACGGTAAATCATACCGACTGTTACGGCAATTAAAGTGTTTGGGAGACCCGGTCGTTGCGCTGGAGCCCCACGAACGTTTAGGAGACCTCCGCCAACAGATCGGACGGAAGATTAAGGCCGCAGGTAGTGCAAATGAAGCGCAGTACAATCTCCGGTCACGATCTGCTAATTTCAAAGAAGGAGATGAAGTTTTCCGGCGAAATTTCCGCCAAAGTGACGCCGCGGGGCATTACAACGCCAAGCTGGATAGGCGATTCCTGAAAAGCCGCATAAAGAAGGTAATGGGACCTAACCGTTACTTGATAACGGATCCATCGGGAAAAGAAGTGGGGATATACCACGCGAAAGACCTGCGCCGATAGATAATTGGGCACGTCTGTTTGTCCGTCCGCATATATTTTCAAAAACGCGCAAAGATTGTATACTTCCAGGCAAACATAGACATAAGTCAGTCCGTCCGTCTGTTAATTGTGTTCTTTTATTGTTCGTCATCTCTAGTCCCGACGCCGAAGGCAACCCGTGAGACACAGAAAGATCCTTCAGCTCCTTTTTCGTAATCCGCATTGCCTTGGGATCACGAGAAAATTAGCTGCCCTGTAGTAATCTAAGAACTATGGCTCTAAAAGCAGCGCTGACACAGGCACACAGCACGAACGCAATTTAATAAGGATTCAGTCGATTCAGTCACCTTCCCCATCGCAACACTCGTTTTTTTTTTCGCAGGAATAATAAGTGGAAAAATTTCCTTTGTACTTAACACCCGGGAAACAAAATTCTAAAAATGTTTAAAAAAATTTCTAATGTGTAGTATCTTATTACAATATCTTTTGAAGATAATTTAACGAATTGCGGTGTAACGCGGTATGCAAATGCTTAGAACGAAACGGTTAACCCCTTTTAATTATGAATGCTAAAATCATTGTATCATTTAACCTGTTAATTATGAATGCTAAAATCATTGTATCATTTAACCTGTTAATTATGAATGCTAAAATCATTGTATCATTTAACCTGTTAATTATATGAACGCTAAAATCATTGTATCATTTAAACCCCTTAAAATTTGTCTAATTCTTCCGATTTTCCCACCTAATTACGCCTAATTATCATAAACGACAAATTGCCTTCAATTGATAACTTAATTGAACCTACAAAAGACAGTGAAAAGGGAAATTGCAAATACCGCCGTCATAAACTACAACTGATAAGGAAAAAGTACATTTGATAGCAACAAAAAAACCTTCAATTGTGTGATTTCCCCCTTTCTGAATGGGTTCGTATTGTTCTACTTGCCCATAAAGTGTCGTAGTTGCTTGAGTGTGGAGAATATTAAATTGTGCTTGCGAAATTTGCATGCTATTGCGTCGTAAATCATGAAAATGGGTGATAACTACATAACAACATTGGAATTATCGGGGAGAGTGGCGCCGGCAAGTCGAGTCTTATGCTTCGTCTCACAAACGAGGAATTGGATGGAGATGGGGAGTGTTTCGCTCGTTTTCGATTGAATACGAGTTCCGAATTACGTTGGACGGTGAAGTGATTTGTTCTGATTGATTTTATTTTGCGTTGCATGCTTGAGTTTTTCATCCAAGCCATCGCCAATATCGTTCGGGATCTTGCATTTGTATTAGCAGTATTGTGTGACGAAAAACGAAATATGCACATAGACATAACGTCATCTCAGTTACGCTTACTCCGGCGTGTCATCGCTCCATCGCATGCTCCGGAGTTACATCTTGGTGTTGTTTTGTAATAATCCCTTTAAAGCGGTTTGAGTAGCGATCCCGCTATAGAAATTGCATTTCGAAAAGTCAAGTGGAATTACGGGGATTGTGGGGAGTCGGTTATGGATTTTCACGGCGGTCACGTCGGATGCGGAAAGAAGCTTATCATGTCGTAGGGTGTTGATATCGAAATTACCAAATACGCGTGAATGATTGCCTATTCGAATGCATATGTTAGGAAATCGGAAAGTTATCGTGGGTGAAAATAGTACAAGAGCGGTGGTGTTCATTACGGTTTCCAAGAAAAAGTGCTCGGGAATTTGGCATTTGGATGCAATAAGTGGAAGAAGATAAAATTGTTGTGGGGTTTGCGTTGGTTGAATGACGGAAAGACCGTAAATGTTTTTGGAACGGGAAAATTGATTTGAATGTGAATAAATGAGTGTCAAGTGAAAAAGAAAAATCCGCAATTGATTTATGCTTTGAAAATGGAGAGTTTTCTTTGCGGTTCTTCGTGCTGCTTCTGCGAGGTGTTGGCGATCGCGGAAAAGTTGGTGGTGCGTTGCTGCTGAAGCGTGTGCGCGACAAAGAAAAGCGTGTTTGCATCTTCCGTACAACAAAAACGAACGTTGTCGTTCAGTAGCGGAAAAAGAAAAACTTGGCGCTCGTTGTGCGCAAGTGGCGTACGAAAGTAAAATTGGAGATTGCTAGTCGGCCTTGGGTTTTCCTGCTCGCGCGGAAAACTGCTCAAGTGCAAGATAGTGTTGTGTGCGCCGGGAAAGCAGGAAATTCGCGTGGATCATTTCTCGTGAATATCACGGACTGTCTTGTGGAAACACGTCATCGCGGACGAAACTCTGGGAATAATTTTATTACCGGAAAAACTAACGAGGATTAGTTATTTCTATCCGTTTTAGTTATTTATTTCCACCCGACAAATAGTGCTCAGTGCAAGATTGCGGGACGTGAAATTTTAGTTGGTTTGATCTCAACTGTTACAAATTTTCGGTCGTCAGCAGACAACAAAGGGAAGTTATTCGTCAAGATAACGGGAAAGCCAAAACGAAAACAGTTTCAGTTTTGCCTGCTCGTGGAAGTAAATTTGTTGGGACTGTGCTGCAAGAGAGGGGGAAAATATTCTAGCGAAGAAACTCAAAGCCCGGATTTAAACATTTTGTTTATCGCGCGTCACTTGTACTGATCCATGCGCGCCAGAAAGTTTTAATGTGTTTCGTGCTGAATTTTTCACGAATTCAACCAAGAAGCCGAAAAGGAAATTCTAAAGAAAAACGTTTTAATTTGCATGAATCTCGTTATCACGTGTGCGTTTTAGCATTTACCAAAAGAAAAAAAAAGAAGAAGAAAAGTTGACAACGAAAATATTCCAGAAATATCGCGAGTGCTTTTAACTAATTTGCTATGCAGTATTATAACTTTACAGGACTTACTCACCTCGTCAACGAGCGCTCGTCGTCGGAAAAGGTTGGGTAAGTTCCCCTATTGTTTCATTTTTACATATATACCTATTGTTTCATTTTTTATATATACCAATTGTTTCCTTTTTTTTATATATACCAATTGTTTCTTTTTATTCAATTTATTCAATTAAGTGGGGTAATCTTTAATATATACTGCAAATACTAATTATATCAATATTAAAAAATGTTTTAATATATACACTGAATAATTTTTGTTGAACTATTTTGATTTCTTTGCTTTGTATTTACGAGAAATCAATGAAATTAAATAAAATGATGAATTAAACGGTAAAAATCGGTCTTTCCCTTCCGGTCTTTTCCAATCGGGTATAGGACCCGGTACGGTGGCAGGCTTCCACCCCAAAATATGAGCCAGCCACCGGGTACTTAAAAATTTTTCTGTTTCAGGAGACTTAATGGGTTGAGTGGCCCAAGCCAAGTGCCTTTTTATGGCATAGAGTTATGCAATTCAATTGTATAATTCTATGACATAAATTGGTCACCGGGGTACTCCCCTTCTGATGGGAAAGCTCATATAATTCAAGTTGTATGAGTTTTCCACTCAGAAGAGGAATACCTGGCCACTTCAACGATTTAACATTGGATTTATTCCGGTTGGGTGGGCATGAAGGGGCTCCACCACCACCCGGTTGCCCCTCTTTCATTTGTGGGCCCTGAATGTATTTGGGTAAAGACGAGCTCAACCCCAAATTAGTCTTTCTTGTCAGGTTGCACTTGTTCTCGCAACAAGTCGTAATTCCTTCGTGGAGGTTATTTACTGATTTGCGACTTCGGTCGTCCTCTCGAACTCTGCAAGCAATTCGTGAATGCGAAATGTTTTGTAGTGAGTCCTCGTGCCGGGGAAACGAACCCGCCCCACGACACCGCAATGCTAGCCTGCCAGCGCATTCACGCGTCTCCGGACGAGGGCATTCTCGGCAGGAACCAACATCTTCCTCTGCCGAGGCAGCAGAACATCGCTGCGGTCCTTCACGGACATATGAAAATCTCTTATTCACTACAGTCTACTGTATCCAAGCCGACAAAGGAAATAAGATTGTGATCATGGATAGACAACAATATGATGAAGCAGTGAACAACATTCTTAGCAATGGGAAATTCCTCGAATTAAGGAAAGACCCTCTTCCGGACTCTATTAAAAGGATCAACAAAACATTGAAAGACTGTGAACATATCATCGAGAACCTTCATAAGCTGAAAGTGTCCAACCCGTGTTTACCGCGAATAAGGTGTATGCCAAAGATTCATAAGCCCGGAAACGAAATGAGGGAGATAATTGCTGCGGTGAACTCGCCGACTCACAAAATCTCGAAATGGTTGTTACAGCGATTTAACGACATCTTTGGTAACAATATAAGCGCCAGAACCGTCAGAAATAGTCAAGAAGCGGTGATCAGACTCCAAAATTGCGGCAGTATACTCGATGCGGAACTTTTGGTTTCGTTCGACGTAAACGCATTATTTCCTAGTATTCCGGTAAGGGAAGCGCTAGTCTTATTAGAACACCGTCTCTTAGAACTGAGACCAAATGAATGGGAGTGGCGCAAAGAGGTACGCAGTCTAATGAAGCTAACGCACCTGTGCATGAGTGAAAATTATTTCACCTTCAGAGAGCGATATTTTAAAGGTACAAGTGGCGTAGCCATGGGAAATCCATTATCACCGCTCATAAGTGACATTTTCATGACCAACATTGAAATGACCCTAGAAGAACTAGGTTTCCTTCCCAGATTTTGGATCCGATACGTTGATGACATCTTAGCTATCGTAGATAAGGACAAATTGGAGCATACACTCACGAGTATCAATTCGATCCACAAAAATTTACAGTTCAGCATGGAACAGGAGAAGGACAACAAGCTGTCATTCTTGGATATAAATATATTCAGGAACAATGGGGCATTGAGTTTTGGAATTCATAGAAAAGCAACGCAAACTCAGAGGACAATTCCAGCAACGTCCTCACACAGTTTTTCTCAAAAGATGGCACCATATCATGCTATGATTCACCGTATGCTGACCATCCCGCTATCAAGTGACGAACGACGCAAAGAGGAATCCTACATAACCAAGAACGCAGAAATGAACGGATACAAGTGTGACACGATTCGGAGTATAGTCAGAAAAAAGGAAAATCAACTCAAACGTAACGGATTAACGACACTTGGTATACAAAACAAACACATGGATACCATCAAACGCGCACCAGTGAGACATACTAACGTAACAACAAAAATGAAAAAGATATTGAAATCTGTAAACATCGAAATGGTACCATCTAGCAGGAAACTTAAATTAGGAAGCCTTCTCAGGTCTGTCAAGGATCCTCGCAACGTCAACGAACAAAGCGGAGTGTACCAGATCAACTGTTCCGAATGCAACATGGTCTACATCGGACAAACAAGACGTCCAGCAACTACAAGGTGCAAAGAACATCTGAGCGAGGCGGAAAATGCTATTAAAAAGCGAAGAGGGAATAACGACATACGATCGGCAGTCGCGCAACACATTGTCGAATCAGGACATATGATCAAGACGGACAATTTGAAGGTCATAAGCCAGGTAAGCGACATACGGAAGCTAGATATCATCGAAAGTATTGAGATTCAAAAAATTCCACAACAACAGCGAATGAATCATGATACAGGTAACGCGTCATCACCCCTATTCAAGTTCATTTGAGTATATCCTCAGCAATTAGGTTTTTATGACTGTCTTCTGTAATTACTATTTAATTGGTTTTCTCGTTCATTGAATGTTGTTTGTATATAAGGTTGATGTTTTAGACAAATAAGTCAGTTGGTACTGAAGAAGGAACACGATTGTTTCCGAAATGTACATTTACCTTTTTATTAAATAAATTCTGTGGTTTAAGGAAAAAATTGATTTTATTTTAACGATTAAGTTGATGTGAAAAGGGTGAAATGATTCAATTAAAATGTTTAGCTAATTCTTAATGAGTTTGTGCCTGACATTGTTTTTTTAAACTCGGCTAAGTGTAAGGCACAAACCACAATTTCCAAATTACAGAATGTTTCGCAATGACATTGGTAGAAGTACAGCCATCGTTGCTCATTCAAAACATACCATTTTACAAATTCGATGTGAATTCTCATCTTTTTCTTGTACTTTCGCTTTTTTATATATGCGTAATGCTGGTGGTCATATTCGTAAATTTTTTTTAAGTGAGTAAGTGTGAGTGTGTACTTAACAACCAACAAATCGATGAGTCAATCCGTGTTCTCTCTTCTATGATTTCTTTATGCATGGACTCTTTTGCACCTGCCAGAAAATTTAATATCTCAAAATAAGACAATCTTTCCCCATCAACACTCCATTTAATTCATACTAGAAGTAAATGGCAGCAGAAACTAAAAAGAAGCTTTCACCAAAATTACAATAGAGTAAATCCACAGTGTATTCTTCTTCGTTCACAAATTAATTGCCTAAGTAAAATTAGACAAGATGCTTCTTGAATTGAACACGGCACATAAACTACGACTTTCTTCTATGAAGTCATCCTCACATGTTTTTAAAGAAATAAAAAACTTGACTGGCCGGTTATCAAATGATTGAAATATTTCTAGGGATCCTATTAGTTTTAATGGACTATCATATTTTACGACAGATGAAAAATTGAACGTTTGCTCCTCCTTTTACAATAATATTTACGGTTAAAAACCTTCTGCTAAGAATGCTTTAAAAGAACGTGTAGAGACTAAGGTCAATTCTTTTAGTTTGGGTTTTGAAAGATCTTTCTTGACAACATTTTCTCCTAATAATCGCTCCTCACACCCCACTTGCTTAAATTTTCGTGAATCCAATCTATTATAGTTAATTTGAATAATAAAAAATCTTTGGGTCCAGATGGCATTCCGAACTTAGTAATCGGGAAATGTAGCAACTCAATTTCTAGACCTCTTGTCGTCATTGCAAATAATTGCATTAATAATGGTCTGCTTGGAGAGCAGCCACATTAGTTCCTTTGCCAAAATCAAGAATAGCTTGTAATCGTCTGTAATTTCAATATGCCGCGCTGTCAATGGATGAAGTTAAACACAGAAGTCTACGCTCCCAATGACGAGCAAATCCGATTGACGGGAGCCCCGATAATACATGATTTTTCACGTCACAATCGACAATTTTAGTTAGTTGAGTACGTAGCATCATTGGCGATTACAATTTTTCTAAGACAATCGTCGATTTCGATTATTCGACTTACATTTACATCCAATAATGAGTATGTTTACTTTTTGATGAAAGTAGGATTCTTCTATCATTCAAAAGTAACGCGTACATATAAGAAGAAAAAACCACAATGCTATCTACAGATTATGATTTAACTCTTTTCCTATAAAAGTCGGCTTAAAAAACATGGGTTTCTTTAACATTAAGGAAGGTTGATATTCTTTTGTTAGCATGGTTTATAATTTACTTGCAATATTGGTTGGTTGATTTTAAGCAACACTCTCATTTTTTGCTTGAAAAGCCGTCGGGCCTTGCCTTCTTAAGTGAGCAGACGCGTTTGAACTTCTTTGCGTCGTCTTCAGTGTCTAAAAGATGGGTGGCTAACCTTGAACTTACCTGCTTAAAACTTTCTACACCTATATAAAGTCATTTCCTTCCACACATCCTTTAGACACTAAAGATGACTCATAGAAGTCAAAACGCATCTGCTCACTAAAAAAGGCAAAGCTCGACGGGTTTTCAAGAAAAAAGAGAATTGGCGGATATCAAACAAAGAAAATAATTGACAACACTCTTTCATCTTATTTATAGTTCTTTTAAATTGTTTTGACTCACTTGGGCATACAAGTCTTTATGCTTCCCCGCAAGTATCCGTACGAAAGCGTTTTTCTTAATTTCCAACGTTTCGTTTGCTTCTGGAGGTATTAGTGCTGGCTTCGGTCGTGCAATTTTGTCAGCTCCCAACCCCATGCCTTTCGGTCGTACCATAGGTTCCATTAAATCTTTTTTGTTCTCCGTAGTTTTAGCTTCATCTTTCCAGCCCATACCTCTAAGCATAGCAAAACCAAATTTTGATATGGGGATATTTTCATAGTCGTCTACAGAACTCTCTTTCGCTCCATCTAATGGTAGTTCATCAGGTTTTGGGATGGTAATTGCCGATCGGTCATCAATATCATTATCTTCACTTTTATTCACTGTTTCTAATAATTCTCGGGCAGCTCTTTGTTCGATAGTTTCATTCTCAATTTCCGATTTGGATGTCGACTCAGTACAATTATTCGTAGATTCTTGCTGATCATTGACATCGTTCAGAACATTATGGCGCGCTTTCAGGCTAGCAAATGCAGCGGCAGTTCTTGTAGCTTCCTTCAATGGTATAACAAGCAATTCTTCTTTTTCAACTTGCTTCTCCCTGATAAATTAAAAATTTGATTTAGAAGGATAATTTATTGCCCAATCATAACACTTACTCTACAAGTTTAATCGACTGTCCTTCTAAACACTTTATCAACTCAACTTTATTTTCTGGCTTTAGTGAATTAGAGAATAGGTCCGGTTTCTTTTGAATCTTACTGAAACCAAATGATATTTTTTTTCCTTCCATTTCTGTGTTGGAGATTATTCACTATTGAAAATATACCGTCGGCAGCAACGCAACCCATGCAGGCCGCGAAAGCCAAATATATATATTTTTTGACAGCTGTCTTTTAGACATTAACCCTGTTGTGGTCGAATTTTGTAGTCGCTAGTTATAAATATTTGAGCAATAAAATCTTGTAGAAAAGCTTTTGAAGTATTCTCCCAATCCAAGAACGTTCGAGAGAAAAGTGTGATCAAATGGATGAGCAATCATTTGGAACTGTCATTTACACTCCCATCTCTTTTTATCACTTTCCTAATATTGCCGAGTCACACTCTTCGTCTCATTCTTGTCTGACAAATTTTCAACAAACCCACTAGAACTTCATTCAGCCTTTAACCTCTTTGCGTTGTTTGTGCACGAGTTATTTGTGATCTCAGCCTAGCAATTCTAAAAAGCTAAAATTCAATATGTTCGGTGGCGCACAACCAATTTTAGTGTTAAGTAAGCAAAATTTCATTGATGTGTCATTTCGGAAATAATCGTTTCATTTATAATAGGTCAAAACACAAAACGTACGTCTGGACGGAAAGTTCAGCTGGAGAACATAAACGCCGGGAAGGTGAGTTTTTCCCGATAAGTTAAATTTATTAGTCATGTGGCTTTGGGAGCTCGAAAAAAGTTTACTTCCAACATTTTAATAATTGCTACGAAAACGAAGTCAAACTAATACTGACAACCTCATTGATAATAGAATTTTTCATTCAAACCCTACCATGTGGAATTATATCTCGGAAACCTCGTGAAGTTAAAAATGGAAAAATTTTCCAGGCTAAATTATGACCACGAATAATTCAGTTTTTCGTTCCGGGTCCTATTTAAATGTGTTTCGTTATTTACACTTTTTTTTAAATACCTCCAATCCTTATCACTATCCATCACTAATTCCGCCTCGCAAATCGCTCGTACGATCTGTACTTCGACGTTGTGTAAGGTGTGCCTCCCAAGCAAGCACGCAGGCAAAACATCGGTATAAGGGGGACACAAAATGATGCGAAGTAAAGAAAAAGAAGAAAACATGATCCGGGGTGAAGAATTTCCTCCACTTCTTTTATTATTTTCCATATTTCGTGGTAGTTGTCAGCCGCTGTCTCCAATCTTCTGGAAAAATTTGAAAATTTAGCCTCTTTAACAAGGTGCTTGGATATACATATAGTTGAGTGCCATGTCTTCAGTGTTCTTGTAGTCCTTGTAAGCCTTCCTTTTATCAAAGCCTCAATAACTTTTTTGTTTTACCCTGTATGTTGTCGACATCTAATCTTTTTCTCGATGGTAGAGTTGTGCTTGGATTCTGTGATCATATTTTTGGGTTCCACTAGGTTTTCAGGTTTACGGCTTATAAATTTTTTTCCTTGAATAGCCGTCGGGCTTTGCTTTTTTTTAATGAGCAGGTTTGTTTCGACTCATCTTCAGTGTAAAGGATATATGGAAGGAAATGACTCAATAAAGGTGTAGGAAGGGTTAAGCAGGTAAGTCCAGGTTCGATCAGGTAGAGGGATTTTAGGATTTTGTGTTTTGGGTTGTTGGATATCCGTCTGTTCTGGTTTGCCGGAGGATGTGGTCTAGGACTGAGAAAATTGGGTCAGAATTTGTAATAAGTAGTTTGTTGATAATGTTAGCGCCTGTTTTTCTATGTTTATATATTTCAAGTCTTGGTCCATCGTTTTTTATGCAACAATGTGATGAGAGTTTATAATAGCGTCAGGCTCGTGTACGTGGTTTTGTACGTGCGTTGCGTAGATTTTGTATGTATGCAAGAAAGATTGTAAGTGCTCTTTGTGTTTTGTCGTTAATTTCCATGTTGTCCTTCTTATATATACCATATTGCAGTCCTTGTATGTCAGTTTGTATATACCGCTGTACTTGTATACTGATGTGTCATTAATTTTTGCTCTCTGCTTGTTTCCAATGTTTTGTTAATTTTGGATGCAGTTTGTGTTTCTTAGGCAAAGTCAAAAGCGCTTTATTCAATATTAGTCGTTTTAAATTTCCAAAGTATATAAAGTAAATTCTAAACAATAAAATTTAATGGCCCAAATGGCTCTCTAAATTTATACATTATTAATCAAAAAACTATCAGATTCAATTGTATGTCACTTTGCCTACGTATGTGAACGAAATCCACTTTGATCGTTCTTTTGTGTTTCGGTCAGTTGACATTCCTTAGTTTTGTTTGTACCGCGTAAAAGTTTGTTGGGGTTTTTGCCTAGCTATTCTGTATATGTTGTTTAGTTGCTAGGAGTCATGGAAATGACTGCATCATTGATCGGTCCGCTGCTAGTTTGTGTTGTGCGTGGTGGTTAGATGTTATGTGTATTGTATGATCAGTTCTGGTTGGTTTTCTGTATATTTATCGTGTTTCTTTCCGTGTCACGGTTAGATCCGTATAGTTGAGTTGTTTGTTTCTTTTTCCATAGTGAAATTTATATTCGGGTATATTTCATTCAGTCTGTGCGGTCTAGTGGTTAGAGCATTAGACGCATAAGCTGAAGGTCCCAGGTTCAAATCTCGTTGGAGAATGACGTGATTAAGTTCGGACGGACTACGAGTGCTCACTCAGTGGTGATATGTACTGATATAATCAGATCATATCATAGTTGAGCACACACACGGGAGCATAGTACTGAGCAAACCAACTTCCGAAAAAAATTAATAAGCGAAGGCCCGAGAGGGGCTGTAGTGCTAAAAAGAAGGAGAATATTTCATTCATATATGTATGAAGTTCGTCTTGTTTATTTTCTTGTGGGTCAATAATGATGAAAAAGTCACCCGCATATCGTTTGTAAAATATTACACTGAACACTGAGATTGTAAGAATATTTCTGACATCATTGATGCTATTGGGTATCTCATACCCAAACCTTCCATGGCAATATATGTTGTTATTAAACTTAAAATAGTACTGCTTGATTGTGATCTTTATGAGATTGAGTAATTGATCTGTGTATCGTCGGCTGTTATTGAATGAAAGTTATTCTTTTAGCATGGTAAGTGTTTCATTGACGGGTATAGACGTGCGGAGGTTGGTGATGTCTAGTGATAAAAGTCAACGAATGTCAGTCAACGTTAGAGAGATGATGAGTGCCCTAGATCGCGGCTGGTCTTTAAAGTTTAGTTGTCATCAATTGCTGAGTAGCAATTGACAACAGGCCGGATAGGGATATTGGGTGAGCGGAGCTTAGGTTGTGTTTTGAAGGGGGGTGTGGATGTATTTGGGTTTATGTAGTGGTGCTTAGTATTAGGTGGAATGATTAGTGGAGTTTGTATGATAGCATGAAAGAGTAGGAATGATTAGTGGAGATTGTATTAATAATTGTTGAAGTTTGGATTTAAAGAGATCCTTGTCTAAATATTTAGAGTGTGAATTCTACTTGCTGAAGCTTTGGCCACGAATGACGACTTTTAGAATACCATGATCCAGCTCTGGCCAGTTCACAAGTGTGAATTTCAGTTTTTCAACAAATTTTTTTTTTCTCATTTATTATATGATCCAGGCAGGTATTCGAAATCAACCGAATCTTTGTTATTATCGGCAATTCCCGCTCCGTTTTTCTATAGGGTTTCCTTGTAACTGCTCGATTCAAAAGATTCTGTAATTACGTCGATTTTTGTGTCAGCAACTGTGATTAAATTTTTTTCAGTAGAGTATAGTACAGAATGCGACAGCATAACTTCCGTTCTTCAAAACAATAAAACCCATTGTATGAATCAAAAATACAAATTCTCTTCAAAATGATATTCAGTTCTGCATACCTTTTGTGCTTTTAATAATCTAGGAGATTTTTCAAGCGTATTCCAAAGATACTTCGGTTAGGCCAGAAAAGTTTGAACTAAAACAATCGAAGAGATTTAAAGTATGAATTAAAACAATCTAAAGAGCTTAAGAGTTGCCACTTCTTTCTCCTTGCATCTTAATCTCTGGTAAAAATCCTGATGTGCATCCCTAAGGCATTCCAGAATTTGCATTTATCAGGCTGGACGGGAAGTAATTACAATTCGCTCCGAAAGTAGGTGGTAGCTTCATTTCACTTAATTTCATGCAAATATGTGACCTACGTTTTTGGACTTTCCCTTGTAAGACATTAAATCTAAAATACTCTGTGAGAAACTCTATTAACATTTAAAGAACATTTTCGGTGATGATAGTCCTGGATTATTTTTATGTTCCCTCTTCTATTTTAAAACTGCCATGATTTAATGGTCTCTATTAGGCATACGTCGCATTGAAAGATTTATTCCCAACTATTGCTCAGCTTTCTCACTTATCCAAAGTCAAGAATTTCCGCCATTCTCATTGTCGGAGATAACTTTCAGTTATCTCCTTTCATGTTGAAAAGATTCAGTTCTTTGAGCAGGTTGGCTTCTGCAATCCCGTTCCTTTGCGATTGTTGCTTTAAGTATCTTTTTTTTCCAAATCAATAAATTTGTCATCAACCCTTACGCTCAAAATCTGGCATTTGTCAAGGCAAGACAAGAACTTGCACACTTTTCTATCTGTTGATTACCGCTCACTTTCTGTTGTAGTTTTAAGTTTGACTGCCTTTTTAGCGCATCAATCTGCACTTTTTATTTTGAAAACCGCTTTATTTGGCGAAGCCACCATGCTGCCAATGATCAGCGTCCCTGCTTGGATGAGCGAGCACTCCTGCAAAATAGAGACATTTTCCATATTGTATATCACAGGCTGTACCGTCCACAAATGGAGAATTCGTGAGCTCATAGGGAGCGTTTTGAATAGTAATACCCTCACTATTTCGCGGTGCTCCGTCAAGACCTACTACTGGTGCCCTTGGACCCGGTAAGCCCACCGGATAGGGGTTGTGCGCCACTCGCTTTGCCAGTGGGCCCCAAATTAGGTCGCCTAGCGGGAACGCGACCGTCTCGGGAGGTTCGCACCGGCTTAACCTCCAATTTAATTGCGCGGAGAACCAAATCCTACCTTAACCTGAATAACTTTCCTAACTTCGTCCCGTACTGTAGCGCCTTTACCCCACAGGTGGTACTCGGGGATACTTCCACACGGAGGTCGTAAACCACCCCAAAACCTCGTCACTGTCGAAACAACACCACAAGTAACCTCGCGAGCCAGACTTTACACTGCTTAATAAACACCTTTTTTTCCACATATTTCAACAAATTTATTAGCGGTCACTATATGTAAATTTGAAATACTTATAAAATTCAAAAAATATTAATTACTTAATACCTATCAATTGATACTCTTGTTTCCACGTGGTCGGGGGCCCCCAATTTCCTCGATGGCTGGTTTTGATTGCTGTTTATTTGATCGGCGGGTTTAAAATCGGAACACAAACTGCTCGTCGTCCTCCTGGCCAGCTCGTATCATGCTTTTCCTTCCTTCCAAGATACGCCTTCGTGCCAATTCTTAATCGCAGCTTCCAGACTTCTGTAGCCGTTTGTTTTTTCGTCCAGGCTCCTTCAAATTAATGCGAGATAAGAGAGCTTTTCCTCGTACTCCGGGATCTTTTATAGCCTCGGGGAGACATGTGCAACACGCTATCCAATGTTTGTTAAGCTTTGCATCCGGCAATGTGGCAATGCCTCACTGCGTTACCGCCCTGCAGCTTCCACATCTACCAGTGGGCAACTCGTGTCATCATTTACTTGCTTTGCTGCTGCACACATACATTGGGAGTGGAACTATGCACACATCGAGACAAAATCGGAATGTTAAAAGAAATATTGTTCAAATCCACAACGCATTCCACTCAATACACTTATTCTATGCAATTGGAGGATTTTAAAGGCTAATAAAGCCTCGATCGTAGTTTCGCTTAACAGTGTTGTGCATTGTGTTCAGATTTAATGCATTAATTCCCAATACTGCACTGAGCTAACAGACAGCTTTTATGGGAGCTGCTTCCCGCACACCACTGGATATATCTGTTTGAGTTTCAGCTGCATTCATATTAGCCGCTGGTAGAACATATCTTACACCACTAATCCTAATACTATTAATCATATCATCACTACGTAGTTTTTCTACCGGCACTGTTGATTTGGATCTTTCGGTTGTAATGTTCTTTCCCCAGATTTCGAAGATTTATAGTCCACGACTTTTCCCGCATAATGCGAATTTGAAGAATTCGTAGGTTGACCAAAAAATTGCTGTCGCAGACATTGAATATAAAAATAAAGTGTATTACCTGATATGGCAGATTCATAATCAATTGTATAGAGTAGCGATAAAATGCACCGAACCCTTCGTTTCTATAGATTCCTCTCGTGCATTCTAAAACTGAATTATAAGGCGTATTGTACATTTGCAGCCTATGCTTTATCACGTCTGCTGGATTCGATATGGCATCATATATAAGTGTCGCGACAACTGCTGATACCATGTAATTGATTTGATTGTGCTTTGTATATTTTGCCAAGGTTTCTATTGTACTGCAGATAGAATGTTGGTACTATCTTTTCCATTGTCGAATTTAGCACTGTGGACACCTACAACCACCAAACCATCTTCAACGCTGTACGTTTTCTCGAGTTGCTTAAAATCAGGTAGTATATGCATACAATTGGTGCAGCAATGTGTGAAGAAGTCCAGAACAGCTAATTTGCCTTTAAGCGATTCCGTAAATGTTAACGGCTCAGTTACATTAAACCAGTCGAGATCTTTAAATTCTGGAATGGGTTTCGCAGCTTCCTCTAAATATTTTCCCAATATTTCTTCAGTTTCCTCAGTCGTTTTCGCCAATCTCAAATATTTCAAATTCAAATCGGAGTCCTCCATTAGTAATCGAAGCTTTGGTACGCACCGTTTTATAGAGACACTATGATTTGGCATATTGTTCGCAGCGTTGTAATTGATTTTATTTAGAAAATTATTTTTTTTCTTTGGGGTATTTTCCCCGAAGTAGTCTCTTTTCCGTTAGTAGTATGCAGTTTATGGTTAGGAAGGAACAGTACTTCCCCTTTTAGAATTTAGAGTAACACTATGTTACTATTGGGTTGTTCGTTAGTTAATGTCGTTTTTTTTTTATGTTTTTCAAAGTAAATTTATTTATATTAACAATAAACATTAATCAGTAATATATTGACCATTTTGTTGGACGGCCTTTTGCCATCTTTCGATATGTTGAAAAATTCCACCTTCGAAGAAGCCTTGGTTTTTAGAAACGAAGAGCTGGTCTAACTCATTTTTAACAGCCTGATCGGAATCGAAAGTTTTAACCATTCAAATGGTTTAAAAGAGAGCGAAACAAATGATAGTCTGGTGGTGCAAAGTCAGGGCTATAGGGTGAATGTGGCATCATTTCCCATTTGTGCCTCATTAACTTTTGACGGATTATCAAAGAGGTGTGGGGTCGGGCGTTATCATGATAGAACATCACGCCTTTGCGATTGGCCAGTTCGGGGCGTTTTTTCTTGTTTTCTTCGTTCAATTTTGATAGTTGACGATAGTAGATATTCGAATCAATAGTTTGGTTTCTCGAAAGCAGCTCAAAGCAGACTATACCCTTGTAATCCCACCACACAGAAAGCATAATCTTCTTTTAGTGAATATTGGCTTTGGATGTCGGTTGTGGGGGCTCATCATGTTTGGTCTATGATCATTTTCGAACTACGTTATCGTAAACAATCCGTTTTCAATCACCCGTTATGATTCTTTCTAAAAATGGGTCTTTTGGTAACGATTCAGTAAAGAGTCGCATATGTTAATGCGTTTGGTGAGGTGGATTTCCTTTAATTTGTGAGGAACCCAAACATCCAGTTTGTTTACATTACCAAGCTGTTGTAAGTGCAAGTAAACGGTTGAATTTGATATGTCGAGCTTATCTGCTATCCCTCGAGTTGTCACATGCCGGTTAATCGCCTTTATTTTGTCGTCATCAGTAGTGGTTGGACAACCAGTATGTGGTACATCTTGCACATTAAAATTTCCAGAACGAAAGTGAGTAAACCAACGCTGACACTGACGTTCAGTAAGGCAGTCCTCACCATAAACTTCACACTATTTCTTTCGAGCTTGCACCGCGTTTTTGGTCTTTCGGAACTAAAACAAAATATGCCGATAATACTCTCTTCGAGTTTCAATTTTCGAGTTTATTTTTAACCAACTTGTTGTTTACTAACGACTGAAGATAGTCTAAAATCTAATCTTTAAAATAGTATATAATAATATAAGCCACGCAATCACTACTACATGAAATTTACAGTTTACGTCATCTATTATGCAGTTCAGGTCATATATTATCAAACAACCCAATAATATATGGAGCAATGGGTTAGGGCACACCCCGCTTGTGCAGCAGCGCCAAAGTTCAAACCTCGGTGGCGGCATCGAGTTTGAGCTTCTGATGCTGCTGACGGACTATCAGCCCACCCAGCTGTGATGGTTACTAATTGAAAAATTAGGTAATAATCACATGGTTGAACGTGGTATTGACCATATCACCTCAATTCCGTTACGGTCATGGAATGAGATACCCATAAATCCCAATGGCAAGGTTCAGATTTGAATTGCTGTGAGGATTATTATTATTATATTACTAATAAATAAATGCACTAATCATTTTATATTCGCCCACTCTACTGAAAATATTTTGATGAATCCTACATGTTCTACATCTTTTCAGGCCATAGCTGATGTCATTCGAACATGCCTTGGGCCACAAGCTATGCTAAAAATGTTGATGGATCCTATGGGTGGTATTGTAATGACTAACGATGGCAATGCTATCCTCCGAGAAATCACTGTCCAACACCCTGCAGCTAAGAGCATGATCGAAATTGCTCGTACGCAAGACGAAGAAGTTGGCGATGGCACTACATCAGTTATTGTATTGGCCGGTGAAATTTTGGCCGTTGCTGAACCATTTTTAGCTCAACAATGGCATCCAACACAAATCATTCGTGCATATCGTGAAGCGCTTGAGGATATTATCAAACTCTTACAAAACGATCTTAGCGTTCCAATTGATACATCGGATAAAGAGCAAATGGCTGCCGTGGTAAAAGCTTGCGTTGGAACTAAGTTTATTGGAAGATGGTCTGATTTGGCGGTTAAAATAGCATTGGATGCTGTTGAAACTGTTACGATGAATGAACATGGGCGCCTAGAAGTAGATATCAAGAGGTAAGTTGCGCTTTAAAGTTACCAACACCGAAGTTGATTCTACATCAACACTCTTGCAGGTATGCTAAAGTTGAAAAAATTCCCGGAGGAGCTATTGATGAGTCTTACGTGCTTCGAGGTATCATGGTTAACAAAGATGTTACCCATCCAAAGATGCGACGATACATTCAGAATCCTAGAATTGTGTTGTTAGATTGTCCGTTGGAATATAAGAAGGGTGAAAGCCAGACAAACGTTGAAATAGTTGGCGAGCAGGACTTTACACGAATGCTTCAAATTGAAGAAGAGCACGTTGAAAAAATTTGTGCCGATATTGTTGCCTTGAAGCCTGATGTTGTTTTCACTGAGAAAGGTGTTTCTGACTTGGCGCAACACTTTTTGTTGAAAGCAGGAATTACAGCGATTCGTCGATTAAGGAAAACGGACAACTTACGCATTGCTCGTGCATGTGGTGCTACAATCGTCAACCGTACAGAGGAGCTGACAGAAAAAGACGTTGGAACGGGCGCTGGGCTTTTTGAAGTCAAGAAAATTGGGGATGAATACTTCACTTTCATAACTGAATGCAAAGATCCAAAGGCTTGTACAATTCTTCTCCGCGGAGCATCCAAAGACATTCTCAGCGAGACTGAGCGTAACCTTCAAGATGCTCTTCATGTAGCTAGGAACTTGGTTCTTGAACCAAAATTAGTCCCTGGCGGAGGAGCCATTGAAATGGCACTATCACAAGCTTTAACGAGTAAACAAGTCAAAGGTCCATACAGTGCGGTAGCTCAAGCTCTAGAAATTATTCCACGTACATTAGCGCAAAATTGTGGCGCCAATACAATTCGTACGTTAACAGCACTGCGTGCAAAGCATGCATCACATTCAGGAGACACTGGAGTATGTGCTTGGGGTATTGATGGAGAATCGGGTGAAATAGTTGATATGAAAGTTAAAGGCGTTTGGGAGCCATTATCAGTTAAAATGCAAGTTTACAAAACTGCTGTTGAGACAGCTATTTTATTGTTGCGTATTGACGACATTGTCTCTGGATCGAAAAAGAAGGGCGACACGGAAGGACCCACACCATCGCAAGCAGCAGCTGCTGAAAATGAATAAAATTCGTGTTCATAGGCTCTTTCTATTAAGTTATCACTAATGTTCACTTTCATTCTACGTTCACTAATATTATATGATCGCATTTTCTGTTCCAAATACTTTATTTTAATTTTTTAAACACACTTAAATACACTATTAGTATGTCAAAATTGTGTTTTTACTTTGTATACAAATTAATAATAATTGTATAACCGCTTAAAAATTGCGTTTTAACTCCTCAGTTTCAGTTAATAGAAAGATTTACAACCCAAGGCAAACTTTTTAAGGTTTATTCCTAAATTAAAAGAAATATTCAGTGCATTCAATTATCAAAACATTAAACCCTATCTGTCTAAGTTGCATCATTATTTTTGGGTTGGTAATTAAAGCCACATAATTCTTCCGGAAGTGAAACCAAGAGGGTTATTTGTGAATATGTTTTATGTGATACCATCCCTACGGAGTATTTCTCTGGTCAGCGGAGAAATGAGCGCGCCCGAGGAGATAAGCGAAGGGTAAAAATACTTCATAATAAATTATAGCCATATGAAAAATTGTGCATTAAAAAAATCGCATTTCAAGGTTGATTACGGTTACGAGAAATAAATCCTATGTTCGTTGCCTCGATGTTCCTCTCGATGAGTATCTGTACTTTACTGAATATGTCAAAATGATGCTCAGTAAAGCACAAAAAGTGGTCATGTTCCTTCGACAACTCTCCAGATACATTGATCAAACGTTCAAATATATCTGTTACAAGACCTGTCGTGAAATACGGATGTCAGATTTGGTATAATTAGAGTGCTACTACAATAGAAAGATTTAAAGAGTTTTCGAAAGGAAATCTCTTCGTACATGTACTGGTCTGCAAAGAAAACCTGAGACTGATTAGAAACACTATACAACGAATCGAATAATTTATCAAACTGCTGAAGTGATGGGAGTTATCTTCATTTTGAATCTACTTCCGAAGTCATGCCGCACTCGGTATCTGTGTGCAAAAACCTCTAGATTTTCAGCCGTTCCATCCTACAGATAGGTACATTTAGACTTTTCTCACCATTCCCTTTATCCCTCCAGAAGTATTCGTGCATTTGAATTTGAAACGGATGCTTTTGATTCTAACGGTTTCCGGTTAGATATCATATATGTAAACGGGCCACCAATACGAAGATAAAGGCTGACTATATATGCATTTGCAAGTTGCTGCCATATGGCTTTTATCTTACGTCAAAGACGCTTTATTCAATACTAGTCGTTATAAATTCTCAAAGAATATAAAGCAAATTTTAAAGCAAAAAAACACGAAAACTTAATGGTCCAAATGGCTCTCTAAATTTATGCGTTATAAATGAAAAATATTTAATCAAAAAAAAAACAATTCAAATTAAATTAAAATTATTACATATTTTATGGTTCAATTGGAAAAAGGAGAAAAACCAACCAACACTATTCAAAAATTATTTATAATTTATCTTACGTCGGTTTCGTTCATCAGCGATGATGTTGCGGATGTCATCATCACAGCAAACATTGTCGGGGGTGATAACCTCATTTCAGACTTTTCACTTCTTTGTAGGCTTGTCTTTTGTTGATGCTTTTCAATTGTTCGTCAAGTATTTTCTTTTCTAAATTTTAATGATTTGTTTCGCTACTCTTCTGAAATTTTCATTATGTTCTCTAGTCGCCTATATTTTCCTACCTAAAAATTGTTTCCAGATTTTCTTACTTAAATATTGTTTGTACGCCTAATTATTTTTGTCCAACGCACCCTGGCACTCATCATCAAACCAATAATTTCTTTTGCGCGAGCTTGATGTCCGATCATCTGTTCTGCCCCGGTCTTTATTACCGCTTTGGCTTCCGCCCACAGTTCGTTGCACGTTTTCATCGAAGTAAGATGGGAGTCAGCTGCTTGTTCAGGGACTGCGTTCTCTTATATCAATAAATACTAAAAAAAATCCATCAAAAATGATATTATATGCATATAAAATAGATAAACTAATAATTTGTGCTAAAGTTATTGTGGATTTGGGATACCCACTTTAACCCTTTGTCCTGCCGTGGTATGATGAATAAAGAGCGCGCTTATATCTTAAATGGGTGCCAAAAAGGACGAAATTGGACGCCGAATAAACGTTGCAAATAAAGCATATTACTCCGTATATGCTATTCTTAAGTCCAGAGTTATACACAGGCAAATAATTTTCGTATTTGCAAATCACTAATCAAATCTGTGCTGTGATATGGATGTGAAACGTGGGCTCAGACAAGTGAGGCCAAAAAGTGCCTCGAAAAATCTACGTGACAGTGAAACAAAGAACAGAATGGAGAATAAGTTACAAAGATTTGTTGTATGAACTGTTATAGTGTCGCGTGTTATGGTTCGCGGCCAATAATTTTAATGTTCCGGGAAAGTGAAAACGCAATGTCTTTTAATTTAAGTTAAAAGAGTTTATTTAATTACAAAAATGCACAATAATCAATTTAACACTTTCATTAATTTTAAATTTCACTATTAAAAATCTAACACTTGTGCATAAATTTCTTATCGCAATTGTCTTCTAAATCACTTCACTATTACGAAAATCAATTTTCTACTACTCGAATAATATCGCTTCCCACATACTATCGCAGTTCTTATGATCCCCCCCATTCATTCAGCTCACCTTTATATAGGGTCTGTAGTCATTCAACCCAGTTCTCGTACATTGGCGAATTCGCGGGAACATTCGAAAAGTGACTCACTTTCAGATGTTGCTCATGCTTGTTGGGTTCTCGCGGTTTCGAGTAAATTCGTGTTCTTCATTGTTGTGAAAACAATTGCGACAGTAGTTCGCAGAATTATTTGTACATGTAACACTGCCCCCACCTCAGTTCTTTTCGCCCCGAAAAGATGTGTCGCCAGTTGTAGTCTATTCTCCCTGGATGTAATATGGGGCAAGACCGGCCAGGTGCACGATTTTCATTTTGGCTCTTGGCTTACGATGTTCCTGTATTCGATATACGACGTCGTTGATTCGCTTTGCAACTCGGTATGGTCCCTCCCAATTATGTCGCAACTTTGGAGACCTACCCTTTCGCCGTTGCGGGTTATATAGCCATACCAAGTCATCTTGCTGGAAGCCAGTAGAGTTTGCCTTGAGATCATACCTGGTCTTCATGCGGTCAGTAGCTGATTCGAGGTGATTTCGCACTGTCCGATGAATCTGGTTCAACCGTTGCCTTAGATCATTTGCGTACTCCGAGATCGTTTGGGGTTTCTCAGGGGGTGTTCCGAACTTTATATCGGCTGGCAGACGAATAGTCTTTCCAAAAAGGACTTTGGCTGGGGCTTGGCCCGTCGATGCATGTTCGGCAGCTCTGTACGCCATCAAAAATAGTGGGATATGTCGGTCCCAATCCCTTTGGTTCTCGTCAACCATCTTGGCCAGATGTTTATTGAGCGTGCCGTTGAACCGTTCGACCATTCCATCGGATTGGGGATGCAGCGGTGTTGTCCACGTTTTCCGTATTCCCAGTAGTTCACACATTTCGCCAAAAACTAGTGACTCAAAGTTTCGGCCTTGGTCTGAATGTAATTCGCAAGGTACGCCGTACCTACTGACCCAATTTAACATTAGCTGTTCAGCTACGGTAGTTGCTTCCTGGTTGGGAATGGGGTAGACCTCGGGCCACTTGCTGAAATAATCGGCTACAACCAGCGTATATCGATTTCCCCATTCAGATTCAGGAAAGGGACCTGCGATGTCAACAGCAATCCTTTCAAACGGTACCCCCAAGTTATAGGTTTGCATTTGTCCTCTCAGTCGTCGTTTTGGGCCTTTGACGGAAGCGCAAATTGTGCATCTGCGACACCAGTCCTCTACGTCTTCTCGAGCGTGGAGCCAGTAGAACCTTTCCCGCAATTTCGCTAAGGTCTTGTTAACACCAAGGTGGCCTCCCGAGGATCCTTCATGCATTTCCTTAACCACATCGTGGATTCGGCTTTTGGGAAGTAAAGTTTGCATCCTATAGGAGCTGCCATCCGCCGTTTCCCATTTCCGCTTGAGCACGCCACCCTCCACCTGAAGGGAGTTCCATTGTGCCCAATAGCTTTTCAGGGTTGCGCCATGCGTTGAAACGTCTTTCCACTCAGGTCGCCCAGTTGTCTCCTTCCATAAGAGCAATGGTCCGATGTCTTCATTGGCTAACTGGGCATTTCGAATCTCCTCCGATGACCAACCTTCATCGAATCCGGCCGTTATCACTCGCAGATCAACGGTCGGCTCCTTTTCCTCAATCCGCCGGCAATGCTTGCAGTTAGCTGGACATGGATGACGAGTTGGGGCGTCAGCATTTCCATGAACTCTGCCCTTGTGAAGTAGTTGGGGCCTCACTAGGTCTGGTCGAATAGTCGATCGGGTTGCACCAGTGTCGTTTGTTATGGTGCAATGTTCTTCATCAACTTGACCAGGAAGGCATCTGTCTGCTTCTCCACGATGTTGCTTTGGCACGGTGATGGTGGTGCTGGGGATGTCGATCCTCCTAGCTAACGTTTGCCCCACGAAGTTGGCCCTTGCAGTTTAATGGGCCTCCATTCTAGGCTCCTGACACGGTCTGGATCTCCACCATCCTGGGCAATATCTCCGTTTTCTTCGCTTCTTGCAGTCTCTTTGCAGGTGCCCCTTCTCACCGCAATCCCAGCATCTAGGCGCTCCATTTGCCGGTGGCTCTCGCTCATTTTCCACGCGCTCACACCTGCACTCGTCTGCCACTACCTCACGGACCCGGGCAGTGGTACGAGTCACATTTTGTGTTGCCTCGAAGTTAAGACTGTAAATCAATGCGTCCTTAACCGTTTGCTTTTGAGCGAACTGCACGGCTTGTTGCAATTCCTTGTCCTTTAAGGCGCTGATGAATGCTTCTGTTGCTACGTCATCTCGATGTTCTGAGTCGTACGCTGCTTAAGCCAAAAGTGCCAGTCACTCAATGTCTTGGGCTAGCTGCTGCAAGGGTTCGCTAGACTTCTGCGTCCGATGCCGTAGCTGTGCCCGGTAAATCTGCTTCAGATGATCGTCTCCATAGCGCATGTCCAGCGCATTCATTATAGCAGCCGGGTTTGAATGCAACTCAACGGGGATAGTCTGCAAAAGCTCGGCAGCTGGGCCTCTTAGAGCAAGAATTAATGCAGTTGCTCGTTCCTGCTCATTCCAGTGATTTATCCTAGCTGCGGCTTCAAACTGGATTTTGTAAATACTCCAGACCGTTTGCCCGTCGAATATTGGTGCTTGCACATTTCTAGATGAGCTTTGCGCTGCGGTTATAAGTGGGGCTGGTGAGGCGGTTACTACTGCCTTCGCTGCCTCCAAGTCCTTTTTCACTTTTTCCATCTCATGGTTGATTCTCTCCTCGACCTGGCTGATCTCAAGGTTGATTCTCTCCTCGACCTGGTATACCTTTTCCTCGAAGCATTAAATTTGGCTGTTGAGACTACTGAGCTCCGCTTTTATTTCGGTTGACTGTTTTTGCAAATCCGCCTTGATTTCGATCGCTTGTTGGTCCATTTTTGCTGATTGTTCATTTAGCTTCGTTGATTGTTCATCTAGCTTCGTAGTTAAATTGGACGACTGTTCATTGAGCTTCGCAGTTAAATTGGATGACTGTTGTCGCTGCTCTTGCTGCATCAGCATCAACATTTGCATCAGCGCATTTACTGGTTCCTTTGGTTTCGCTGTTTCGTCTTCACTACCTTCTGCGCCTTTTTCTGCATCTGTAGGCTCACCTGAATTCAGATACGCACCTTCCGATTCAATCGCATCACGCAAGCGTGCAATCAGTGTGGCCTTTGTACCTTGCGTAGCCAGGTTTCGCTGTTCCAACTCTTCCTTAAGCTCCGACATGGTCAATTCATTAATTTTTAAGCTTAGGCTTCGTGGCATTTTTAATGTTTCTTTAAATTTTACTATTGTGCACTATAAAAATGTTCAAATTTTCACTTTCAAAATTTTAATCTCACTTCTCGACACCATTGTCGCGTGTTATGGTTCGTGGCCAATAATTTTAATGTTCCGGGAAAGTGAAAACGCAATATCTTTTAATTTAAGTTAAAAGAGTTTATTTAATTACAAAAATGCACAATAATCAATTTAACACTTTCACTAATTTTAAATTTCACTATTAAAAATCTAACACTTGTCCATAAATTTCTTATCGCAATTGTCTTCTAAATCACTTCACTATTACGAAAATCACTTTTCTACTACTCGAATAATATTGCTTCCCACATACTATCGCAGTTCTTATCGCGGTCGAATGAATGATGATCCCCCCCATTCATTCAGCTCGCCTTTATATAGGGTCTGTAGTCATTCAACCCAGTTCTCGTACATTGGCGAATTCGCGGGAACATTCGAGCGACTGCAAATGAATGGAGCAGTGACTCACTTTCAGATGTTGCTCATGCTTGTTGGGTTCTCGTGGTTTCGAGTAAAGTCCTGTTCTTCATTGTTGTGAAAACAATTGCGACAGTAGCTCGCAGAATTATTTGTACATGTAACAATAGTAATAATATATTGCAAAGGCGGGCCAAGAGAAAGAATGGAAGAAAACCGATTACCTAAAAGAACATTGAAGGGTATACTACAAGGTACACATCTAGTGGGGAAACCAGGAACTCGATGGGAATACACAATAGAAGCTGACAGTAGATCCTTGCTGGAAGTAATCAACTGGTGAACATGGAGAACCATAATGATTGGAGAAGATTAATCCTGGTGGACAAGGCCCGGCTTGGGTTATCGCGCCATAGATGAGCATTATAGCTTGAATGAAGCCGTTTTCAATATAAACAAGGTCAGTATCCGTATCTGATCCCGTTGTCCATTGAATTACTCTACAGCATTAAGCTGCCGGTGTTTGACTTATGGAGGACATACCCTTCCTGTAATGTACGAGTAAGCAGTGTTCTGTAGAGTATACGTGTATGTGTGTGTAGCAGCAAGTGCTGCCCCCAGCAACAGTTTCACGAAAGGACACTGAAAGCATCAGATCGCAGCCACGCGTCAAGCAGCGAGCACCGTTCAATTTATACCATCATCTCTCATATTCTTTTATTAATAATAAATATTATTTGTTCTACTATGAAACCGTGCACTTTTAATCTAAGAACATAATATTGGCGACGAATGTAAAGTGCGGTGCGTGTAAGCTAGAAAAATTGTGAGGAATTTTCAACTACAATTTTATCGCGAACGGAAGGGTTCAAATAGCAAAGAAAGAGCTAAATTATTGCGCGAAAAAGAAGAATTTGCTAGAACTTTAGAATCTGTGGTTGGTGTAACCGAAACAAAGACAATGTCATTTGAAGGTTCGAAGAAGGTGAAGGTTGTGGCAGTAGCAAAACCGTTTGGAACTTTACATCAAAATGAACGATGTTGAAAAAGAAGTGTTGTTATTATTGACGTCAATTGGCAAAAAATCATACGCTCTTATGAGTAATTTGTGTACCCCAGCTAAACCATCGGAAAAAGACTTTGATGGACTTATGAAAAATCACCTCCAGCCCGCCCCAAGTGAAATAAGTGAACGATATAAGTCCTGAGGCGAATAATCGGAGCGAATGGCGAATTCGATACAACCATGAGCTGTATGAATTTTTAACGATCCGGAGGTCTCAACGATTGTAAGACTGCGGAAGCTGCAATGGGCTGGACACATGAATCGTATGGATGAACAACGGATACCCAAAAAGGTATTCGTTGGGAGAACTGAAGGCGGGAGGCCAGTGGGGAAACCGAGGAAACGCTGGTCTGACTCGGTCGACGAAGACAGTTCATCGCTGCTCGGATTTCGGAATTGGAAGACGCGGTCAATGAACCGAGACAGTTGGAGGCGCTGTTTGCAGGAAGCGAAGGCCCGAGAGGGGCTGTAGTGCTAAGAAGAAGAAGATAAGTTTAAAAAGTACTCGCAGACGGACAGTGAAAACGTACAAAATTTTTGTGCAATGTTAAAAAGTTTGACGCTGAATTGTGGCTTGGTACGGACTAAGACAATAATTTGCGTGGCCAGTTTGTGTGGGGAATCCGATTGGATTCGATAAAAAACAGATTATTGGGCGAAAAATCTAACATTCGACAAAGCTTTGGAGATTTCATCAAGAGATATGGAATTGGCGGCAAGAGACGCTGCAAATATGAGCACGGTGGGGAATTCCGAGAATGTGACCAACTACGTCCAGCAAAACAGAAATAAAGTATCGTTAAATGTCAACAGAGCGTCGTCCGAGAAGAATTCAAAACAAAATGCGAATTGTTATTGTTCTGCAAAAGACGGGACATGTAAGGTCACAGTGCAGGTTTAAGAATTACAGTTGTAATATTTGTGATAGAAAAGGACATTTAGCGGTAGTTTGTACTAAAAAGAGAAGTAATCATAATAATAATAATTTTAGAGATTCAAAGTCGCATCAAAATAAAATGAATTGGAAGCCACACACAAAAAATAATAACCGAGCAGAGAATCAGAATTTCTTAGAAAATCAAAATTTTGTCCAAGAAAAAAGTAGCTCTGAGAATCCGTACGATTCATTGTATAATATTTCAGAGTCGAATAAGATTTTAAATAAAATTGAAATTTGTCTGTCGCTTGAAAATCATAAAATAAATTTTGAAGTGAATACTGGACCGCCGATCACAGCGATATCAGAGTTTTTACAGGGAAAAGAAAAGAAATCGACTCGTAAATTCAAAATCTTCCAAGGTGATGCGATTATTTCAAAAGAAATTTTAGAAGTTACGGTTAAAAGAGAAAATGTAAATAAAAAAACTTGAAATGTTTGTGCTTTCAGGAAACAGCCTTCTGATTTTAGGGAGAGACTGGCTATGATTACTGCATTTCGTCAATAACCATAAATTTGATAGTGGAATGTTGATCAACCAAATTGCAGATGTAGCTTCAAACAAATGCAAAAAGAGAGAGTTTTAGTCCAATTGAAAATAGCGAATGGGCTACACCGATTGTATGTGTTTTGAAGAAAAATGGCAGGTTAAGATTTTGTGGAGATTACAAAGTCACCCTAAATCATTTCATTAAACTGGATAAATATTCTATTCCAAGAGTCCAAGATTTGATGGCCAAGGCAGGAGGTAACGTGATGTTCTCCAAGTTAGATTTGTCGCAAGCGTATTTGCAAGTGAAGTTACATCCTGACGCTCGTCGCCTAACTTTTTTCGACACATTTAGGATTATTTGAGTTGAATAGGGTTTATTTTGGCATTTCCTCTGTTCCTGGGTGATTTCAGAGTTAAATGGAAAATCTTTTTTCTGACATGGATGGATTTTTAGTGTTTTTTGATGACTCCTCATAGGAGGCCGTGATCAAGTAAAGCATGATAGTCGCCTACGTGAAGTTCTGAGACGACTTAAAGAAGCAGGTCTAACGTTGTCGTCAGAAAAGTGTGCATTCGGCTGTTGAGTTTTTGGGCTACAGATTCGATGCAAATGGTATTCATGTTTTGGACAGCAAAGTAGAGGCCATCAAAAAATTCCAACGCCAACATTGGTGAAAGAATTACAGACCTTTTTGGGCATAATGAATTATTACAACAAGTGCATAAAAAATTATGCCAATATTGTGAACCCCTTGTTCAAAAAAGATATGGTGTTGGTCAAGTAACTGAAATAGCATTTGAAAAGGGAAAGAAAAGTTTAGAATCAGCAGTAAAGATAACTCGTGACGCATCTCCAATCGGAATTGGAGCGGTTCTGTTGCATATTTTTAAAAATGGGGTTGATAAACCAGTTGCGTTTGTATCAAAAACGCTAACGTGCGCAGAAAAAAATTATTCGTAATTGCTTTAGTCTATGGAGTGAAGCAATTTCATCAGTATGTTTTCGGTCGTAAATTCATACTAGAAACAGATCACAGACATCTAATGTACTCGTAGATATTTGGAAACAAAAAAGAATTGCCACAAATGGCAGCTAGTAGAGTTCAAAGGTGGATTGTTTTCTTAACAGGACATGACTACGAGATGCGTCATATACAGGGTGTAAAAAATTGTCATGCAGATTGCTTATCTCATTTTCCAAATCATTATACAATATAAAAGAAAAATCAGAAATTGAAATTTCATATTTGAATATTGTTGAAGAAAATGCAAAAATCGTTTCAGCAGAAACGTTTAAATTGGAGACTCAACACGACTCGACTATTAAAAAAGTTTATAAATTTTTAAAAGCCGAATAGCCCGATAAAGTAGAAGACTCGTTGAAAATTTTTAAAAGTCGAGCTTGCGAGTTAACTTTAGAAAAAGGCTGTATAATGTGGGGTCATCGACTGGTGATTCCAGAATCCTTAAAAGGGAAGCTTTTGAAAGAGTTGTACCATGCTCACATGGGAGTAGTCAAAATGAAGGCTTCAGCTAGATTGTACAATTGGTGGCCTAAAATTGATAAGGACATTGAGGATGTCTGTAAGAAATGCGAGTTGTGTTTAGAGAGTTCACAAAATCCACCACAAGTAAATGAAAGGTTACACACAGATTTTTTAAGGGCTTGTAAATAATCGAATATTCTTAGCTATCGTAGGTGCTCATTCAAAGTGGGTTGATATAAAAGAAATGAAGAACATAACCACTGAAAAAAGTATTGCTGCAATGAACAAATATTTTTGCACGTGGGGATTCCCGGAAAGAATAGTGTCTGACCATGGACCCAGCTTATGTTCTACAGAATTTGAAAATTTCTTAAGTGAAAGGCGAGTCCGCCATATAAAGTCAGCGCCGTAGCATCCAGCATCAAATGGAGCGGCGGAAAACGTGGTAAAAACTTTTAAAAGCAAATAGAAGTTGCTAAGTAGATCAATGTGCAAAAGTATTTGTTCTATTACAGATTGTCTCCCCATTGTACCACTGGTGTATCGCCAGCAGAACTGCAAGTGGGCAGAAAATTTAGGACATCATGGGACTTATTGAAAGTAAGGGTGGGGGAATCTGCAGAGAAAAAACAGAATCAGGAAATTAGATTTAGCACAGGCAATCGGCAAGTTAATTTTGATCCAAACGAAATTGTTATGCCAAAAAACTATGCTACGGATAAATGGGAAAAATCTCGTATTGTCAAACCATTGGGCCCAGTAACGTTTGAGGTTGAAACGCTAAATCAAGATATCATGAAACGCCATTCCGACCAATTAAAACATTGTAAATTAAATCTGACTAATGACAGTACGGTAGAAACTGCAAAAGAACAATCAAAAATGTCGACGAAAATATGGTTAATCGTTCTCATAATGTAAGTGTCACTGATAATAATCAAAATTTCGACATGCCCTTACTAGACAATCTGCCTTGATATCTCACTCAACTCAAATCAATAGAAAAGGTCACGAAAGACTCATTTCTCGTGTTGATTACATTAACGTTAAACTTTACTGTTCAAATGAGCGATAACGCTTAACGACTCAAATCACTCCAATCATTAATGAAGGTGGGTAATCCTTTAGAGCATTAAAAATTGTACCAATTTTTGTTTATTTCTTACATGTCACTCAATCTTGAGAAACTACCGTCCTAATATTAATGCTATATATTTTAATAATACTTCAAGAGGGTTGCATGGTTCTTCCCAATGACCCGCGAACCAAATCGCTAACTCTACCTACCGAATAAATCTGGCTAACTAATAACCCCGAGGGGCTGCACATTTATCAGTCGGACTTGTGAGATAAACACATGAAATTAAAAACATGGATTATGCTGATCAGTGCGAACTATGCCAAGGTCACATTACGTCTGCCAACATAGGAAAATTGAGTAAAAAAATTTATTCTAGATATAATTGTTGCGAGTTTCCAATTATATTTTAAAACAATTTTAATATTTAATATTTTATTTAACTAAGGAACAGTCGCTAATTTAAAGAACATTTTTAATTAATAGGAGGACTTTTTAAATGCTCGGGAAGATCTTGTAATTCAACTTTGGTCGCCTTTAATGCTACACCTTCAGGTAAATTCCTTTCGATGTATTCAAGAAATGTGTTCAGCGTCGAACCTGTCAGCTTATGAAAATGCATGAATCGAAAATATGTACGAACTTCATATTGAACTCGATGCTTTTTATATATGTGTACGGATTTAAGAAGAGTGAGTCGATCGTGTTGGGCTCTTTTAGGTGCAAAACTGTAAGATATTAATGATAAGTATTTCAAAAAGTTGGCATTAATTTGAGTACCATTTTCCAACTTCAATGCCAAGATGTTCCGCAGCATTTGTGGCGAACCATGAATAACTTTTCATTACGGCTGGATCAATTCCACGCAGTTCTATTTCCAGTCGGCTGTAAAGTTTATCAAGCTTTCCTTCATCCTTGCTTACTGCACTAGTGTCGGGTTTGGTTGATGATTGTTGAGAAAGCGTACGAACATTTTTCGCAGGAGTTATCAGCGCATTATTGTGCAGAACTCTACCTATATTCTAGGGAAAATGTAATTTATCAATTAAAGGCATATATACGAGAAGAAATAGACGATACTTACTCTAAGCATTTTCACTGGATAGGTTATTGGACACAACAGTAGAGAATGTCTAAGTAAGACAGCTGCTATAGGACTTATAATGTTGGATCTAGAAGTAAATTTTATTTCAATTATCACCTGATTTAAGTGAGTCGGTTTAAAATTATTATTCTCTACATAAAGAAATATAGCCAAATACGAAAGTTTATAAATAAAAAGCACAGAAGCAACAGAAGTCGCTATTGAATGGAAAGTACAGTTTTATAAGCCACTGTAAACGTCAAAGCAATCATTCGCCCTCGATCCTCCGGTCCTCCTATCTGCTTGTCAATTTAAATGACAGTTAAAATGTCGTTTATATTTTGACTGCACGTCGTTGCCCTGTAATTGGAGATGTTTTGGAATTTTTGAAATAAAATGTCCATTAACATTACAGTTCATGGAAACACATTAGAAAAAGTAGCCCGTAAAACAGTTCTTAGTGATCCCGATTACGTTAGAAAAGAACAATTGGCCGAAAGGCGTAAGCAACGAATAGAGCAGGTATATATCAGTTAGTGTGAGAATCCTAATGTCAGTTACTAACGAAAGATTACTAAAGGTACGTCAGCAATCAAAACAAGTTGCTCAAAAGGTGCGTAAGAATGTTGAGGATGAAATTAAGAAACAAGAAAAGCGCATTGAAGAGCTGAAGCAAAAAGAGTTACTTGAATGGCGGGAAAAGGCACTTGCAGAAGCACAACAGCGACAAGAGAAAGTTTTAAAAGCGGTTGGCGCAGCACACCGCGCAGCACTAGATGAACGCCAAGCAGAAAATCAATTGGAAAAAGAGAAAATGCTTAGGAACCAACGGGCCAAACAACGAGGTAGAGATGCTTTGCAGCAGGAAAAAGCGTCAAAGATTCAAAAAGAAAAGTTGAGACAACCAATTAACTTCGATAAACCCAGTAAGCGAGAATCTGCAAGTAATCCTGGGTCTTCCTTTATTCCATCTCGTTTGGAAAACGTTGAGGAAGAATCAAGCACATCATCAAGCGAAGACGAAAAAAAGTCGTCTGTTTCACTAAAGCAAAACAAAGCTGTTATGATGGATATCAATACTGACAGTGATGATTCTTCATCATCAATAAGTGTGCTGGATTCACATGAAGACTCGAACCGGCATTTTTACAGAACTAAGGAGAAGTGTGGAAGTTCGGAGCCGACCAAATATTCATACAATGCGCATGATTACCACCAAAACGATACATCGACTTCCGAACGCACGAGCTCACTAGAAAACCCCAAGCCAAGACAGTTCACAAAAATTACGGAACTAGTTGAAAAGAGAAAAACGAAGGCGGTTAGTCTGAGTACTTTAGAAATTGCGAGACCCACAGAAGTGAGTGGAACACCAGTTAAGTCTTGTCTGAAAAGCAATCCACAGCAGGAATCTGTGGCTTCAACCATAAAAACACAAACGCATGAAACAATAAAGCCTTCTGTTTTTTCGAAACCTAGATCAGAAACTTCTAACAGTGTTCAGTTTTACGATTACGACAATAAATTTTCTAAGAAGTATGAGCCAAAAGAAAAAGTAGTCAAGCCAATTGCTAAGCCTGTAAATCAAATGAACGCTATGGATCGTGCTCAAGTTGAATTGCAACTGCAACAAAAAGAGAAGGAAAAGCAGTTAGGAATGCGGTAAGTTTACTAATTGAATAATTATAGTAATAATTAGATTGAATAATTATAGTAACTGTCATTTATGTAATAGAGGGTAAACCATTAATTTTTATATTTTCATCAATGAATTCTGGCCTTGTAAATTTTTTCTTAGGAATTCTTCTCGTCATCCATTTAAAGAATATTTAAACAAATCGGCGTATAATTAGTTGGTCATTCTAAAGAGCCTGATCTAAACTTCGAAATAACTATATTATCCTTCAATTCCCATAGAAAAATTCCATTCGACATAAGCAAAAAGCTAGAACAGCAGAAATAATTTTAATATCTTTTGCCAAAATATCACTAACTAAAAAACAATTCTTCAAAGAATTAATAATACAACTGTAATGCTATATGTAAGTTTAAGAAATATTGGTGTAGGGTTTCAATTTCAAGATTTACCAAAGCTGCTTTTCTAATTTCCCTAATAACTTCTCTAGTAATCAATTTATTGTTTCTAGAAAACATTCTTACGCTAATAGCTTCTACGGTATTTAATTATATAGGAAATGGTTTAAAAAACGGTTTGAAATTTTTTAATCATATTCCAACTGATTCATTAATTCTTTTGCGAAAGGCACAAACACTTTTTCAGCCGCACCAACTAATAAAGTACACATATCTAATTCCGGCAATCTAGCTAATCTTAAAAGTTATACACTAGTATTGAGCCCTTGTTGTTGTTGTCCTCTCCGAAGACACATCATATATCCACCTGTTAACTTAGAGGTTCCCTGTGACGGGCTAATGAAGTTTTGTAATAAAATGAACACAACTTATTCCAGCGGAACTTTTTTAACAAAAGTCGCTTTCCTTTAAGCTTTCGTATAAAATTGCACTAGACATCAAGCAAGTACTAAGCTGTATTAGTATAAAAAATAATCAGTTCTCGGTCAGAAGCTAGCGTCAGAAACAAAATCAATATACTCATGAGGTGTTCTTCAATAAGTTCCAATCAATATGCATAATTATTCCCCTATCGACCTCAAGCAAAATAATTATAACTGACATCTACTAACAGTTGATCGTCTTGACAAAGACCAAAATTTTATTTAGAATGATGAGATCCAGATCACATACGAGCTGTAAAACACCTCAATATCGTAGTGCTTATGACGAGCGAATCTTTCTGTTGATCAGTTACCAATTTTTAATGCGAAATGCTGTACACCGAATCATCGCTGAAAGCATAAAAATGGTGGTAGTATCAATCGATGTGATATAACGGATGAGACTGGGTTGGGAAGGTTGTAACTGTCCTGGTGAATATCAGCCATCAGTAACTTAGTCAGTGGGTGTTTGTACGGTAGTAGCATTGGATGTTTTGTATTGAATGACAGGTTTGATGCCTCTAGTCTGCCTCCAACACGCAGTATTCCTCTTTCGTCAAGAAAAGATGTCAGGTCAACGATAGGGCTATTGGTGTGGAGCTCTCTCTAATGAAATAGGAACTTTAGTTCCTCACGAAATTCATCTTGCTGGGATATACGTTACAATGGCGGTGACGATGACAGGGCCCATAATACCCAGTGGATCAGACATCCTAGCGATGTCGGAAGAGACCGTCCTCTTCGTTATTTTTGTGTTCCTCGTGTTTATATTGATCCGTAATTGAAAATCATCATCCTTAGGAAGCCAAGTCAGGCCGAGCGTTTTACAGATGTCTTGAGTGTGACTGCTAAAATCCAATTGCACTTCTTTGTCGTCAAAGGCAACCATTTATGGAGCTTGTGGAGCACACGATTTGTGGAGCTTCATTCCGGCGCCTTCTAATATTTTGATTGTTCATTTTGTGCTTGAACTGCTTCTGCTAAGGTATCTAAGCCCGTCGTGACGTCACCCACATAAAAATCTCGATTTTATACATTGGCACCAAGTGGATAACGCTGAATTTCTTCTTGATCGAGCCTCTGGAGGGATTTAGTTGCCAAATATGGAGCACATGTCGTTCCATATGTCACGGTGTTTAACTGGTCGTAACGTAGTGGCTGATTTGATTTATTCCTCTAGTTCAACAGTTGATATTTACGGTCATCAGGATCCAACACTATCTGCCGGTACATCTTTTGTATGTCAGCTGTAAAAACATAGCGAGGCAGTCGGAAACGGAGCAAGATTGAAAACAAATCCTCTTGGATTCTTGGCCCAGTATGCAGTATGTCGTTCAAAGAGATATTTGTAGATGTCTTGCAGGAGGCATCAAAGACTGCCCTGAATTTAGTTGTGCTACTTTTGGGTTTTTGGACACAATGGTATAGAAGAAAATAACGTGAGCCTTCATACGATTGCAAGGCCATCCCTTGCATATGACCGAGGTTGATGTATTCATTTATGAACTTCTTATAGTGCCTCTCCAGCTCAGGTTTTTTTTAAGCCTCCGTTCTATTCCGAAGAATCTGCGAGTGGCAGTATCCTCTGACTTGCCTAACTTTTCGGGGTCGTCATTGAACGGCAGTCTCACCAGAAAACGGCCCTCGTGGGTTCTTTCCGTCGTCTGTCAGAAATGTGTTTCAAAAGATTTCTCCGCTGAAGTATACTGCGGTTTGCTCTCCGTCGCTTCCTTCAGCCTCCAGAACATTTCAGTTGTATTATTCAGCCTTTGATCTTTTGTAAGAACTCCTCAGGTAACAGCAGCGAGGTGGTCATTGTGAACCTTGCTGGCCAAAATTCATCCAAGAAGCGTATTTTGCAATACTGGCGATTCGCTGCCTAGCTTTATTTGGCCGATGTGTAATAAGTCATAGAAATGTTCAGCACTTAACCGAAGATCGATGCGTTCCGTATCCCGGACTCCTCAGTTTTCTCACTGCACTTTTAACAACAGTAAAAGTTCAAATTAAGATCTTTCATTTGATGCCCATGTTGGTTACCTTTTGCAAAAAAAAAATTAAGGACCACTTTCATATATACGCCCCGTAAAAATGAATACATTTAAAAATTAGATTCTTCTGCTTCGATGGCTCTACAGTCTAAATCAGACTGGCCTCCCGGTTACATCGCATGCTGTATTCTCAATCCATTGAACGCGTCCTCCAATTAGATATTCCTACCCAAGTTCTGCTATCAGCGTCAATTGGGTTCTTCTATCGTTTACGTTTTCCTTGTAGCCGGTTGTCTTCAATTTGTCCCTATAGTACCTTCCTAAGTACCCTAGATTCCGGCATACGGTTGAAATTTCACAAAACTCATCGTTTTAGCGAATTCGCTACAGTTCTTCTTGCTTAATGGGAGTTTTATTCTCCAAAGATATTCGCCATTCAATTTCATCCTTTTCGCTGCCCTCCTTTGTGAGAAGGGCCCCTAAATAGATTAAACTATTTTCTTTGTCGAAGTCACCAAATGGCACACATTTCATTTCGCTGATTTCATAAGATTTTATGCAGGGCCGTCGAGAGAAAATCTGGGCCCGGGGGTAAACCATTACGGGCCCTAAACTCCCCCCCTCCACTCACATGAAACACAACTATAGAATATGCTAAATGAAATATGTACATGCTGATTCTATGAAGAAAAGGGTTATAAAATCGTCGGAAAATTGTTTTTGAAACAAATTGTTTCCATAACAAGCTATATAAATATAAGTTGGTATATCAAAGTATTGAATAGAAATATAGAAAGCAAGTAGTCCACTTTTTGGAGTTAAGAGTTTTATTGTAGTGTCAAGTTAATATATTTAATTATTAATTATAATTGTAAATAAGCTTTTCTCGCTTTCTTGGCTGCAAAATTTCTTATCACAGTATCAAAATCCAACTCCCTAGCTAATGGGGCCTCGATACAAAGAGTGCCAAGTACTGAAACACGCATTTGTGAAGAGCATGATCGATGAAAGTTTTTAATGCGAGCAAGAACACTAAATGAACGTTCAGCACTGGAGACAGTTACATGTATAGTGCAAAATACATGGAGGGCAACACACACATTTGGAAAAATCGTTTCCAAATTTCGAATCAAGATCGCATTTAGCAATGTAAAATGGTGATAACTCGTCTTCGAAGTTGCCTTTGTTTATGTGTTTCAGATGGATCATTTCATCTCCTAAATCTTCAGGAATGTCCAATTTGTGTTTTTGGACGAAATTTGTGGCAGCACTTCGAATTTCGGTTTCGTCCATCGCTGTGAATAAACCATTATGTAAATCCGTCATGGCATTGAACCTATTGGATATTCCCGCAATAACTGAGTCGATGATTACGTAGAAAGTGTTCCTTTTGAAATGGGTCTCTTGATCGTCTGCACTCGTGTCATCATCATCTTCAGTTTCATCGAAACACCTCTTGCGTTTTTTCTTTCGAGTATTAGGGAAGGTTAATAAAATCCCCAATTGAATGGCAACCGTTTTGCATTCACTTAAAATGTCATCCCATCGATTTCCAATCAAATTCAAGTCAAACAGCAAACTTTCGAGATTTTGATCTTCGATGATGATAGTAGCGTCTCTGGTTTGAAGAATGATTGTCCTTTCATTGATAGCTATCAATATCTTAAACCAAATTGAGGACATTAGGATTTTTGGATGTATTTTAGAACGCCGTTGACATCACTACGAGTCTCCGGAGTCAGATTTAATTTAGTTAAACCTTCTAGTGCTTCATGTAATCCTGAAGTAAGTTTGGCAAAAGATTTAACTGGCTCAGCTCTAGTAGACCACCTTGTATCTGAAAGTCTGTGAAGGAAACCCGTTATACTTTTTTTGGGAATTTCACAACGTTGTGGACTGCTGCTGAAACTGTTATAGCATTTTTGAACAACTCCGAAAAAAGTGATTGCTGCCTCACAGCATTCTGCAGAGTCAACACCACATAAATTGAGACTATGTGTTGTACAGGGCGAATAAACAGCATTTTCTCCAGAATATGACGTTGGGCGCCATTACATGATCCTTTCATATTAGCACCATTGTCGTATCCTTGTGCTCGACAGTCTTCCCAAGGAATGTTAACATAGTATTCTCTTCTAGAGTATCGAAAATTAAACCAGCAATCGCTTGGCCAGTTTTTGGTTAAAATCGCCAAAAGCCAGAAATCGTTCTTGAATTGTAAATATCTTTTTCTTCGACTTAAAATTAACTTACCACAAAATAAACGTAGTTTGATCGACGTGGCTCGAATTAGGTGTAGCATCAACGATGATAGCGAAGTATTTGGCACTTTTACATTCTTTCAGTATGGCCGATTTAACGTGTTCAGCACAGATTTGAATAAATTCGTTTTGAATCTCAACCGAAAGATAGTGGACCTGCAAACCTTTGTGCTGTTGTTGACTAATCCTAACCTTCTCTAAATGTTCGCGAAGTATCGGTTCGTAATGACTGATCAGTTCAAAATCTCCAAAAAATGTCCATTGTTCCGTTCTTCGAGAAGATTGCTAGCACCTCTGAATGATAGGCCCCTTTCGCCAAGAAACAAAATGGTGTCTAGGATTCGACGTAAAATTTCGTGTCATTTTCTAGTTTCACTGATGATCTGTTCATTTATCATACAGTTTTTTTCATGCTTGGTTTCTTGAGTACTCTGTATTACAGCAAAGTTGTGGACGATTGAAAAGGTTGGTACGTTCATAAGGCTACTCCACACCAACCAATCTCGATCCACCTTCTCTCTATTTGGCAAAGTCTTCGATAAAAGCGAGGCGAGAAATGGCTCATCGTTACGATCACGTGGAATAGAAGACGGCATCTTTTGGTGACCTCGACGAATTATATCGTTCACCTCGTCGGATCGGACAAATTCAGTACATACAGAGCCAATATCATAATCATAAAGATACAGCTGTTCTTCGCATGGATGATCAATGTCGATTTCAGAGTTTTTAGTACCCTAGTTTTGAATAACTACGTCATTGTTTGCAGCTTCCACTGATTTGTCTCTTTCTGAAGAAACGGGTAGAACGTCATTTTAACGGTTAAGATAATGCGCAAGATCTAAAAGTGATAAATCATAATATTAAATGTAAATCATATAATCAGCATACTTACAACCTTTAACAGTTCTAACAAGTTTTTCGATCCGAAATTGTATCCGAAGAGGTTTCTTTGCTGTTTAGAATGTTCCTTTTCTTTTTGTCTCGCTCCAAGCGTTCTTTGCGTTTTTGAGCTCCAGACTTGTGCTTGAACATAATGCATCTAATATGAAAATTTTATTTTTAATTACTCTCGATTTTGCTTAATGATATATAGCTAGAGGATTTATGAAATATTTAACAATTTGCTAAATTTGTACTTTCTGTAAGTCTTAAAGTTTGAAAAAATTTCTTACCAATAATCACTTTCATCTCTACGAAATTTAATAACAACTGAAAGAGCCACGTCTTTTCTCACAACTTGCGAATGGAAAATCCAATATTTGACGTATTATGGAAGGAGAGTGGAATTCGATCTATTATGAGATTTTATTTTACTCTGTCAACGTCAATTATACCAAAACTTTCGATCTGCCATTTGATATTTCGACATAACGTCAACAAACAACATTCGTGGATGTAAAAAATATAGCGCACAGCTATTTGGAGATTGAGAGCTTCGCCATGACCATTTGAATAAGAACTTCGAAAATTGCACTCAGCGATGCGACGTGCATACTTCAAAAATTCTCTAATCCCAGTTTATGCGCCCTTGCGCCACCATCTTTAGAAGGTCGGCAAAATTCTCGATGCACAATGATAATGAATGATTTTTACTTACTTATGCCACTGTTTTCTTTTTTGTTTCGCACAACGTTGTGAAAACGACAAACGACAAACAATTACAAAGTGTTGCAGTCTGGACCACAACTTCTGTTAGAATGTCAGATGCACTGCGATTGTAGCCAATAATCATAAGTAGCGCCTACATTGACCAAGTTCACACACTTCAGCGTGCTGCCAGTTGCAAATAGATTAATCAGGCTTTCTTAGACGAAAAGGACGCGACGTCGAGGAAGCCAAAACGTACTAAAGAGGTTTGCACATGTCAAAACAACCAAGCAGCACAATCTAAAATAAATGCATGCCCATCAGCTTCGCCTCAGAAATTTTTAGAAGGCTCAAGGCAATCATTCAACCATCGATAGTTCAAGTGAAAAGATCATGCGAATCATGCATGGCAGATGAGAAATGTGTGCTTGGTCATGGCGAGAAACCCGTGACAATGCTGTGCGGCAGTGCGTAGGTCGTGTGCTTTTGACGATGGTTGGCAATGGATTGAGTATGATACAAATACATAGATTAAATGTGTATCGTATAGAAAATGAACATGGGCGGCATGTTGAGCCCCGTAGACCTGAGACAGTATCCAGCTAATTTGTTTGCGGCCACTGGTCGCAAACTTGACTGCGGCCACGTGTAAACTCGCCCATTCAACTGCGCCACGAGCAGCACGGCAAAATAAACACGCCGAATTTGGAATAAATGCTAAACAATCATTTTCGGTTCTAAATTCAGTTATTTGCTAATTTACGATTTTTAGGAATTTATTCTCAAGTGGTAAGAATTTCAGGAGAAGAAAATACAAATTTTTTTATTGGTGAATTAGACCTTCGGGCCCCTTTAGGAAGGCCGGGCCCGGGAAAATTCCCCCCATCTCCCCCCCCTCGCCAGCCCTGATTGTATGCTATTCGATCGGTCTTGGTTTAGTAAAATGGCTTTGATTCCAAAAGTCCTTAGGTTTTGCGATAGTGTAGGATAAATGTCGGCACTCTTTTTAAATAAACTGACATTTGATGTGTTGTTCTGTAAACCACCACCAGAAGTCAGAAAGTTACAGGAGTCAATCTATCTGGGAAAATGCTGAATTTTATTCTTAATTTTCACGAAAATCAAAAGTTTTTCGCACAAACGTCCAAAGCAAACATAATTTTTTTACATTAAGTCCTATCGAACGATATCAAAATCTTATGAAACCAGGAAAATTATATTCGTGCTCCGTTTTGTTATCTTTTCATTCACCAGCAGTCGCACTTAGTTTCCTGATTGAGCTAGGTCTTGAAACGCCCCCTACGGCGGAAAAGAGATCGAACCAAATTAATTTGGTGATCTTTATACATCGATATACCCAACATTTTTCTTTTTCCAATATTTGCTTCACTGAAAAGATTCGATCAATAGTCGATACTCCTCCTCTGAATTCACTCAGAAGATTCCTTCAGCGTAAACTTTGCATTTTCCTTATAGCATTAAATTTCTAATAAATATTTCATTTTGTTTTCTCCTAGACAAAAAGCAGAAGAAAGAGGAAAGCGAGCTTTAGAAACCGAAAAAATTCGCCGAGATTGTGAATTGCTTAAACATCAACTTGTATCTCTAAATCGAGACTATGGATTTTTGTGCGGGAATGATGCCCAACAACCTGTAAGATAACTGAATTCTGTTAATTTTCAATGTGACTGATAAGTATTCATTCTTAACTTTAGATGACAATTTTCGCAGCCAAACAATTGGATGAAGAAGCCTTGGAACGTCAAAGACCTGTTGTTTTCCCTGTTGATAATCAATCGAGTAAGCCTGCAGAAAAAATCCTAAATAAACGAAAGGATCAAAAAGAAGATGTAAAGCATGACAAAAAGAAACCATCTTCTATGCATGAAGCAAATGTTGCGTCCATACAAAATTCGAATTCAATCCCAAATCCAAAAAGCATTGATGTGATGAGTAGTATTGACAGTTGCGCATCGGTATTTTTGGGATACGTTAACAGACAATCGGAACAAATCTCAGAAGATATTAAACATTGCAAAAACACGAATACTCTTAAAGAGTTGATTCGATTACTTGAAAAAATTAGTGGTCTTCGTAACGATATAATTAGAGAAATAGAAAATTGCAAGATGAAAAGTAATGAGAGTTCAGTAGATTTAACGAAAATAGCTCAAGCAATTAACGATTTACGCAAAGAGCGTGAGGAAATATTGTCAGAAGAAAAAGAAAATATTGAATTCATGAAGAAACTGTTAGAAAAACGTGAAAAACGCCTGAAAGAAAAGGAAAAGCATGTGAAAAGAAAATTGCTTCAAATTGCTGAAAGTCAACTGGCCAGTGAAACCGCTAAAGTGGAAAAGTCTGCAGAAGAAAAAAAGACACCTATTGAAAGTAGTGAGGAACAACATCGAATACCTACTAAAGCGCTTCCAATCGAAATTATTATAAAACTACGAAACGAAACCATTAGCCAACAGATTAAATCTCCCTATAAAAGTCCAAGAAAAAGATCCAGTTTGATTCAAGACTTTAAGCACACAAAACGAAAGAAAGTTATTCACAAACAAAAACCAATTGAGAATACTGAAAGAAAGAAAAGTAAATCTGATGAGTCACCTGCAAAGAGTCGGAGCTCAACATCTTATATGAGTCCTCCTGAGCTTATGCACACTGAATTGGGAAAAATTTTATCTGCTCCGGTGCTCAAAGGTATGCCCGAAAGTAAACATGTGGAGCTTGAAACTGAACGGTCTGTTCCACAGAAAGAAAGTAAAATGAATCCAGTTCTCATGCATTACATTCAAAGATTACTTGGCATGTCTCGCAGTTCCATCGATATGCTAGGGGTTAGTAGTTCAGAAATAGAAACTCCTTCTTCGTCAATCATTGCAAATCCAGCAAATGGGTCAGAAACAGACAGTTTGGTTGTTCAAAATGAGCGCCTACAACGGTTGCAAGAATTCATTAACGACAATTATAGTTTGATTAGTGAACTCGAGGAATCAATCAAGTCGAATAAATCAATTAACTCTTCGACTGCATCCTCGCACAAAATAATGGAAAAGATATGGAAGGAAGCATTGAAAAAACAAGAAAATAGATTGAACGTTGCTGGTATTGAAAAGCAGTTGAAATCGATTTTGAAAAAGAAATTATCTAGAGAAGAATCTAGGCGCTCAGTAAATACTCCCCGGAAAACTAAGAAATCAGTTGAGACTCAGGTCTCCGATATATCGAAGTCTGAAAAGTCGGTTGAGGTTAACCTACCTTCCCCTACTCCAAAGGCGCACATGCAGGAACCAGTTCGAAGTGAGGCAGCTGAGCACCTTGTAGATAAGTATACCGAATTGACCCAAAACTGTACGAAACGCATAGCTGAACTAACAGACATGATACAAAAGGTACGAAAAGAAAAACAAAAAATTTTGGAAATTACACTAACTTCTAGCAGTGAAAAAGATGGTTCAACAGATTATAAAGATTTGCCGGAGATAAGTGCTGCAAAAAGTGAAGATGGGACATCTTTCCGTCTAGAGGACTTACAAGTTGCGTTAGAAGCTCATCTAGAGACTGAAAGAGCTTGTTTGGAAAAGAATAAATTAACAGGAATAAGCCGTGACAGTGGTATATCATTATCTCGCCCTGTAACTGCTTTGGATACTCATGAAGTAACTGAAACTCAGAAGCCAGGAAAGAGCCCTGATCAAGATATCTTGAAAATCGCGTCACTTTTGCCTAGAGATGTGCTTGAAGAAGCCTGCTTAGCGCTAAAGAGGCAGCACAAGCCACCTCCAACAATCACGAGATATAGTCCGCAACTCGTTGAAGAACGTGTCCATGAACTATCAACAATTTTGGAAGTCGAAACACCTGCCACTTCAAGAATGAACGCTTCAGCTTCTGAGAAGAATGTAATCTCACTGACAAATCAATTAAGTGAAAGTATGAAAAATATTAAGAAATTTCAGACATTCGAAGAATACGTTAATGAACAGAAACTGAATGTGAGTCAATTTATCGATATCGAAACAAATTCTAAGGTTGCCTTTGAAGAACTTGAAGATATCATGAGTAAAGGTAAATTAAAGTACGAGGAATTCCCCTCGATAAACACATTTTTGGGCCATAAGAAACAAACTAAAGACACGCCATTAGATAATTCACATGTTACTCAACAACTTGAAACCACAGGCTATCAACCGTTCCCTTCACACAAATCTTACGTTGATAAATTCGGAGTTACTGGCCTTATTGATTCACAAAGCATTTCGGCTATTTCTATTTCAGAACGTTCCCAGAAGCTTGAAGATACAGAATCAACTGAAAGTCTGCCAGATGTAGTTGCAGAGTTAAAGCAGCGCAATATTCTAAAGCACTCGTTTCGAAATGAAATTGGAACGCATAAACCCGTGACATCTTCAAGTGAATCGACCTCATCTAAAGAATGTGTTGGTGGTAAAACGAAACATTCTTCAGATAACATCACACCCGATAATCAAAATCTTGTAGTGGCAGCTGGCCAAATTAGATCGCCTACTAAAAAAACTACATTTGAGTCTAGGCAGACTAAAACTAATAAACCGTATGTAATTTCGGATGGAAAGATTGTAGAAATAACTGGAATTGACGAGTTGCCAACAACGTCGTCAAAATCTACATCGTCTCCAGAAGATTCTGACTCTTTAGGAAAGGAACTATCGGAAATGGGTTTGAAATGGGCTAGTTTGATGCTTAAGAAGTCTCAACAGTCTATGGAACTAGGAAGCACATCGTCAAGCTTTACATATGAACATATGCGTAAATCATCCACAAAAAAGTCGCCCGAGAAAAACAAAATTTCACCCGAAAAAAGTAGAACTTCTTCCGCGTCGCTTCGCGTTGTTATAGAAAAGGTAAGTCAAGTTGATCAAATCTTATTTTTATGGGTTGAAACAATGATACGGACATAACGTAGGAAAATTAACTTATTGCTCCTTATTCAGAGCATAAACATTATATAGAACTTGCAATCAAGTGTTTATCTGAATTAAAAGAGAGAACATTAAATTTGTAAAAAAGCCACAACAAAAATATACGCATGAAATTGATAACCTGCTTTCCTATGGAAGTCGATTAAAAACGGAATAAACTTTACCTTGTATGTGTTCGATGCTTGCAAGTTTTGCAATATATGTGGAATTATATTCTATCCGTTATTTTTTCAACTCAAATTTGCTCAATTCAAATCTGGTCTACCTGAAACTGCTATTTATTATTATTGTACTCGTATATACTCTGATCTTAGCTTAGTTTTCATTGTTCAAAAATTGTTTTTTTGTTATGTAGTCAAAGGTAAATTCCGTAAAAGCTATGAATAAGTCGCTTCAAACTCAACCAACCAACAAAAATTGGACATAGTTTCTCCATTATCAGAAAAATTGGATTAATATCGCGAGTTCACTCATCCTTATGTGTGCGTCCGTGGTGCTTTATATACCGTACTTGTTGTTGTAACAAAGTAAACCGATGAAATCAAACAGTGTGATTAATTACCAGGCCCATACGTTTAGTTGTTGTAATGACTGAAGCACCGACACCGCATTTGAGTCTTAAAGAGCAATCATTCAATTACGTTCTACATCTTTCCAGTGATTATTCATAGTTTGTCATTCAATTTGTTACTTCGTTGATGATGGAATTATAACGTTTACATCACACGGCATAACAACAGTGAAATGATGTCTCTTACCAGAATGAATTTATTGTGCTACTATTTACATATTTATACACATTTTATTTTCTTACATTTTAATTAAGTCTAAGTATTTTGCTGACTTGATTCTTGTCTCGATTGTTGACTCCAGTGGAAAAATTTGTTGATGGTTGCAGTTCGTGCGGAATTGATGCATTTGTCGCTAGTGAATATGCTAACACGCGTACTCATGCGAAGTTCAAAAATCCAAAAGGAAAGGTTATTGATGGTTGGAGCTCGTGCAGAATTGATAATTTGTCGCTGATAGAATTGCTGACACGCGTACTCGTCTGAGGTTGAGGAATTTTCCAATATGCCGATGCATGTGTGTTGAGCAGATTGTTTTCAGTAGAATTGAAGGTGATGAGAGCAATGTAATGGATGTATCTTAGACATTACCGCCCGCCATGAACTGTCCGAGGTTCTTAGTGATTAAGGCTTGTCGACGTTTCGTATCATATTATCCGTTGCGGTTTTGCTATTATTTGGACTTTTTTGCGACGATACCGAAGCAAGAGAAAGCATACTAATGTGATAATCAAGGTGATTATGACAGAGACGCTGATGTTTGCTCCGTGTTGTCCAATGGTCGACCAAGAAGGAGTCTGGTAGTCCTCGATGATCTCCTGTTCTTGTTGAATGTAAGTTCCAAAGGATTCCTCGGATTTAATGATCTTTGGTGCTGGAAGATTAGGAATGTTTTGTTGGTTTATTGTCTGATTGAGAACAGGTGGGTGTGGAAGTACGTAGACGGAAAGGTTCCTCGTTGCGGCTTTCCAAGAGGCAATGAACAGTGAACTTCCGACTCTAAGGTTGTAGTCCTGGGAAAGTCGTATTACTCCAGTATCATTGAGGATCACGATTTTGCGATCACCTTGAAAAATAGTATGTGCTGGGGTTGCTGATGGGGTTGTAAACATCCAGGTATTTGTATCGTGCAGTTGTTTCCAGACTATACTCTTTAGTTTGAAAGAATGTACGGTACATGGATCTCTGCCAAATACCTTATGCATCTCATTGATTAAGCAATTTGGTTTCAAATTGACATCATAGAGTATAATGATATCCACTAAGTATTGATGGGCTGCGATCCTAGAGAGGTCGTCAGTAGAAGCTTCAAAATATTGTTGCAAGTCATAGTTCACACCTAAAATTGTTGATGGTATATCACATGCTTCGAACGTGTTGTTCCCGATGTTTTCGGGAACTGAGGTGGGTTTTATTAAGTAATACGGGCGCTTATCGATAATGGGAAAGAATGCCAATAAGTTGATACTGTTATCATCCGAATTGATTTGAATGGGTTAGATTACCTGATATAAGATCTGCATATGATCTGGAAACAGCGTTTGTGTTTGATTGATGTCCTGAAAAGCATCGTTAGCTCTGATGCATTCCTAGATGCTTGTTGGTGAAGCAAGGGTTGATAGTAAACTAGAATACTTCCAGTTAACTTCTTGAAGATCGTTTTCAAACAAGTTACATCCCGTCAAAAAGTACCCAGGAGTAATCGTTGTATGGTCACTGCTAACCTCGCATAAAGGACTCGAGTTTACACAGGTTTCTTTTTGTGCTAAAAGGGTGTATAACTCTTCGATCGTTAGTAATTGTTGACCAACTGCCCTTATCAAGTGTCGTTTCATCGATTTTACTCCAGCTTCCCAGATCCCACCAAAGTGGTGCGGGCTGCAGGGAGGAATGAATTTCCAGTGAATTTCCTCGTTAACAAGAAGTTCCTCACAGTGCTTCGTGGCTTCCTTGAATGCCTCCCTCAACTGCCTTTCGCTGCCTAGGAAATTTGTCCCGCAGTCGCTGTATATGGTGTGACATTTGCCTCTTCGGGCAATAAATCGTCGTATTGCCGCGATGTATGCCGGTGTCGATAGTTCACTAACGGCTTTCAGGTGGAAAGCTTTAGTTGCCAAGCAGACGAAGACGGCGGCGTACGCTTTCGTTGTTTTACCTCCACGTCCGCCATTTCATTTAATGGTTATCGGGCCGGCGTAGTCTAGTCCTGTCTGTGCAAAAGGTTTCTCCATTTGAAACCAGGGGGGAGGAAGTAGTCCCATTAACTGATTTTCTGGACGTGCCATGGATTTAAAGCAAGTGACGCAATCCTTCAGTATGCGCTTAACGACAGATTGTGCATTGACAATCCAGTATTGTTGTCGTACGACTGCCAAAACTAGTTGCATTCCTCCGTGTAATGTTGTCAAGTGATGCTGTTTCACAATCAATTTCGCGAATGAGTCGCGAGAAATTATAACCGTATATTTGGCGTCCTCACTGATTGGTGCATGTTGGAATGTTCCTCCAACCCTGAGGATTCCATGGGAGTCAATTCAGGGATTTAGGGTCTTAATGCTGCTGCTGTTGGATACTTCGTTCTTGTTGCGTAATATATGTAATTCTTGTGGGCGTGTTGTTGGGATAAGTGTATGCACTCAATTTTCGCTTCTTGTAGCTCTTCAAAAGATGGAGAACCTGTCCGTTCGTGGTTTGAATGGGAAGCATTATAAGTGTATGTAAGCCATCACTTTAAGAAATTTTGGAAGTGACTAGTATCTCCCGAATATTTCGGGCTCCGGAGTGGGTTCAGTTGCAATTATTGCAACTGAACGTGTTTCATTCGTAACAATTTCCTGTCCAATTGCTGTCAGCGTTGAGTTGTTCGTCATATGAATTACTGGATTGGTAAGCCAAACTGGCCCTTTCTACCATAGAGATGAGTGAAGCAGTTGTTCCGGATGGATTCCCCTTGAAGCCAGATCAACTGGATTGTCATTTGTAGAAACGTGATGCCAATCATTAGGCGCTGACTCCTCATGTATAAGGCTCACACGATTCGCCACAAACACCTTCCAAGTTGCCGCAGGTTTTTGAATCCAGGCCAAGACAACTTTTGAGTCAGTTCAAAAGTATGTTTTAATATTCGCCCACTTACATGCTTGTTTTACCTGTTTCATTATTTCTAACAGAAGAATATCACTGCTGAGCTCAAGCCTCGGTATTGATATCGTTTTCAATGGAGCAACTCTGGATTTTGCGCTAAGCAAGCTAGCAGATATGCGCCCGTTTGCATCCAAAACTCGTACTTAAATTGAAGCTGCATAAGGTGCATTGGGGGGCGTCACAGAAACCATGTAGTTCGATGGTTGCGTTGTTTGTGCAGTTGTTCCATCTAAGAATGCGAAGTTTTTCGAGAACTAGTAATTGTTTGCGGGTGTCGTTCCAATCTTTTGCTGCCGTTGGAGGAACCTCGTCATCCCATCCTAATTTTAGTAGCCATAATTTCTGCATGGTGATTTTTCCTGTGATTATGCACGGTTGTAGCCAACCTAATGGATCAAATAGTCTCGATACCTCTGAAAGTATAGAACGCTTTGTTAACTTTTGTTCTTCTGTAAACCAGACTTGGAAGGAAAAAACATCTTCTGCAGGGCGACACTGTAGTCCAAGCGTTTTAATTTCGTCTGAAAGAGCTGTCTAATGGCTTTTGATTTTCTCGATCTTCCTCTGGAATAGCTTCTAAAAGGTCTTGGTGATTAGCTGACCATTTTCGAAGATGAAAACCTCCTTTGTCCAGCACTACTCTGAGTTTGCTTGCAAGAGTTTTAAGTGGGATAAATCATCTGAGCCAGTCAAAAGATCATCGACATAGAAGTCCTGGAGTATCGTTTCAGTGATTTCTGGGTGGGTGACACGTTCATCAATTGCCAGTTGTTGAAGAGTCCGTATTGCTAAAAACGGTGCGCAGGCTCTACCGTATGCCACTGTGTTCAATCTGTAGTGACAGATTGGGTCTTTAGTAGAGAACCTCCACAATATGCGCTGGTAGTCACGATCGCTGTCATGAATTCGTATTTGCCTATACATTTTTTCGATGTCGGTAGTAACGACGTACTGGTAGTTTCGCCATATCAGTAGCAGATGCAGGAGATTAGTTTGTATTGTAGGACCAACATGTAACAGATCATTCAGGGATTTTCCACCTATTGACCTCTGCGATGCGTTAAAGAACACACGTAACCTTATCGTGGAGCTCGTCTCCTTGATGGCTTCATGGTGTGGAAGGTAGTAACAATCTGTATTTTGTCTAAATCATCTGGCGCTTTGTCCATATGACCAAGGTTTAAATATTCTTTCATGAACGCATGATATTCCTTTTTTCGCTCGGGATGACTTGAAAAGCGTTGCTCTAGCTGTCGGAATCTAATATGTGCAACGCGAACAGATTCCTTCAGTTCTTCTCTATGGTCAATATTCGATTTAAATGGCAGCATAACTGTGTATGTTGCATCTAAGTTTCTACTCGTACTTTCAGAGAAGTGTCTTTCGACTTGAGCATCCTCTGGTGCTGGTTGTATTGTGGTTGACGATTCTTCAATCTTCCAAAAACGCAGGAGAGTTTTATCCAGTTCTTCGGATGCTAAGAAAAGATAGAGAGCTCTTATCGGTTCCGAAGAGAACCCATCCAGTTTTGTGTTTTGTGCGCAAGGCTGACCATGAACGAACCCATTCTCCAGTAAGTTGCCATAGATGTCCGCTCCAAGAAGTAGATCGATGTGGGATGGCCGGTTGAAACCGGGATCTGACAACTTTAATTTCTTGAGTCATGGAGATAAAGCAACATTGATGCTTGTGGCGGGTAGTATTGCCGTAATTTTGAGGATTATTAATGCCAGAAAACTCAAAAATGTATCGTTGTCCTTACTCCTGATCAATGCTGTAAGTTCAACTACTCCTCTGGATATTACGGCTTCTGAACACCCAATACCTCCTAAAGACGTTTTAAAGTATTTACGTGTTTTTCCTAATAATTGGACTGTCGATTCTGTGATGAATGATCTTTGTGAGCCGATATCCAATAATGCTCGTAGCGTGACAGCTGTACCTTCACTATTTTTTACAGTCATGAGTGCTGTGGCAAGCAGTACTTGAGTGTTACAAAGAAGTGCATTGTGTACTTGGGTCTGACTTGGATGGAGGTGATTCCGTAGGCTTTAACCTGTCACCTACTGCATGCAGTTATCTTGGATTTGCATTGCTTCACTGTATGTTGTTCGGAAAGACAGTTGAAACATAACTTTTTGTTTTTTACCAATTCGCGTCGTAAATCCACGGCTGCCTTCTTGAACCGTTCACATTCAAACAACCGATGGGGGTTGGTGCGCATAGCGCACCGTACTGTTGCCACTTGTGTAGTTTGCGTAGTAAACTTTTTTGGTGGTGTTGGTTCTGAGTATGGCTTCAACAATGTTAATGATTCTAGCATTGTGAAACTTTGGATAAGGAAGGTTATAAACTTCTTTAGCATTGGAGCTTCTGTCCTCTCGCTTATAAGCCTTTGCCTTCCGCTATAGACTCTTTGTCGAGCTTATTATTAAGAATAAATACTCGAGCGAGGTCAAACACGTCGATTTTCAGTGTTCTCAGGTTTGCTAGAAGCTGGTTGGTGGTGTTTACCATATTTCGAAGTCCTGTAACATGGTTTGCCTGATTTAAACCTGCACTCCACCAACGTTGCATAAGCTCCGGCGATATGATCTTCATATGGTCATATCTTTAACACAATATGACCATGCTGCATCATAGTTTTTGCTTACTATGTTTAAATGGCTCACAAGTTTTTCTGCTTCACCCTTAAGATTGCTGCGGAGATACTGCATCTTCTGCACATTTGATAAAGGTGCGTTCTCGTGAATCATGCATTTGAATAGGTCAGGAAAAGCTATCCAATTCCCGTAGTTCCCATCAAATGTTGGAATTTTAATCCGCTTCAGCTGTAGGTTGTCACTTGTGTTCACAGCTGGTTGTGGCTGCCCTGAAGAACCAGCACGATGTTTGTAGGTACCTTCTTTAAAGATCGTCTTGTGTTCCAAGACCAAATCCTCGATACAGGCACCAAATCCCCGATATATTTTTGCAGTAAGGCTTTTTCTGTTTCCTCCTGCAAATGCACATGGGTTTAGCATGTAGTTCTTCATATGCCTTCCACTGGTCTTCAAGACGCGCTAATCTTGTCTCGAAGTATCCCAATGAGTGTCTACTGGCTCCATCCTTTTTGAAGTTGGAGATGGCCCGATTGATGCTATCGAGGTTCAGCTTTTGTGCTGCTATTGGAGTGGCCATTGCACTCTTGAATTGCTGATCTGATTAAAATAGCACACCAATTCCGTCTGGATAATTGCTAGCTGCTTCCAGCTGTTACTGCACCCAGTCTTCTGCAGTGGTTCTTCCCAAAATTCAACCTGTGGCTTAAATATTTCTGCAACGTTGAGAATGCGGTGTTGTTTGCCAAGTTGAACCTGCGATTGGTTTTTACTCCTCAAGTTTAACCTGCGATCGGCTTGGATCCTTCTGCAACATTGAGAATTTGGTTCTGTTTGTCAAGTTGAACCTGCGATTAGCTTGAATCCTTCTGCAGCGTTGAGATTGCGGTGGTGTTTGCCAAGTAAACCTGTGATAGTCTTGAGACCTTCTGCAATATTGAGTAATCCGGCTCGACGGACCAATGTTCTGGTAAGAGATATCAGAAAGTGCGTTTTCATTGAATTTTTACTTTCCAGAACAGAAGTGTTGCGATGCGATGAATGCCCTCAGCTTTTTTGAGCGGTCTTTTAAATACAGCTTTTTATTTCTTTAGAGGTATTATGGAGATCCTGTTGATCCAAATTTAGCTCAAAACTTAATCGTGTTTTTTTTTACATTTTTCTCAACTTTTCCAGATTTTGAGAAGATAAAATTATTGTTTTTTGATGAACCTTAAAGATTGGAAACCTTTCGAATGGCAAATCGTATTGCCCTCAAATACATTGTACGTGAGATAAGAGGTTTTCTTATGATCCATCCAATTTGTGATCTTAAAAAAATGTCAGACTTAATAGAGAGAGAGAGATGGGGAGGGAGAGAGAGAGAGAGAGATGGGGAGGGAGATAGAGAGAGAGAGATGGGGAGGGAGAGAGAGAGAGAGAGAAAAAAAACGATAAAATGATTAAAAACGGGAAATTCTCATAATAAAATAATACTGGTTGAGAAAGCTAGTTTTTGCATAATATTCTCTAATATGTTTAATAAAAGCACAACTATATTTCTTAAGAAATTCAATTAAAGTCATTTTTGATACTGTTACCTTAAAAGGTATTCATTGGGAAGACAGTTGACCGCTGCTCGGATTTCGAAATTGAAAAACGCGGTCAATGGACCGAGACAGTTGGAGGCGCTTTTTGCAGTAAGCGAAGTTTCGAGAGGGGCTGTAGCGCTACGAAGAATAAGATTTTTGGTATGAATCAAATTTCTAAGACATCACCTTGTTTAGAACAGTTTAATTTCATTCATATTCTATATCATCATCGATGGCGCGACAGCCCAAGCCGGACCATGGCCGCCAGAATTATTCTCCTCAACCATCACGGTTCTGCAACCTCGTTAGCCAGTTGATCACTCCCAGCAAGGATTTGCTGTCAGCTTCAGTCGCGTCTTCCCATCGAGTCCTCAATCTTCCCGGTGGACGTTTATTTTGTGCTCTACCCTTCAATGTTCCTCTTTTTTATGATAGTTTAGATGGAGGTTTATCATGCATCCATTAGGTGAGGCATTGCTATAAACTTCACTGGGAAAGTGTTAGCGTTATCATTTGTCACTTTTTTCGCATATGAAGCTTGGATTTAGATTAGAGAGATTAGAGAGGGAACATTTTCATCGGCGTCCGTAAAGTCGAAAGTGTTGTACCTGTTGTTAGCTGTTGTTATGATGGATCTTGCGAGCTTCCCTATTACGTTTATTTAAAATAGCACCGATTTTTGGAGAATTTTCATTTTATTTCCTTACCAGATGCAAATAGTCCAAACCTACGTAGTGTGATGTACTGCATAAGTGCCTTTGTTAGTTTCACGTTAGTTATCGTATTGAGGGTCACCGAATTTAGGACCTTTTGGAATTTTCCCCTACAGTAGGTTGAAAGATGCCCATATCTCCCACATTTGACCCATTGTCGGGGCTTTGGAAAAAAGTCCACAATGCTAATTTTTCGTTAGTTAAGCTCGACGCAATCGGGAATTGTGTCTCCTTCAATTGTTAGTTTCACTGTTCTAGTCTATTTGTCTTTGTCATTTCTATTTCTTTTGTTCATTCCGGTGACCTGTTTTATGGTGATGCTCACAGGGCCTTAGATATTAACTGGGATAGCATTATTGATTATTTCATAATCCGTGATGCAATGTGAAACATTCTTGATAACCCCATATCTATAAATTAATTAGTTAGTTGGGGATATTCACCTATAGATCCAGCTTTTGAAGTTTTTTACTTTACTGTTAAAGAAGACATGCTTTTTATATATTTATATTTCGGAAGTATATTTAGTATTTATATTTCGGAAGTAGATGTTTTCTTATTTTGAGATACTGAGGAAGGAAGCATATTTATTCTTTCCACTGACAGTTTATTATTTTATCTGTCACTTTAGAGCTCGTCTGCACGAAACCAGCGATATTAGCGTTACCGATTTATTAACTATTAGTACAATACGTTATTTTTAACATTCCTTTTTAGCTCATGAAGACCATTAACTTTTTCGATGGTATTAGGTGTTATTAAAAATTTGTCAGCAATTAATTGCCAGTGAATGTAGCGATCAATTCTTTGTAAAACTATTTTTCATCATTCATTGTATTCTATGCCTTGCTTTATACATTATACCTTTGATTATTATTTGCGCTAATAAGAATTTCAGTTATCTAAGTAGTTGCTCTATATTTTATATTTACCAACGAACATTAAAAAGGATTTTAAAAGCGAAATTCGCTTTTAGATTTTTAAATGGCTAAGCTGTAGTCTGAAAGAAATCATTAAATTATATATATATATATATATATATATATATATATATATATATATATATATATATATATATATATATATATAATTTTTCTTTATTGGAATGTATGCGGTACAGAGGCCTTATAATATAGTAGGTGTTCTGACAAAGTCATCTCACCATCGTTTGAACATTACTTAAAACTATGCATATTATCGTATTTCTATGAGATTATTACAATTAGCTAGAGGAAAATTTAGGCAAAAACCTCTACTGAACTTATATTAGCTTAACATAACTTAACTTTCTACTTATAACTAGCTAAAATCTATGAGGCTAGGTTACGGCCAAAAGATAGGTGGTAGCAACTGCTGATTTTCAATTCGCCAGGGCATGTATTAGCGGATTGGGCGAGTCTTTTGCTTTCGCGATTAATTTGTCTACCTTTCATTTAATTTAAATTTAAATCATTAAATTTAAATTAAATGAAAGTTAATTATTTAATATCCATGCTTCGCTAACAGAATGGCTAAGCAGAATCTATCGACCAGCAGCACATTATAATTGTGTAGCAATGCATAATAACTGATTAGTAGAAAATAAGCTACGAATTTTATCAAATTTAGATAATCATTTTGTGTACTCGTATGTATATATTTTTTTCTTTTTATTTAGGCTGGTGATAAAGATAAATTGAAACTGCACATGCCTAACAGCGATGTCTCATCACTTGAAAGTGGTGTGAAACCATTTAATCTCAAAGAGTTCTTTGCAAAAGAACTTCAAAAACGAGCAACCTTGTCAGGATCATACTCGACTGATGATTCACTCGCTAGCCAATTCATAAAATCACTATTGGGATCGGCACATTCCACGCCTACGCCTAAATCAGATGAAAAAACAGCAGGTGAACGCCAAAGGCATCTCACTTCCACACCAGTGTATCAAAAATCATCGCAGTCGTCGAAATCATCGCAAGATGCATCCAAACTTTTCTCCGGTGAAAGCTGTATTTCTTCGGTACGATTAAGTCCTAGATCTAAAAATTCTAATATTAGCCATACAGGGCAATCAACTTCGCATGATAGTGATATTTTAAGTGCCTCTCAATTACGAATGGGTAATTTCAACCGATTATCAGCAACGAAAGGTAGTAAGAAAGATCGAAGTAGTTGATAGCATATAAAAATATAACGACAAATAATCATTTGCTCAGTAGATTATATATTGTATTAATTTTATTGAGTATTTGTTAAAGTTTAAAAGAAACGTTTTAATGATAGTTTTTAGGCGAATGCATTATGTAGTTCAATATATTTATAGATCGTTTTATTTTTTGACATTTAAAGTTTAGTGTATTTATAGTGGCTGTTTTAAAAGCAAAAACGAATAAAAATACAGAAATTACTAAGAAAATTTCCATAAATTTTGTTTTACAGCATCTTGATATAAAATTTTAGAAACCATGCTTAATATTCTAACTAATCATTGGTTGGCTTATAGTGGTCTTCTTTCACTTACTTTTATATATGACGGTTAGCTTTTCATTTCAATTATCTGCATTTCATTTCATATGATAAAGCATTGTTTTTCTTTTCGTGTATCCTCTTAACTTTAATTTTAACAACAGGAAGTAAAAAAAAAACAAAAAAATATGTGATAAAGCGTAGTGTTTAAGGATTCTACGTCTAGCATTCGTTGCGTATAGGTTTTTTTTCAAATCGGTCCGTCAAAAATTTTCATAAATTAAATAAATTTTTTAAACCGTCAGTCCGAAGTTAATTTTTATTGATGAACAATTATATTGTCGGAGCAATCGACTCCGGAAATTTCTGTCGAATATTATTTTACTTAGATTAGTAAAGAAAAGCGAAGAACCCAAGAAATGGAAGTTGAAAAAAGTATTGAATGTAACTCTAATAAAGATAATGATGTCAATTTTATTCAGTATTTAAAAAATCAAAATGAGAAGAAACCAACTCGCAGTTCTTTTGGTCCCGCTGAAAAAGCCACCAAAAAGGCAGAAAAAGTTCCGCCCATCAATGTATTCGGGCAAAAGATATGGTTCGGCTATTGGCAGCCGAAAATAAATTAAGTAATTTCGAAATCAAAAGAGTTAATGCAGAAAAATCCGTTGTTCGTCCATACGGTTCATAGCATTATTGATTATTTCATAATCATGTGTCCAGCCCATTGCAGCTTCCGCAGTCTTACAATCCTTGAGACCTCCGGTTCGTCAAAAATTTCATACAGCTCATGGTTGTTTCGAATTCTCCATTGGTCCCCGTCTAGCTTCGCTCAGATTATTCGCCTCAGGACCCGTCGCTCAAAGGCGTTCAATATATTTGCGGATGCTTGGGTTAGGGTCCATGTTTCACACCCATAGCATAACACAGGTCTTATCACAGGTTTGTATACTTGGAGCTTTGTTTTTCTGTGTATGCAGCGGGTCTTCAAGATCGTCAACACTGAATAAAATATTTTATTTGCGAGCTGTATTCTTCGGCGTATTTCGTCTCTTTAACGATCGGTTCTTATTATTTTGGTGCCAAATTTTACCACATTTCGTTTTCGTTATTTTGGCGCCTAAATACACAAATTCGCTAACATTTTCGATACTGTATTCGCCAAGTGTGATATTTTCTGTATGTGAGGTATTTTTCCTCGACTGCGTCATTAGCTTTGTTTTATTTTCGTTGATTTGTAGCCCTACTAGTTTTGCTTCGCTGTCGAGTTTCAGGAAGAGTTCTTTGGCAGTTGTTAGTGACCGTGACTGAATGTTGATGTCGTCCGCATAGGCCACTACATGGCTCGACTTGTATTGTCATGTACCTTGCGTATCGATAGGTAGCTTCCTTATGACGTACTCTAGAGCCAAATTGAATAGCAATGGGGCCAGCCCATCTCCCTGCTTTAGTCCGATATTTGTGTCAAAGGTATCGGTGAGTTGGTGATTGATGCGGACTTGGGAGGTTATTGACGTCATTGTCATTTCGGTAAGACGGACTAATTTGGCTGGGATGCCAAAACCAAGCATTATTTGGTACAGTACGTTACGATCAATACTGTCGTATGCTTGCTTGAAGTCAACGAAAATTTGGTGTACGTCTACGTTGAACTCCCAGCATTTTCCAAGTACCTGCTTGACCGTGAACAATTGGTTTGTTGTTGATCTACTTACCCTAAAACCACCTTGATACTCCCCAATAATACTGTTGGCGTATGATCCGATTTTATTTTCCAAGATTTAAGAAAATATTTTGTACGCCGTACAAAGTAGTGATATGCCTCTATAATTTTCGCACCGTAGCTTGTCACCTTTTTTGTGGATAGGGAATATAATTGATTTGCTCCACTCTTTCGGCATATGTTCTTGTTGCCAAATGTACTGGATGACTTTGTGAATAGCTTGATGAACACTACTGCCACCATATTTGATGAGCTCCATTGGAATCTCATCAATGCCCGGCGCTTTATTATTCTTTTGGGCTTTGATGATGGAACAAACTTCATCCAGAGTTGGTGAAGCCAATGGAAGCTCTCCGCAGACATCTATAGGCTCCGATGTTCTGGAGCTGTGCGGAGGATCAAGGAGGTGCTTGAAATATGATACCTATCTTTCCTTAATCTTGATTTCATCAGCGATTATATTGCCGCTGTCATCACGACAGAGCGTGGTTTTGGTCTGATAACCACGTTTCAGGCTTTTCACTACTTTGTATGCTTGTTTTGTGTTATTGCTCGCTAAACTTACATCTATATTGCTCGTCATAGTATTTTCTTTTCTTAATCCTAATTATCTTATTCGCTACTATTCTGAGATTTTCATAGTGTTCTCTCTTCATCCTGGTTTTCCTACCTACGTAATCTTTGTATGCCTGATTCTTTTTATCTAACGCATTCTGGCACCCATCATCGAACCAATCATTCCTCTTGCGCCGGGCTTGATGTGCGATCGTCTGTTCTGCCACGGTTCTGATAGCCGCTTTCACTTCCATCCGGAGCTCGTTGCTCGTCTTTAACGATGCGTCTGATAAGATGGGAGCCAGCTGGTTGTCGAGGGTCTCCGTGAAATTTTCGGCCACAGACGCCGTTTGGAGCCTTTCGATGTCAAATTTTTGTAGCGGGCTGGTCTTCGCTGAATATGCCTTTGACATACGACATCGATAGTTTAATTTGATCAAGTAATGATCTGAGTTACAGTTGGCTCCTCGGTATGGACGGACGTCAAGTATGCTAGAAGCCCAACGTTGTTGGATCAGAACATTATCGATCTGGTTTTGTGTGTTGCCATCCGGTGATACGCAGGTCATTTTATGAATGCGTCGATGTGGGAAGCAAGTCGAACGTATAACTAGATTTATACTACATGCAAACTCAATCAGGCGCTGGCGGTTGTCATTTGTTTCATCGTGGAGGCTATATCCTCCAGTCGTTCCCCGATGTTGAAATCACCCAGAATAATTTTGCGTCGTTTGTGGGCAATGAGTCGACCAGTCTTTCCAGGTGATTGTAAAACGCTGTAATGGGCTGGACACCTGAATCGTGTGGACGAACAACGGATACCCAAGAAGGTATTCGTAGGGAGAACTGAAGGCCGGCGGCCAGTGGGGAAACTGAGGAAACGCTGGTCTGACTCGGTCGACGAAGACAGTTCATCGCTGCTCGGATTTCGGAATTGGATGACGTGGTCAACGGACCGAGACAGTTGGAGGCGCTGTTTGCAGGATGCGAAGGCCCGAAAATGGCTGTAGTGCTAAGAAGAAGAAGAAGAAGAAGAATGCAGAAAAATTAACTATTAAAATGAAATCACTGTTTGGTTTCAAGGCAGCCAAAGATGCGCTGAATTCTGGGGTGGTTCCACACCACCTATACTCCAAAAAGTGAAAAAATCAGACCTTTTTGTTGAAGGCTTTGGACTACGGAGAGGATAGGGTCGATCTTCTTCAGGTGATCAAGGAAGCTGCACTAGAAACTGAATTTATTTAATTTATTTCCGTGAAAACTTTGCGGCAAGAAAATCAACCATAGGACAAGAATTTAGCACTTCATCCGGTACAAATCTCAAACAAAAGCAGTCCAAGGTGCTTGAATTTCAAAGTGGTGGGTTGGGAACACCTCCAAAGAAGAGAAGTCAACCAGTGTCACAAGTGTCAAAGATTTGGTCATTCGGCTGCCAAATGCGCCATACACTATCGATACGTAAAATGCGAATATATTCATGCCCCCGTTGAATGCGAATTGGCTCAGACAGAGCTAAAGAAAAACCTTACTGCATTAAGTACGGTGTATTTGGTCACTCAGCATCATGTCGAGGATGCTCCCGATATCAAGATGCAAAAGTAAAATTTATTCCAAAATAAACACAAATACACCGCTGTGTAATACCTTTCAACTTTGTCAAGCCCGGGGTATCGTTTGCACTCACCGATAGTGGACCAGCAGATAATGCTGTAAATAATGTAAGAGTAAGTGGCAATAATGAACTGCTTCTTAAAATTTACCAGCAAATTAATTCTTTATCGGAGGGGGCCAATAAACAAGATTCAAAATTTACTTTGTTTTTCAACGTTTAAATCTTTCAAATGCCTCAAAATGACTTGTCATCCAGTCACATTCCCATGGGTAGGCTTCGTCATAACCCGATCATCTTCAACTCCATTGTTTCTCTACATCGACGTGACTATCTCCTGGAATATATTATTAAGCAAAAGCCAGATATCATGCTTCTCACTGAAACCCACCTCAGTTCATGGTATCCCATGACATTCAAAGATTTTGAATTCGTAAGAAACGATAGGGTAAACGATGCTGGGGGAGGTGGCACCGGGATATTGGTTAAAATACCCTATTGTTTCTAAAATATTGGTAAAGTCGAATTCAAGAACTTTCAATTTTTAGGTAACCATTACCAAAACTTCATTGATCAAAAGGTCAAAGTTATCTGTTACAAGACCCTGGTCAGACCAGTTTTGACATATGGATGTCAGATCTGGTACAACCAGAATGCTAGTACTATGGAAAAATTAGAGTTTTCGAAAGGAAATGTCTTCGTGCATGCACTGGTTTGTACAGAAAGCCTGAGGTGGATTGGAAGCACTATACATATATCGAAACGAAAAATTTATCAAACTGCAAAAGCGACAAAAGTCGATATCTTCATATTGAGACTTCCTCGGAATCATATCGCAAAATCTGTAACTGTGAGGGAAAACCCCTGGATTTTATAGCTGTTCCACTCTACAGACGGGTATATTGAGACTTGTCTCGCCATCGACTAATAACATAGTAGATGTAGGGTAAAAGTTCACTGTTGTGTTGCAAATAATTTTTGAATAGTGTTGGCTGGTTTTTTCTCCTTTTTCCAATCAAATCATAAAATATGTAATAATTTTAATTAACTTGAATTTGCTATTGTGTTTTTGATTAAATGTTTTTCATTGATAACGTATAAATTTAGAGAACTACTTGTGCTATTTAGTTTTCGTGTTGTGAGCGTTTGGAATTTGCTTTATATTCTTTGTAAATTTATAACGATTAGTATTCAATAAAGCGCTTTTGATTCGACTTGACTTTGACGTTGCAGCAAACTCATGTTTAGCTATTTCGGTGGTTGCAGCGTTACAGGCTGTTGGTATAGAGGTGTCGAGTTTTGATGGTACCGTGATTTTTGTTGCGGGTTTGGTGAATTTTGTTTTTGTTGGTAAGGAGAGGTTTGAGGCTGTTGTTTGTTACGGCGAATTCGAGTTGGTATTTGGACTCATATAATTGTAGTCGGATTCTTGCAATCTTAGAAGTTCATCGAGCAGCTCGCATGTGCGCACTACTCAATTACTGTAAATACCTTTATCAAATAATTTTTGATTTTAAAATTTTAATCGAAATCAATTAACAATCGCTTATAATGTTTTGAATATACTCGTATGATCAATTATTACTATTTATCATTCGAAAATTCATTATGCAAAAACTACATTACGGAGAAACTGTTCCACATCCTTGATCGCAATATTATTCCTGTCGTAAATGGAAGAGCTGATGATTCCAAATTTCTTCCACCACTCTCCTATCTAAACATCGAAGATTTCAAAACGGTCAAAGTTTTAGCTAATTATTTGAAATTTCTCGATGAAAATCCCAAGAATACCGGAAGTATTTTTGGTGGAAAATATATTACAAGAAAATTGATATGACACCATTTTGTGAACTATGCGCAATACTGAACGATCCTTCGCGATGGGAAAAGCCCTGCGATTGGTAGATATTAAACGCGAATATAGGCAACCAGTTTTGTACTTCTTATCGTAACGGAAATTGGAACCGTATCAAAATTGAAAGCGGATTTGCATCAAATCGGTAGAAATTAAACGGAGTGTACTTCTATGTGTGTGAATTACGAAATTTTGATTACTTGAAATCGCTCTACTCGAAAATCAATTTCCCGAGCAATCAGCGACCAACTTTCACTTCTTTGATGTTGATGCATTTCTACTTATTTTGTTTGAAATTTGTTACATGAAGTCAAAGTCAAAGTCAAAAGCGCTTTATTTAATACCAATCGTTATAAATTTTTAAAAGAACATAAAGCAAATTCCAAACAATAAAACTATAAAAAACTTAATGGCCCGAATGGCTCTCTAAATTTATACGTTATCAGTTAAACACATTTAATGAAAAAAATACACTTGCAAATTTGAATTAATTAAGATTATTAGATATTTTTTGATTCAATTGGAAAAAGGAGAAAAAACCAACCAGCATTATTCAAAAATTACTTATACTACTAACACAACAATGAACTTATGTCCTATACCGAATATGTTACACCCTAATTCTAAATAAGTTCAATCAAAAAAAAAAAAAAACGTTACCTTATATTGAAACCTATACCTAATTTATAATACAAATAAACAACAATACTAGATGTAGCAATAATGAGATGAATCTAAAAAAACTAAGTAACGAGAAAAAGCACAAAAACAGAAAAAAACACGAATAATTTAGACATTGTCATTCAGCCACCAATACCTAGATTGTTCCATCTGAGCTCGACCAGCCTCAATGAATCTAGCAAATGGGCTTTGTCAGACGCAGCGTTAAAAGTGGGCGTTAAACAGGTTATATGGGCAAGAAGAGTGAGAGGCATTTAGGGGACCTGATGGTAAAAACAAGCCAACATTTTTTAGGGTGAACGAGCGTAACGCACATACACAAACGCATTTCGTTGATCATTTGGTGGGGGAAATTTTATACAAACGTCGGTAATCATTCGGAATTGAACATTCAGTGAAGAAGGTAGTCGTCATGAAACGATTGCTTTTCTTTAATTTGCATGCAAAAATGGATGCGTGGACGCGAGAAGCTACGCATTATTTAATAAATTTATGAAAGCAGAGGCCATGTTCAATTTCAGGAAACAACACGACGAATATCACGATTTCAATGAAGATAAATTGCCTATTGTAAATCTATAGAAGATTAACAGTACGCATAATCTTCATAGAATCACATTATAATAAGCAAGTTTACAACGCATCAAGAAAAATATGCGACTAAAAAGATATTCAAATTTGGAATATATTTTTCAGAAAGCGGAAAAACACGGAGGATTCAAATAAATCCAATAGAAGTTTGAATCGACAAACTTTAACAATCATAAAATAAATATTTCATTCCAGTTTTTATTACCTCGTGCACAATTCAATGCTAAAACATAAATTCTCAATCGCTTATCCCTCTGTCTTCGCTCTCGTGTTGTCCGCACGATGTTTAACGATCAAATGACCCTTTTGACTCATACGCTCGCAAGACGTGTATCGTATACAAAAATAGGTTGGCTGAACTATGCAACGTGTAAACATAAGGGCGTAAGCGCGAAACTTGTTTGGATATGGGTTTTTACCATTCCCGTGTGAAAGAGCCCAATGAGTATCTCCATTGGAATTGTTGGTCTCGTGAACTCAGATTCGGAGGGTATTTTATCTTCTTATCGGTGGCCCGTCGGTATATGTGATATTTATCTTCTTATCAGTGGCCCGTCGGTATATGTGATATTTTGTTACATGAAGGTTTGCATTAATAGACGAACGCGCGCACCAACCACCAGCGGTTGAGGTCGTTGCAGAAACATGTTGATTATATTGGAATTTTTCAGACATTTTTTGTTTGTTACATAACTCTTTATGGTACTTTAGTAGCATTATCTTTTTGTATTCAATTCAATTTCCTTGCATTGAATTTGCAGAATTGGGGTTTGGTGGGCTAATGGACCGATGGGCGTTTGATTCGCGAAGTATGGTGGGCAGCTAAGTGCGGCTTCAGATGATGAATTAGCTTTTGAAGCAAGAAACTTTGCTTGAACATTAATTTACTTTCTCTCGGCGAAGTAGATACAAATCGCAGTGAAACTAGTTATTTCTTCAAACGTTTTTAAGATTTTGCAAACTTTTGGTAGTATAGAAACTAGTGACAGTAACTGGTAGTTTTTGGTGCTAATCACATGATATAAGTTTCAGAATAGAAGTTTAATGGGGCAGATTCCTGACTGTCGATTATATTTTATCGAACATTTTTAATTATAAGTGATATGAGTTGCATTCGAAAAGTAGCTATAATTGAACCACGTGTTAATGTAACTAACCCAAAGCAGCTTTGCTCAATATCATACATGATTAAGGAATTTAATTTATATACAGTGCAAACTTGTGATTTGGAATTTTTCTCACCATTTTTTCTTTTTTATTGCATCACCACATCATCAGCAAGCGTTCGGCGAGGATGTTGGAGAGTATCTGCCTGTTTTTATATATTCATATATATTTAAGTGCATATTTTTTTACATTTATTTTTAAATTACTTAACTCACCAGGATTTTTTTGAGTTGAAAATCCTTTCGAAGAAGAATTTATTGATTGTCGAGTTATGCTTAAAGAATTTTTGCTTAAATAATAATCAGATTAGAAGTTATATATGTTTTTTAAGTAGTGAAAGATAAAAATAATAATGTTGGTTCGGTAAATTTAAAAATCTGTCTTTCCTTTCACTGGGAACTTGACCGGGTATGGGACCCGCAACGTTGGCTGGCCCCTCCACTATATTGAGCTAGCCATCGGGTGAGCTCATCGCTTTTGATGCGTTACAGATACTCTTGCCCGGGTACGGTAGCCTTCCGCTCGCGTGCCTATTTATGGAATAGTCTTATGTGATTGCCTCACATAATGCTATGACGTAAATTTGCCACGTTGGGAGGATGCGAGGGGGCACCACTTCCACCTGGATGCCCCACTCTTATTTGGGGGCCATAAGTATCGTCGGTAACGATGAATTTCTCTTTAGTCCATCTGTTTTCTCCCGGTCCAGTTTGTTACTGGCTTTAAGCAATTTTCCACCATTAGTAGGTTACTTCGGCCTCAAAATCAGTCGATCCGCCTCATACCTCTTTCAATTCGTGAATACAAAATTTTTTTTTGGTGTGGGTCTTGTGCTGGAGACAAGAACCCACCTCACGACTCCGTAATGCTAGCCTGCCAGCGCATTCACGCGTCCTCAGACAAGGCCAATCTCTGCGGATGCCACCATCCGCCTTTGCTGAGATAGAAGACCATTATGGCAGCCCTTGACGGACTTTTTTATCTACCCAATTTCACTACAGATAGAAGGAGTAGGATAATTCTTTCATTCTGCGAGTAGTAAGAAATATATATATTATATTATTTTTGCGTGAGGCTGTCGCAAAAGTAGATAAGAGGATAGGTTACTAAAAAGGACATCAACATTTACAGATCTCAAGATCTCTGCTCAATGAGGAAGAGAAAATTTGGCAATAACACATTCGAATTTATGGGAAAAACAGAACTTTATAGTAAGAGTTTTGCTAACTAGTTAGTTTTGCTAATTGTACCCAAAACTCCACCATAATTAGTCTTATTAGCAATTTGACCAAGGTCACATCTACAAATATATAGTATGATATAGACGTTGAAGATGGCTCAAAGTAGTCGAAATGCATCTGTTCACTCCAAAAAAGCAAGGCGCGATGGCTTTTCAAGAAAAAAGAGAATTGACCTGTGGATATCAAACAAAAGAATTGACAATATATATAAATATATACATATATATATATATATATATATATATATATATATATATATATATATATACATATATATATATATATATATATATATATATATATATATATATATATATATATATTTATATATATATTAGTATATGATTAGGAAATATTTCACTGCTCAAAACTTTTCCATTCAGAGCAGCCTCAGAAAAGTAAATTATAGATCTTTATTAAGCTAATACGAAAGGAAAGCTTCCCAAGTTTGATCCTCAACCCTCGGTACACTTTTTATTAGAAGAGAACTTGTGTTGAACAGTATTAAGACGTGAAGAAGATTCATTTGGGGTTAAAGAAGGTAAAATATGAAACAAGTTGGATAGACAGACTTACGCACATGTCAGAAGGGTTTTGTAGCAACTGCTCCGAGATGCAGTCACCAAAACCTAATGAAGTTAAGAAACATGTCAAAGAGATCTCCACGGTCGCCATTTTGTTGCAAACTAACAAAAACCACTCAATTCATGAAATTCCAAAAGCATTTTTGTCATCGATCCTATCTGAAAATTTTAAGAAGATCAAATCAAAACTGCAATTTCTGGTTCGATGGAAAGTCCATAAAATACCAAAATAGTATGTTATTGTTGTTGTAATTGGAACAATTTCAAAAGGATATAACTTCCGTGAATATGAGACGAATTTCACCAAACTTACAGAGGATCTTGTGTAAGGCTACTTAAATATCGATTTTATTGGAGAAACTATGAAATTCGAAGATCATACTATTATTAATAAAGTTGAACGAATTTTGACTTCTGAGATATACTCATAAATATCTCCCTTGACAATTTTTCCAGATTTTTTAGATTACACGTGTCCAATTGGGAGGGGGGGAAACACATTATTCGTGTATTTCCCCCTGTGCCTCCACTAAAGCAAAAACTGTTAGTTTAAGAACTGTTCTGAAGCTGGTGAAACTATTTTTTCAGGTGCCACTCCTTTGTACTGTAATCATCAATGCACGGCCTATATTTTTCGAACCCTAGAATGGTTGCAAAGCCCTTTTGCTAGGAGCTCTCTCCTGCCTTTTTGAGGGTCACCTCCCTATATGGAGAGGCCTCCCTTAAGCCCCTTTGAAAAATTTTCCACCCCAAAACTTTCAAGAAGTCACCACTTCTGACGTTCCCACAAAGTTTCTTGGCTGTATCTTCTATAGTTTCGGAGAAAAAGTGCTGTGACATACAGACGGACGGACAGACAGACACAAGTCGTGATTGCAATAGAGTTTTGTATTTTAGTACAAAACTCTAAAAAACTATGATTTTAAAAATATTCATTAAGGTTACATGTGACTACAGCTTTGGGATATTTGGATTTTGGGGGCATTTTCCCTCATTAATTTGTAGTCCTAATTGTTTCACTTCATGGTTTTAGGAAAAGGTTTTTGGCGGTCGTTAACGGCTGTGACAAGATACTATATGGATATTACCACTTATCATTCCATATTTCCTTCCAGATTTTCAAGCTCAGAGGAGTTTAATTATGAGCGGCGCAAGTTTTTCGTACTTTTTCGATAGGGCCTCTGATGCACAAGTTAACCTTTTAGTTCCAGATTGTAAAGCTCCTATAAAGCCTTTTCAATTGGTACCTATATCGACTGTCTTTAATAAAATATTTTAAAGATCACTTCTTTATATGCGGAGACCTCCTTCAAACCCTTGAATATTATTATGAAAAATGGATAGACTGTAGGTATCTGCATAATTTATTGTACAAAGCCCAATAAATATATCGGGTGGATGAAGCTTGCACCAACTCAACAATAGTCGCTAAGAACTTTTGATAAGAAGACCATATTTGTGAGCAGTATATTAGATGTAGGATCATAGAAAATATGGAAATACTTTTGGAGAAATCCAGGTTAGCAAGTAGCCTTCACAGCTTAATATGAAGTTAAAACTTTAACTTTGAATAAAATATTCTGCTAATTTAACGTACTTGGGAGACCGTTTCTGGAGAAAAAGAGCATAAGGGGAAAACTATAGGCCATTATTTGACCTTAATGTATTGTAATCGATGTATGTATAGAATCGAGCAAAGGTTTTTATAAGTTGTGGTTACTTTCATATGAGTGTGATAACTGAAAAATTTTTGTTGAGACTGATCAGGCTAAAATAGAGCAATCTTATTCGTGGTTTATGTTTTTGTAATTTTTTATTTTTTTTATTTTTACGCTCATTATTGATACATTCAATGTTATTTTGTTGTGATTTTAATTTTTTGTTGTTGTAGGGAGGTGAATGCCATTTATGCACAGAGTGTAGGACTCCCATGCGTGACTGGACTACCTGCTATACCCCTCCCCTGTCAACCCAGCCTTGAACCGTTTGACATATTACTTCGGGACAGGTCTCGTTTTGTTACGCCGTGGGGCGCCTTCAAGCTGGGGAGTCCCTTTCCTAGAAGGAGGGGAGAGGGGAAGAGGAAGTGCCAGACAAGCGATCCCCCAGCCCCAGCGCCTCCGGCTGCTGTGAGTCCCTTTTATATATTAGGACTGCCCGAGCATAATGTGCCTCCTAGTTCAATTTGTCAACCTATTCGAGCATCACCGCAACTATATTATCCGGGGTGAGCTCTCCCGTCTCCCTGTAGAGGTCCCTTCGCAGCCTGACCCATTTTGTACACGCAAAAAAAGTGTGACAGGCATTGTCCTCCTCTCCTGGGCAAAACCGACAATCGGGAAACCGTGACTTACCGATCTTGTGCAGGTAAGGCTGAAAACACTCGTGCCCGCTCAAAATCTGGGTCAGATAGAAGTTAGTCTCATCATGCCTTCGATTTAGCCATGGTCTCACAACCGGGATGAGGCACGCATTCCACCTTCCCTTCGTGCGGTTGGCCCAAGACTGCTGCCAATCGTTGAGCGAGCGTTGTCTCTCCTCGCGGACAACCATCTCCCTCGCATCCTCGTTTCGGCGCAGGTAAATAGCGCGGCGCTCTCTAGCAAGGAGGGTGACAGGTATCACGCCTGCAATCACTCTCACCGCCGAGTTGGAGACTGTTGGATACGAAGATGCAATTCTCAGTGCTCCTTTTCTCTGTACCTGTGCCAAACGTTTTCAGTATACCTCCTTGCTGAGAGCATCGCCCCATACCTCTGCTCCGTACAGTACCACTGACCCTACAGCACTCATCAAGAGGCGTCTTCTTGGTGGGCTGGGTCCGCTTACGTTTGCCATAAGTCGACTCAGGGCCGATATTCCCGAAGCAGCCTTCTCAGCCGTTGCCCTGATTTGCTCAGAGAAACTCATCTTTGAGTCGATCAGTGGCCCCAGGTACTTCACCGCTGGCTTCGATTTGATTAGTATGTCACCAATACTGATCATCCTTACTCTTGGGATTCTCTTTTTTGTCAAGATGACCACTTCGGTTTTCTCCAGTGCTAAACTGAGCCCACGAGCAGTCATCCAGTCCCTCATTCGGCGCATAAGCATACTTAGCCTAAGTTGCGCTTGTTCAACGGTGCGTCCAGCGACCAGAGCCGCAACATCATCCGGATAGCCGACCAAGTGCGACTCATCTGGCATCTCAAGTCTCAGTAGCCCATCGTTAGACACGTTCCACAGGTCCGGACCAAGGATAGATCCCTGGGCAACACCCGATGTAATTTCCATCCTTCGTTGGCCCTGTGTCGTTTCGTAGAGCAGGCTTCGGTCCTTAAGGTAGTTCCTCAAAAGCCGCATTAGATTTTCTGGAACTTGAAAAGAGTTTTCCAGCGTATCCGAAATATCCACCCATCTAGCGGAGTTGAAGGCATTCCTGACGTCGAGTGTCACCAACAGGTCGATCCGTCACTTGGTGCGACTATATGCCTCTGCCTTTTGGACCGCGTCCACCACCTCTGCAATCGCATCAATGGTAGAACGTCCTGCTCTAAAGCCGTACTGCCGAGAAGATAGGTCCCCAGCAGCACGAATCGCGTCAGTGAGTCTTCCCTTGCTGAGTTTCTCTAGCACTTTCCCAGCCGTGTCTAGCATGCATAACGGGCGGTATGCAGACGGCGATCCGAGATTTCCCTTCCCCTTGCTGATCAGCACGAGCCTCGCCACCTTCCATCGTACCGGGAAAACCCCGTACCGTAGGCAAGCGTTGGATGTGCTGAGCAGCAAGTCAGGACAATGGTGATAGACGAGCCACAACACCTCAGTTGGAACACCATCTGGACCTGGAGCCTTCCTCGCTTTCAATGAGAGGGCTGCCTCCTCCAGTTCCAGCTGTGTGAAGAATGGGCACTCGACTGCTGTTTCACCATGGACAGCATCAACACGGACGGGATGGGCGGGGAAGAGTCCCCACCCTATCACATCCATCTTTTCCGCGTCATGTATACAAGGCTTCCGTAGGGCACCAAGTTTCCACATGCCCAGCTTGTAGCCAAGGCCCCACGGATACTTGTTCACATTGTCCACTACGTCATGCCAGCAGCGAGCCTTGCTACTGTTGATGAGTTTGCGAAAGCGTTTCCTGGCCGGCTTATATACTGCCACCCAGTTGCATGCCTCGTCACGGTTCCGCGCCCGTTGAGCCTCACGTCGAAGCTTGGAACACTCCCTTCGCTTTTCAACGATTTCAGTTGACCACCAGTACACTGGGGGCTTTCCGTGCCGGGTTCTTCGACGGGGCATAGAAGCTTTGCAAGCAGTCGTAATGATGCTTATAGTAGAGTTCACCACGTCTTGCGCTGCCAGTTCTCCCCCCCCCCCCCCCCCAGCTCCCTGCAGCGGCTGTGAGCACCTCGACGAACCTCTCGACGTCCATCCTTCCGATGTTCCATCCACAGTTGTAGAAGACCGAGAGCACGGACGTCGGGAGACAGCATCACTTATCTCAAGGAGAATGCACTGATGATCACTGGCTGAGTAGTCCTCTAATACTTTCCAGTTGTGTATCCTCCGTACTAAGGACTCCGAGGCGAATGTCACGTCCGGTATGGTTCCCTCACAGCCAATACGGCGGAAAGTCGGTGTATTTCCGGTTTTTAGTACGACGAGGGCCGTCCTGGCCGCCATTTCCAGGATTCGTTTTCCGCGTGGATCCATGTGAGGCATGCCCCATTCGATTGCTTTAGCGTTGAAGTCGCCCCCAACGAGTACTTTGCCCTCTGCGGTCGAGACACTAGCCTCCAAAACCTGAAGCTTGGCTTGGCAAGATGATATCGATTCGTTCGGCGTTAGGTACACACTAAAGACGGTGGTCCCCGAGCACCGAACCCACACGAAACCATCCCCCCGTCAACAAATCTCCGCTTGAAAGTCACTGTTCCGAACCCAGATGGCGGCAGTACCAGTTTCATCAGAATACCATAATGCAGAACTTTTATTATGGTGTTGCTCACTCAGCAGCAGCAATCAGAGTCGTTACCTGTCATACCAGGAGGGAACCTCACGGCGCCCCCATATCCTCGCGTCCGTGGGCGCGGTGCTACCCAAAGAATGCTAGCCCCCAAGAGTGCTCTTGTCGACCGGCATTCCCCCTGCGGGAATTTCCTCGCTTACGTGGGGGCGGAACTCCCCAAAGAATGCTAGCCTCCAAGAGTGCTCTTGCCGACCGGCATTCCCCCTACGGGGAATGTGATTTTAATAAACTAGGATGAAATCCAATTTTTTGATTGGAATATATTAAAATTAAAATATAATATATAAGATATAAGCTAAAAGTTCATTATTTTCTTGTGTTCTTCACATTACAAGTAATTTTTTAATAGAGTTAGTTGGTTTTTCCTCTTACTTTCCAGTTGATTGATAATATGTAATACTTCTCATTTGATTAAAAAATGATATTATTTGTTCCACTGATTTTTAATAGCACCCTGCGGGTCATTAAGTTAATGCCTCGAAACTTGCTTTATGCGTTATTTATAATGATTGATGAAATAAAGCGCATTTGAATTAAAATTTGAAAAATTGACATTTAACTTCCTAGTCATGAGGACGTCGATACTTGGTAAGCTGCAAGGTTAATGAGTGAAGAATGTAATAGATGGTGACAACCTACTTCAAAAGATTAGGTAAACAAATCGATAATGATTTTCCTTGAGTAATTCAAAATTTCGCTTCAATTAAAAATTAATGACCATTTCGTACTATTCTTGATAAAATTTTAATAGCTCCAGACATATTCTCTCTACGTATTGTTTCATGTTCAAAGACAGAATTTCAATGGATCTGAGTGTAACTAAAAATATCTTTCTAATATCCATTTATCATTACTTTTTATCAGTTTAGTTAGCATATTTGACATGCAATATATTTGAGACACAACTAATCATGTGATTGTACATTTTCCTCAACGAATAAATCAATTGGGATGTTTCCTTCCTTGACAATGTGTCAATGCTAAAGTATATATACAACGGTAATATGCTTCCATAAGCCAGTTGAGAAGATTTCTCAATTGTAAATGTATCAATTATATAATTTCTAACTTTGCCTTCGACAAATACTATAAAAATGGCTTGCATATTGTTGAAATTTTTAGTATATTTTGGAGTCGGGATTTTATATTGTTATGCTTCAGATATTACGAGTACTAAACCTCGAGCTGATACTAACAAAATAGAACTACCTGAATTTAATATTCATAACTTAGATAGAAAGCATCAAAAACTAGCTCAACAACTGAAATCATTCGCTTCGGAGTATGCTAAAAAAGCAAATGAAATATCGAAATTGCCTGAGAAGAAAAAATTAAAAGCTGGGAAAAAACTTGAGGATGTAAGTAATAATTCACATGGAAATGTAACATAAATCACATTTTCCCTACAAACAAAACAAAAAAACGCATTTTCATTACATACAATTAATACACATTATTTTCTTTCCAGGACTTAATGACAAATTTCAAACGTATGGAACCTAAAATACAGGAACTTCAAAAAGCACCGATATTAAGATCAAGATGGAACTCTCCAGGTCAAAGGTCTCTCATGGATGGGTTGAAAACTCTTTTGCAATCGGTGGTCGAGCTACCAATGAGAATTCATTGTTTGATTTTTGGTTGTCCTGCAGTTCCACCTACGAGACCAACAGAGCCTACTACGCCCAAAGGTTCTGATGAATCAGAATACCAATGAAATAATGAAATAAAAGTGTACCTTGGCAATTGAATATAATCGATACTTTGCTTAATGAAATATATGGAATAATTTTATTTCAAAGCATTTACAAATAAGATAATACATTAATAATAACTTTTTGTAATGAGTTTCAATTATCACACTTCAACTATTGTGAACTTTTCCTACAGTAGGTAGTGGCACCGTATCTTTGAACGTAGCACTAAGCAGCAGTGTTCCCGTGGTAGTAGATTTTTATAAGTTCAATCAGCATACAAAATCATCATCACCTATGGTGTGACAACCCAAGCCGGACCTTGGCCTCCAGGATTAATCTCCTCCAATCATTACGGTTCTGTAACCACATCCATCTTAGCAAGGATCTACTGTCAGCTTCTATCGTGTCTTGCCATCGAGTCCTCGGTCTTCCCGCTGGACGTCTACCTTGTGTTCTACACTCAGAGAAAAATTATTCCGAGATATAATATACATATAATATACATCTACAACATAAGGTCTCAGCAAATTAAATACATACTGATAAATGTTAGGTATAAGCTGTCAAAATCTGGCCAATTGTAATGAATTTTACTTCTCGTTCGTTTGATAGAGATTTCCCGAAGGAAATGTAAACCGACCTTTTATCGGTTATAGACGTAAAGTTTGGGACCATGCAAACGGACAGTACCCATCAGGTAAAGAGGCCCGGACACACTTAGTCTATTCCTAGATGGCTGCTGGCAGGTTAGCTAGTTCGGAGAGGGATTTCATTCCGCGAGCAGACTAAGTCCAAATACAAGAATCAGCCATCGATTCAAATGCCCGATTTGAAACGTATCGAAGAACTTCCACTCCCTTTCACGTTAATTTACTTTACTTAAATTTAGTTTTCCCTTCGATTAGAGGAAAAGAACAACAATAAACCTTCAACCACAACTATGCGCTTCCGAATATTCACAGACGCGGCGCCCAAAATAAACCACTCCACACAAGGAAATACTGGGTTAACTCAGCAAATCATATTTATTTTTATTCGTGATAAACGTAAAATTATTAACAACGACGGTACCTTTAATTATGACAGACACTTAATAACCGTAACATCTATTTATGGTCAGTATTTTATTCCTGAAGTATGTTTGAATTGAATTAACAAGCGAGTCTAGGAAAATTGTAACGCACCCAATTTACACAGATTGCAACAATAAATTGCGGGGCCAGTAAAACAGCTTCAACTCGAAGTTTCGCGAACAAGGAGGGATCTCTTTTAAACAAATTTATCACACTCCACGTACCACTTTTGGGTTTTTCTTTTGCACCGCGGTAACGCAAACCATCTTTCAATTCCGCTTTTTACTTTTTTCATTTTATTGTCCCGGGGTCCGTCACCGTTCGCGACATCTTAGCAACTCCTCGTTCAAGCCCACCGCCTAGCAATTCGTGTTTCCTCCTTTCGACGAAGCCGAATTCCCCATTCCCACTCTTCCCGCACCGGAACAATCCCAATGTCATTGAGTGATGTCATACGCTTCAATTTGCTGCCGTTCTCAAGCTGGTAAATCCAGTTTTCTTATAGAAGGATGCAACGTCGAGAGGAAGAAAACAAGACGGATGAGGCTTAAACATTTTGTAATGTCCTAACCGCAGGCACTGCCACAAATGCGTATCTATCTGAGGCGCCTCAGAAAATTTCCTAAGTCTCAAGGCAATCATTCATCTATTGATAGCTCAAGAGGAAAGATTTTGTATGGGAGAGTGAAAATGCGTTGTTATTCTCAGGATGAAACCGGTCAGGACGCACATCTCATGTATGTGAGTTGTGTTCAATTGTCGACGGCTGAGATCGAAATGGACTCAGTGATACAGATACATTGAAAAAATGCGTAGTGAGCATGGGTGCAATGTTAGACCATGTAGACCTCAGAGAGGATTGAGCCAACCTGAAGCCAACCGCAATCCTGTTTACCGCTACGTCTAGCCTGGCCGATTGGAATTATTTTGCGACAATACAAGCAAGTTTTCAAACTAACCGCTCCGATTGCACGAAATTTTGCATGTATTGCAGCGCAAAACGTAAAACTAGTTTTTCAAATTCGTCAGCACTGTGTTGTTGTTGTGGTTGTTCCCTTCCGGATGGATGCATCTAGTTGTTGTTCTAACTATTGTTTGACACGTTGGACATCGGTGATGATGTTGTTTATTCACAGTGTCGTAATGGTAGAAGAAAGATCGAGCAATTTTTTCCTAGTTAGATAATTTTCAAGTACGACGTGAATCAGCACCCTCTAACAATTAAGTACTACATTGGTTCTTGAGTCAGCTCGTATAGATGACAGCGGTTCAATTTTGCTTTCAGTACACGTCATGAAATTTTCAGTGAAAATGTAATTTATCGATACTGTCTGAGGTTTAAATTTTTTTTGCTTTTATGTAAATACCGTCGGGCCTTGCTTTGTTGTGTGGGCAGACGCGTTTCGACTCCTTTGAGTCACCTTCAGTGTCTAAAGAATGTGTTGAAGGGAATGACTTTGTATAGTCGTAGGATGGGTTAAGCAGGCAGTACTAAATTAGATCAGGTACTAAATTCGATCAGGTACTAAATTAGATCAGGTACTAAATTAGATCAGGTACTAAATTAAGTCAGGTGGAGGAATATTAGGTTTTTGTATTTTTGATTGTTGGATGTTCGTTTGTTCTGTTTCATCTCGTTCCGTTTTCACTTGAGATTGTGGTCTAGTACTGAAAAAATTGCGTTGGAATTCGTAACAAGTTGTTCGTTGATAATTTTACCGTCTGTTTTCCTGTGTTTATATATGTATTTCAAGCCTTTCTAGGTTGTCAAGTCTTTACTTTGTTTGTGTAGCAATATCATAGAGTTTGTCATAACGTCAGGCTTGTGTGCATGGTTCTGAACGTGGGTCGCATAATTGGAGTCTGCCTAGTTGTGTAAAAAAGATCGTAAGTGCTCTTTGTATTTGGTTGGTAGTTTCTGTGTTATCCTTCCTATGTAAGCCGCTGTTTTCGTATACTGATGTGTCATTCAGTTTTGGTTTCAGTTTGTTTCCAATGTTGTTGTTAGTTTTGAATGCAGTTTGTATTTCCTAAGGAAGTTTGAAAGTTTGTAAGTCTCTTTGCCTATTTATGTATGTTGGTGATGTCTAGTAATAAAAGTCGAGTAGTGGCAGTCAATGTTAAAGAGGTAGTAGGGTTTGCTAGATTACGACTGTTCTTTAATATGTATTTGTCTTCAAGGTGGATAACATCAGCCATTATCGTGGCCAAGTGCCGTACTTATTGGTATGTAGGAGTTGGGCGGTAATTGACGACAGGCCGCATAGAGTTATTGGGTTTGTGGAGCTTAGGTTATGCTTTCAGGGGTGGTGTGGATGGATTTGTGTTTATGTAGCGGCGTTTATAGAGTGAGAATTGTATAATGTACGTGTCTGCTTGAAATTTATTGGTGGGGTCTTTGTTTATCAGTATTTTCCGTTGGCGTTAATTAAGCTTATTGTTTTTTGTACGTATTCTGTTATTTTTAGGATTATCGTTATATGTTATTTGTCGGCCTTTGTCACTATCAGTAGGTTATCTGTAAGTTTTTTTCTGAATGTGTCTTAATATCTTATGGTCTTCGTGGAAATTCGTTTTGCTTGTGCTAGTCCGTATTTTTTGTAGTATATCTTGTGCACTATGTCTTGCATGTGTCTGTTTTTCCTGCGGTAGTTTGTTAATGGCTGGTTCAGTGTCGATTACTAGCTGTTCTAGGTCTTAGTTGCGAGTTGTCTTGAATTATTTGTGTCGTAAAAAAAGTGTCTGATAGATTTTAAGTCCATGGATAGAAGGTTCTGTTTGCTGATGTGGTCGTTATGTTTTGTTTTTTCATCAATTTGTCAAGTTCCTTTGCAATGGTCTCATATTTAGTTTTGAATTGAGTATCAATGTTCTGCCTCACGCCATTGTAGAATTATAGTAAGTTTTCAGTTAGTATAGCATAAGTTAGTTATAAATGTTAAGGTAGTAGTTGTCAGTGGATTTCGTCCTTTTTTATGTACAGTGTTCATATTTCATTTTTAATGTGGAGTGTTTGTGCACTTTGTTTTGTGCTAATGCTAATTTAAACACAGTTTGTTATACCATATGTTTGCTATGGTTCTATGAAGTCTTCGGGTAAGGTTGTGGAAGGATCGCAATAGTTTTACCTAGCTGGCAGTATAGTAGCTAAGAATTTTGTTTATTTGGTATCCGTAGGCCGATTTTCTTTTTTCTTTAAAAGCGGTCGGGTCTTGCTTTGTTGTATGAGCAGACGCGTTTCGACTTATATGAGTCATCTTCAGTGTGTTTAAATTGTAGTTAATTTTTACCTTGAGTCCTTTTGATGCCGGCTGCATCATTGTTATTCGATCAAACAAAGTTGCCCGATCCAATCGTATATACATACCACTGTCTGGTTCATCGTCAACAGTTTCTAATTCGATCAGAAATTGTTTTGTTGCTTCGGCGTCGTCAGCGTTCAGAACAAAGTATACTCAAATAGTAACCACACTCCATCAACCCTTCGGAAAAATTCGAACACAAGCCGAACAGCGAGCCATAAATCTTCGGTAGCAGGTAGATGGTAAACGCTGATGCGAGGAATGGCGCGAATATAAACATATGCTTCGATGAGAGATTTCAGGGCTACCAGAGCTAAAAAATCAATAACATTGCAGAAAAACAAATTCGTTCCATGCAATCTTTTAGTTTTTTATTTGGATTTGGCAGCACTCCTATGTTCTGAAATGCGTAAAAGAACACGTGCGTCGGAAATTTTATTTGCATTTTGCTTTGTTTCTTGAGCGCGCCAAACATGGGATCAGCTGTCATGCCCCGGATCAGCTGACGTGCCCCTGGGAAAATTCAAAAAGTGTGCAACACAGGGTAAATGAAAGGTGTGGCTACTATTTGAGTATACTATGGTTCAGAATGTCTAAGATCAGAGCGCATAGCATTTGTCTGTTTAAGCGTATCTTCTTTTCATCACGCACGAAGTACTTTTTAACCCTTTCAGAATACAATTGTGTGCCTCGCGTAGTTTTATCTCTATCAATATGATATCCTCTTAGCGTAGCGTTCACCTCAAGTTTAATATGATTTCGATTAGACGGTCAAATAATCGTTGTATTCTCCGAGACATTCATTTTTAATCATGGGTAAAGCCCTGCCTCGATTGAATATTCTTACGGTTTTAACAAACTTGATATCTTTTCTTTTCTTTAACTCTAATCTCCAGCGAGTGTAATTGCTGTTGCGCGGTTGTTGGTTTTGGGAAAATGATTTTTTCGTTTGCGCTATGTCAAAGTCGTCCTTGAATGCTTTGAATTTATTCTCCAGGTCAGTGCAATAAACCACAGGGTTTATGTCATGTTGGCCCTCGGAATCAACTCCACGTTCTTGAAAGTCAACTATCGCGTTAGTGAAAATCCATGATAGTTCTTTGTCCGGAGCTAGACGTTCGTCAAAACTCAGTGTTGAGTTTTCTTGCCAGATGTGTTGTGGTGATCTAGTAGGACTTTGTGAATCGCTTTTGATGGTGGTCATTGTAAATAGCTATTCGTGGTTATAAATTGGGTTTATATTGCGATTATCAAATCTCTCCAATATTTAAAAAACTGGGATCAGGTTGTTGCTTTGGTTGATGAATTATTTGTTTTTGATTTGCAATCTGCTGTGGATGCTTTCGTTGACGCTGGGATCCATTGAAATGAAGATGTAAGTCCGTTAGGATGGCTACTGGTATTTGATTGAATTTTCGATTGAGATGATTTTTAATGAGTTAGAACAGCATCATTGCATCTGTTTTTATTAATTTTCTTTCTAAACAGTCATTCTATGTGAATCACTCGTACTATGCCAATTAATGAGCTATATATGATTAAAGCATTAAATGATTAATTATTCAAATTATTGAAGCTGTTCATATTACTTGGAAAAGCTTGATAATGCGTCATCGATGCTGCATTTAAATTAGTAAACATTTGATTCTGCGGTAATGGCATTGTTTGCGGATGGAACACTTTTATCGAACAATACCAAATAGACTGAAATTGCTGCAACTAATTTGGACATTTCGACTCTTCGTGCTCCTTATTCTGAAGTTCTCTCGAACAGTTTGCTTAGAGGGATCGCTCAATGACTACAATGGGCTACAGCAGAGACCAGTTACTGCGCCTCTGCTCTTCTCAATATTCATTCGCAAGCTATTGAACGGCTTTGACTTTAACGTCCCTCCAACGTGATCATTGGTAGCTTTTGCTGTTGATCTGATTATTTATACGGCAGATCGAAAAGCGACAATAGTTCAGTTGGCTAGACAGAGCTACGCTTTGTACTTAACATATGGAATGCAGCCATATGTAGTGAATTGATGGAAGTTCATGTGTCCGTTAAGGACTGCAGCGATATTCTGTTGCCTTGGCGAGGGAAGATATTAGTGCTCACCAGAATTGGCCTTGTCTGAGGATGCGTGAATGCGCTGGCAGGCTAGCATCATAGTGTCGTAGGTTCGTAGGTTCTTTTCCCCAGAACAAAGGCCCACTACAAAAACTTACTTACTACTTACGACCACCAAATAAGAGTGGGGCATCCAGGTGGAAGCGGTGCCCTCTCGCATCCTCCTATCGGGATCAAGATCCATTGTAGGCGTGGCGTAAAATGCAAAATTCAAGCAAACTTAATTCGCGTGAATTTTTCCTTTAATTGAAAAATAAGAATGTTTAAAATTTATGTTAAAGTCTTATATGATGGAATCATATAACACTTTAACTTAAATTGGAAACCCAAGCAGAAGGCCATTCTACCCCGCAAGAGCACCTGCAGCAGCAAAGAAAAAGGAATGAGTTCACCCGATGGCTAGTTCATGAGTGGAGGGGCCAGTCAATGTGGCGGGTCCCATACCTGGTCAGGGCTCGAGTGAAATGAAAAGACCAAACTTTTCTCTTTTTTATCTCTTGATTATTTTCATCAAAATTTATAAAAATCCGAACTCTGAATCAATATGTCAATTTTCTTAAATTTACGTTGATTTCAAACACATGTTATCAATATTCCGGTTTCGAATTTCCAATATTTTCTAACCAGACCATTAACAAAATCTCAGTGAACACAATTTCGTATGTTTCAAATAGTATTTAGCGATAAGTCCTTCCTCGTACCGCAATTTACAGGGAATCGGCTAGCCCAAAAAACACTTTAAAGAGCTGAAGACAACAATAGAACGCGCTCGTTTTTATTATGGAGACAGCAGAATGTATTTGAGGTCCACTGTATTCACGAGGTCGAATTGGGAACGCGTTCTATAGAATCACTTTTATCTATTTAAAGGGCTCGTTTTCGTTCACCACATAACCAAATATTTGAACAAAAACAACATCTCAGTGGCAGTAGGGGGGTCTTGTGACACTTTTTTCAACTGGATTTCCAATCCCACGCAAATCACTTGTAAAACTTTATATTTAGCTCTACTAGCAGGCAAAGAGTCCTGATCACCATTTCACAAACTTCTTAATGTCAGACACGGATGTGGATCCAAACTCGCCCGATCATGGATGATCACACAACATTTGGTGCACAGTAACCGATAGATTGTTCCACCCTTTATTATGCAAGGGAATCACATAACCCTCTACCATAAATAAGTATGCGAGCTGAAAGCCACCTTACCCTGCAAGAGCACCTGTAAGCGAATTAAGAAGGGGTGAGCTCAACCGATGGCTAGCTCATTATAATGGAGGGACCAACCAACTTGGCGGGTCCCATATCCGGTCAGGATTTAAGATGAAATGGAAAGATGAAAAAGTTGCAATTCAACTTCTCATTTTATTCCAGAGTAATAAGTACAAACAAATGATATGCAACGATCGAAAAGTTTACAAAAAAAAGGAAAATTGATCAACAATTGGTGAGAATTTTCGCTTCATAGCAAGAAAATAGTGAAATTGGAAAATTAATATAGCACAATTCCTATCTACACACTATTCGAACTTTCGCTGAATTCCTCGAATACAAAAAAAAAATCCTCTACACAATTAATTCTTCCCCATTCGACAATTTCACAAGAACCAATCGCGAAATGAAAACCTTTCATGTGGTAGCAGAACGATTCTTTTTTCTGCGATGTAAAATTTTTACACAGCTTCCGTCGAGCAACTTACGAGCACTCGAGTCTAGCAACTTCTTCAGACTTTTTCCCTGGCCACTATTGATACCGTTCCTCTTTAAAAAAATCGCTTTCAGTCGTGGTTGTTGCTGCCCGGCTGATGCTAAGACTGTACAGATCAAAGCTTTCTTTAGAGCTGTCATACGTTCATTTTTATCAACAATTGTTCGGTAGGGAAGCTCATTGTAGCGTTGAGCAGCTTCGATGAATTGACTTCAGTAATTTAAAACTCTAGCATATCATACTTTGTACAAAACCTGCAAGTCTTCACTTCCAGTTTCAGCTTGAAGCACAGAAGCTCGGTTGATGTATGTTTCTTCCTAAACGCGATCGTCGTCTTCCAAATATAAACGAGCGATTTTTAAATATGTTTCAAGTTTATAATCAACTGTGTATTGTTTTTGACCGGTTTCCAAGGGTATTCCCACCAAAACGTTCGTAGCTTCCCTCCAATTCTGATTTCTTTCATATATATTTGAGCTAAATGTTGACGAATCCCTGCTGCTTGTTCTTCAAACACAATCACCCAAGGCTGAACTTTATCCAAAGTAAAATGTGAAACTACTTTCAAGACATCATCATTCAACTCAGCAAAACGATTGCCAACATCAGTCAAAATTTGTCGTGAAATTACAAAACACATGTTCGTTGATAACTGCTTCGACAAACAATTTCAGAGTATCAATCTAGTCATTCCCTGAATTGGTTAACATATTTCCTAGTGATTGCCGGTACTTATCAGCTTGCTCTTTTCGTTGCGAAAAGTTGAAGTTGTATCCGTGCCACGAAGAAGGAACGAGGAGCGGATCGTCCACACACACACACACACACACATACTACTTAAGTCTTTTTCTTTAGCGATGGAGCGAGCTAGTGGTGTGCAATTGATTCTCGATCTCGAACCTGTCAAGTGTTACTTTGTACCGTCACCATGGCAAGCTTCAATTTCAAGCTGGATTGAATATTTCTACATGGAATGAATCGCGGTCGCTGGTTACTTAGAGCAAGCATGCTATCAACTTATTTAATCCACTTTTCACACTTGTTTTCGCTTACCGTGGTGCTATGTCACTTCTATCACTTCCTCTTTCACACGCAGCACACACGCCCCGTCCACACTTGTTCAACATCAATCACAACACTCCTTTTCCAGGCAAATTGCTCACGTGCAAATGTAATTTTCATACGAGCGTGAAACGAGTTCGCACTTAAGTCCGATAACAGCCGATGCAAATTTCACGCCACCGAAACGCAAACATTGCACGACTTCGCGATAGGTGAGATGCTACCGTGAATCGCGAGACCGTTCACTATTTCATATGACCTGACTCAATGCGAGTCGTAAACCCATCCAAACGGTTTCAAAATCCCAACTTTTTCCGTTTTAATCACTGTTTGCCGGCGCGGTTCTCGCTCTTTGACGATTCGTATCAGACTCTCCTTTGTTACCAGTCGTCACCTTGTGGGACTAGTCGCAACGGCAGTTGACGAGCCTTCCATATACTCTAGATTGCATTGCGGAGTGCAATTCGTGAATAAGCTGCGTTGTAAAGGGGTTACCGTGTCCAAATTGTAATTGCAAATTTAAATGATTATTTTTTTTAATTTGTAATTGAAAATTGGAAGTTTGCTTAAGTGACTGCTCAATTACTACAAAAGGTTAAATTTATCTGTCACAAAACCCTAGTTAGACCAGTTTTAACATATGGATGTCAGATCTGGTACAACCAGAGTGCTAGTGTTATGGAAAGATTAAGAGTTTTCTAAAGTAAATGTCTCCGTGCATGTACTGGTTTTTAAAGATAGCCTGAGACGGATTGAAGCACTATATATCGAATAGAACAATTCATCAAACTGCCAAAGTGACAAGAGTCGATATCTTCATAAGGGCTGCGTTACATATCTTGTGATATGATTTCAAAGAAGCATATCGCAAGATCTGTAATATAGCCGTTCAACCCTACCTATTGGCTTCGCTCCTCAAGAAGCATTCGTGTATTTGGACATGAATCGATATGCTTTTTATTCTGACTTTGTCACAACTATATATCACAGATATAGGCGGCCCACCGATAAGAAGATAAAATATCTTGAGAATTCGAGCTCACGAGACCAACAATTCCAATGGAGATACTCATTGGGCTCTTTCACACGGGAATGGTAAAAACCCATATCCAAACAGGTTTCAGCCAACCTATTTTTGTATACGATACACGTCTTGCGAGTGTATGTGTCAAAAGGATCATTTGATCGTTAAACATCGTGCGGAAAACATGAGAGCGAAGATAGAGAGATAAGCGATTGAGAATTGATGTTTTAGCCTTGAATTGTGCACGGGGTAGCAAAAACTGGAATGAAAAATGTATTTTATTATTGTTAAAGTTTGTCGATTCAAACTTCTATTGGATTTATTAGAACCTCCGTGTTTTTCCGCTTTCTGAAAAATATATTCCAAATTTGAATATCCTTTTAAGTCGCATATTTTTCTTGTTGTGTTGTCAACTGGCATATTATAATGCGATTCTATAAAGATTATGCGTACTGTTAATTTTCTGTAGATTTACAATAGGCAATTTAACTTTATTGAAATCGTGATATTCGTCGTGATGTTTCCTGAAATTGAACATGGCCTCCGCTTTTATAAATTTATTAAATAACGCGTAGCTTCTCGCGTCCATGCATCCATTTTTGCACGCAAATTAAAGAAAGGCAATCGTTTCATGACGACTACCTTCTTCACCGAATGTTCAATTCGGAATGATTACCGGCGTTTGTATAAAATTTCCCCCACCAAATGATCAACAAAATGCGTTTGTGTATGTGCGTTACGCTCGTTCACCCTACAAAATGTTGGCTTGTTTTTACCATCAGGTCCCCTCAATTCTTCTCACTCTTCTTGCCCATATAACCTGTTTAACGCTCACTTTTAACGCTGCGTCTGAAAAAGCCCATTTGCTAGATCCGTTGAGGCTGGTCGAGCTGGGACGGGGCAATCTAGGTATTGGTGTGTGAATGAAAATGTCTGAATTATTCGTGGTTACTTTTTTTGTGATTTGGGGCCGAGATGCAGAAAAAATCCCGATTTGGCGAAGAAAAAAGTGCGTTTCCTCTATGATCGTAACAGGCTCACACCTCCGCCGTTGCCACGACTAAATTGTCGAATTAGGCTACGAACTGCGACCTCTTTTTGTTTTTGAATTTGAAAAAGTCATTTGCCGGGCAGAAATTTGAGTCAAATGAGTGAGGTCATCACCGCCACGGAAGGCTACTTTGCAGATCTCGAGATCGAGATTGGCTAAAGAAGTTGGGGCATCGCTGGGTCAAGCGTATCAAGCTAACAGGAGATTGTGTTGAGAAATAAATTGCCACTTTTCCAAAATTTTCGTTTTTCTTATGTAGGCTAAGTACTCATCGGACCACCCTCGTAGGATAAAAGCTCAGTGTGCTGATGTGTTAGTATTATAATTAAGTTTTGATTATTGTTAGTTGATTTTTTTCTTCTTTTTCCAATCGAGTCATAAAATATGTAATAATTTTAATTAATTTGAATTTGATATTGTTATTTTGATTAAAGGTTTTTAATTATTAATTTATAAATTTAGAGAGCCATTTGGCCCATTATGTTTTAGTATTTTTATTGCTTAGAATTTACTTTATATTCTTTGGAAATTTATAACGATTTGTATTGAATAGAGGGCTTTTGACTTTGACTTTGAAAAGTTCCTAATGAGAGGCAAAAATGAAAGCAGTTCATTTGGATTGACTGATGCTATTGAAATCGCAGACGTTGATACAGAAACTTTTCCGTAAAGAACAAGCCTAAGCGGACATCAGTGAAACGTGTGCATAAATTTTCGACATAGACTGCTTCATTTGAAATTCCCAAAACGATTTCTAGTTATTGAAAAAAAAAGTATTTTTGAATGCATTCATTGGCTACTTGCTTGCATAGAAGTGGAGAAGTTTTTTCGAACAAAATTGAATACTAATATTGGTAAGTCTAAAAAGTATTGAGCCTTTCTATTTTTTTATTTAAAATTAATTTTATTTAAGTACATACTCGTATTGTCCATTATTATCTATGACCTTTTGCCATTCTTTCGGTAGAACCATTATTCCATCTGTGTAGAACTTCTGTGGTTTATCGGCGAAAAACTTGACCAAGTGATTTTCACAGTCCCTTTTTGAAGTTAATTTCTTTTTATTAAGGAAGTTTTGCAGAGACCGAAACAAATGGTAGTCTTATGGTGCAAGGTCTGGACTATACGGTGGATGCATCAAAACTTCCCAGCCAAGCTCTGTTAATTTTGGCATTGTCATGATGGAAGACAACGCCCTTTCTATCAATCCTGGCCGGTTTTATTGAATTGCTTGTTGCAATCTGGTTAATTGCTGACAGTACAGAGCCAAATTGAGTGTTTGGCCAGGTTTTAGCACCTCATGATAAACAATTCCCTTCCAATCCCACCACACACACACACAGCATAACTGTGTTTGGTGTCAATCCTGGTAGTACAGTAAATATAGCACGAAAAAATAGGTTTGGTCTAAGAAATGACCTACTGGGATTTGACTTGATAAATCGATAGGGGGGCATAAAAAAAACTTAACTTCAGATTTCCGAAGTGATCCCCCCTGCTTTTGAGAAAATCCAAAAACATTTTGAAACGCGTTTTTCTCGGAATCTATGGGTTTTAGAGAAAAGTTTATTTAACAAAAACGTTCAGGACACTGTTATCTACATTTTATCTCATTGGAGCAAAGTCGTCCGACTTAAAATACAAAAAGTAGGTGGCGCTAAAGTATCAAAAAGTGGTTTTTTGGCATTTTCAATAAAAAAACGTTATTTTTTTTATAATAATGTGAATGGGAAAGTTATTTGTCATAAAATTATCTACAATTTTTGTTTAAACAATTTTTTTTGTAAAACTTACCGTTTAAGAGCTGGAGCTTGCCAAAGTGTAAAAGTCGTACATTTATGTTCTGCGCCGATGCGTGTATTCGATAAAATGAATGGAATACACGCATCGGCGCGGAACATAAATGTACGACTTTTACACTTTGGCAGGCTCCAGCTCGTTAACGGTAAGTTTTACAAAAAAATTGTTTGAACAAAAATTGTAGATAATTTTATGACAAACAACTTTTCCATTTACATTATTATAAAAAAATATTTTTTTTTTATTGAAAATGCCAAAAAACCACTTTTTTGTACTTTAGCGCCACTTACTTTTTGTATTTTAAGTCAGATGACTTTGCTCCAATGAGATAAAATGTAGATAACATTGTCCTGAACATTTTTTGTTAAATAAACTTTTCTCTAAAACCCATAGATTCCGAGAAAAACGCGTTTCAAAATGTTTTTGAATTTTCTCAAAAGCAGGGGGGGGGGGGGGGATCACATCGGAAACCTGAAGTTAAGTTTTTTTTATGCCCCCCTATCGATTTATTAAGTCAAATCCCAGTAGGTCATTTCTTAGACCGTAAATGCTATATTTACTGTACTATGGCTTTGAAGTCGTTTTTGATGATTCACCTTTTTTTGACCATGATCTTTTTCGAACGACATTCTCGTATTTTACCCATTTTTCATCACCCGTAATGATTTGCTTCAAAAATGGCTCGATTTCTTTGCGTTATATTAGCATTTCGCAAATGGAAATTTGGTCGATCAAATTTTTTTTTGTGTTAATTCATGCGGCACCCAAACTAGAGCTTCTTTGTGCATCCAGCCTTACGCAAATGTTTCAAAATTATTTCATGATAGATATGGCTGCTTATGTGTCGGTCTTCTTCAATTTTTTTGTAAGATTTCATCGACTTTTTCAGTGATTGGTCGACCTGAGCGAGGTGCAACTTTGACATCTAAATTTCCAGAACGAAAGCGGGCGAGCCATCTCTTGGCTGTGGTTTTTGATAAAGTATCTTGGCCGTAGACACCACAAATTTTTTCATGAGCCTACGATGCATTCTTACCTTGATCGTAGCGATATTGTAAAATATAAAGAATTTTTTCAGAAATTTCACTCATTTTTAAATGAATACAACTTTTGACACGAATGACGAAATACAAAACTGTCCATACGAAAATTGTACCCTGGAAAATTTCACCTTTCAAACGCATGTCAGTTTGACTCAATCTTACTAGTATTGCCCGATTTGTGACAACGAACACCATCTAGTGACAAAAAAGGCTCAACACTTTTCAGACTATCCAGTATTTAATCCAGAAAATGAGAAATATTGTTGAAAATTTTCAGAGACTGATGGAAAAAACGGAAATTCCCAGCAAAATGGAAAGGAGTAAATATTGGTTTATCAGTCGTTGTCAATAAAAGTATTATTCTAAGAGTCAAGTTGTGAAGTCAAGTTGTGTTATTGAAACAGATAATGATTGGTTCAAAGTTATAAAAGAGTGCTAATAGTCACAGTTGAAATGATGTTGCTATCGTTATCAAGTCCTCTTGTTAAACGATAGCCAAGCAAATTCTCAATCGGCGCAATCCAGTAGGGCAAACGCAGTATTTTAGTAAGTATTGCTGAAGGCTTTAGTTAAAGGGGCAAATTTGTAACAGAATGCCAATACATACAATCAAGATAATGAGATACTCTAACTATCTCTAAGCGAAAGCCCGAAAGCGACTGTAGTGATAAAACAAAAAAAAAAACTCGTAATAATGCATATCAAAATACAATACAATAAATAATTCAACTTTGCAATGCCATAGAATCGTCAGTTACAACTTTTAATTATGCTTAAATTGGTCATCAATTAAATTCACATTGGGAGAAAGAATTTTGTTCTTTGGAATTTTACATGCTTTTGTTTCGTCCAGCGGTGGTAACAGGCCACCTCCTCCTCCAGCTATGAGAGCGAGTAATTCAGATACAGTGAAGTCTTTTAAATAGTCTGAAGCGAACTGGAAAAAGAAATGAAGTTTATAAAATTTTATCACTGGTAGCGAATGATGCTTTATCTTACATCTTCGAGTAAAGTTTCTAGGGAATGAATTGTTTCTGGTGGAATAAACTCGTCAAAAGCTCTGGGCAACAATTGATTGATAACATTATTGATGAAATCATTCACTTCACTGTCTCCAGTAAGTTTTTCAATTTTGGAATCAACGGAATCTATTCCAACCTGAAAAACAATTAATTTTAAATCAGTTTTTGTAAACTAGAGAATGATCTAACAATAATAGAGACTTACAATAAGCCTTAAATTTTGCAGAGACATTTTTCCTTGATAAACAAAAGAACCATTCACACGGAGCTCCAGACCTTCGATTCCTAAGCTAAAATTATATCGAGTAAATTTTTTATCAAATTTAGAATACAAATAATAGTTACGTAAATTTATCTGCACCATCAAGTTCAATTAATCCACCTAAATTGGCTTTTATTCCATAATTTCCTGAAAGTACCAACTTTGGTACGGTTATGACAAAGGCAAATCTCAAAGTGATAAGGAAATTAAGGTAGTTCACGATAAATCCAGATATCCCATCAACTTTTAGGTTTTGAATAAAGCCGTCAATCCTGTTTTCAGAAGTCATTAGAAAATTAAGTGGAATTCATTATTGTAATAATTGCTTACTTTCCAAAAGATTCATCATCAATATTAATGTTTAATTTATCTTGCAGAGTAAATGGTTCCAGCTGAGGCAGTCCTTCGGGATCATCATAACACATTCTTAGTCGTATATCTTCCAGCAATGCTAAAATTCTATCTTCATATAGTCTGGAAGAGGCTGGAAAAATAAGTTTGTCGTTACATTTCTATGATTGTGGTAAAAATATTCTCTGGAAATCTTTTTATCCAAATATATAATTTTTAGAAGATCAATTTTTGTAGATTTATGTAGTACAATTTTCACTAATTCTATTTTTAATACAAATTATAATAAAACTTAATAGCCCTTTTCTACTCTACTCTCTACCAACTTTTACAGGAAAACACGAAAATGATATTGGGAAAAAAATTTTGGGAAAAAGACAAAAAAAAAAAGCAATAACACAAAATTAAAAATAATAGGAAACAAGTTGACTAGGTAGGAGAGTGCTCCTACCAGAAGCGCTTTGTAGCCATCCCAGTGTTATAAACAACTTTTCTGATGACATGAATCAATAGCTCGTTGAACATATAAGAATTTATTGAATGTATGTAATGACTACGAAAGATTGAAAATTTCTTTTAAAGACACAAAGAAGCCGTCATTTTGTTCCATGCTAGTAAATATTCTGAATGCCCGGCCAATCAAACACTACCATATTCTTGAAATTTGCATGAAATCCGAAGAAAATTGTTGTGTGTAGGTTGATTTGATGTATTATTACTCGTATATGTAGTACAAGTACCAACCACCATAACCACATGCAGTCGTTGTGTTTCCGTATGATTAAAATGGCTATATCTCACTTGATTATCATTCGATTTCATTGCAATTTTGTAGACAAAAGGACCTTATGTTAGCCTACACAGTTGTGGAATTTTACGAAGTTTATGTTAAAGATTTTATGTGGGAAAACGTAAAATTCACATATCATTCTATTGCTAACAAAGCTGAATGAATTACCATCCCTGAGGTATTTTTTGCTCTTAAGCTCATAAAGACCTACATTCGTGATTTTTCGGGGCGAAAGGGTCCAATCGCAAGTAAAGACAGCCATTTTCTGAACATTTCACCTTCCTTGGACCTATAGAAGCACAAACTAACTTGTTGATCTAGGTTATAGAACTTTTAATTAAGACCCTATTTTTGATAAAAAAAAAAACTTAGGGTCAAATTTTTGAACAGACCTAAACTATCGGGCCTTAACTTTTTTTGTGACCGACGCTAGACATTTTCGAAAGACGTGAAATATATAAACGTAGAAGGATCTACTCTACTGATAATGATACCATCGACGTTCTGACTCAATTTTCTCAGTATTAAACCACACCCTCTGACCTAAATGGAAGCGAGACGAACCAGGACAAACGGACATCTAACAGTCCAAAAAAAACAAACAAACTTTCTCGTGCTATTCCCCGAAGGAAAGTGATTACTGCAAACATTTTTTGTCTCTACAAAATATAGTTGAGGAAGTGCTAGAAAAATATCATAATAGCCTCGAAAAAATGACTTCATCACTAATCAAACCTAAAGACCAAGAAGATTTGTCTCACCTGCTATCGAAACTAAAAAATGTCGAAAAGATGTTCCACAATCTCCTGCAGGATCAACAAAATAGTCTCACTAGGCCAGCGATCTCTCACCCATTGGTTACACACTACAGTAACATAACGCCCTCTACTCCACGTAATCCACGATGCATCTACAAAATTTGGCATCTTCTTGGACCATCTTGGTCCGATGAAGAGTTGGATAGCAGAATACAGAAACTTTCAAACTCAAACCAGCAAGCTGACTACAACATCTTTTTTGTTAGGGGTTCAAGAAAATTTAGCAACGCAATCTCAGTTCAGAAGTTGTTAGTAGATGTCCTGCTTATCAATGGATGCAAGGTTGCAGAGCTTCCTTTCCGACATCAACGATGACGTGAGTTTAAGGTATCTATTCCCACAAGATACGCTTGGCTATTTAAGAACTTCAAGATGAAAAATAGTACCAGTTCTTGGAATGGCTTACTTTTCAAACAATGGAACGAATACACTACTGGCCCAGAATCCAAAGATAGTGGTAATATAAGTAGCCTTAAGCATAATTGTAAAATCTTAGATAATAACTACAACCCATCAATCAATAATCACATCAATCCCAGCTCTAAAACCACTTCTCCCTCGCCTAAACAATCGAATGTTATTCGCACTTCTTCGGCCGATATAACATTGCACTCCATTTGTGTACGTGCTGGTGAATCTGAAACAGCTTCAGATTCTGTGGCATCTTGTGCACCAGAGTTGGATGCTGGTCCCTACTTGGTACCTAAATCCACTGATCAGGGTAGATACAGGAATTTTACCCGTGGAGAGGACTTGATTCCTGTCTCAAACAACTTAACCCAGCCATTCTTAGATCCTTTTCTGCCTCCTTCAGTCAAGGCCACTATGGTGTCAGGAGCTAACCTAGAAAAAAGATACTTTATGTTTCGACCCAGCGATAACAAAATCTATGAATCCGTTCGCCTTTACCTTTCTTATATGTACAAGGCCCCAGACACAACCTGCATAGACGTTAAAATAGAAACCAGTCTGAAAATTTTAATTCAAAGGGAAGGTCTTTCAATCAATTTTGAGGCTCTTAGGCTCGTATATTTCTCATTCCATGAGGAGTTAGGTGTAACTTTAAATCAGGCTAAAAAAGATCTTGAAATATACGCATCTCATGTAAGCTCCAACCATATTTCTTCACTGCAAAGAACTAGGGAACATCACAATAAATTTTTTCGCCCCCTATAATCAGCAAAGCCTCGAATTATTTTACCACAGCTGAGGAGGTATGCGCAGTAAATAAAATAAGTTTTTCCTTGACGCAAAATCGTGCCATTTTAATGCTATCACCCTTTCTGAAATATGGTTGATGAATTCTCACATTAATGAAGAAATTCTGGATAGCAACTGGAGGATTTACAGAGATGACAGAGATTCGATTAGCACTGGGCAGGCATGAGGAGGCGGTGTGTTGATTGCCATACATAACTCCTTCATGAGCGAGCCAGTTAACTGCACGTCGCATAATTTATTCCAGCATAAAGTGGTCAAAATAAAAATGCAAAAATCTAATTTGTTTATTGGCGTGTTTTATGTCCCACCTAAATCGAACGATACTGTCTACGACAATGTCTGTAAAATTATCAGTAATATCACTGCAATGACAAATGAAGACGATAAAATTATCATTACTGGTGATTTTAATAGACCTAATATAAAAGATGACGGTCGACTCCTTCCGGTGAATCTCCTTAATTGTAACGATTTCAACTTAATTAGCACCTTCTATAGTAACGATTTGCAGCAGATAGCTCCTGCTCCCAACCAGAATGGTGTATGGCTAGACCTTATTTTTTCTAATGCATACGACGAAACAGTGGCCAATTTAACTGATCACAATGAGAATCTGTTTTCTAACACGAGTCATCGCTCAGCCTTTTCTGTTGATTTGTCCACTCCTGATACTCTCAATTCTATAACGTACAATAGAACTGTTGTATATGACTTCCGCAATGGTGGTTATGGAAACATTAACAGTCTTCTATCCAGTGTTGACTGGAACGGTACTCTGTCAACGTTAGATTTGGATACGGCTCTATCCACCTTTTATCGTATAATCTTTGACGCCGTTGAATCTTTCATACCGAAAATCAAGAAAAAAGATAAGATTTCAGAACCATGGCTGGGGAGTGATCTAAGAAATTTACGTAACCAGAGAAGAAAACTATACGGGTTGCTAAGAAAAGATAAATATGTAAGCGATGAGTTTCAGAGTAAGTATAATGAACTTGCACTTGAATTCAAAATTAAATTGCAAGAGGCCTATCAAACTTACGTCAACGTCATAGCAGAGGAAACTATTTCCAATCCCAAAAAATTCTTCGACTTTGTTAACGTTAAGCGCAAAACATCTGGTGATATTTCTTTAATGTCATACAATGATTCTGTCTCATCCTATACCGGGTAGATCTGTGGATTCTTTGCTGATCATTTTTTGTTTACTCCAATTCAGTCACTTTGCCTCATTTAGAGTCGTTGGAAATAGTCACAAAGATCGGAAACGTAACAATTTCTGATGATGAAATTCTTCAGGCTATTGTACATCTTGATCCACTTAAAGGACCCAGCCTTGACCTTATTCCTCCTTGCTTTCTGTCTCTCTGCAAAGAATTGCAAATTGGTTAGACCTCTCTTCCTTATTTTTAATAAATCATTAACATCTGGTATATTCCCCAAACTTTGAAAACCATCATTTATAACACCAATTCACAAAAAAGGCGATAAGTGGCACGTGGAGAACTATAGGGGTATTGCTATCCTTTTCACTATGCCAAACCTGTTCGAAAAAATTATCTGCAGTAAAATTTCCCCCATTATCGAACCGTATATGAATGAACAGCAACATAGCCTCATTAAAAATAGGTCTACCACCACTAATCTAATTACCTTGACGTCGAATATTCTTTGTAGTATGAAGCAAGGCTATCAAATAGATGCTAAATACACAAATTTCAGCAAAGCATTCGATGGAGCGAACCATGAAATATTCGCATATTTTGCATCTACGATTCGCTGCTCAACTGGATTCAGTCATATTTGAAAGACCACACACAATGCGCTAACAATATGTATATATATATATATATATATATATATATATATATATATGTATATATATATATATATATATACATATATACGAAATGTATACAAAAAGTAAGTTGACTTTTCAAATTTTGCGGGCAACTCACACTCATCACGAACATATATATGTATTTACAGTTTCAGCTAAATAATATGCTTAGTTTGTTTGTGAGAGTCATAACGGTTAGAAGTGTTTTCCGTGGATCAAAGATTGAGAACCTTTTGGCCAAAAGCAACACCATAATCATGCCTCAGCCACCATATTTACCGGATTTGGCCCCATGTGACTTTTCCTGTTCCCAAAACTGAAGACACCTATGAAAGGACGGAGATTTGCAACGGGTGAGGAGATAAAGACTGCATCGCTAGAAGAAAAGTGCTTATTAGAAGTGCTTCGAGAATTGGAAAAAGCGTAGGCACAAGTGTATTGGCATAAGTGTATCGATTACTTCAAAGGGGACAACATAAATATTGACAAATAGCTAAATTTTTTTCTAAAAATACAAAGTCATCTTACTTTTTGAACACACCTCGTATATATAGTTGGATGGTAAGACTCTCATGCATACATATACAACATTCATTCATCACTCCGCTGTAAACTGACTGAACTCAGACGTATAAATAAAAGACGATATTTTGCAACTCAGTTTATTTATCCTTATTTAAAGGCTTCACAGTGTATATTCAAAAAAACAGTTTGTTATCATTAATTGTGGGGCGTACATAACCAAAGTATGAATTTGGACGGTTCATCTCAATTTAAAGTGCCAAATAAGATAAATTGTAACGTCTGGGATGTCTAAATGAAGTCTGTGGTAATTAAACACGATTAATGGGATATTGCTGCTCCAACTACGACCCCCAATTTCAAAACAAAAGTGGATTCCAAACGACCAGAAAGCGATAGCAGACATTTTCATAATCTTTGAGACGAGCAAAAATTAAGTGCGTGGCAACAAGTGCCGCATCAAAAGAAATTTGGCTGAAAGTGCAATCGGTCCACGGATCAAAAGGTTATGTGCTTAAGATAAAATTGCTGTTTCATCGAGGATGATGGACACTCATTAGGAGCTGCCATACGCCATCATTATCGGAGTAGCTTGACCGTATGGTACCTCTATAGACATATGATAACACGCCCAACATGCAAGTAATTTTCGAGCCACATAGACTACAGTTGTCTATTAAACGTGTTTAGAACAATGGTGCCTGTCTCCTAAGTGAAAGAACAACTTGTTTTTCACCCGGGCCATCTTGGCTATCAATATGATAGCATATATTTGTGGTTCTTTCGCTTAGGATACTGGCACCATTGTTCTAACCACTTTAAGAAAGAATTTCTCACCGAGATTACATTTTGTAAAATAGAAGAAAATGATTATATCAGAAAATGCCATGACAACTTTTCAAATTAAGTGTACGGCTGGAAAGCATGGGCATTGTCATTCCAAAAGACATGCTAGTCATGCCAGTCAAGGCAACAAAATAAGCGCAAATGTTTTACATTCAGTCCTACAAATCATATGGCAGAAAAATGCCAAAATTTTGGATGAGACCCATGTAGAGTTGGTAATTCGTAATCACAGAATTTCTTCGAAGAAATTCCCTGAATGGAAGAAGTCAAAAACAGATCTTGGACAGCGGCTGTGCTACACACATGTGTGCCAATGAGAGATTATTGACATCCATGAAGGAGTCTACATCTACATTGAATATGGAAAATTCAGTGTCAGCATCGGTGAATGAATGAAGATAGCGTACATATAATGGCAGCAACGTGTAGTGTTTTTGTGATTATTCAAAATGCCCATAAAGGACTGCAGCGATGGTCTGCTACCTCAGCGAGCGAAGATATTAATGCTAGCCAAAATTGGCCTTGTCTGAGGATGCGTGAATGCGCATGCAGGCTAGCGGTGCGGTGGTATGGGGCGGGTTCGTTTTCCCCAGCATAAGGACCCACTGCAAAAAACATCGCATTGACGAATTGTACGTTAGAAAGACATACCAGGCCGAAGTACTCGTAACCTACCAAAGGCTGAAGTACTCATAACCTACCAAAGGACTTAATATTTGGCAAATTACGCCGATGCTCGATTAATGCGCGCGGGATGAGAGACGATTTCGTTCTGACTCCAAACACTTACGACCCCAAACTAAGAGTTGGACATCCAAGTGGAAGCGATGCCCCTCGGAACAAGAACGGCAGATAGCCGCCCAGCGCCGTGTGGTCTCCCGCCAACATCTGATCAATTAATGATTCCACCCGAGCGATGAAGGCCTCTACTGTGATGAACTGTGGTTCACCACTAAAGCGGAGATTCCAGCCTTGTATATTGCCAGGGATTTGAGTCGGCATCAACCTTATTGGGAGGTGTTGAGCTCCGAATTGCTCCGGAGGAGCCACCGGACGTAATGTTTTGGTTGGACTTGGCTGAGTCGTGGTTGGTACACCGGGGCCATCGGATTCATAAAGGAACTGGACACATTCCACTCGAGCTCAAATCTCTGATCTACAGGAAAATCCCAAGGGTTTGGTTCCAAGTCCCACAGCGGAGGTGTACGGGGATGTGCTTGGGGAGGACTCTCCTTCTTACTCTCCAGGGTGACTGCTCGGGTGGTCAAGCCCTGCGGTAATGCCATCATGTCCTGCAGGACTGTTGCGTCTACAGGTACATTAGTCCGCTGCCCTCCAGCAGGCGATACTGTTCCTGCTACTACTATGGCGTCAGGATCACCAAGTAGTGGCGAACTTCAGTCTCGGCAGTCATTTTGTTTGGACACTGCCCCTTGTGCAGCTGGTATTTCGTCAAAGCTGGTTGATTGTACGGCAGAAGTTACTACGGTCGTTCTGCAAGTGTGCGGCCAGGTAAGTTTCATGAAACCGATAGCCACACTGTAGCGTTGTAGGCAAATCAAGCACAGGGCCGTTGGTCTTGCATCTGACCGTAAGCAATGTTTGTCTGGCAAACGTTTTGTAGACATTGTTCCTAATATAACCTACAAAAAGAAATTTAATCCTAAGTATAAATATATATAAATACAATAAATTTTAAAATTTTAACATAGTGGCCGAAAGTGGCGAGCTATCCGAGAACCTTCAAAAAAAAAAAAAAAAAAAATAAATATATATATATATATATATATACATATATATACATACATATATATATACATATATATATATATATATATATATATATATATATATATATATATATATATATCATGGAAAATTCAGTCTTCTCATTCTTCAATTTTCTCACAGCTGGGAACACTAATAGCTTCGCTCCCTCCAAGAATTTGACAGGGTCTAGTGTTTTTGTGGCATCATCAATATTAGGGTTCGGAAATTGTCTCTTGTTCGCTTGCGTTAACCAAGAATAGTTTGTCGGCCTAGGGTTGACTCTAATCTGCAAGCAGCGCGCGTCCGATCATAGTGACGGACTAGCTAAGCAGCCAATCACGTAACATCAAGATCCATGTACTGGAAGACACTAAGGCACCGGTTATTTTGGGGTGCAGATCAGAATCCGCTGCAAAGTGATGTTATGTAGCAACTTCCAAGTACACGAAAGGACTGTAATATAATTTGGCGTTGCTAGTCATACAATGGTGGTAAACCACCAATGTATACATCAACAGAAAGTCCAAATGATATTGATGTCCGAAGACAACACAAAGTCCGAAAGTTGTTTGGGATGCTGGGGCACTTTTAGTGCAATATCCTTCGGTAGTTACCTATCCGCCAAAAATTTAGACACCGAGTGAGGTAACCTAGAGACGATGGTCTGTCTCAGGTTCTCACGGGGCACCATTTGTAGTGTTGTTATGTGTGATATTCGCAGTGGGCTGGCAAACCACTGTCGGGTACTCGCTCGTCCAGTTTTGAGATGGCGCGATCCGGTCAATCTGAGAAGTAACGGACGTCTAAATTATTCGTGATGACAACGTCTAAATTATTCGTTCAAATTTATCCAAAAGATGCAAAGTTCTACGCAAAGCCACGAATTAGTTCCATGTTACATAATTTTTCTGAACATATTCAAGTAAACCGCTATTCCTTAAATTTTCATGAAATTCCGAAGAATATAAGAGTGCCTTGGTCGATTTGAAATATATCTTATATTTACTGTCAACATGTGTTATTGTTTTTGTAGTTCTATACAATTGAAATGGCGATAACTCACTTATTTATGATTTGATTTCCATGAAATTTTGTTGACACTCCTCCCCAAGTTGCAATGCCTTCACACCTCAAGAAAATTACGCTAAAAAAACAGCCGTTTGGCATTCTGGGAGTGTCCGATGGGAAGTTTAGCTTCGTTTTGCAAATGATTATGTAAAGGTTAAAATGTTATATATACTCGTAGATAAATGCACGAAACATGGTATTCGTAAAAAATGGCATTTCATTGTGGACAATTTGTTGGACTTGATATTATTCTGATCGGGCATTTACGGCCATTATCACCAGTGAGAGGAACTCCAATCTTCAAGCAAATTCGATCTTAATTAATTGGTACAACTCTTTGGGATTCTTTAAAGTTTTATGAACTCACCCAGATAATGCGGCAAAATGACGTCCTATTTTCTAATACTCTAACTAAACTTGGTACTAGAATCAGATCAATTGCAGCTCATAGAAAACAGATTTTTCACTAAAAGAGAAGCACAAAGATTATGTCCTGAAAGGGTCCACTTATTTTTGACAATAACAAACCTCGTGGACAATATGTTGAAAGCAAAGAGCCAAAAATAATTAGATATCGTAATTATGACATAACTTCATTGTACTGAGTATTTTGCCATATTATATGCATCCTAGATGCATTTTTCACATTAATTATTGAATTTTTCCTGTATTTCTCTATATACAACTTTTTAACCTTAGCAGAATCATTTGCAAAACGAAGCTAAACATCCCACCGGACACTCCCAGAGTGCCTCACTGTTGTTTTTAGGGTTTTGTACTAAAATACAAAACCCTATTGCAATCACGACCTGTGTCCGTCTGTCCGTCTGTCCGTCCGTCCGTCCGTCCGTCCGTCCGTCCGTCTGTATGTCACAGCACTTTTTCTCCGAAACCATAGAAGCTACAGTCATGAAACTTTGTGGAAAGGTCAGAAGTGGTGACCTTTTATAGTTCAATGGTGGAAAAAGTTTTCGAAGGGGTTCAAGGGGGGTCTCCCCATATAGGGTAGTGACCCCCCAAAAAAATTTTCACCATTGGTAGTCGAGTAGGGTGTCATTTGAAAGGTCTCAACGAGATCTTTTCAAAACAAGTCTTAAAATTGCCTTATGAGTACCAAGGGGGGCAGGGGAAGGGGAAATGTACGAACTTTTCGCGTACTCCCACCCCTCGCGATTGGACACCTTCCATCCGAAAAATCTGAAAAAAATCATGGATGTAGGCCTTAATAAGTACAACAACAACAAATACATGAGAAGTCGAAATTCACTCAACTTTGTTAGTAATAGTATGATTTATTGATTTTATGTTTTCTTGAATAAAATCTAGACGGTACCCTTAAATTCAATAAAATGACTATGACTATTTATAAGATTGATTTTTTCTGAAAGTTTCATAAAGATCGAATAATATTTAACGAAGTTATAGCGATTTGAATTTTCCTGCATTACTATGGAACAATATGCCCTGTATTACTATAGAAACATATGGCTATGGAGCCATATGCGCTTTTTACCGACTTAGAAACTACAGCTTCGCTAGGATTTGCATGAAAATTTCAGGAATGATAGGTATCATGATGATGAGTATATACAATTGAAACAAGTCGGAAAGGCAGGAGATAGCTCCTAGCAAAAGGGCTTTGCAACCATTCTAAGATTCGAAAAAACAGGCCATGAATCGATGATTACAGTACAGGGGAGTGGCCCCTGGAAAAAAAATTTCATGAAAGGTAGCCGATATGAGTATAAACTGAAAGTTCTCTATGAGAGTTTTTCAAAACAGTTCTTAAACTGACAGTTTTTGCGTCTGTGGGGGCATGGGGGGGAAATACACGAAAAATGTGTTTCCTCCCTCGCGAATGGACACCCGTGATCTTAAAAAATCTGAAATAATTATCAAGGGAGATATTTGTGGGTATAACTATAACAAATACCTCAGAAGTCAAAATTCTTTCAACTTTGCTAATAATAGTATGATCCTCGAACATGACATGTTTCTTGATTTTATTGGTTACTGGTTACTGCATTTTGTAAGTTGAGTAGAAAACCCTTCTGACATGAGCATAGGTCTGTCTACCCAACTTGTTTGAAAACTTTTCACAACTTTTCAAAACTTTCTTGACTAAGGCAGTATTTCACATTCATAAGTCATATAATTGTTACATGAAATTTAAAACAAATGTTTTCATGATTTTTTTAGCAACAATTGACGCACCTTAAAGTTTAAATAAATCACATATCGCTTTCGATTATTTGTTAATAATTATTATTGACTTTGTATCTAATAGTTGAATGAAAGGGCTAATAATTTTCAGTCCCAGCAGAAATGAAGATTGATCAAAACTATATTTTTGGAGTTCTAATCAACGGATTGCACTTTACAATACAACATCATTTCTCCTCATAAAACTACCCATTGTAAAGTTTTTACAAGCAATTCAAGAGGGGTATAAATCTATATTGGCTAATAATATCAAAATTTATATCAAAATAATCTATTGTAAATGCCCGATAACATTGAAGAACTAAATTCAATTTCAATTTGCTATAAATCAAATTAGCTTATCTTTTCTCAGATTGAACTTTAAATCAACGACATGAGTACTCGTAATTTTATCGAACATTTTTGAAAATTATGATTATTTTTTACGTAATGCCACCTTGATAATCTTAAAGATGTTGTTTGGATTAGATTTGGCAATTGGAAATTTTTATCACGTTCAAGTTATACGATAGGTCGCAGTCGAAAATTCATCTGGAGGACTTAGGAATAATTTTTTAAGTCCAGCCTCTTCTTCTAGATATTAATTAGAGAAATTATGATTGCTAAACTTTGTCAAAAGCAGAAATAAGAGATAGCAAGTTGAGTAAGCAGGAGAGTGCTCCTACCAGAAGGTATTTGTAAACATCCTAGGGTACGAAACAAGTTTTCTAATGGCGTGAATCGATAACTTGAATTATTCATCTAATGCTTGGATATGAAATCGTTCAAATTTATACAAAAGATGCACAGTTTCTTTCATAAGCACAGTGCAGCCGCCATTTCGATCTAGCTTAAATGGTTTTTCTGAATGCTCGGCCGATTGAACATGTTCAAGTTACACAATATTTCTTAAATTTTCATGAAAATTGAAAGAAAATAAAAATGCCTAAGTCAATTTTAAATATATGTATATAGGGTTTTCCAATAAGAGGTGTTATTTTGAATAGATCTTGTGATTTAACACCTTGCGACCTTTTTCTTTGGAGCCACCTGATAGAGAAGGCCTACGCCAATAGCACAGCGTCAGATCAAGATCTCAAAGATGAAATTCATGAGGCTATCGAGGACATAGGGCAGCCACTTTGCGATTTGGTTATGGAAAATTTCATGAAGAAGATATGGTCCTGTAAGCGTACCATAGTAGTTATTTGCCTGATGTTAATACTTGCTATTAACGGCATATCCTCTTCTTTATAATGAAATAAACATCCGATCATTTATATTAAAAGATTGCATTTTACTTTTAATATCAAAACAACACACACAAAATAACACATCAACCATAAACACGTGTTATTGTTGTTGTAATTCCATAGAATTGAAATGGCTATAACTTACTTGATTATGATTCGACCTCAATTAAATTTTGTGAACATATGTATATATCTTATGTCAGTCTATATAATTGCAAAATTTCATGAAGTTTAAAGGTACCATTTTGATTTTATGGACGAAAATGTAAAATCTACAAATCATTCTATATTAACAAAGTTGAGTGAATTTCGATTTCTAAGGTATTTGTTGCCCTTGTACTCATAAAGGCCCACGTTTGTGATAATTTTCAGGTTTTTCGGCTGAAAGGTATCCAATCACAGATTTTGGGTACATTTTGCCTTCTGCTGGACCCCCTAGCTCATAAAATGATTTTATTATTTCAGATTCTAAAAGTTCTAATTAAGACCTTTCATTTGATACTCCACTCCATAGTATACTCGGCTAGTAAGCACACTCCATCAAACCTCCGGAAAAATTCGAGCACAAGTCGAACAGCGAGCCATAAAGTAGGTAGGTAAATGCTGATGCAAGGATTCGCGAATATAAACATATGCTTCGATGAGAGATTTCAGGATTACCATATCTCAAAAAATCAATAACTTTGCAGAAAACCAAATTCGTTCCATGCAAAACTGACGATAGATACAAGCCATATGGTAGCAATTTGCATATGTATTAGTCGGCCTACTATGGACAAGCTTCCGGTAGCTGTCACCCAACTGCGGCATTAGCAAATGCTTATATTTCGTCATATATACTATTTTCCGAATAAAAAACGTGCCGAACGCATTCCGTGCATGCTATAAATTCACCTTGTATAGGCCATTGTGCTCCTAAACATTCCAAGACGAGCAAATGAAGCACACGTTTTGCATCTTCGACTGATAGCTCAGCATTGAGATGTCAACAAACTCCTATAAATTCACTTTGGAAGGCGATAAAAACTAAACGGGTATAAGAACTGAAATAATTTTCACTTCACTAGGAGCGCTATTGTGTTCTCCGCGGATCATCTGGATTTCACTGTAGAAATCCGTCTCTAAACCGTACAAAACCTCGAATTTTTGTTGGCACCTCCACAATTCTTCATATAACGCCATGTAAGTTAGCCAGCAAAGTCAGCCTACTAATGGTCATGTGTGTGGTAGTAAGCGCTGCTGCCATATGGCTTGTATCTATCGTCAGTTTTGGTTCCATGCAATCTTTTAGTTTTTTATTAGGATGTGGCAGCACTCCCGTGTTATGAAATGCGTAAAAGAACACGTGCATCGGAAATTTTATTTGCATTTTGCTTTGTTTCTTGAGCGCGCCAAACATGGGATCAGCTCCCATGCCCCGGATCAGCTGACGTGCCCCTGAGAAAATTCAAAAAGTGTGCAACACAGGGTAAATGAAAGGTGTGGGTACTAGCTGAGTGTACTATGTTGCACTTGACTACCTTTGATTAAAAAAATGTTTAAGGGCCAATTCGTTTCAAGGGGGGACCCCCCTTAAACATTTTTGTTAAGGCCTTAACTTTTGAGAGACTATCATTTCTGACCTTTCCACAAAGTTTGAGCATTCTAGCTTCTATAGTTTCTGAGGAAATTAGCTGTGACGCACGGACAGACGGACGGACACACGGACAGACAGGTCGCGAAACTAGTAGGTCTTTGTAAAAAAAATTTTTACAAAGACCTAGAAATGATTTCTTTTTTCTGATTGACTATATTTTGCCAAAATTAAATAGGCAGCTATAACAAGTGTTCCAGCTTATGATGCGTACTTCAGTAAACATAAGTTAGCTAGAGTTGAATTTAAGGTAGAGCAGCGGTGGTTGCAGATAATCAGGCGTAAATATATTATAAATTCAATCTGGTTAATCGATGTTTGTCGAACTTAATTTGTGTATGTTGGTAAAGTAGCCCTTAATTGTTGGAAAAGGACGATAAATAAGAGCAAAGAGTTTATATATTTACGTTTGATTATTTCTTCGAGCATATTATATCCCAACAAAAAAAAAATTGAAGCATAAATATGCCAAGTTAGAAATTCGATATTGGTGCACCAATTTTTTTTGAATAAACTGAAGAATGTTGACATCCATGCATTATGTTTAAAAGAATCCCTATGGAAATTGGTACTCGTTAGATCCTCTGATGAATAAGAACTTGATGGGCTAAGCTCTTATAAAATGCATGAGAGAGCACGCGACCGGTTTCTGCTCTTTTTCAAGCGAACTGTCTGTCATTTCCTCCCCGTCTGCCTCTTGCTGGTCACTTTCTTGTTCCAGAAGCTGACTAGATGTGAACTGTCTGTCAAGTTGACTGATGCAAATCGGACGCCAAATTGGCCAATTCGCAAGTTTCGTCGCGAATTTTGTCCAATATTAAAACTGTGGAAAGTGCTCGCGATCTAAATTCGTTCCAAGTGTTTATTTAAAGATTCGATTGTGGTTTATAATTCAAGTAACTTTAACGTGTGACATTATGAAATTAATTTACAATTTCAAAATGAAATGTGTAGTGCCTTCGTGTAAAGATCATAGCAGAAAAGGATCTGTAGGTGTTTCATTTTACAAGTGAGTAGTTAATATGTTAATGTTTTGCATGTTTTTCATACAATGCTGAAGGTTTTTCAAATAGAAAGCAAATTTTTGGTATTGTATGAAAATTTGTTTACATTGAGCAGCAGCCATGTTTGCTTGTGCAATTTGGCTCTCTAAGGTTGTAAACAAGAGCGTAGCAGTAGGAAAAGTGGTCGCAAGGGTTGTTGCAACCATATTGTCACGTGGTTGTCCACTCCAGTATTATTTAATTACTCAATGGTTAGATCTGTTTATTTTTTTGAAAATGTTTAATAGCTTCGCGGGTTCTTTCTACTGAGCTTGGCCACTTTCTCACATTGAATCAAAGCTTATGCTTTTCTATAGGCACTTTAATGGGAACGCATCTAAACAAATACGAGTATATAGCTTTCAATTTACTTTTCACATTTACGCTACACTGGTTTCTTTTAATTGGCAGTTTCTACATTTTTCATGCAGATTGTAGATGTCTGTGCATGTTTAACTTGAACGGAGAAGGTTTCTTTCCGACCGACCCTGTCTTGAGCTCAGCCATCCTAAAGTTTACGATACAAACAAGCGAAATACAGGTATGTGGTGTTTACAGAATGTTGGAAGGACCGTGAAGGACTGCACCGATGGTCTGTTGCCTCAGCGTGTGAAAATATCAGTGCTCGCTGGAATTTGCCTTGTCTGAGGATGCGTGAATGAACTTGTAGGTCGGCATTGCGTTATTGTGGGGTGGGTTCTTTTTCCCCAACACAAGGGCCCACTACAAAATGATCGAATCACATTAAAATTTTATATAAATTAAAATTAAATGGCTAGCTCAGAAGAGGAATGTCCAGCCACCGTGCCGGGTCCCATACCCGGCCGAAACTTCCGAGATGAGAAGACCGAAGTTAATCTTTTTTAATTATTCATTTTTATTTTACTTCTAATTTGTATTTTTTTTTCATTTCTCTGGTGGAAACTCTCAGATTAACATTATTAATCAATATTAAATTTGAGGAGAAACAAAGCACTATTTATTCATAAGAGTGCTTCATACGCGAAAAAAAGAGTCAGACGTAAGCTTATGTTTTTCTATATATGTTTATTAAAATGTCAACGAGGATATGCATTTGCATTCTGAATATATTATACAAAGGCAAAAATCAAAGAAATAGCATGAAAAACATAAAAAAAATTGCAACAGTACAAATTCAATTTTTAGATAATTGATTGAGAATCATTATTGCGTCAAGAGTTATTTATTTAAACTTTCTAGTGATGCCAATAGAATATAGCTGAACAATCGCTGTTGAAAAAAATTTACTACGACCGGTTGTGGTACTAATTGTTACACTTGTTACAAGGTTAAAAAAAAAAAAACAAATATTAAAGCCTAAAGTTTCAGTCGGCTTCAAAATGAGTATTATACAATCTTATATTATGAAACATGTTTAATAAATTCCTAAAATATTCATGGTAAACATAAATCATTTTAATGGTTCATAGCAACTTCCTTTATGGATTAATCATTAAAGTGTGTCAAAATCAGATTCAAATCTGAAATCAAATCAATTTTCTGTCGGAATATTTTTTCAGTTCAAAATCTTCAACTTGAAATAGACAAGTCTCATTATTTTATTATATTTAGCTCCTACTCAATACAAAAAAAGTTTGCTGTTACGTGGCAAGTGCCGGTAAAATCAACCATTATTATTATTAAATCACATAGGATGGCAAAAGGAAACCAATAAATACATGTTGTAGGAAAATGAGGAATAATAGCGTTGGTACCATATCAATAGATCAGACTGGAAGATAGAAATAATAGAAATCATTGTGAGAATATTATCTTATCGCTCTTTGTATCCATTTTTAATATACTCTCATTTTCATAAAAAATGTACCAACTTTTAACTTTTTGGATCTTAAGAAACAAATTTCGTAAATTTTTCATGAAATATAAGCTTAAAATAGTCTTTTTCAGGTCTTTGTAAAAATTTTTTTTACAAAGATCTACTAGTTTCGCGACCTGTCTGTCCGTCTGTCTGTCCGTCCGTCTGTCCGTCTGTCCGTTCGTCACAGCTAGTTTCCTCAGAAACTATAGAAGCTAGAATGCTCAAACTTTGTGAAAAGGTCAGAAGTGATGGTCTCTCAATAGTTAAGGCCTTAACAAAAATTTAAGAAATTTTTAAGGGGAGTCCCCCCTAATAACGAATTGGCCCTTAAAAATTTTTTTTAATCAAAGGTAGTCGAGTGGGATATCAAATGAAAGGTCTTAACTAGAACTTTTAAAATCTGAAATAAAAAAATCATTTTCTGAATTAGGGGGTCGAGGCAAAATGTACCCAAAATTCGTGTCCCCCCCTCGCGATTGGACACCTTTGAGCCGAAAAATCTGAAAATTATCACGAACGTGGGCCTTTATGAGTACAAGGGCAACAAATACCTTAGAATTCGAAATTCGCTCAACTTTGTTAATAATAGTATGATTTGTAGATTTTACATTTTTGCCCATAAAATCAAAACGGTACCTTCAAACTTTTTGAAATTTTGCAATTATATAGACTGACATAAGAAATATATGTTCACAAAATTTAATTGAGATCAAATCATAATCAAGTGAGTTATAGCCATTTCAATTATATGGAATTACAACAACAATAACACGTGTTTATGGTTGATATAGTGTTTTCCAATAAGAGGTGTTATTTTGATAAAAATGCCATTTTTAATACAAATGATCGAATGTTTATTTCATTATAAATAAGAAGATATGCCGTTAATAGTAAAACTAACAATAGGCAAATAACTACTACGACAAGCTTACAAGACCATATCCTCTTCATGAAATTTTTCATAACCAAATCGCAAAGTGGCTGCCCTATGTCCTCGATAGCCTCACGAATTTCATCTTTGAGATCTTAAATCGACGCTGGGCTATTGGCGTAGGCTCCAAAGGAAGAAGTCGCAAGGTGTTAAATCACAAGATCTGTTCAAAATAACACCTCTTATTGGAAATCCCTATATATATTTAAAAGTGACTTAGGCACTTTTATTTTCTTTCAATTTTCATGAAAATTTAAGGAATAGTGTTTAACTCGAACATGTTCAATCGGCCGAGCGTTCAGATAAATCATTTAAGCGGGATTAAAATGGCGGCTGCACTGTGCTTATGAAAGAAACTGTGCATCTTTTGTATAAATTTGAACGATTTCATATCCAAGTATTGGATGAATAATTCAAGTTATGGATTCACGCTATTAGAAAACTTGCTTCTAACCCTAGGATGTTTACAAAGACCTTCTGGTAGGAGCACTCTCCTGCTTACTCAACTTGTTTATCCTTACATGCAAAAATATTGATAACGAAATCAAAATTAATACGAATCAAGTTCCTCTTTGATTTTTGAGTTTTATCAAACAATTAGCATAAACGGTGCATAAATACTGATCTCAATTTCCTACGGTCAAATATGAACGTATGTTTACGGTTAAACAAGTTGAGTAAGCAGGAGAGTGCTACTACCAGAAGATCTTTGTGACCATCCTAGGGTTCGAAACAAATTTTGGTACATTTTGCCACTCCTGGGCCCCTGATGCATTAAATGACCTTTACTTTCAGATTCTCATAAGTCTTATCAAGACCTTTCATTTGATACTCAAATCGACTACCTTTGATTAAGAAAATGTTTAGGCGCTATTTCGTTATTAGGCGGGATCCTCCTTAAAAAGTTTTTAAAATTTTGATAAGACCTAAACTTTTAAGAGACCATCATTTCTGACCTTTTCACAAAGTATGAGCATTCTATAGCTTTTACAGTTTCCGAGTAAACTTGCTGTGAAGCACGGACATACGGACGGACGGACGGACAGACAGGTTGCGAAACTAGTATTTGTAAACAAATTTTTTACAAAGGCCTTAAAACGATTTATGTCTTATTAGAATAATTTGCCACAATAATATTCCTATGATTGATTAATTTAACTTGGTAAAATTAATAGAGTACTTGCCAAGAAAATCCTTTTGAATAGTCAAGTTATTTTCGACAGGTTATCTCAGTACTAATCTTTGAATAGCATAGCAGAACGATGCTAAATTATTCTTAATGGGAAATTTTAGCTATATATATATATATATATATATATATATATATATATATATATATATATATATATATATATATATATATATATATATATATATATATACATGTGTTGGTTAGCAATTGTTAAATGAATTCAAATAATTATCAAACTACAAAAGCTTATTTTTAGCGCAATGAAATTAACACTTCGGGAAAACGAAAGATTTTTTTTGGAGAGTTGTTAACTGATTTTAACATATACATAAATGCTTAGGTGTATATGGGCGCTTCATGTACTTTAAATATATTTGACAGCTCATCAAGAAGAGTTGTGTAGCCGAAGGTAACACGAATGTCTGTATTGGATATTTATCCCTTACATCAATAATCTGGAGATGACACTGACCGTTTTGATCGAAGTAAAAATATCTTTTTGCGAGACTACATTTCTTGTTGTTTGTTGCGATTTAGTTCTCATGAAATTGGCAGCCTAAAGAATATGAAACCAAAGATATGCATGAGAATGTTGATAGGCTTCTTGCCATGTGTGCACTAAGTGAATTTTTGTTGCTCTTAGAGATATCTCAATATTTTATTTTTTAAATGTATATCATGCATTTCCCGCATTTAGCTGAGGAACTTCCAATTTTATAAAAAAACACTGAAGGGTTCCTTTTTTGCCTTCGATATTTATTTAGCGCCCTTAATTGCAAGTTTTGCTTATTTACGTTTTAGACCTTTGACATCTATTAATTTTCTAATTTTCTGTTGAAATTGGAAATTCATTTTTGGGCATCAACATTTTTTCCAAGACATGAACGTCTCCAGGTTTAATCCGTTTGTAGTAATTTTCTTTCATTTAGCCCTATTGTTGTTGACTTGGACAAGTCTTGTCATTTTATGCACTTTTGAGCACAACTATGAATTCTATACAACTCGACTCACTGGCTTGCGTCCTTGATTCATGTAAATATACATACCGGCGTATTCTCGAACGAACACACTGCTGTGTGTCTAGATTCAATATCATAATCGATGTGTATATATATATATATATATATATATATATATATATATATATCTCGTTGATTTAGTTCAGGGGATTTTTCGGACAGACTACGAGTGTTCACTCAGTGGTGATATGTCAGATCATATCATAGCTGAGCAGGCACACGGGAGCATGGTACTGACCAAACCAACTTTGGAAAAAATCAAAACGGTCATGATAATGAGATACTCTAACTATCTCTAAGCGAGGGCCCGAGAGGGGCTGTAGTGCTACAAAGAAGAAGAAGATATATATATATATATATATATATATATATATATATATATATATATATATAATACAATATATATGTATACATATATGTACATATATATGTATACATATAAGTATGTATACATATATATATATATATATATATATATATATATATAGATATATATATATATATATATATATATATTCAGTTATAATATGGTACGTTCTGGCTTCAAAATCAGAAATTATCGCAGCTGCGTGGATCGACGCAAGGCCAAAGCGTGGTACTGACTATACCACCTTCCCGAGTGCCAATATATTCGATCAAGATAATAAGATATAGTACTCTAACTATCTCTAAGTGAAGGACCGAAAGGGGCTGTTGTGCTAAAGCAAAAAAATATATATGTATATATGTATATATATATATATATATATATATATATATATATATATATATATATATATATATATATATATATATATATATATATATATTACATATATATGCATATATATATATATATATATATATATATATATATATATATATATATATATATATATATATATATATATATATGCATAAATATGTGTATATATACGAGGGAGTTCGATGTATATCGTTGGATTTACTATACGTACACGATGGTGGTTTGATATACATATACGAGGACGGTCCAATAAGTACTTAGAATACAAAAGAAAAACGAAAAGGTTTGGAAAAGTGGGGATTTATTTCTCAACGTAATCTCCTATTAGCTCGATACATTTGACCCAGCGATGTTCCAACGTCTGCAAAGTAAGGCCACCGTGGCGGCGATGACCTCCTCATTTGACTCAAAATTCTACCCGGGGAGTGACTTTTCAAGTTTGGAAACAAAAAGAAGTCGAACGGGACCAAATCTGGAGTATGCCGTAGATAGGGTGGCAGTTCGTAGCCCAGTTCGACCAAGTTGGCCGTGGCGATGGTGGAGGTGTGAGCCGGTGTTGTCATGGTGAAAGAGCACGTTTTTCTTCACCGAATGGGGCCTTTTTTCTGCAGTTCGGGGTCGAATCGGCGCAATAGTTCGTCATAGTTGAGCCCTGTGACAATTTTGCCCTTCTCGAGGGAGTCGATGAAGATCACACTTAGTGAATCCCAGAAAACGGTGGCCACGAACCGACCTAGAAACTCCTTCAGATTGTGCTTAAATAGCGTGAGAAACTGCTCTGAAGTGATATCAGTGTTGCGTTTGTCTTCCAGAGAGAGCAAACGCAACGTGGCAGCTTTCTTATGCCCAAAATTTCATGCATCATATGACCCAGATATCTCGGGCTCCTTCAATCGGTGGTCTATCAATACGAGCTCGTGGATTGTTGTCACGTTATCTTCCGTTTTTGGGGCTTCTGGGCATGGTTCATCAACAAACCACGTGCGATCACGTTAAAACTCATTAAACCATTTTTTTATGGTCACCACCGTAGGAGTAGGGTCACCGTACACAGCATCCAAGCGGTATTTCCCTTCCAAAAACAAGAATCGATCCACCGACCGATAGTGATCTTTCTCCATTTTCTAAAATCTTAATTGATAGCTCATGAGCTTTTTCAATGGAAATTTATTCAATATGAGTTTCTGTTTCATGTATTTCACAATCATCCAACATTTCTGTGTTTTCAGTTATTTTTTCATTGCAATTTGGTATGTTCTATTATTTAAACAAAATATTGTTCGTAGGAAATTTTATGGCGTACAAATAAATAAAGCATATTTTCTAGTATGCCAAATTTGGGACTACTGTTTATATTTTATTTATAATGATATACCAAATAAATTATTTGTAATGATAAACCAAATAAAGTAGATTTGAATTTTAAGTTTTATATGTAAGGGCACCTTATATTTGTCGAATATTTTAAACAAACAATTATTTATGATTTATTGATTTTCTTTACTCCTAGCACGATTTCTCCTTCGTAGCACTACAGCCTCTCTCGGGCCTTCGCTTCCTGCAAATAGCGCCCCCAACTGTCTCGGTCCATTGATTGAATCCGAGCATCGATGAACTGTATTCATTGACCGAGTCAGACCAGCGTTTCCTCGGTTTCCCCACTGGTCTCCGGCCTTCAGTTCTCCCAACGAATACGTTTTTGGGTATCCGTTGTTCGTCCATACGATTCATGTGGCCAGCCCATTACAGCTTCTGTAGTCTGACAATCGTTGAGACCTCAGGCTCGTCAAAAATTTCATACAGTTCATGGTTGTATCGACTTCGCCACTGGTCCCCGTCTAGCTTCACTTGGATTATTCGCCTCAGGACCCGTCGCTCAAAAGCGTTCAATATATTTGCAGGTGCTTGCGTTAGGGTTCATGATTCGTACCCATAGTATAACACAGGTTTTATCACAGATTTGTATTCCTGGAGCTTCGTTTTCCTGTGTATGCACCTGTCTTCAAGAACATCAAAACTAAATAAAATATTTTATTTGCGAGCTGTATTCTTCGCCGTATTTCGTCTCTTTGATTACCGGTTTTCGTTATTTTGGCACCTAAATACACAAATTTGCCCACGTTTTTGATGCTGTATTCACGAAGTGTGATATTTTCTGTATTTGAGGTTTTTTTCTTAACTGCGTCATGAGTTTTGTTTTATTTTCATTAATTCGTAGCTCTACTAGTTTTGCTTCGCTGTAGAGTTTCATGAAGAGTTCTTTGGCAGTTGTTAATGACCGTGACAAAATGTTGATGTCGTCCGCATGGGCTACTAATTGGTTCGACTTGTATAGAAATGTACCTCGTGTATCGACAGATAGCTTTTTGATGATGTATTCCAGAGCGAAATTGAATAGCAATGGGGCCAGCCCATCTCCCTTCTTTGGTCAGATATTTGCGTCATTGGGTCAGTGAGTTGCTTATTGATGTGGACTTGGGAGTCATCGTCATTTTGGTAAGACGGATCAATTAGGCTGGGATGGCAAAGCAAAGCATTATTTGGTGCAGTACATTATGATCAATACTGTCGTAGGTTTGCTTAAAGGCAATGAAAATTCGGTGTACGTCTATGTTGAACTCCAAGCATTTTTCAAGTACCTGCTTGACTGTAAACAATTGGTTTATTGTTGATCTACCTGCTCTAAAACCACCTTGATACTCCCCAATAATACTGTTGGTGTATGATCCAATTTTATTTTCTAAGATTTTAGAAAATATTTTGTACGCCGTACAAAGCAGTGATATGCCTCTATAATTTTCGAACTGTAACTTGTCACCTTTTTTGTGGATAGGGAATATAATTGATCGGCTCTACTCTTTCGGCAAATGTTCTTGTAGCCAAATGTGCTGGATGACGTTGTGAATAGCTTGATGAACACTACTGCCACCATATTTGATGAATTCCACTGGAATCTCATCGATGCCCGGTACTTTATTATTCTTTTGGGCTTTGATGATGGACCAAACTTCATCCAGAGTTGGTGGGGCCAATGGAAGCTCTCCGTAGACATTCATAGGCTCCGATATTCTGGAGCTGTACGGAGTATTAAGGAGGTTCTTGAAATATGATGCCCATATCTCCTTAATCTTCTTTTCATCCACAATATATTGCCGATATTATTACGACAGAGCGTGGTTTTGAGCTGATAATCTCATTTCAGGCTTTTCACTACTTTGTATGCTTGTCTTGTGTTGTTGCTCGCTAAACTTACATCTATACTCCTCAATTGGTCGTCATAGTATTTTATTTTCTTAATCCTTATTATCTTATTCGCTACTCTTCAGAGATTTTCAAGTGTTCTCTCTTCGCCCTGGTTTTCATACCTACGTATTATTTGTACGCCTGATTCTTTTTATTTAACGCATTCTAGACCTCATCATCGAACCAATCATTTCTCTTGTGCCGGGCTTGATGTCTGATCGTCTGTTCTACCATGGTCCTAATAGCCGCTTTCACTTCCATCCAGAGTACGTTGCTCGTCTTTAACTATGCATCCGATAAGATGAGAGCTAGCTGATTGTCGAGGGTCTCCGTGAAATTTTCGGCCACGGACGCCGTTTGCTGCCACCGTTTGCCGTTTGCCTTTGACATACGACATCGATAGGTTAATTTGATCAAGTAATGATCTGTTACAATTGGCTCCGCGGTATGTACGGATATCAAGTATGCTCAAGGCCCAACGCTGTTGGATCAGAACATTATGGCTCTGGTTTTGTGTGTTGCCATCCGGCGATACACAGGTCATTTTATGAATGCCTCAATGTGGGAAGCAAGTCGAACGTATGACTAGATTTCTACTACATGCAAAGTCAATCAGGCGCTGGCCGTTGTCATTTGTTTCATCGTGAAGACTATATCGTCCAGTCGTTCCCCGATGAGAAAGCGCATTGCCAACTTTAGCGTTGAAATCAACCCAGAATTATTTTTGTGTTGTTTGTAGGCAATGGGTCGCCCAGTCTTTCCAGGCAATTGTAGAATATTTCCTCCGTTTCTTCGGCTGAGGCGTGTACATTAATCAGCCAAATTTTGAAGAATTTCGCTTTTATACGGATCGCACAAAACCATTAATTGATTGCCCTAAAATCAATCACGTGTGATTTGAACTCCCTATCCACAAAGAAGGCCACTCCCAGTTCTCGCTTTCCACCAGGCTTCCCGCTTTTGAATATTGTGTGCGATCTTATATCTTGAATATTATTTCCTGTCCAATCCGTTTCCTGCATTGCCAATATGTTTAATTTATATTGACTGTCCTGTTGCAGAATGTGCTTAACAGCGCCAGAGTAGTTGAGTGGTCTGACATTCCAGAATCCAATACCACTGTCCGTTTTCCGATTGCGAGGTTGTTGCCGTAGATTCAACCATTCCGGGGCTCTAGTGCAGATTTCGATACAATGTCGGGTTTTACCCATCGCCGAACCTCCATTCCGGCGACATGGTTATTACTTTCAATACCGTTATCAAGTGTGAAAGACTCGCCGTCATCCTCTAATGGCACCATAAAGGCCATGTAAGTAGGATTTAGCTGCAGAGCTACAGGTGTGTTTGTAGTTATTGGTTCTCGGCATTTATTGTCCCATCATCGGGGAACCAATGAACCCAATGTGCAACCGCGAGACCATTTATTACCATTTGGTCGTGAAGTTTGGGATGAGGAAATATGGAAGCTGGGGGTGGGGGAAACAACTAAATCCCTCCTCCTTTCTCAACCGGGCTTGGGACCGTCTACGAAGGAGTTTATTAAATGATTTTAGTGATAACTATTTGACGCTGATTATTGATGGTGGTGATCTTTATGAGGACCTTAAACTTCCTGAAGGTGATTTGGGAACATAACTTTGAACGGAATTCAAATCTGGCAAAGAATTTTTATGCGCTGTTTTGAAATCTTGTGGTGAGGATTGTGTCTTCACAATAAAGGTAAATACAGCTCTTGACAGATAAAATCCAGCACACGAAACCTCGTCCCGTAGCTTATTGTTTATATATCTAATATATTTAAATATTTAAATATATTATTTAAAAAGAGAAATATGCAAAAAGTGAAAAAAAGATGTCGGGACAAACGGTGCATGCATCTAGTTGCTGGATTGTTTTTTATCTCACTTAAATTGTTAAGTAATATCAAATTTTTGGTACAATTTGCCTTCCCCTAGACCCCCTAATTCATTATATATATATATATATATATATATATATATATATATATATATATATATATATATATATATATATATATATATATATATATATATATATATACATATATTTGTAGTGTGGTCGCTGCGTTAGAAACAAGAAAGCATCCCATGACACCACAGAAAACTAACTGCCAGCACGCGTCGCAAGCAAAGGAAACCCAGCTGAGCTCGGATGTTTTGTAGCTTGTTGCAGCAGAAGACCATAGCTGCTGTCCTTAATGGACCTATAAAATACTTTTAAAATACTTTTTGAAAAAGTACAGAGGTCAATGTTGACAATGAAATTACCAATAATAGGCATTTTGTAACGCTCGACAACTCCTTGCTAGGCGAAATCGGAGATTATGGTCGCCCCAGTTAAAAAAATGATTATTAGCCAAGTATCGACAAAGGTGATTCGCCGATAATTGCCCCAAAATTGTCAACACGCATTGGCTAACCATTATTGCCATGCATTGGCCCCATTTTATCACCCAATAATGTGCTAATCTTGGGTCGATTATTTGACAGAATATTGCCCAATGATTATCAACAACTGATCTAAGCTTGGTCCAAATATGGCCCAGTTTTTAAATACTATATGGGTAGGCGTTTTGAACTGATAAAATTATACATAACTTATAATGAAGGCATGGGTGAAGTTGATTTATTAGATCAACTCATTCCTTATTATTATTGAATCTATATAAGGTCAAGAAAATAAACGCTCCGTGTGACTTTGCAACTGCTGTGAGCTGGCTGAACGATATGCACGTCCCAGGACGCAATATTGTTCTATCAAAAGAAATTAGCCCAGTCATATTAGGTAAAAAAAGGGGTCAACCTCGGAATGAAAGATAATAAGCTGCAAATTGGTATGAACCTTTGTTTTGTCATTCTAAATGTAGTCCCAAAAGTCACAATCGTTATCGTGTCCGCGTCTCAAGATATTCAAGGTCAAAGGTCACAAAAATCGGTTTTTCGCGAATATCTGGCTTCCTATCGGTTAAATGAGATTTGCATTTATTATAAAAGTTGTAGGCTATAAAATTCCCTACAACTTTTGTTTAAACTTTTTTTTCATACGACCAACCGTTTTGAAGGTAGAGCGCGAAGAGTGCACATCGTACAGTCATATACGGCCTAATGCAAGGTCAAGCGTGAGTTATGGTTATCAGTACGTTATAAAGTCAATTATTTACTTGGAAATTATAATTATTAAACAATGCCTATTATTTATGTACTAACTATTAATTATTTATATTTAATTAAAGTAAGTAACTTGATTTGCAACGGTACAATTTCAAACTAACGAATAATCTTGACTCATACAAAGTGGAGAGAGTGGCCTTGAATACTATAGAACATCTGTCCCGGCAATGAATAGAAAAGGGCATAGGGTAGGGACAAGTATTTCCAGGTATATAAGTATTGAGAAATTTACGCGTTTTAAAGAAAAGATATATAATGTCGTGTTAACTTAAAATAAAACTAAAATATATAATCCAGAATTAATAATATTTTATACTTAAATAGTTAAATATGAATAATTATATATATTATTTATGTACTAACTATTAATTATTTATATTTAATTAAAGTAAGTAACTTGATTATTTATATATAATTATTCATATTTAACTATTTAAGTATAAAATATTATTAATTCTGGATTATATATTTTAGTTTTATTTTAAGTTAACACGACATTATATATCTTTTCTTTAAAACGCGTAAATTTCTCAATACTTATATACCTGGAAATACTTGTCCCTACCCTATGCCCTTTTCTATTCATTGCCGGGACAGATGTTCTATAGTATTCAAGGCCACTCTCTCCACTTTGTATGAGTCAAGATTATTCGTTAGTTTGAAATTGTACCGTTGCAAATCAAGTTACTTACTTTAATTAAATATAAATAATTAATAGTTAGTACATAAATAATAGGCATTGTTTAATAATTATAATTTCCAAGTAAATAATTGACTTTATAACGTACTGATAACCATAACTCACGCTTGACCTTGCATTAGGCCGTATATGACTGTACGATGTGCACTCTTCGCGCTCTACCTTCAAAACGGTTGGTCGTATGAAAAAAAAGTTTAAACAAAAGTTGTAGGGAATTTTATAGCCTACAACTTTTATAATAAATGCAAATCTCATTTAACCGATAGGAAGCCAGATATTCGCGAAAAACCGATTTTTGTGACCTTTGACCTTGAATATCTTGAGACGCGGACACGATAACGATTGTGACTTTTGAGACAACATTTAGAATGACAAAACAAAGGTTCATACCAATTTGCAGCTTATTATCTTTCATTCCGAGGTGAAAGCCCTAATATGACTGGGCTAAATTTTGGATTTGATATCTTTCACATTGAGCAAAGCTGAAGCTTTAGTTCACGCTGAAAGTCAAGGACGATGATCAGGTCGAACATCGCAAATTGAAGATAAAGTGGAAACTCCAATGAAGAACAGTTGTACAGACAATACCAGACAGTGAAATTCATTTCAAACAATTTGACCTCTTTGCTATTTGTGATGCAAAATCAGAAGCTAGTAGGTGTTAAATTCAAGGATATAAGCAGGAAACTCATATAACTTGCACTAAATGTAAAGTTCACCTTTGTCTATTAGAAGATAGAAACTGCTTCTTAAATTTCTATTCTAAGTAGTATTGATAAAGTTCAATAATGTTTGAAAAACCATCCAAATCATTTTATTGATTTTGTCTTCCAATAATCATAATGAAGATCGTTTGTTAAAACTTGATGTCCTTTCCAGTGGGCATAATGTAAATGGTTATAAAAAAAATTTTTTTTTTCAATGATAAAATCATATTCAATCAACTTACACTAGTCGATATGTAATATGCAAAAAATCATTGAAATTAGCTTTGAACCCTTATAAAGTCTGAAGGGGTTAATTCGATTTTCCGATCATTCCGGAATCAAAATAAACCCCATAATTTTGCTTAGCACGAGCTGTGTCCCAAATTTGGTTTCACATTGCATAATCAGTGTCCAAAGTTAACGCTCATGCAGCAAATCAAAGTACTAGTTCAATTGAAAAAAGTGGCATGAAGTGCACCTGCAAATAATGACCCAAATGCAGAACATAAATCTCATAATCTAATACTACACTTTCAGGTCTAAAATCACCACGTTATAGTGTTTCATTTATCGGAAAAATGTTACCTCCAGAAGCTCTTTAGGTTCCAGTTTAAGAGATAATGCCTCATTGTTATTATCCTCTAACCTTTGTACTTTCGATTATGAAACTGACAGCTATGGAATCTTTTCTTAACAGAAAGTCTCCAGTTAACTTCATTTTACTGAAAGACTTTTGTCCACCAATTAAGGCAGAACTTCGATTCTTTAGAGGGTGAAGAAAGCCAGAAAGGAGTACCATTGTGACTGACACTACCGGAAAGGGCTTAATTGCAGCAAATAGAACTGCTACTAAAATAAAAAAATAAAAAAGAAGCCGCTACAAAACCAAGTAATTTTAAAAGATACCAAAAGTATTTAAGCATCCTCAAGTAGAGTAAGGTCTGTGAAGAAATCTAAACGCCACAAGACAGATGACTCAGAAAGTGAGGAATCCATTTAGCTATTCGTTAATTTGTTTGGGTAAGAAGATTTTTATGTTTTGTTATTTCTAATCAAATTTTTGAAAATATGTTAGTCGATTGTTAGCAAGCAAATTTATTTCCAAAAGAATTACTTACCTTTTATTTGTTTTAATTTAGATGTTGTTTGGTTTCATTATGATTATTTGATTAAGATGAATATTTATTATTAAATAGAGGGACTGATTTTAGTTAAGAATAACTAATTTGTTTCCGAGAGCTGCTTTTTGTTTTATTGAGAACTGTTTTTTAATACATTATGGTTAATTATGTCAATCAATGAAATAAATGAATAAAACTTAATATTATCTTATTTCTTAATTTTTCATTGAATAATCTCTTTGGATCACTATACAACAGGTATGGGTTCATTTTGTAACACGGATGGTACAGAGCAAACCAATTCTCATATTTTAAAAAATATGGTCTGTAGACTTCGTGTTTTAATATGAACTGTTGGGGTTTATTTACATAAAACAACTGTACATTCACTTCTCACACTAAATAATTTGGAGTTAAAACATTTGATCTTTGAAGATATAGGTCTCAGAAAGGAGTGTGATTCATTGTTCGACAGCCCCCTCCATTTAATTTTCTATGATATGCTTGAAACCATTATAAATAGTCTATTATCAGCATCAACATGCTGGCGTTTTTCATTGTGTACACTCCATAGATTTTTCATCCCTGATGATCCTCAAAATATTTGTTTAAGACCATATTAAAGCAATCGATTGAGGGTCACCATTTTCTACACAATATTGTCCACTCATTCCAGACAATTTTTTGAAGAGATCGGTCTCTCAATATATATTCACTTAAAAAAAGCACTTGTTTTTAAACTAATTTTGATTGATATACAATACTCTCCAACACTTTTGGATTATACTTCATAAGGAGTGATATCATTTATAATAAGTTTTCATCTTTAAATTTAAAAAATTCAATACTTTACCATCTGAAGAAGAACTTTCACTAGCTGAAGCTATAAAAACTGCGCAAGCACTCAATATAAAAATTCGGCCCCACATTTTGATTAAAACTATTGGACTATCGTCTCCAGGGGAAAGTATCCATCTGAAAGCTGTTTGGTGCAGAGAGTGCTACTTCGGACTACAAATTTTAATCTTTGATTGATTAGATATAGAAATTTGATGATATAAAAGGAATTAGGCTAGTGTTACCGACATTTTTATTCACATTTTAATCAAAACACTGGTACAATTTCACATTTACTGCTGCATTCATTCACATATTCAATAACGAATTGAGCTTCTGAAAAATTATGCAGTTTGATAAAAAAAAAATCAGTTAAAATTAAAAACGTTATCTTTTGTGCGTATCGTTGCAACAAACTCAACAATCATTCAAACTTACATGCATTTAAGCCTTAATCGAATTTTCTCTTTTAAAAAGTTTCCTTATTAAAGTCTTAAAAGGAAAATGCAAAGTTGAATTTATGTATTATAACCGACCTCCATAAGAATAAAGGTTATCATTTTCAGAAGTATATTTTTTAGGATTTCAGAAAATAATTTTACAAACCCCTACTAAAATCTGGCTTTCCTGTTCGTTTGTCCTTTTGTGGCTTAGGACGTCACATCTACTTATGTCGGAAACTAAGTAACAGTCACGAGAATAAAAGAATATGAAAAATCCCCGTTGGCAGCACCAGCCGGAAAGGTAAATTTCTCGTATGTAGCGTAAAGTTTCGAAAAAGAATTTGGCTTGCCTACTACTAAACTACTTTCTGCAATTTTCGTAGTACCACATGGGTATTTATTAACATAAAAAAATCTGGCCACGTTCGTTTTAAGAGACCTTTTATCGGGGCGCAAATATTTTGCTAATTAAATTGAGTTGCACGCGTATGGATTACATATTGAAAATCGGCGGATCATAAATTGTTGTAAGCATATAAATACCGGTTTCGCCCTTCTTGCATTTGCTGTTTACACAGCTCACAGTGGTAACCACACAAAGACTTAAATAGCTCGAATAGTTAATTTGAAAAGATTTCCATAAAAGTTTAATCAGCACTTGCATTGCCATTAATATATACATTTTCAATTTTTTTCTGAACTATGAGGGCCATCATTTCGATTTTTATTGAAATCGGCTGCTAAAAATATTAAGCTGTAAACTTTCGACTGTTTTATTTGTCATTCGATTTGCATAATTAAATTAAATTAACTTGCCTTATTAACTTATAATTTCAAGTTTCAACGGAATCTGTTGAGAACCTTGGCTGCTAGAGGGCTACAGAAATAAAAAACATTGTATGCCACCCCCCTGTATGGGGAGACCCCCCTTAAATACCTTAAAATATTTTCTTGCACTGCAAATTTCAAGAGGCACCACTTTTGACCTACGTAGAAAATTTCCTCATTCTAGCTCATGTGGTTTACGAGAAAACTTGTTATGACGCACGAACAAATGGGCGGACGGACGGACAGACAGACAAGTCGCGATTTTATAATTTTTCAGGGTATTGTTAAAAATATTTTACAATATCTTAAAAATGATCTGGTTTATAAGTTCTTTCAAGTAAAGTCATTTAAAACGTTTCCATGGAAAATATTCATTATTTCAGTTGGCACTAAAATAGCGAATTGCGCTTGCCTTCAGACCTTTGGGGGCCGCCATTTTGAATGCATGCATTTTATTTTCGATTATTTTAAATCTTTGTATGTTAGGACCTCATCAATCAATGTACTATCTCGTTCAAATAGGAGTTTCACTCTAGACAGGGCAAAATAATTCAATTTTTAAAGAAAATGGCAGCTAAAAATATTAGGCTTTAAATTTTCGACTTTTTTATTTTTCATTCAATTTTAATGATTTCCTTCAAAATACAAGAAAATAGTACAAAGATTCATAATCTCAAGTTTCATCAAAATCCGTTGGAAAATGTGACCGCTAGAGGGCCACAAAAACATGAAAAAACGCATATTTAAACGGCCACCAGTTTGAAATTTGCAAATGCATGATCACCAAAATATCGAAGACTATAGGTCTAAGTAATTTCTATCTTGAAACCAAGTTTCATATATGTTGGATCAAAATCGCGACTTTTAGAAGCCTTTGAAGTTTTGAGTTTCAACTGGCCGCCATTTTGTTTTTTGCAACCTGACCTCCAGTTTTTTTATGCAATTCTTTAGATACTTATAATTTCTATCCAACTGCCAAATTTTGCACGTTTTTCGACCTTTGAGCGGCCGCCATTTTGTTTCTGCCATACTGACTTTGGATTTTTTATTGTGAGATTCATCACATACATCAGTGAACCTTCGTACCAAATTTCATGTAAATCGGAGCCATACTTTGGTCAGAACAGAAATCACGATTTTTCGTCTAAAATGGCCGCCATTTTGTTTTTGCCCAGCCGATATTGCTGGTTCACAAACTTAACCGAGATAATTACCCAATACACCTTTCCTGAAAATTTGGTGAAAATCGAAGCAAAATTGCAACCTCTAGCGTGGTCACAAATTTCGTTATATCCCATATATATATATATATATATATATATATATATATATATATATATATATATATATATATATATATATATATATATGATGCTCTCCGCAATAGGTAAATTTCTCTCGAGAAATTTACCTAAAAAAAAGAAAACCGACTTTGAAATACCCTAAAAAGGGTGAAATAAATTTTATGAAAGCGGTGCTATATCAGCTTTTCCCTGTTGCTTTTGTGGTGGTGCACATTCTAACATGTTGAAACAGATAAATTGATATGAAACCACTACGACAAAATTTGTTTCAACCTTTTTAAGGCATTTCAGAGTCGGTTTTCTTTTTCTTCCAAAAGTTTTTTTATATCACCATTTTTAGTGGTTAATTTTTTCATTTAAAATCGAACAAAATTGTGTTCCTTGAAGACATTGTAGCATGTACATCAAAATAAAATTTATCGACTGCATTGCGAAATTCATAACTGCTAAAATCTGCAGGGTACATAGGAATAGAATTTTGTTCTGATACATTTTAGTCCAAGATCAAATCAACGTCTACCTAGGGTTTATGCGTCATAAAAATCCAATAAAAATTTCGAGCTTTGCCCAACCACCATTTTGATATTCTGACATGACCTTGAAGTTTTTTATATTGTTTACTAGACATTTACAGTCTCTATTACAATGCCAAGTTTCATCAACATTGGTTCAAAGGTTTGCTCACAACTACATTTTGCGACCTTTGAGTGGCCTCCATTTTGTTTCAGTCGGTTTGACTTTGGATTTTTTATTGTGAGTTTCATTACACAGTCGAATGAACCATTGTATTGTGGTTTTCGCTTAGCCTATTGGGCTGATTGACAAAAGTACCCGAGGCATTTACCTCTACCCCTGAAAATATGGCAAAGATCGAAGTGAAATTGCGACCTCCAACGAGATCACAAATACCGTTATATTCGATGAATATATATTGTATACATATACTTATATATATCTATATCTATATACATATATACATGTATATATATATATATATATATATATATATAAATATATATATATGTATATATATATATATATATATATATATATATATATGCATATATATATGTATATATATATATATATATATATATATATATATATATATATATATATATATATATATCAAAGTCAAAAGTGCTTTATTCGATAACAATAGTTACAAATTTAAAAAGAATATAAAGTAAATTCCAAACAATAAAAATACAAAAACTAAATGGCCCAAATGGCTCTCTAAATTTATTTATACGTTATCAATTAAGCACATTTGATCAAAAAAAAAAAACAATAGCAGATGAAAAACCAACCTACACTATTAAAAAATTATTTACAATTGCAACACAACAGTGAACTTTTATCCTACACATAAAATATTGTAACCTAATTCTAATAAAATTCAATCAAAAAACTTAATCTTATACTAAAAAATGCTAAGAAAATATTCATAACATAAGCATTAAACCTTATCCCTAAGCCTAATTTAATATAGTAATAACCTATGCTAAATTTTAAGACCTATCCCTTATTTTTAACATAAACAAAAGATTCGAAATGTAGTAATAATGAGCTAAAACTGAAAAACTATGTAACGAAAAATACAAAAACAGAAAATAAACACGAATAATTTAGACACTATCATTCAGCCACCAATACCTAGATTGCTCCGTCTTAGCTCAACCAGCCTCAACAAATCTAGCAAATGAGTATCTCCATTGGATTTGTTGGTCTCGTGAACTCAAATTTGGAGGATATTTTATTTTCTTATCGGTGGCCTGTCTATATATGTGATATATGATTGGGACGCCATCACAATCAAAAACATATTGATTCATGTCCAAATGAACGAATGCCTCTGGAGGAACGAGGCCAGTAGCGAGGCATTTCACAATATACCCGTCTGTAGGGTGGAACGGCTGTGAAATCCAGGGGTTTTCACTAACAATTATAGAAGAAATTCAATATGAAGATATCGACTCTTATCACTTTAGCAGTTTGATAAATTTTTCTATTCGATATAAAGTGTTTCCTTTCCGTCCCAGGCATTCTGTACAAACCAGTACATGCACGAAGACATTTCCTTTCTTAAGCTCTGAATTTTTCCATCGTACTAGCACTCTGGTGGTACCAGATCGGAGATCCATATGTCAAAACTGGTCTAACCAGGGTGTTGTAACATATAGCTTTGACTTTTTGATAAATGTATCTGAAATAAAAGAGTCGTCGAAGGATATATATATATATATATATATATATATATATATATATATATATATATGTATATATATATATATATATATATATATATATATATATATATATATATATATATATATATATATATGTACGATATACGTATATATATATATATATATATGTGTGTGTTCAAAAAGTAAGGTGACTTTGTATTTAAAAAAAATTTTTTATTTATTCATCAATATTTACATATGTTGTCCCCTTCTAAGTAATCAATACACCTCTCAAAATACTTTTTCTAATCCTCGAAGCACTATAGCCGCACTTCTGTCGCAAGTTACACATGGTCAAATGGAAGCCCGCACACTGCGATTTTCGACAATTTTGTCCAGGTCGGCAGTCGCAGGAATTTGCTATTTTTCCTGAAACCAGTTTCTTAGGTAGTTTTTGTGATACTCGCGCAGACGCACATCATTTGGATATTAGACGCTGACGTGCACGGAAGTTTCTTGCGTAGTGCACAAATGAGTAAGCGCATGAGTTCCTGGCAAAGACATACCTTCAAATGAGCATATTAGTTCTGCGCATGCCTGAAGTTCCTTTGCAAATCTTGTCACAGTGTGTTCGTATTTGCGTCTAAAAATCGCTAGTTACGAGAGTAAAATCGCAATGTGGCCGAACCCTAAGTTAGTTCCGACCTTTTAATAAATTTGTTAAACTTGAAGTGCTAGTGCGTTTTATTTCTTCCCGGCTTTTGGGAGTTTTATTTTTTTTGCTCCGCTCGTTTCTCGCTACATATTTGGCGCAGTCGGTTAACGTGAATGAAAATCACAAAGAAAACGGGCGGTTAAGTGTCCGAAAAGAAAACGAAAATCTGCTCGTGAAATCAAAGAAACAAAATCTTAAAGAATATTTTAAAACCAACAATTAACAACCGCGAGTATCGGCAAGAGCAGCATATCTTGTCTTATAATAAATACTCAGTGGTTAAAGTAAAGTTTAATTGTGGATACAAGGAAGGAGAAGCGACACGCTCTTCATCTGAACTTCAGGACGAAAAACATGGAGGCCAGAATCATAGAATTGGAAGAAAAATTTAACCGAAAGGAAGCAGAGTACGCACAACTCGCAGCAGCTAATAAGCAACCAGATCAGGGATGACCAAATTGGTCGCCTAGCAGAAGCTGTTCATCAATTAAGCCTACATAACAATGCGGACCCATCACAAAAAATTTTAAGGGAAATTCGGCAAATGGCAATATTCACAGGGACAGGAGATGTGTAAATCAACGGATTTATAAGTAGCACTGAGTCCTACTTAAACAGCATCGCAGACCCCAATACAAAGCAAATTGCAACTCGCCATATCTACTTCAAGAAGATACAAGGAGCTGCAAAGGATACCGTGATCAATCTTCGAGATCCAGACAATTGGGAATCAATCAAGGAAGCGCTAAAGTTACAGTACAAACCCGATACAGAGCCGTACCAGATATATCGATGGATCAGCAATCCGAGAAACAACACCGTAGGTGATTTAGCATTTCGCTTACAAAAAATTAAATGTAAAAAAGATGAACTAGGTATTTTCTATAAAAACGCAATTCTAGTCAACACTGCCAAAGAAATGACACAGGGAGTTCTTCTAGAAAAGATAATTGAAATACAAGATATAATTGATATTATGAGAAGTAGGAGATTTGAAAATGCGTGCATTAGGCACGAATACAAGTCTGAGAAATCAAAAAATCCAAGTGCTAAGAGAATGTTCGAGAGTGACCAACAAAAACCCAATACGTTCAATAGAAATTCCGGTAGTGATCCAATACATGTGAATAACTCGGGACAATTCCGACATAAATTAGATGACAACAGACAACAGCATAACGATATAAATCGAACTGCCAATATTAATCAATCTTATAATCAATTCAATAATAATTCCGGTCAATTCCGAGCGAATAATATACAAAATAACAATTTCCGATATTCAAACCCCCAATATAATAAAAATTCCGGTCAACATCGCAAATCAGGCCAAAATAAATTCAACAGAACTGTAAACGTCGCTTTGCATAGGCCAGAACCTATGAAAATCGACAATGTGGAAAGTAGCCAATCGAAAAACTCATATCGAAATTCCACTGATAATTATCCGAGAGAAAATTATAATCCTTTGTGCGGTGATGTTAATCCTGACTCCTCGCAAATAAATAATATAGATAAAGAGGCGATGTTTTTTCAAAACTAGCCTCGGATGTATTGCCAAAGATTACAATAACAATAAATAATAAAATTTATGTCGCTCTTGAAGATACGGGATCATCATTCTCTATAATAGATGAATCTCTTGATTGTTTCAAATGGGTGGCAATTAACCCTATTATATTAAGTACAATCACCAATAAAGACGTGATTGAACACGAAGTCCATACTGTTGCTCTGAAGGAATTTAAAGTACCTTCGGCGGCAAGAATCAGATGGAAAGTTAAGTCCCTGCCAAGGAACAAATACCAATTTATTATCGGTATGGATCTCCTCAATACCCTTGATACCCTCATCGAAAAAAAATTTCATTAAATGGGCAAGTGACTAAGTTCGCGAACATCCCAAGTACATTCGACGAAATTTGCTCATTAGAAAGCGTTGAGCATGATTTTATGAAAAGGCTAAAATTAGATCACCTGAACGAGGAAGAATACTCGGAAATTATAAAAGTGATCAATAAATTTAATAAAATCTTTTACAAAGAAGGAGATAAACTAACTAGTACTCCGTCCATTCAACATGAAATCAAAACAATAATGGAAGCTCAAATAAACTCTAAATTATACAGGTTTATACAGGTATCCTCCAAAACACGAACAGGAGGTACGCCGGCAAATTGCCGAATTAGAATCTCAAGGTATAATACGGAAAAGTAAATCAAAGTATTCAAGTCCTTTGATTATCGTTCCGAAAAAATCCGACAATTCGGAATAAAAAAGTTTCGACTTGTAATCGACTATCGTAAACTCAATGAAATTACGATAGACGATAAGTACCCATTACCTAACATTGATTCCCTATTAGATAAGCTGGGCAGAGCTCAGTACTTTTCCACAATCGATTTAGCTAAAGGTTACCATCAGATTATGGTAAAAGAAGAAAATCGACACAAGACCGCATTCGTGACACCCCACGGTCTTTACGAGTTCGTGAGAATGCCTTTCGGTTTAAAAATGCACCGGCGACATTCCAGAGACTCATGAATGATGTGTTGAGGGAATTCATCAACGTATTTTGTATCGTTTACCTAGACGATATTTTAATATTCAGTACATCGTTACAAGATCACGTTACGTCAATAACAAAAATCTTTAAAGTCTTAGAGGATAACCATTTGAAGGTTCAAATTGATAAATGCAACTTTATGCAAAGGGAGACGAATAATTTGGGCCAAATAATTACCAAAGAAGGGTTAAAACCGAACCCGGAAAAAATAGCAGTCATCCAAGATATAAAACTACCACGAACAGAGAAACAGATTAAAAGCTTTTTAGGTCCCACAGGATTCTATCGTAAATTCATACGAGACTACGCAAAAGTAGCGCAGCCCCTTACCAAATTCCTGAAAAAGGACTGTAAAATTAACACGAAAGACCCCACATATATCGAAGCCTTCGAAAAATTGAAAAAACTTATCAGTACTCCTCCTATTTTACGTTTCCTTAATTTTAGCAAACCATTCCAACTCACTACGGATGCGTCAAACTACGTGATACGCGCCGTTCTCTCTCAAGAAGGCCATCCTGTCAGCTTTGCATCCAGGACACTCAATCGTCATGAGCAGAATTACTCTGCTACCGACAAGGAATTCTCAGCCATCAAGTGGTGGGTAGGATATTTTAGACCATATTTGTATGGAAATAAGTTTAAAATTTTTACAGACCATCAGCCCATCAAATTTCTACATGCTAAATATAGAGGGAAGGACCTCTCACCAAGACATCAAAAATGGCTTTTAAAATTATGCGAATACCAATTTGACAATGAGTACATTAAAGGGAAGGAAAATAGGGTGGCAGACTTTTTGAGTAGATTAGGACCAAATGAAGACATCAAATCAGAAATTTCTAAATCAGATAAAACTGACACATCTTCAGAGTTAGGAATTCTGTTAAATATCGAAAATAAAAACGATGATGCCACCATGACAACTATACACTTTGCAGACGAAGAACTCCTTGATCACATACCAATCAAGGAAGAAATAGTTAACAAATATAATACCCAAATAATCCTTACAAACAATAAAGTATGCGAGTTTATTCACAAGGAACGCGTCATTTATACAGCTGAATACGACTTTGGTTATCTTGAAGACATCCTCAAGAGACATATTACAAAAGGGACAATCGCAATATATTCTGAATTACCTGACAATAAATATAACATTGTTCAACAAAAACTTCGCGAACTTTTTTCTAACGATAGACAAGTCAAGTTTATAAAGTGTTACTTTCGAGCACAAGATGTCGAAACAGAAGTAGAAGCTGTTCGGCAAATTTCACTTTATCATGTTCAAGAAAGTTTACACTCAGGAATCCAAGAAACATTTAACAAAATTAAATTTAAACTATACTATCCAGAACTGTTGGACTTAATTCATGTCGTAATAAATCAATGCCACGTGTGTCAAGTGGTAAAATGTGATAGAAAGCCCATTAAAACCAAATTCAAATTTTCAGAGACACCAAATAACATTAACCAAATAATTCAAGTAGACGTTTTCACAGTTCGGAAACAAGCATTTCGCACAGTTATTGACAAATTTTCAAAATTCGGATCGGCATACTTCTTATCAGACAGAAATCATATAACAATAATTGACATCCTCGAAGAACATTTTGCGAGAGTTGGAAAACCCCAGAAAATAGTTGCAGGGAACGAATTTAATGATATCTTGATGAAAGCATTTTCGGACGATGAGAATGTAGAGTTGCATCTTACTAAACCACATAACAGTACTGAAATCGCGGACGTTGAGCGATTCCACGGAACCATTTTAGAGAAGTTTCGAATTCTGACTTATCAAAAAGGGTAATTTTCAACCAGAAGAATGATGCAACAATCCGTTAGAAACTATAACGATATGTGTCATTCCACTATTAAGTATGCACCAAATGACGTCCAATCCCACAAAATAAACTTTGAAAAAATCACAAAAAATCTGAGTACAGCTAAAGAGAAATGGATTAATAAAGTAAACGAAAAACGCGAAGAATATAAAGAAAATAGAACAACGGGATTCATCAAAAATAATAAAGCTGCAAGACTTAAAGATCAACCGAGATTTATAAAAAGCAAACTTGAAAATATCCACGCAAGCAATATTAAAAAGCCGTTGAAACACAACTTATTCCCCAACGAAGAAGTATCATTGGACAATACGCCAGAATTTCCAATATTCACAGAGGAACAACTAGCAATTATAAATACTGCAATAAATGAAGGCTCAGATGACGACATTTTAACAACCAAATTCCGCCTAGATATTACTCGACGGGATATCAAAACAATAAGAGCTGAAAAGTGGCTCAATGATAAAATTATCGAGTTCTACCTGAAACTAATAGTCGATGGTAGCGAAAAAGATAATTCGAAAAATCTTCCTAAAATATACGCGATGAGCACTTGTAATAAACATAAGCAGTCGAGCAGCCCCGTGGTGATCAGGAGTGGCTGCTCCTGAAGAGGTAAGGTGGTCACCCCGTCGAAACTGCTTAGTTTGTTGTTTTACTAGTGTAAAGTAAACTGCATCCGTCAAGTTTCCATCCTTTAGGCAGAGATGTGTGGTTCACTTCAGCCACTTTAACATCTTTAGGTTTGACATTCCCCTTGTAATGCAACGACCTTCTTCTGTGAAAGTAACGGTTGCTTTTTGTGTAATGTTTGCATTTGTCTCAAGCCTCCGTTTCCGCTAACTTTAACGAGGCAAAAAAATATTGAATTACTGTAGAGTAGCTTAATTGACACCTAATAGAACTTTTCTAAAGACAATAAAAATTGATCGGTGCGTCTTGTAGAGTACGCGTGATAAGAACCCGCCTCATATGATCCCGCAAATGCTAGTCGTCAAGCACGCGTGCGCGGTCGTTAAGCGAAGCTAGTTAGCTGAGCTCGATGTTGTTTATAGCTCGCTGACACTTTGCCAGACCATCGGCACCCGTGTCCTACACGGGCATTAAAAAAAATCATTACACACTTTCTTCACAACACGTCTTCTAAATTCAGGGTACGAGGCCGTTATAAGGTGGACTCGAAATGTCAACATTTTCGAACCAGATATTTTATTGGTACCAAATCACATCAATCGAAACCATTGGACCATGAGCATTATCGATTGCAAACAAAAAACCAAAAAGTATTACGACCCATTACGAGTACCAAACCCCTTAATAGTAAATACATTAGCAGACTTCTTAAAAGAAGAATCCTTGGATAAGCGCGAAATATCTATTGATTTATCGGAATTTACGAAAATAGACCTAGAAAACACTCCTCAACAAGAAAACGGAAGTTACTGCGGCGTTTTTTGTTGCAGTATTGCGGAAAATATTGCCAGGAATCTTCAAACCTCATTTACACAAGAAAATATTCCATATATAAGAAATGGAATGATAATTGAAATCATTCAAGGCAAAGTAATACTTTAGCAGTATACTTATGCGATGTTCTTATATTGAACGATCCTTATTCTATATCATTCAGCTCTTTGTCACACTTTTTTCCATACTCCTTATAATGCTGCATCCAGTAAACGGACATTTGACCTTACCGAAAATCGAGGAAAATTCGGGTTTTACACAAGTTCACTTGAATGAAATCGAAATACCAACAAGATCCAACATCGTCTTAAATATAATAAACCCAACAGAAATCCTCGGAATAATTAACGAATTTAAAATGAACGCTGAACATTTAGATGAGCAACACAAGGACCTTATCCCGACAGAACTTGAGCATTTAACTTATAAAGTAAAGACATTTACCCTATTAGAAATGAGACGACATAAAAGAGGACTCATTAATTTAGTCGGAAGCGCACAAAATTGGCTCTTCGGTACTATGGACGACAAAGATAGACAGAAAATAGACGATCAACTTAAAACGATTGATATTAACAACCACAACCTTATAACAAATTCTAATCAACAAATAGAAATCAATAAAAACATCAGCGAAACTAAAAAAAGACTAGGAATTCTTGCCACAAAAGACCGACGAACAATCACAAGTCAAATGAACAGCACTTATTTCAATAATCTTTATTTTGATCAATCAATTAAATACAAATGCTAAAAAGCAGGATAGACCATATTCAGAACAATATTGCATCCGCGAGGTATGGAATGTTGCACCCAAACATTCTCACTCATAACGAAATACAAATGTACAATATCGATTTACATAAATTGCAATTTGTAAAAGTTGGCCATCTAAATCAGACAACAATACTCTAATCTTTGCTATAAAAATACCAATAGAATTCATAAAAATCCAACTTCAATTAATACTACCGATACCAAATAATAAGCTCAAAGAAATCTATTCTCCAAATGAAATAGTGTTTGTTTTCAAAAATTCAGTGTATACGTTTAAAAATCTCAAAACATTGTATTTTTAAAAATAATTGTAACTTAATCGAAAATATCAACAGAGAAATCCTGGAAATCGACCAAGAAACAATTGTCGCTAAAAATGCCCAAAACCTAAATCTAAACCATACATGTGATAAAAGAAATGTAACAATAATAGGAAACATTTTAATCCACTTCAATAATTGCACGATACAAATTCTTGACCATTTTTTTTTCAAATATTCAACAAAAAGTCAATGATCGACTTTACTACCCAAACACAGAAATGGTAAACTTTACAACAAAATTAACTTTGACATCATGATATCATTTTCAAAAAAATTAAAAACACCCAAAAAATTGAAGAATTAAAATTCCACAATAATAGAAATTTGGGCATAAATATAAGCTTAATTATCATTATACTTGCAGTAATTATCGTCGTAGTTTTATACTTTCGGAAACAGCACAAATTCAAAATAGAAATTAAAAACCGAATCCAGGAGAATTCGACAGCAAAGGGGGAGAAGTTATGTATGCATCAGCACACATTAATAATAAAAAATACATTTCCTACGCGTCCTCATCTATTCTGCCGGATGCAGAAACTTTAGAATCTACGAAAAATGACACTGTCTGGGAAACAGTGCAAACGTTTCTAAAAAATAATAAAATGCCAGACGCATCGTCAGCAAAGTGTTACTTATTAAAATCATGGAATACGAACTTCTCGCCCAGTTGCGCGTTAAATTCCTAGATATCAGTTTCGATGTAAACTTTAGGTTAGTGCCGACCTCTTAATAAATTTGTTAAACTTGAAGTGCTAGTGCGTTTTATTTCTTCCCGGTGGCTTTTGGGAGTTTTATTTATTTTTTGCTCCGCTCGTTCCTCGCTACATATTTACTGTGACCAAAAAATAAGGTGACATTTGAATTTAAACTGTGCGCGTCGAAGGATTTGGAGAATTATTTTTTTTAGGTTGGTAGTACTGTCAGTGACATCTCTGCCAAATTTACATGTCAAAATATTCATTCGTGTTTGAGATACGCGTGGTTTGAGATTTTGCGTTTTTTTTTGGATTCGAGTAGGTTATTTCTGGCACCGCGTTGGTAATATTGGGGAGCGCGTCTCTTTTTATTGTTTTGTTACTTTTTTGGTGGTCCTTTTCCTCAGAACGAAAGTAACGTTAGTTGAAGTAGAGATGGTGGAAGTTGTTCGACGCGTTTTAAATTGAGCATTTAAACCGGCGGCTGATTTTTGTACTTCGGGCTTAATCTGCTCGCGGAAGACCTGCCACCGATATTCCTCTCCAAACTAGCTAGCCAGCTAGCAGCCACAGCACAGTCCGTTTTCATTCCAAGACTTCACGTCTATAATCGATTAGAGGCCGGTTTAGATTTCCTTCGGGAAATCTCTCGAATGAACGTAAGAGATTTAAAAATCATTACGTATGATCGCATTACAATTTACTTTAACTATACGAAATGTAAAACACAAAACGGGATTTTATGGAATTTATACATCCTAAGTTTTTGATTTTTGAAATTATGTATCATGTTTCTTATTCGATCATTCAATTTAAGGAATGGTTGAAAGATTGCTTTTAGATTTTGGTAGCGGTTGATTGAATTTCCTAAATTTCAATTAATTATTTTGGGCCCAAATCCCTTGAGAGCCAACATTGATTTCATATCAAATTTAACTCATGTATATATCTAAGCTATATAATTAGCCCAATTTTGTTAAAAGACCTACAAAAACCATATCAGCGTCTTAAACGGTTCAAACAATTTTCATTTTCTCATATCGGTACCAAAATTGCAGTCATACACAACATGTTAGCGTTGATACAACAAATGTACAAAATTTTATTATTGCATCAATTCGATTGTACGAAAAACGATAATTAATTGAAATCAAATCCAAGTCTTCTAATATTATGTCAATTTAATTCAACTTATTTATTTAACAAAACGCCGACTAAACTCAACTGGCTTCCATATATTTCACCTACCAATCATAAGAGCACTTACGCAAGTCAGCAAATGCTCACATTGCAAAGTCATAGCCTCCATCATATCGCAAAGCCATAGCATCCGTCTAACCGCAGTCACAACATTGAATCAATTCCTTGAATTCAGTCTGACACTATTTATATTTCACATCGTGAGAAGCGCTAACTTGTCGTCCGTGCCGTAGCCGCGTCCAGCGCTTATCGCATATGCACATTGAAATGCGCTGATAACGATGCTGGACTCCATGGATCGGTGATGCTGACTTTATTGAGATTATGATTTAGATTCAAAAGGGTAAGTTTTTAGATTATCCAACATCCTGCTGGTCCAAAGGACAGGACTATGGGAGTCTTTGTCGTTTGCGGATTCCGTGGTATTGCACATTGGAGCGACCACATCGTCCCCTTCCGATCGGGTAATTATACGTCTGTGCGACATTCTTGCGGGCCCAGAGTACACCGTCACCAATGGCTAGGATCAAAACTGACGTTAGATAGGAAGCCATATGGTAGCAATTTGTACATGTATTAGTCGGCCTACTATGGACAAGCGTTCGGTAGCTGTCACCCAACCGCGGCATTAGCAAATGCTTATATTTCGTAATATATACTATTTTCCGAATAAAAAACGTGCGGAACACATTCCGAGCATGCTATAAATTCATCTTGTATAGCCCACAGTACTCCTAAACTTTTCCAGACGAGCAAATGAAGCACACGTTTTGCACCATCGACTGATAGCTCAGCGTTGAGATGTAAACAAACTCCTATAAATTCACTTTGGAAGGCGATAAAAACTAAACGGGTATAAGAACTGAAATAATTTTCACTTCACTAGGAGCGCTATTGTGTTCTCCGCGAGCCATCAGGATTTCACTGTAGAAATCCGCCTCAAAACCTTACAAAACTTCGAATTTTCGTTGGCACCTCCATAATTCTTCATATATCGCCATGTAAGTTAGCCAGCAAAGTCGGCCTACTAATGGTCATGTGTGTGGTAGTAAGCGCTGCTGCCATATGGCTTCCTATCTAACGTCAGTTTTGGCTAGGATGCACAAGACTACTATCCACCGCAATGCGATGTTCTGGTAATCATCATAGGTTGATGAGGTGTTTCAATAGTCGAACACTTGGTCGTCAATGATGTTCTGGTCCATCCAGTTGAGACGCTTCCATGCAAACAAGCCTTGGTACTTCGCGGGGAGCCAATGGAGGGATTTGACGTCATCGATGCATAGCTGCGCTTGGACCTCGCACAGTGTTTCGGATCATGATTGCTTGATGCCTGAACAAGCAACCTAGTGCCATCGTGAAAGTACCCTCTCCTGCTGGTTGTGGGTGGAGGATAGTAGCTTGGCAATCCAATTCATAGACCGATGGCTGGTTCAGGCTGAATATCCACATGCTCTGCAATATTACCCAGAGAGATCTCGGGGTCATCGCAGCCAGCACACATTGCCTTTATCGATAGTTTTACGTGGAAACGTATCACTTTACATGCGTTTTCCCGAGAATTCAAATTGTGAATATGTTCTCTGAATTCACATAAAAGTTTTTCGGTCGAAGGCCTGCATGCTCTGACATCTTGATTAGTTTACGTAAAGTATCTATCTCGGTGATCATTGAAGATTAGGTTGTCTATTCCGGGTACAACAAACATATAGGTGTGATTCAGCAGGGTTGGCATTGAGTGCACTTTATACAACACGAATCCTTCACCATCCACGACGGGCAATGGAATTTTAAGTATGATAGTGTCATTTAAAGCGGCCACCTTAGTGTCCACCGCCTTGTAAAGGTCCTTACAGTTTATTCGGGCTGCATGCAAGACATGCTGTCCATTAGACAGACGCCCGTGAATTCCCGACAACTCCTCTTTGATAACGTGAACCGGCAAAACGTCAGTATTAAATACGCCATGTTGCGCGTCCAGTATTATAGCCAGCAATCTTTTCTGACACTTTTGAAACGCATTTATGTCCCATTTCAATAACGTGATGAGTTTCTTCAAACCCACCTCCGTATCCGTAGACGATTCCGTACCACTGATACTGTTGGCGATGCTAGACAGCCTATCATTTACAGCTTGGGTTAAATTTTGGATTTGCTCGTCTTGCTGCCGTAACAAATTCTGAGTTAAGTCTAACACAGATATCTGTCTCCTGCAGAGATTTGCTAGGTGAAATTGATCGCGCTTGATTGAAGCTATATTTTTTCGGTAATTCTTTGCAAATTTTTCGTCTAACACGGCAAAGAGTTTTTTGCCAATCCCACGTACGACGTTTTTTTTTTTTTTTTTTTTTGTGGTAGAGAGGTGAAGGCATTTATGCCCGCCGAGTCTGGCAGTGTGGGACTCCCTTGGAGGATACCTTTGGACTACCCACTAAACACCTCCCCTGTCAATCTGAGAACCTAGCCTGGAACCGTTTGACACATTACTTCGGGCCAGGTCTCGTTTTGTTACGCCGTGGGGCGCCTTCAAGCTGGGGAGTCCCTTTCCTAGCGGGAGGGGAGGGGGGAAGAGGAATTGCCAGAAGAGCGATCCCCCAGCCCCAGTGCCTCCGGCTGCTGTGAGTCCCTTTTATATTTTAGGATTGCCCGAGCATAATGTGCCACCTGGTTCCATTTGTCAACCGATTCGAGCATCACCGCAACTATATTATCCGGGGTGAGCTCTCCCGTCTCCCTGCAGAGTTCCCTTCGCAGCCTGGCCCATTTGGTACACGCAAAAAATGTGTGACAGGCATTGTCCTCCTCTCCTGGGCAAAACCGACAATCGGGAGACCGTGACTTGCCGATCTTGTGCAGGTAAGACTGAAAACACCCATGCCCGCTCAAAAGCTGGGTCAGATAGAAGTCAGTCTCACCATGCCTTCGATTTAGCCACGGTCTCACATCCGGGATGAGGCGCGCAGTCCACCTTCCCTTCGTGCAATTCCTCCAAGACTGCTGCCAATCGTTGAGCGAGCGTTGTCTCTCCTCGCGAACAACGATCTCCCTCGCATCCTCGTTTCGGCGCAGTTAAATAGCGCGGCGCTCTCTAGCAAGGAGGGCGACAGGTATCACGCCTGCAATCACTCTCACGGCCGAGTCGGAGACTGTTGGATACGAAGATGCAATTCTCAGTGCTCCTCTTCTCTGTACCTGTGCCAATCGCTTTCGGTATACCTCCTTACTGAGAGCGTCACCCCATACCTCTGCTCCGCACAGTAGCACTGACCCTACAGCATCCATCAAGAGGCGTCTTCTTGATGGGCTGGGTCCCCCTACGTTGGCCATAAGTCGACTGAGGGCCGATATTCCCGAAGCAGCCTTCTCAGCCGTTGCCCTGATTTGCTCAGAGAAACTCATCTTCGAGTCGATCAGTAGCCCCAGGTACTTCAACGCTGGCTGCGATTCGATTTGTATATCTCCAATACTGATCATCCTTACTCTAGGGATTCTCTACGACGTTAAGCAGTCCTTTGATGTAGATCACCATGATGGTTTCCCAGGAGTAAATCATTGTCAATGATCTGTTCCAATGTTTTCCGTAGTCGGGCGTTGTGCCTGGTAATAATGCTGGTCTGCTTAGTTTTTATCACACCATTGTCTGATCTTACTGGGTGATGCTTCGATTCACTCGATTTCTAGTTGGTACACCATCAGGTTACAATATGCCAACAGCGTCCAATTACTAGTCACCCAATTCAAATTGGAACTGTGCTCAAAAAACAATTCCGTTTGGGTTGTGAATTGCGATATGTTGTACCAGCTGCTGTAGTTTTGACGGCTTTGTGCTTGCCCAAAGTTAGAGGCACAAGTAACGATTGTTAACAGGATCCACCACCATCTCCATCCATGTCCAGCAATAATCTGATAAGACGATCTCTTAGGCCTTGATTCAGTTGCTGCGTGAGCATGCCCTCGGTCAATTGATGCATCGCCCTGGCGGTTGATTTTGTCCGACTCTACTGGCAACAAGCATATATTCGTGACTGGACGCTGGAATACTCCACTGGTCGTTTTCAGTTTCACCACTCTAACGAGGCCGTCTACTCCTATAGTCGCCTCAGTTATTACGCCTTTGCTCCACTGTGATGGGGGAAGATTATCATTCCTCCTCCTCGTCATCGTTTGCCATTTTGACCTCGTCATGAGTGTGCTCAAGTACTCGCGTAACCATTGTCACCAAAATTGTTGAACACGATATTGTACGGCTTTCTACCTGTTTAGCAACGCTGTTCTGCTAAACTCCGTTGCTTCATAACTAATTGCAGACGAATTGGACCCCGTTAAGAATTGACTTGGCGTTAAAATCGAGTCGTCAACTGGATTGTCGCTTATCTTGCACAGTGGCCTTGAATTCAAACAGCTTTCTATCTGGCATAGAACTGTAGACATTTCTTCGATGGTGAATGTTGTTGAGCCCAGAATCTTTCTTAGATGTGCTTTAGCAGACTTCACTGTGGCCTTCCAGAGGCTTCCAAAGTACGGTGCATCCGGTGGAATAAAATGCCAAGTTATTGACAGCCACGTAGTTTGCCGCCCTATGTCAAGATGTTGTGGCTCGACACCATTCCAAAGCTCCTTAAGGTAATTCGCTGCCCCCGTCAAGTTTCTGCCCTTGTCGCTGTATATGTGATTGCATCGACCGCGTCTTGCCATAAATCTGCGTGTGGTGGCTATAAAAGCTGAGGCTGACTAGTCGGTGACCCGCTCCAAATGTACAGCTTTTGTCGTAAACACACAAAGATAGCTATATACATTTTTAACCGTTGGTGATCCTCTGCCCCTGTGTCGTCGAACATCGATCGGCCCAGCGTAGTTTAGCCCTGCCACTTGACATGGTTTGGTGGGTTTTACTCCCGTGAGCGGTAAGTCTCCCATGAGTTGTTGACACGCCGCTTGCTTGTATCGAACGCATGTATGACAGGCATGAATTATTCACTTCACGGTATGTCTGTGACAATGTCAATTGGACTCCCTCATGTAACCTCTGTCAAATCCGTGAAATATCCAAAGGATGGGAGGATTATTGGTTGCTTTTCGCTGAATCTCAAAACTGAGTTTTTCAAACGTTCTCTCACAAGCAAAAATCCATTTGAATCGAAGTATGGCGTTAATTATTTTATTCTGCTGCTAATTGGGACGTTCCCGTTGGTTTTCAATTTCCTGATTTCCCTATTGAAAGCTTCTGCTTGCACTAGTTTGACCCAGACATGCTCGTCATTTTCCAGTTCTCCAACGTTAATATAAGGTTCCTTGGCTTTCGTGCGCCATCTGAGGCACCAGGTGGTTATTCGCACCAACCGGTCGAACGTTGAGAACTGCTGTAATATTTCGTTAGGAGGCCGCAAAGTTGTTGAAACCAGACTCCTGGTGCTCAATTCTAACCTAGTTTTGGTAATTTAGTCTTGGGCCAATTTTCGTGTGGTTGTTGTAGCCAAAAGGTTCCTTGCTACCACATTCTACAACCAGCTAGCTCTTGAGCGTACATGCCTCAAGTAGCCACGTCTGCAGAGTTGTTCCTAGTTGAAACGTAACGCCATTGGGTAATGTATTTATGATCATGGATCTCCGACATCCTGTTTGCAATTTACACTTTCCATCTGTGTGATGACTGCTGGATCCACGATAAAACAATCATTGAATCGGACCACGTATACACTGGGCATTTGTTCAGATCGTATATGGTTATGACCCTTTTTATGAGCCTCACCAATAATGTAGCCCTACAAAGTTCTAGACGAGGCAGTGTAAGTTTCTTCAAAGGCGCGACTTTGCTTTTTGCCGTGACAAACCTTACAAATGTGCCGTGCCATGTTTCCCACAGATTTGTAAATAGACACATGTCGCATACGCCCTCTCTGACGCATCGCAGAATTCATGTACCTGCACGGCGTCCGTGTTTTGTTCTAGGCCAAGTCATCTTGGTACTTGAATCGTTTGAATATCCTGCCACCCTTCGAGAAATGTGTTCCATTCTATTCGAATGTTATCGGGAACTTCATCATCCCAACCATTATGCAGCAGCCAGATGCATTATAGTAGTGCATTGCCCGTCACTACAATCGAGCAAATCCATCCCATAGGAGGAGATATACTTCTGCCCGCAGCGGGTTTCACTACAACTGGTGGAGCAAGATATCAACGGTTCCACTGCGAGGCACTTTGTCCTGAATGGAATGTTTTATTAAATTTAGGTTATGTTGCTAAATGAGAAATCTTTGTAAATACCTTAGTACATTCATTCAAATGTAGACTTGACACATTACTCGTTATTTCCGTAACGAATGCACTCGAAATTTCATCACGGCTTATAAATTCGTAATGCTTTGCGAATCGTGACGGCCAAACGAAAACTGTAAGCAACACTGTCAAGGCACAACCCCTCATGTAAGTTGGATTGATCACCGCTTTCGTCGCCGAAGAAAGAGTTCTCATGACACACAGAATTCCCCACACTTAATTACTTTGTCATTTTACTTTACTTCGGGGCATAAATTCGCACTAACAAGGTCAACTTGAAATGGTATATTCTAGCGCCAATTGATATGCGAAACAACTGCACTGTTACTTATATTTGCAATCAACACCAAAACTTACTTGCACAGGGGAACACAAATTCTTTGCATCCGCGGATTGGCAAATATTGCAAATAATCACAACCAGCGTATTACGGAAAATTTAACTTTGCACAAAATAGACTTTACACTTAAATGCAAATTGGACTTCTTACGATTCGAGAATAACTTGCACCCGAACACATTTTCTATCGACCGGCTGTTATTCATACCTTGGGGATGTCAAGTCCCAATTTAGTCGCAGAGATCTGTCATCCAACCTTACCAGCTGTTTGGAAAATTTGTATAGGGGTGACAGATCTCTCCGCGGTATCGGTCCGCCGGATCGGCGGTTGTTACAGCACATCCTCACACAAGTGCTTTGATGATGGCTAAATTGAAAAATTAAAGTACGAATTGCTTGAACACCCATCATATTACCTTTTCGGGAATACGAAACAATTTCTTCGTGGAAAGCATTTTTTGTCAAATGAAGAAGCTATTGCAACCGTGGAACAGTATTTTGCAGAGCTTCTGGAAAATCATTAGAAAGATGGTATAAAATTTATGGAGGATGATTGAAATAAGTCTGTTGAAGTTGAGCGAGATTATATTGAATAAAAAAACTAATTTCGTTGAAAAATACACATTCTTTCATTTTTGATATCGACACTTTTGAACGAACCTGCAATCGATCAACTTACTCCATTTTTTCCCGATTTTCATGCTGATGTTAGGATCGTTGTGTAATATGTATTGTTGCTCTTATTTTGTGTATAGCCAATGATTTAGATTTTCAACGAAAGCAAAAAGTTGCTTTTAATTGGAATAACACTGTTCTTTATTAACAAGTTCACTCTTTAACCAAAAATTATTTTTACTTTGACTAATTTATTCTTGATTGTATCATTCTCTCTTTAGTTCTCGTTACAACTGTATTGCAATTCATTGCTGACATTGTTGCTTTTGTCACATACCAACCGAAAATCGATCTGCACTTCATTCATCATCTGTTTATATAGTAAGTTTAATACAAGTCGAATTGGTAACTCCATTATATCTGGATCATCTGGATCGAAGAAGACTCATCAGTGGGGCTTGTTTTGTTGCTAGCAATATTGTACTTGTTTCCCCAATACATAGCTTCCATGATTCCTCATCCCAAACCCCCCAATTAAATCGCACATTGGGTTCGCTGGTTCCTCATTAATGTGACATTAAATGCAGAAAAATGCTAATAAACATAAATACATCTACACCTCTGCTACTAAATCCTACTTACACCTCCTTTGTGAGGATGTTAGAGGGTGAAGGCAAATCTTTCGCGCCTGGTAACGGAATCAACGTAATAACCATGCCGCCGGAATGAAGGTTGGGCGACGGGCTAACTCCTTGTGCCTGGAAAAACGTAAAATGTCTCGAAACCTGCAGATGGGCCTTAGAATGGATTGGACTCACGGCAACGACCTCGCAAACGAAAAAAGGACAACGGCACTGGATCCTGGAATGTCAGATCGCTCAATTACCCAGGCGCTGTTAAGGACCTTTAACAACAGGCCAGTCAATATCAATTAAAAATACTGACAGTTCAAGAAACGATTTGGACTGGAAACGACATTCAAGACGTGTGATCGTACACAATATCCAAAAGAGGGAAGTCTACTGGAAAACGAGAATTCGGAGTGGCCTTCATTGTGGAAAGGGAGTTCAAATCACACGTTATTGATTTTAAGGCAATAAATGAACGCTTGTATGCGATCCGTATGAAAGCGGAATTCTTTAAAATTTGGCTGATTAATATTCACGCCCTGGCCAAAGAAAAGGACGAAGGAACGAAGAAAACGTTCTAAAATTACCTGAAAAGACTGGTCGATTCATTGCCTACAAGCAAAACAAAAATAATTCTGGGTGATTTCAACGCTAAGGTTGGCAATTAGCTATCTCATCGGGGAACGACAGGAGGATATAGCCTCCACGATGAAACAAATGACAACGGCCAGCCCCTGATTGACTTTGCATTGCATTGAACGTTGAATCGCCCCGAAGTAAAATGAACGGGCTCGCCTGTTGAAACCGAGCCGATGAAAAACCTGTAAACAAAGAACACCTCTATTTTTGGTGGACAATGATCGACGACGGAGGACATTTGTATCTATATCGAGGTTTTGGTTGACTAAACTTCATATCTTAACTTGTGAATTGTATTTTATTATTTATAAAATCGTGGATTTTATTAGAAGATAAATATTCATTCCGAAATGAATTGTACACCAGGCTCGAAAGAAGGCAAATGGACTGCCCACTAAACACCTCCCCTGTCAACCTGAGAACCCAGCCTGGAATCGTTTGATAAATTACTTCGGGCCAGGTCTCGTTTTGTTACGCCGTGAGGTACTTTCAAGCTGGGGGATCCCTCTCCTAGCGGGAGGAAAGGGGTAAGACTAGAAGTTAGTAAAATGTTTGAAAATTATTTACACCCATTCTTGGGGCCATTCGCAGATTTATGAGTTTCTTTAAGTATTAAATTTAATATTAAAGGTTGATATATGTATTATTTTAGTTGAAAATTGAAAACAATGCTGAAAAGGGACTTTGTTTTTATTGAACCCTACAGGCTATTTCGGGCCTTTGCATAGAGATATGTCGAGTATCTCATTATCTTGATAAAAAATATCGGCACTTTAGAAGTTAATGTGCTTAAGACCATGCTTTAGTCATATGTTCATACACCTAGCTGTGTTAAATTTTGATTTTAAACTAGTACGGGCCGTCTGTCCGTAGAACAACTCGAAACAATCTTGTTGTCACCAACGGAACTTGAACCAGGAACGCTTACGCGTAAGCACTCTACCTACTACATCACGCGACACGTGGTAAAGGAAAATGCTTTATTTTAATTACTTTTAAACAAAATATTCATATTTCAAAGTTTTTTATCGTCAGTCGAGATCTTGTGCTGATCCAATGCATTCAAAAAAAATCTCATAAGAGCTGAGCCTTCAGGAGTGAAGTAAATGAAATTTTCACAATTGCCAGAACAACAACATTGTGATACTTGGGGTTTATATGGTTCCAAATAAAGTCATATTTTCGGATATTAAAGAAAATTTCAGAAATGCTTTGTTTCAATTATATGGCATCCCAAGTACACACATATCGCGAGAGACAATGGGTATATTTTAAAAATAATAGCCACATTTTACAGACACCTTTGACACAAATATTGGAATAAAGCAGATAGATGGGCTGGCCCCATAGCTATTCAATTTGGCTCTGGAATACGTCATCAGAAAGCTTCCTGTGGATACACAAGGTAAATCAATATACAAGTCGAGCCAAGTAGTAGCCTATGCGAATGACATCAAAATTTTGTCACGGTCATTAACAGCCGCCAAAGAACTCTTCCTGAAACTCGACAGCGAAGCAAAACCAGTTGGGCTACAAATCAATGAAAATAAAAAGAAGAAAAAATACCTCAAATAGACTGTATACTACACTTGGCGAATACAATATCGAAAATGTGAGCAAATTTGTGTATTTAAGTACTATTATAATGAGTACCGCTAATGAAAGAGATAAAATACGCGGAGAATACAGCTCGCAAATAATTTTTTTTTTATTCAGTTTTGTCGATCTTGAAGAATAGCTGCATACACAGGAATACAAAGCTCCAAGTACAAAATCTGTGATAACACCTATGTTATGCTATGGGTGTGAAACATGGACCCTAACCCAAGCATCCGAGAATATATTGAACGCTTTTGAGCGACGGGTCCTGAGGCGAATAATCGGAGCGAAGTAGACGAGGACCAATGGCGAATTCAATACAACCATGGGCTGTATCAAATTTTTGACGAACTGGAGGTCTCAACGATTGTAAGCCTGCGGAAGCTGCGATGGGCTGGCCACATGAATCGGATGGATGAACAATGGATACCCAAAAGTATTCATTGGGAGAACTAAGGCCGGAGACCAGTGGGGAAGCCGAGGAAAAGCTGGTCTGACTTGGTCGACGAGGCCCGGTCATCGGTGCTCGGATTTTAAAATTGGAGAACGCGGCAAATGGATAGAGACAGTTGGAGGAAGCGAAGGCCCGAGAAGGGTTGTAGTGCTATGAAGAAGAAGAAGAATAAGCCACATTGAACATTTTCTTTAAATTGTAGACTAATGTAAGAACCTTTTCTATAATTGGAAAACATTATTCGACTTAATAATTTGCACAAAAACCCGTCGATTGGGAGCTCTCTTTTGCTACTTCCGTTTAATGCTCAATTTTGCCCTAGGACTTGATGTTTTTCCATACTTTTCTGTTCAAATTGACCTTGCAATAAAAAATATGCACATCCAATCTCTGTTTTTATTTTCTTTATAATATTTGAGAGTCTACATTTTTGCAAGCTCTTTCCGGATCTAATGGTGGCAATAGACTGACTTTGCCGGTGATTATATCTAAGAAATCACTAACTGTTAATTTGGCTAAGCGGCTAGAAGCCAGCTGAAAAAATTGAAAAACAACTGATTAGGTATGGTCTTCAAAAATTACACCTAAAGCTATTTACCTCTTCCAAATCCTGCTGCACTGATTCAATCGTTTCTGGTGGAATATGTTCGTTTACGATTTCTGGCAAAGCCACCGAAACGACATAATTGAAAAATTGTGTTGCATATTTGTCGGCTGTTAAATTCTCAATATCCGCACGTACAGCACTAAGTTTTGGCTAAAAAGAAAAGTAGCAGTGACTGTATTTTAAACAAATCATAGAAATTACTTCAAGCTGCAATTCTTTCAGCATCATACTCTCGATATAAACAAATGCTGCGACAGCTTTTAGTTGAATTCCATCGAGCTCAATTCTAGTATAAGAATCATCAAAATTGTGTACAAAAATATTTATTATTTCTTTACCGGAATGGGCCTTCACCAGCGATCTTTAAGAAGCCAGCAATATTAGCATCCAAACCATAATCGCCAGTAATAACAAGCTTTGGAACAGCTATAGTTATGTTGATTTTTAATGTTATTGTGAAAGAGAGATAGTCCACTAAAAATTTAGAAAGACCCTCAACTTTCACGTTTTGAACAAATGCGTTGAGTCTGGATAAGATGAATCAAAATTATTTTCGTTTATTTTCAAAGTAAGAAATTTTTTTTTCATGATCCTTACCTTGTAGGGCCGTCTTCTAGCTTAAGGTCAAATCGGTCTTCAATTAAAAAAGGTTCAAGCTGTGGTAGAAAACCAGGGTTCGAATAACACATTCTCAAGCGGACACCATTTATTATATCTAAAATTCTGTTTTCAAATATCCTCGGTTCGGCTGAAATTAGAAAATTATCAATAAATAAGGCAAAGTACTATTTTGTGCTTAAGTATGTAACTTCTAAAATGACCTGAGTAAAAATAATCATTATCTGATAGCATGTCCGTTTGGAATTTACGGTCCCCTATTGGACACTTCGTCAGATGGTGGATACAGGGTGCCCAAGCCTGCTAGTCAGCGGATATGCGGGACATAATATACCACTCGTGGACCAAAACCGACTAAATCGAAGCACTGCCAACGTTCAATTTAGTGTTTAATTGTCATGGAACATAGGAATGGCAACGACTATTCTTCTGGAACTTGGGATTTAGATCATTGAACACATCAAGTGCACTGCGACAACTTCTGGATGAAATAAAGAAATACAGAATCAACACCTTCGCAGTGAAAGAACCCAGATGACATGGTGAAGACACATTTTTTTTATGGTAGGGAGATGAATGTCCATTTAGGCACAGAGTGTGGGACTCCCGTGCTCGCAAGAAGGTGACTGGACTACTAAACACTTCCCCTCTCAACCTGAGAACCTAGCCTGGGATCGTTTGACACATTACTTCGGGCCAGGTCTCGTTATGTTACGCCGTGAGGGGCCTTTAAGCTGGGCGATCCCTTTTCTAGCGGGAGGGAAGAGGGAAGGAGGAAGTGCCAGACAAGCAATCCCCCAGTCCAGCACCCCCGGCTGCTGTGAGTCCCTTTTATATTTAAGGACTGCCCGACCATAATGTTCCACCTGGTTCCATTTGTCAACCGATTCGAGCATCACCGCGACTATATTATCCAGGGTGAGCTCCTTTGTCTCCATGTAGAGGTCCCTTCGCAGCCTGTCCTATTTCATGCACGCAAAAAATATGTGGCAGGCATTGCCTTCCTCTCCTAGGCAAAACTGGCAATCGGGGGACCGTGACTTACCAATCTTGTGCAGGTAAGACTGAAAACACCCTTGCCCACTCAAAAGCTGTGTCAGATAGAAGTCAGTCTCGCCATGCCTTCGATTTAGCCACGGTCTCACATCCAAGATAAGGCGCGCAGTCCACCTTCCCTTCGTGTAATTCACCCAAGACTGCTGCCAATCGTTGAGTGAGCGCTGTCTCTCCTTATGGACAAGCATCTCCCTCTCATCCTCGTTTCGAAGCAGGTAACGCCTGCAAAAGCTCTCACCACCGAATCAGTGACTGTCGGATACGAAGATGCAATTCTCAGTGCTCCTTTTCTCTGTACCTGTGCCAGGCGTTTTCGGTAAACCTCCTTAATGAGAGCGTCATCTTATACCTCTACTCTCTACAGTAGCACTGAGCCTACAGCACTCATCAAGAGGCGTCTTCTTGATGGGCTGGGTCCCCCTACGTTGGCCATAAGTCGACTCAGAGCCGATACTCCTGAAGCAGCCTTCTCAGCCCTTGCCCTGATTTGCTCAGAGAAACTCACCTTCGAGTCGATCAGTAGCCCCAGGTCTTCACTACTGGCTTCAATTCGATTTGTATGTCTTCAATACTGATCATCCTTACTCTAGGGATTCTCTTTTTTGTCAAGATGACCACTTCAGTTTTCTCCAGAGCTTAATTGAGCCCGCGAGCAGTCATCCAGTCCCTCACTCTGCGCACTAGCATACCTAACCTAAGTTGCGCTTGTTCAACGGTGTGTCCAGTGACCAGAGCCGCAGCATCATCTGCATAGCCGATCAAGCGTGACTCATCAAGCATCTCAAGTCTCAGTAGCCCGTCGTAAGACACGCTCCACAGGTCTGGACCAAGGACGCCCTTGGCAATAACCTATGTAACCGCCATCTTTCCTAGGCCCTATGTTGTGTCGTAGACCAGACTTTGGCCCTTCAGGTAGTCCCTCAAAAGCCGCATTAGATATTTTGGAACTTGAAAAGGATTTTCCAGCGTATCCAGAATATCCCCCCATCTAGTGGAGTTGAAGGCATTCCTGACGTGGAGTGTCACCAACAGGACGATGCTGAGCAGCAAGTCAGGACAAAGGTGATAGACAAGCCATAACACCTCAGCCGAATCACCATCTGGACCTGGAGCCTTCTTTGCTTTCAATGAAAGGACTGCCTATTCCAGTTCCGGCCATGTGGACACCCGACTGCTGTTTCACCATGGACAGCGTCAACATGGACGGGCTGGGCGGGGAAGAGTTCTCGCACTTTCTCATCCATCTTTTCCGCATCATGTATGCAAGGCTTCCGTAGGGCGCCAAGCTTCCTCATAACTAGCTTGTCGCCAAGGCCCCACGGATCCTTTTTCACTTTGTCCACTAGGTCTTGCCAACAGCGAGTCTTGCTATTGTTGATCAATTTGCGAATGCCTTTCCTGGCCGACTTATACACTGCCATCCGGTTGCATGTCTCCTCACGTTTTTGTGCCCATTGAGCCTCACGTCGAAGCTTGTGACACTCCCTTCGCTTTTCAGCAATTTCAGTTGACCACCAGTACACTGGGGGCTTGCCGTGCTGGGGTTTTCGACGGGGCATAGAAGCATTGCAAGCAGTCGTAATTATGCTCATACCACCACGTCTTGAGCTGCCAGTTCTTTCGTTCCCTCCAAAGCTCCCTGCAGCAGCACACCTGCTGTGAGCACCTCGACGAACGTCTCGACGTCCATCCTTCCGATGTTCCATCCAGTTGTAGGAAGCCGAGAGCACGGACGTCGGGGGACAACATCACTTATCTTAAGCAGAATGCACTGATGATCGCTGGCTGAGTAGTCCTCTAATACTTTCCAATTGTGTATCCTCCGTACTAAGGACTCCAAGGCGAATGTCACGTTCGGTATGGTTCCCTCACAGCCAATACGGCGGAAAGTCGGCGTATTTCCAGTATTTAGTACGATGAGTGCCGTCCTGTCCACCATTTCTAGGACTCGGTTTCCCCGCGGATCTATTTGAGGCATGCCCCATTCGATTGCCTTAGCGTTGAAGTCTCCCCCAACGAGCACTTTTCCCTCTGCGTTCGAGATAGCGCCCTCCAGAGCATTAAGCTTGGCTTGGAAAGATGATATCGATTCGTTAGGCGTTAGGTACACACTAAAGAAAGTGGTCCCTGAGCACCGAACCCACATGATACCATCCCCCTCGTCCACAACTCTCCGCTTGGAAATCATTGTTCCGAAGACAGATGGTGGCAGTACCAGTTTTGTTAGGATACCATAATACAGGACTTGTATCATGGTATTGCTCACTCAGCAGCAAGAAGTCGGCTTTCATATCCCTCGCAAACTGCTCAAGCAGATTTTGGGCGGTTGAGCCGCGGTGTAGGTTTAGCTGCAGGATGTAGAAATAATGGAAGAAAATCAGCTACCCAAAAGAGCATTAAAGCGTAGAGTACAAGGTAGACGTTCAGCGGAAAGCCCGAGGACTTGATAAGAAGACACGATAGAAGCTGACAGCAGATCATTGCTGGTCTTTGAACCGTGATGATTAGAGGAGATTAATACTGGAGATCTGTGCCTCGCCACAGATGATGATGACAGTATACTGGCATTAAGGCCTCCCCTATAACCTAAAAAACTAGATTAAAAAACTTTCAGAAAAAAAGCAGAAAACCTGACTTCCAAATGCACTAAAAAGCTTGAAATAAAATTTATGAAGTAGGTGGCATATCTGTTTTTCCCTGTTTTAGGTACAATTCATTAATCATTTAATGCTACTCACTTTTCAAAACGAGGAAGAAATTTGGCTCCGGTTCCATAAATTTTATTTCACCCTTTTTAGGTCATTTTGAAGTCGAGTTTTTTTTCAAAAAGCCTTTTTTTTATTGGTTAATTGCTTCCATTTTAAGCGCTTATTAACAGTCCTGGAAGAGGAATAATTCTAAAACGCCATTTTATTTGTTTTGTTGTAATGTATTTATTTCGGGAGTAAAGGTGCTCCCTTCTTCAGAGCCTGGTTTTTTCTTCAGACACTGAAGAAGGGACCACATACACTGAAGAAGGGAGTGCATTTACTCCCGAAATATATATTATTTGTTGTTAAAACAAATAACATAGCGTTTTAAAATTATTCTTCTCAAACGTTTTTTCATTGATGTAAAGTGACAATATGAGTCCTCAATCAAATTATGACCAGAATTCATGCTGAATATACGTGGGCTGAGTAGCAAGTAACAGGCATATTATCCTGGTGCAATAGTGGCGAGCTAAGTACCACCATGTTAACATCAAAGTGTTCCTACACTCAGTACACAACCAGCCGTGGTAGCTTGTACATCGTGCCTATCGTACTTTGTATACATTGAAGTATAAAAATGAGCGGCATAATTGAAAATCCCACCAGTTGTGAAGTTGGAGCTATGATAAGCTTTCTGTAAGCAAAAACACCCAAAAATTGAGACGCGCGATGCATTACAAGCGTCAGAGAAAACTCACCTGGAAAGTTTTGTTTCCCTACGACAACGTTCGTCCACACGGCCAATCGTACCCAAGAGCTCATGGGTGGTTTCGGATGGGTAGTTTTCAATAAAGCGCCGCACAGTGATGAAGACGTGGTTCGCCACACGACGCTTTCACACTGACGCTGAACTACATGTTGGTGTAAACCAGTGGTTCTACTCATAGGCGGTAGATTTCTACAAACACAGCATTAAAAGCTATACCACGTTAAGAAAAATGCCTCAATTTAAATGGCGACTATGTAGAAAAATAGCCTAAAAGTTTATCTCCAAAATGCATATAATAAAGATTGTTTTTTTCACTTTGTTTATTTTTTAGAACATCTGTTACTTTCTGGACAGCCCTTGTATAATCATTCCCTTATAAATTATCAACATAATTCTGCACTTGATGGCGCAATTTTGAAAAGCATCGAACTACTACAATTTTGTTTTCAAGTAAGCAATAAATTTTACTTTCAGCTTAGAATCAAGAATGCTGCTTGACTCTTGCATAAAACTTTTACATATTTAAGGAAACAAGTGTTTTCCGAACCGTTCGAAATTTCCATTAATCTACTATTGAGAAGAAATACTCGTCATTTCTCATGGTGCCCATAATGACCAATTCATTATGCTCGGCCCATAGCAATGATTTCAGTTTTCCGGACAATTAAGTTGAAATTTGTCTAGAAAGCTAACATGTAGGGTGATTCATAAGGAGATTTTGTTTTAAATCTCAAATAAAAGACATAAAATTGAATTTTATAGCATAAATTTATTATGAATGAAGAGAACAATCTATGACAAAATACTTTTTAAAGATTATCTCGTCTAGATGTTGACCGCAACTTTACCATAAATGGTCCATCCTGAGGGTCCAATTTTGATCGACGCGTTCCAGCATAGTGACCGATATCTCGCGAATTACACAAGTAAAATTGGCTTCAAAAGCGTTGATTGAAGCTAGTTTATCCCCGAAGACCAAAGACTTTGTTTAACCCCGAAGAAAATACTCTAAAGGTGTGATATCACATGATCTAGGCAGCCAATATCAAATTTGCGGATGGTATTAGCTATAGTGGTTCTGGTAGGTAAACGATGTACACCATAAGTTGCTCTAAGAGCACGAAAAACTTTTCTCGCAGAACGCTGATTTTCGTAATACAGCTGAACAATTTGGGCACGTTGTTTCGGTGTATATTTTCTTTTTTAAACCTGCAGAAGGACCTTGCAATGGATTGAACTCACGGCAACGACCTCGCGAACGGAAAAAGGCCTATGGCATTGGATCCTGGAATGTCAGATCACTCAATTATCCTGGCGCTGTTAAGGGCCTTTTACAACAAGCCAGTCAATATAAATTAAAAATACCGGCAATCCAGGAAAAGAACTGGACTGGAAATCATATTCAAGACATGAGACCCCATACAATATTCAAAAGTGGGAAGTCTACTGGAAAACGAGAATTCCAGAGTTCTAATCACACATTATTGATTTCAAGGCAATAAATGAACAGTTGTGTGCGATCCGTATCGAAGCGAAACTTTTCAATATTTGGCTGATTATTGCTCATGCCCTGACCGAAGAAAAGGACGAAGGAACGAAGGAAACGTTCTACAATCACCTGGAGAGACTGGTCGACTCAATGCCTACAAACGAAACAAAAATAATTCTGGGTGATTCCAACGCTAAGGTTGGTAGTGAGCTATCTCATCGGGGAACGACTGGAGGATATAGCATCCACGATGAAATAAATGACAATGGCCAGTACCTGTGTTGCGAGCGAATGTGTTCGCTCGTAACACCTGATTGACTTTGCATGTATCAGAAATCTAGTCAAACGTTCGACTTGCTTCCCACATCGACGCATGCAAAAAATAACCTAGGTTTCACCGGATGGCAACACACAAAACCCGATCGACCATGTTCTGATCCAACAACGTTGGGCCTAATTGATGTCCGTACATACCGAGGAGCCAATTGTAACTCAGATCATTACTTGATCAAAATAACCCATCAATGTCGTATGTCAAAGGCATATTCGGCGAAGATCAGCCCGCTATAAAAATTTGATATCAAAGGCTCCAAACGGCGTCTGTGGGGAAAAATTTCGTGGAGACCCTCGACAACCAGCTAGCTCCTATCTTATCAGGCACATCGCCAAAGACAAACAACGAGCTTTGCATGGAAGTGAACGCAGCAATTAAATCTGTGTCAAAACAGACGATATGACAGCAAGCCTGGCGCAAAAGGCATGATTGGTTCGATGATGAGTGCCAGAATGCATTAGACAAAAAGAATCAGGCGTACAAAGAATACGTAGGTAGAAAAACCAGGACGAAGAGAGAACATCTCAGAGGAGCAGCGAATAAGATAATTAGAATTAAGAAAATAAAATTCTTTAACGGCCAATTGAGAAGTATTGATGCAAGTTTAGCGAGCAACAACACAAGCCAAGCATACAAAGTAGTGAAAAGCCTGAAACTTGGTTATCAGCCCAAAACCACATCGGCAATATCATCGCTGATGAAACCAAGATTAAGGGATGATCGGCACATATTTCAAGAACCTCCTTAATTCTCCGTACAGCTCCAGAACATCGGAGCCTATAAATGTCTGCGGAGAACTTCCATTGGCCCCATCAACTCTGGATGAAGGTTGTTCCATCATCAAAGCCCAAAAGAATAATAAAGTGCCGGGCATCGATGCGATTCCAGTGAAGTTCATCAAATACGGTGGCAGTAGTGCTCATAAAGCTTTTCACAACGTCATCCAGCACATTTGACAACAAGAACATATGCTGAAAGAGTAGAGCCAATCAACTATATTCCCTATGCACAAAAAAGGTAACAAGTTACAATTCGTAAATTAGAGGAAGCGAAAGCCCGAAAGCGGCTGTAGTGCTACAAAGAAGAAAAATTTCACTCGTTGAACAGATTCTCGAAAATGTGCATGATACACATGCCTCAATAGTCATGTATTGTTGTTGTTGTAACACTTTGTTAAATACAGTTCGATTCTTTTGAAATTTTAATGGTCGATTAGTGTTATAGGTACCCATATGGATATCAAATTTCATTCGTACCCTTACCATTTAATACAAGAAAATGTAAAATTGATAAATCATACTATTACTAACAAATTTTAGTGAATATCAACTTTTCAGGTATTCGCCGTTATTGTACTAAACAAGAAATATTTCCATGATTTGTTCAAAGTTTTTGGTCCACAGATATCAAGAGGGGAGGGACACAATTTTTTTTATGTTCTCCCGCTGCTCCTGCCTACCCTGTCATCGATATTCCATCGATTGTCAAAAGATCTCATCAAGATCTTTCATTTGATACCCTACTCTACTATCCTTGATGAATATTTTTTTAAGGGTTCACATCCTTATATCGGGAGACCCCCACCCCCCACTCCCTTAAAGGTCCGAAAGGAACGCAATCAACTTACATGACATCACTTTGGGAACTGTCAAAAGATGTTCGATTGGTCTAAGTATAAAATATACTGGTGAGCATTGTTACGTCATGCATCTGCTTTCGGGGCTGTGTGAGCGGGCACTGCTCAGATGGAATGACGTACATATGGTGAAAGCCAACTACAGAGCTCAAAAAGGAAAATCTACATAGGATTGTTAGACAGGGTGGTGGCAGCGTAATAGCTTGGTGCTGTATGTCAGCAACAGGCGAGATCATTTACAATATAATAATATCTTAAAGGAAAATCTACTCCAAAGTGTTGATGAACTCGGAATCGTTTAGATTCTACCAAGATAATGGCCCTAAGCATAAGTCAGGAACTTTGCAGTCCTGGCTTATTTGGATTTGTCCTCATTTGATAGCTCGCCCAGCACAGTCACTCGACTTAAATGTAGTAGAGGATTTATTGGGTTTTTGGAGATTGAAAAATAATTTAAAAAAGTTTTTTTAGAATAAATAGAATAAAATCACTCCGGAAATGACAGAAAACCTCGTTGAATAGATTCAAAGCTTTGTTGAGCCAAAAAGTTAACCATAACAAAAAAACTTCCAGTCGGATAACTTCATGGAAAGCTTGTTATGCATCAAATAAGCTTTACCATAAAAGTAAGCCTTTAATGTTGTTTTTGTTGAAGTGAAACTTCTAATGCGACTTCTGACAAGGTTGCGTTGAACGTTTAACGCTACCATGGAGGGGGTATGAAAGCACTGATGCGTTAAACCAAAGAATATAGAACAAGAAGAAGTCGAATCGCGAACAAATTTTCTGCACACGAATTTTTATGCGACGGGTCCTGATGCTGGAACCCACCAAGCGATAGCACAAATTTTCATCTCTTAGAGAGAGAGAGAGCTTTTGTCCAAAAGCTCATGATACATATTTGGCGCTATGCTAAAGGAATGCATCGCAGCATTTTGAATGTGATCGACTGATTCATTGCAAACAGTATACATAATTATATTCTTGTTCTTTGGTGATTGTGGTGTGATATTGAACATTGTGAAGAAAATGGAAAAAAAATAGGATAAAATCTGGTCTACAATGCAGTTTGAATCATTGTAAGAAGTCCAGACGGGAACCGAATGTTAGATTATTTAATTTTCCGGCATATGATTCTCCAATGGGAATATTATGGCGCGAAAATTGTAATTTCGAATCGATAGTGGCAAGTAAAAAATTGCGAATTTGTAATCGTCATTTCAATGACGAATTTATAGGACCACGCAAATTGAAGGTAGGTGCATTTCCAACATTATTTTTGTCTCCGGAGCACGGAGATGACGAAGTTGATTTTAATTTGTTAACATCTCCAACACGGAAAAGACGGAGACCGTCAACAGAGTCCGTAGTTGATTTTTGTACGAATTGCAAAAAAACACGTTTTAAATGAACAGTTCTATTTCAAAATGTGTAATAAATTAAAGGTCGAGTGTTCAAAACTAAAAAGTGAATTATCAAAATATAAAAATCAAAAAAAGAATTATCGGTGCAGATATAAATATCGTAAAACTATATTCAAAAACACGGTTAAAATGCCAATTGAAACTTTTATAGATTCACGAAACATTAGTAATGAGAGTAAATTTTTTTGTAAAATGCTAACCAATGTCAAAAAACGAAAATATAACAATGATGAAAAGAACTCAGTTCAGAATATTTTTTATGTATCTCAATCCGCCTATAAATTTTTGAGAAATAGTCTAAACATTAATTTACCGCATCCATCTACTGTATACAACGGGGCACCTGTTAAACAGTTGCAGCCAGGTTTAAGAAATAATGCATTTACATTCATTAAAAACAAATGTGAATTATTAAGTGAAACAGAAAAATATGTTGTTTTAATTTTTGATGAAATTGCAATCAGAAAAGAAATGAGGTATAATCTTTCACACGATGTAATAGATGGGCTAGAAGACATTGGTTTTAGTAGGAAAAACTTAATTGGAAAGCAAGTGTGTGTTTTCATGATTAGAGGACTTATCAGTAACTGGAAATGTGTGCTGAACTATTTTGTTTCTCAAAATGGAATCGAAGGTGACTGCTTTAAAGAAATTCTGAAAGAAAACATAAAAATTCTTTCAAGTTGGGGTCTTAACGTTAGAGTTGTAACATGTGACCAGGGCTCAAATAACAGAAAGTGTTATACAGACTTAGGAGTTTCACCTGAAAAACCATTTTGGTTTGTAGATGGGAGCAAAGTAATATGCCTTTTTGATTTCCCGCATCTAATTAAATCCTTGAGGAATCTTCTTTTGAACACTATTGTTTGTACACCAGATGGTCGTGTAAGCTGGGATGTTATCAAGGAACTTTGGGAGCTTGAGCAAAAGAAAACTACAAAAATGTGTACCAAATTAACATTTCAACACATTCGACCGAATCCTTTTGAAAAAATGCGGGTAAATTTAGCTTCTCAGGTATTTAGTAGAACTGTAGGCGCTGCCATCCGCACTGCTGTTGAAACTAAGCAGTTTAAAAGAAATTCTAATGAAATAGCGCTATCAACTGCTTCATTTGTGGAAAGGGTTGATAAAATTATTGATTGTTTGAATAGTGGATCGTTGAAAAATGCTTATGTTTTTAAGCGTGGTTTAACTTTGGATAATGAAGTCCACACATATATTAATAACTTCATTTCATATATTTCATGTGTTAGAGGTGAAAATATGTCAAAAACAGTGTATTTTCTCAACGGAATGAAGCAAACATTAACTGGGGTTCTGATGTTAGCGGAGAACATCATGAAAGAAAATTCTGAGATTTTCTTCATATTGACAAAAAGATTATCACCAGATCCTCTTGAGAATCTGTTTGCAGTTATACGGCAAAAAGGTGGTAGTAATAGAAACCCTTCAGTTTTCGAATTGAACATAATATTATCAAAAATAATGTCCTACAATTTGATCAAATTTAGCAATAAGAGCAATTGTGGAGATGATAGCGATATTATGCTCTCAATAAATTCGAATGAATGTGAAGAAGGTGAAATTGCTGATTTAAATGACATCGAAAACAACGAATTTTTAATCCAGCATAATAACGTATCTCAGACCACATATTTAGATTTTTTTGCTGAAGATACGTTTGAAAATCCTGAAATCCAGATAGAGCTTCCTTCAATGAGGTATTTCATTGGCTATGTAGCCTTCAAAGTTCTGATGAAACTGAACTGTGTAACTTGTGAGAAAATCATAAGGAAAACAGATGAAGTTTTGTCGTGTCCTTCCGAAATTTTTATATTCGCAAAAAATTACAACGCAGCGTCATCCGATTTTGGGAATTTATTTGCTCCATCTGATGAGTTCTTTAATGTTTGCAAGCACCACGTAATCTGTTTTATAGAAATTTTCAAAAGCAGACCACAAATAAGGCTCATTACAGAAACTATTGTCGCAAACTGCAAGCTTGTTACTCAAAACTGGTTCAATAAAATGGATTCCTGTCATGATCATAAAATTAAATTATTGGAGTTTTTGATTTTAGTTCTATTACGGAAAAATTGTAACTGGGCTGTAATGAAAAACGAAAAAAAAGCCAGCAAAAAACTTCAATTCATTACAGATTAAAAGTAAAAAGTATCTATTAGAAACAAAGGTATAACACAAGCTATGAATTCAGCGTATACTATTAAATTTGGACATTTTTAAGGAGTTATCATGTTTTTAAGGGTTTGTAGTTCATTTCAAAAGCCTACTAAAACCACTTCATCTTTTAGCCTGTCTGCCCTTCCGTCTGTTTGTCACAGCAGTCTTAATCCAACATTACAATTCCTAAAAATACTGCAACTAGTGTGTTGCTGCAATTTTTACTGTAATTTTAATAATATTTTTGAAAATTTAACTTTTTCTGGTTGTATTCTTATTCTCTTAAAAACATTGTTAAATTTATTTTGCCTCTTATGCTTTTATGTTTGTGTGTTTACTAATCTCAAATTACCCCTTAAATAGACATTATTGTGTTATCCTACTATCCCAGTTATTTGTTTCTTTTTAATTTATTTGTTACATAAATGCCAATGAAAAAAATATATGTTTGTGTTGTGATTGTGGTTATGGCACCCATCCATTTCCTTTGTCCTCTAGGGATATGATGATTGTGGATACGATCAAAGACGAAATGAATAAGTAAGTGAATAACCTATTCTTTCTGAAGAAGCTTAGTATACATTCTGATCCCATTGTCCATTGTTATTCGGTTTTCGACTTTTTTCGAAAAATCCCTCAGACCGGGGAACTGAACGCGTCCCCAGGTTGCGGATAGGGGAAAGCCTTCTTTTGAAGGTTACTGTGAATAACCAATAAGCAGTCGCGGACAATGGTCGGCAGAGAAGGGAGAGACTTCTGTCACTGTTGATATGTATGCAAATTTTCAAGTCCATCCGACGCCTCGAAGGTGATGAAAATTACTATGTAAGATTTCATTACACACAAGTTAATGAGAGCGATTTTAATCCTGATAATCCAGGTAAGGATATCACAATAAAGTTATGATATTCGATGGTCGTTAGTCCTTGACAAATGTACTAATTTTCAAGTCAATCTAACTGGGTAAAAATTACGTCGCAAGATCCCTTTACATACAAATAACGTTTACAGAAGCGTATTTTATCCTAATGATTCTAGTAAGGAAATTAGAATCAAGGTTCAATATTAACGTATTTTCATCAGATTTTGATAACTGTACAAATTTTCAAGTCAATCAGACGCCTCTGAATTGATAAATATTACGTTGCAAGATTCCATCACATTCAGATGTAGTTATTTATCCTGATGATCCTAATAAGGATATCAGGATAAAATTATGAAATTATTGTATTTTCATTAGCCCATCATATCTGTGCAAATTTTCAAGATAATCAGAATTCTCTAAAGTGTTGAAAATTACGTTGCATTACAAACTAGTCAAGTTAATGAAAGCGAGTTAAATCCTGATGAACCTGGTAAAGACATAAGAATTAAGTTATCATATTATTGTATAGTTGTTAGTCCTTGATACATGTGAAAATTTTCAAGTCAATCGGATGCGGTAAAAACTACGCTGCTTCCTTTATATACAAGCCACGTTAATAAGATTGTATTTTATCCTAATGACCCTGTTAAGGACATCAGGATAAAGTTGCAATATTGCTGTATTGTCATCAGATTTTGAAAATTGTACAAATTTTCAAGCCAACCGGACGACTCTAAGTTGATAAAAATTACGTTGCGAAACTCCACTACATACAGGCAAAATTATTTATCCGGATGATCCTTATAAGGACATCAGGATAAAATTATTAAATTACTGAACTGTCGTCAGTCTTTGAAATATGTGCATATTTTTAAGTCAATCAAACGCCTTTAAAGTGATGAAAATTACGTTGCAAGATTGCATGACACACAAATCAAGTTAATGAAAGCGAATTGAGTCCTGATGATCCTGGTAAGGATATCAGGATAAAGTTAGTAGCTCTTTGTATTTAAATTTGTTTTCAATGAAAGTACAAATTTTCAAGTCAATCAGAAGCCTCAAAGTTGATAAAAATTACGTTGCAAGACACGAAAAAAAAAATTATTAAAATCCTGATGATCCTGGTGAGGATATCAGGATAAAGTTACGATATTATTGTATTGTCACCAGACCTCGATAGGTGTGCAAATTTTCAAGTATATCAGACCCCTCTAAGTTGACCAAATTTACGTTGCAAGATTCCATTACATACAGGTCGAGTTAAAAAAAAAGCGTTTAAAAAGTATTCCAAAACAATACCTAAAAAGTTTAATATTTGTTTTGTTCCCTTCTCTAAAATCTTGTAAGCAGAGATTTCAATTTTTCCCGATTTGGTACTTTCAATCACCACCAGATCGAAAAACTAATAGCTTTAACTCCCTACCCGCAAACGCACATGTTAATTAATCATCTGAAAACCTAAATTCAATCTGCAAACATAGACAAATATGAAATGATTTCTCATATCTGCCAGGTATTGGGCTGCTACAGTCATAATGTTATGCATCATTTCATATTGCCGAGTTAATTGTGAAGTATTTGGTTCTAATACTTCCAAATTAACTCGGCAATATGGAATGATGCATAACATTATGACTGTAGCATCCCAATACCTGGCAGATATGAGAAATCATTTCATATTTGTACATCTGAAATAAAGCTCTCCAAAAGCTCTCCAAAAGCTCTCCTCAAACATTAACATGAGCTACATGAGAGCATGGAATTGGAATGAAGTGTGAAATCATCGAAATGTGTTTGCTTGTTGACGAAAAGTGGAAACGAGAAAGCTCGGTTTCTCTCTGACCATGCAACTTCCCTTACGTTTCCCCCACATGTCTATCGATGATGAAACTTTTTCCTCCAAAAATTTCATCATCGATAGACATGTGGGGGAAACGTAAGGGAAGTTGCATGGTCAGAGAGAAACCGAGCTTTCTCGTTTCCACTTTTCGTCAACAAGCAAACACATTTCGATGATTTCACACTTCATTCCAATTCCATGCTCTCATGTAGCTCATGTTAATGTTTGAGGAGAGCTTTTGGAGAGCTTTTGGAGAGCTTTATTTCAGATGTACAAATATGAAATGATTTCTCATATCTGCCAGGTATTGGGCTGCTACAGTCATAATGTTATGCATCATTCCATATTGCCGAGTTAATTTGGAAGTATTAGAACCAAATACTTCACAATTAACTCGGCAATATGAAATGATGCATAACATTATGACTGTAGCAGCCCAATACCTGGCAGATATGAGAAATCATTTCATATTTGTCTATGTTTGCAGATTGAATTTAGGTTTTCAGATGATTAATTAACATGTGCGTTTGCGGGTAGGGAGTTAAAGCTATTAGTTTTTCGATCTGGTGGTGATTGAAAGTACCAAATCGGGAAAAATTGAAATCTCTGCTTACAAGATTTTAGAGAAGGGAACAAAACAAATATTAAACTTTTTAGGTATTGTTTTGGAATACTTTTTAAACGCTTTTTTTTTAACTCGACCTGTATGTAATGGAATCTTGCAACGTAAATTTGGTCAACTTAGAGGGGTCTGATATACTTGAAAATTTGCACACCTATCGAGGTCTGGTGACAATACAATAATATCGTAACTTTATCCTGATATCCTCACCAGGATCATCAGGATTTTAATAATTTTTTTTTTCGTGTCTTGCAACGTAATTTTTATCAACTTTGAGGCTTCTGATTGACTTGAAAATTTGTACTTTCATTGAAAACAAATTTAAATACAAAGAGCTACTAACTTTATCCTGATATCCTTACCAGGATCATCAGGACTCAATTCGCTTTCATTAACTTGATTTGTGTGTCATGCAATCTTGCAACGTAATTTTCATCACTTTAAAGGCGTTTGATTGACTTAAAAATATGCACATATTTCAAAGACTGACGACAGTTCAGTAATTTAATAATTTTATCCTGATGTCCTTATAAGGATCATCCGGATAAATAATTTTGCCTGTATGTAGTGGAGTTTCGCAACGTAATTTTTATCAACTTAGAGTCGTCCGGTTGGCTTGAAAATTTGTACAATTTTCAAAATCTGATGACAATACAGCAATATTGCAACTTTATCCTGATGTCCTTAACAGGGTCATTAGGATAAAATACAATCTTATTAACGTGGCTTGTATATAAAGGAAGCAGCGTAGTTTTTACCGCATCCGATTGACTTGAAAATTTTCACATGTATCAAGGACTAACAACTATACAATAATATGATAACTTAATTCTTATGTCTTTACCAGGTTCATCAGGATTTAACTCGCTTTCATTAACTTGACTAGTTTGTAATGCAACGTAATTTTCAACACTTTAGAGAATTCTGATTATCTTGAAAATTTGCACAGATATGATGGGCTAATGAAAATACAATAATTTCATAATTTTATCCTGATATCCTTATTAGGATCATCAGGATAAATAACTACATCTGAATGTGATGGAATCTTGCAACGTAATATTTATCAATTCAGAGGCGTCTGATTGACTTGAAAATTTGTACAGTTATCAAAATCTGATGAAAATACGTTAATATTGAACCTTGATTCTAATTTCCTTACTAGAATCATTAGGATAAAATACGCTTCTGTAAACGTTATTTGTATGTAAAGGGATCTTGCGACGTAATTTTTACCCAGTTAGATTGACTTGAAAATTAGTACATTTGTCAAGGACTAACGACCATCGAATATCATAACTTTATTGTGATATCCTTACCTGGATTATCAGGATTAAAATCGCTCTCATTAACTTGTGTGTAATGAAATCTTACATAGTAATTTTCATCACCTTCGAGGCGTCGGATGGACTTGAAAATTTGCATACATATCAACAGTGACAGAAGTCTCTCCCTTCTCTGCCGACCATTGTCCGCGACTGCTTATTGGTTATTCACAGTAACCTTCAAAAGAAGGCTTTCCCCTATCCGCAACCTGGGGACGCGTTCAGTTCCCCGGTCTGAGGGATTTTTCGAAAAAAGTCGAAAACCGAATAACAATGGACAATGGGATCAGAATGTATACTAAGCTTCTTCAGAAAGAATAGGTTATTCACTTACTTATTCATTTCGTCTTTGATCGTATCCACAATCATCATATCCCTAGAGGACAAAGGAAATGGATGGGTGCCATAACCACAATCACAACACAAACATATATTTTTTTCATTGGCATTTATGTAACAAATAAATTAAAAAGAAACAAATAACTGGGATAGTAGGATAACACAATAATGTCTATTTAAGGGGTAATTTGAGATTAGTAAACACACAAACATAAAAGCATAAGAGGCAAAATAAATTTAACAATGTTTTTAAGAGAATAAGAATACAACCAGAAAAAGTTAAATTTTCAAAAATATTATTAAAATTACAGTAAAAATTGCAGCAACACACTAGTTGCAGTATTTTTAGGAATTGTAATGTTGGATTAAGACTGCTGTGACAAACAGACGGAAGGGCAGACAGGCTAAAAGATGAAGTGGTTTTAGTAGGCTTTTGAAATGAACTACAAACCCTTAAAAACATGATAACTCCTTAAAAATGTCCAAATTTAATAGTATACGCTGAATTCATAGCTTGTGTTATACCTTTGTTTCTAATAGATACTTTTTACTTTTAATCTGTAATGAATTGAAGTTTTTTGCTGGCTTTTTTTTCGTTTTTCATTACAGCCCAGTTACAATTTTTCCGTAATAGAACTAAAATCAAAAACTCCAATAATTTAATTTTATGATCATGACAGGAATCCATTTTATTGAACCAGTTTTGAGTAACAAGCTTGCAGTTTGCGACAATAGTTTCTGTAATGAGCCTTATTTGTGGTCTGCTTTTGAAAATTTCTATAAAACAGATTACGTGGTGCTTGCAAACATTAAAGAACTCATCAGATGGAGCAAATAAATTCCCAAAATCGGATGACGCTGCGTTGTAATTTTTTGCGAATATAAAAATTTCGGAAGGACACGACAAAACTTCATCTGTTTTCCTTATGATTTTCTCACAAGTTACACAGTTCAGTTTCATCAGAACTTTGAAGGCTACATAGCCAATGAAATACCTCATTGAAGGAAGCTCTATCTGGATTTCAGGATTTTCAAACGTATCTTCAGCAAAAAAATCTAAATATGTGGTCTGAGATACGTTATTATGCTGGATTAAAAATTCGTTGTTTTCGATGTCATTTAAATCAGCAATTTCACCTTCTTCACATTCATTCGAATTTATTGAGAGCATAATATCGCTATCATCTCCACAATTGCTCTTATTGCTAAATTTGATCAAATTGTAGGACATTATTTTTGATAATATTATGTTCAATTCGAAAACTGAAGGGTTTCTATTACTACCACCTTTTTGCCGTATAACTGCAAACAGATTCTCAAGAGGATCTGGTGATAACCTTTTTGTCAATATGAAGAAAATCTCAGAATTTTCTTTCATGATGTTCTCCGCTAACATCAGAACCCCAGTTAATGTTTGCTTCATTCCGTTGAGAAAATACACTGTTTTTGACATATTTTCACCTCTAACACATGAAATATATGAAATGAAGTTATTAATATATGTGTGGACTTCATTATCCAAAGTTAAACCACGCTTAAAAACATAAGCATTTTTCAACGATCCACTATTCAAACAATCAATAATTTTATCAACCCTTTCCACAAATGAAGCAGTTGATAGCGCTATTTCATTAGAATTTCTTTTAAACTGCTTAGTTTCAACAGCAGTGCGGATGGCAGCGCCTACAGTTCTACTAAATACCTGAGAAGCTAAATTTACCCGCATTTTTTCAAAAGGATTCGGTCGAATGTGTTGAAATGTTAATTTGGTACACATTTTTGTAGTTTTCTTTTGCTCAAGCTCCCAAAGTTCCTTGATAACATCCCAGCTTACACGACCATCTGGTGTACAAACAATAGTGTTCAAAAGAAGATTCCTCAAGGATTTAATTAGATGCGGGAAATCAAAAAGGCATATTACTTTGCTCCCATCTACAAACCAAAATGGTTTTTCAGGTGAAACTCCTAAGTCTGTATAACACTTTCTGTTATTTGAGCCCTGGTCACATGTTACAACTCTAACGTTAAGACCCCAACTTGAAAGAATTTTTATGTTTTCTTTCAGAATTTCTTTAAAGCAGTCACCTTTGATTCCATTTTGAGAAACAAAATAGTTCAGCACACATTTCCAGTTACTGATAAGTCCTCTAATCATGAAAACACACACTTGCTTTCCAATTAAGTTTTTCCTACTAAAACCAATGTCTTCTAGCCCATCTATTACATCGTGTGAAAGATTATACCTCATTTCTTTTCTGATTGCAATTTCATCAAAAATTAAAACAACATATTTTTCTGTTTCACTTAATAATTCACATTTGTTTTTAATGAATGTAAATGCATTATTTCTTAAACCTGGCTGCAACTGTTTAACAGGTGCCCCGTTGTATACAGTAGATGGATGCGGTAAATTAATGTTTAGACTATTTCTCAAAAATTTATAGGCGGATTGAGATACATAAAAAATATTCTGAACTGAGTTCTTTTCATCATTGTTATATTTTCGTTTTTTGACATTGGTTAGCATTTTACAAAAAAATTTACTCTCATTACTAATGTTTCGTGAATCTATAAAAGTTTCAATTGGCATTTTAACCGTGTTTTTGAATATAGTTTTACGATATTTATATCTGCACCGATAATTCTTTTTTTGATTTTTATATTTTGATAATTCACTTTTTAGTTTTGAACACTCGACCTTTAATTTATTACACATTTTGAAATAGAACTGTTCATTTAAAACGTGTTTTTTTGCAATTCGTACAAAAATCAACTACGGACTCTGTTGACGGTCTCCGTCTTTTCCGTGTTGGAGATGTTAACAAATTAAAATCAACTTCGTCATCTCCGTGCTCCGGAGACAAAAATAATGTTGGAAATGCACCTACCTTCAATTTGCGTGGTCCTATAAATTCGTCATTGAAATGACGATTACAAATTCGCAATTTTTTACTTGCCACTATCGATTCGAAATTACAATTTTCGCGCCATAATATTCCCATTGGAGAATCATATGCCGGAAAATTAAATAATCTAACATTCGGTTCCCGTCTGGACTTCTTACAATGATTCAAACTGCATTGTAGACCAGATTTTATCCTATTTTTTTTCCATTTTCTTCACAATGTTCAATATCACACCACAATCACCAAAGAACAAGAATATAATTATGTATACTGTTTGCAATGAATCAGTCGATCACATTCAAAATGCTGCGATGCATTCCTTTAGCATAGCGCCAAATATGTATCATGAGCTTTTGGACAAAAGCTCTCTCTCTCTCTAAGAGATGAAAATTTGTGCTATCGCTTGGTGGGTTCCAGCATCAGGACCCGTCGCATAAAAATTCGTGTGCAGAAAATTTGTTCGCGATTCGACTTCTTCTTGTTCTATATTCTTTGGTTAAACGTTCAACGCTCCTGGGGAGGGGGAATAGAAAGAGATAGAGCGAGAGTGAATGCGTGGCACTCGAATGCATGCGCGTAGTATACCTATTATAGGCCAGTGCAAGCGTTAACAACGAGTAGCGTCCAATATTCCAACGCAAGAGGGAGAGAGAAGAAAAGATACACAAAGGAAGAAAGTAGGAGAGAGAAAGAGAGTGAGTCGGTAGATCAGCACATGCGCGTGGTATTCTTGCTATGCAGCGAAGTAAATAAAGTGAGCGTCGTGAAATATGTACTTGTTGTTCTATTTTAATTTATAATATTCATTATTTCATTTACTTGTTTTTTTTTAGTTTGATTTGATACACATATAATTTAATAGGGTAATATATTATTTTCAAATTTAGTGGATAAGAATTGTTAAATATGAGTGAAAATAATCCCACGGACAATGCGACGGATTTAAAGTTATGTCCAGGTACGTCTTTTGTGAATATCAATTTATTGTTAGGTTTCCTTTTTAAGGTCTTTGTAAAAAGATTTTTTACAAAGACCTACTAGTTTCGCGACCTGTCTGTCCGTCTGTCCGTGCGTCACAGCTAGTTTCCTCAGAAACTAAAGGCGCTAGAATGCTCAAACTTTGTGAAAAGGTCAAAAGTGATGATCTCTCAAAAGTTAAGGCCTTAACAAAAATTTAAAAAATGTTTAAGGGGGGTCCCCCTTAATAACGAATTGGCCCTTAAAAATTTTTTTAATCAAAGGTAGTCGTGTGTGGTATTAAATGATAGGTCTTGATTAGAACTTTTAGAATCTGAAATAAAAAAATCATTTTATGAGCTAGGGGGTCAAGGGGAAGGCAAAATGTACCCAAAATTTGTGTCCCCCCCCCCCCTCGCGATTGGAAACCTTTCAGCCGAAAAATCTGAAAATTATCACAAACGTGGACCTTTATAAGTACAAGGGCAACAAATACCTTAGAAATCGAAATTCGCTCAACTTTGTTAATAATAGTATGATTTGTAGATTTTACACTTTTGCCCATAAAATCAAAACGGTACCTTTAAACTTCTTGAAATTTTGCAATTATATAGACTGATTTAAGATATATACGTTCACAAAATTTAATTGAGATCGAATCATAATCAAGTGAGTTATAGCCATTTCAATTATATGGAATTACACCAACAATAACACGTGTTTATGGTTGATATAGGGTTTTCCAATAAGAGCTGTTATTTTGATATTAAAAGAAAAATACCATTTTTAATACAAATGATCGAATGTTTATTTCATTATAAAGAAGAAGATATGCCGTTAATACCAATAACTAACATTGGGCAAATAACCACTACGACACGCTTACAGGACCATATCCTCTTCATGAAATTTTCAATAACCAAATCGCAAAGTGGCTGCCCTATGTCCTCGATAGCCTCACGAATTTCATCTTTCAGACCTTGAATCGACGATGGGCTATAGGCATAGGCCTTCTCTATCACGTGGCTCCAAAGGAAGAAGTCGTAAGGTGTTAAATCAGAAGATCTATTCAAAATAACACCTCTTATTGGAAAACCCTATATATATTTCAAATTGACCTAGGCACTTTTATTTTCTTTCAATTTTCATGAAAATTTAAGGAATAGTGTTTAACTTGAACATGCTCAATTGGTCGAGCATTCAGAAAAATCATTTAAGCTAGGTTAAAATGGCGGCTGCACTCTGCATATGAAAGATACTGTGCATCTTTTGTATAAATTTGAAAGATTTCATATCCAAGTATTGGATGAATAATTCAAGTTTTCGATTCACACCATTAGAAAACTTGTTTCTAACCCTAGGATGGTTACAAAGACCTGCTGGTAGGAGCACTCTCCTGCTTACTCAACTTGTTGAAATTACATTATGACGTATTCACATACATTATTAATACAAGGCGAGAAGATGAGGCAACCACAAGCACTTCCACTGGTTCAAGAGGTCCACGAGGAAAAATGCACAATATTACCGTGATAACAGAGCACGGAAGCGAGCGGAGCAGGAAAAAGAGTCGTTGAATAGAACTAGTGATCCTTCTACGACTGCTGATTCTTCTACAATTAACGTCGCAGGATCAGTAACATCGAAGAAAAGGAAATCAGCCGCGAAATACCAGAGAGAGTACCGATCACATAAAAAAGCCAAACGTGACAATACGAGTATACTCATTGATTTGCTAGCTGTAATTCCATCAACTTCGACGCGGGGATTTACTACCACTCATCAATCAACTATAGTAGACCAACTAACAACTGCTGGGCCTTCTATCAATCCACAAACGACTGCTGGGCCTTCGACGAGTAGTGATGTTGGTTTTGCAAAGCCAACAATGAGGAAAACACCCGCAGAAGATCAGCGAGAATATAGAGCAAGGAAAAAAGCTCAACGGGAATCTACAGGGACTGCAACAACCAACGATGCTTCAATGGAGATTGCTGATGAAAATACCAGCAATATTGGTGACGAAAATGCAAGGATAAATCCACAAGTCCCATATACTCAATTCCATCAGCATAAGAAAGCTCACAACTACATAAGAACAAAATTCACCGAGAACAATTTTGGTTTTGCATGCTCGATATGTGATCGATTATGGTTTAAACAAGATTTGAGAGGACTCTCTTCAGATACTGGTCAAGAAGTTCTGGTCAGAAGAGACAAATTTGACAGATTTGGATTGGAAATGATAAATGGTAGGACTCCAACAACCAAAGGGGGAACTACCATTGATGCAGTTTTTGCAAGAAATATTGAAAAAATAGAACTCAAACATTTCGTATCTTACTTTAGTTGTCATAATCCCATTGTAAATGTTATAGATTTGGATATTTCTCCACTCGAAAATGATAATTAAAAGATGCGATCACTTGTGAATTGTAAGCAATGTTACTAAAGTTTGTCTTAAAGAAACAATATGAGTTCACTAAAAATCAATTTCTTCCCCTTCCTTTTTTTCATTTCCACATTACGAAGTTTCACTTCTTCCGCGCGAAGGGACTCCACGCACTAATTTTTATTTAGTTGCTTAAAAATTAATTTTTGAAATGAATGAAATTGTAAATTCGAAAATAGGTCTTATTTAATTAATTGCAATTTAAATTTGTTCAATATCTTTTTTTCATATTGAAGTTATAGTGCCATAAGTTTTGAAAAATTTACTGCCCCAAACAAGCTCTGAGCCACTGTATGATAAAGAATCAATTCTTAGGGTACAATTTTGCACATTAATGGAAATGCGGTGATAAAATGCATCTTATAGTGAGTGCGCTAGACCAGCGGGACAAGAGCCCGGGCTGGGTTCTCAGGTTGACAGGGGAGGTGTTTAGTGGGTAGTCTAGTCGCCTTCTTTCGAGCATGGGAATCCCACACTCTGTGCATAAATGGCAATCAACTCCCTACAATAACAAAAAAGTAAGTGCGCTATTATTGCTAGTAACTATTCAGTCCTTCTCCACTGTTTTTAATTCGAGCATATCTTCGTTTGAAATTACCAACACTCACTGGCAAATAATCCATTTTGGACCTGCACTTGCCAGAAAAAGTACCCGTACAACATCAAAAGAAAGCAACATATAAGAAAATTCATGCTAAAGAAAGTTGCTACATTTAAATATTTAAGCAACAAAATTCATTCATTAATGAAACTATCTTTCCTATAAATTCTCCCTGTGGTATTCCTTTAAAAGCCAGAGTTAACAAAATAAAAACAAAAAAGCCTCACTTAAACGAACCAGAAAAAGTATCCGTACATGACAATATTAATTTGAAATATTCAAATATTTTATTACATATCAGGGCTTAATAACGTGTCAGATAACCTTTTCTTTTATGGACCTCCTTAACCCTTAAAGTGCATTCTGGATGCCTGACACCCAACAACATTTTCAAACACGCAGAGATCCTATAGTATCAAACATAATCGGGTATGTATCGCCATCTACCATTAGTTCACATCACTAACTTCAAGGAAAATGGGTAGAGACAGTGCGTGAATCGTTAGCAGAGCATATATACTTAGTAGATATGCTCTGTCGTTAGTGTGTAAACAGCAGCTGCTCGAAGTAGACGTTTCAAAAAAACAGGGTGTCAAATACCCTTTATAGAGTAAGTATAGCATCTGAAATGTTATAAAATTTTTTCCATTATTTCATGCTGTTATTCTTTGCAGATGGCTTTAACCTACGCCAGCGCATGGTGCGTGGGAAATTGATTGAGACGCAGTACGATGAAGAAGATTTTGGTGGCGAGGAAAGTCAGATTTCGAACATGAACCTAACGATTTGGATGAAGAAGAAGAATAAAATGATGAAATTCCAGAGGTGCAAGAGTTTTGCCCAACAAAGCGAACGCGTGAGAGAAAAAAGAGAGGAAATGATATTGACGATACTCCGCTTAGATAAGAGTTCAAAGTAAACTAGCAAGAAGACAGGCACGAATCAACAGTCTCGTTCGTCAAGTAAGAAAAAAAGTATATGTAGGTATAGGTTCGTTGTTATGCCACGTGTGTATTCATACACACCATATTTACACACAGTATATGTATAGGGAATGATCATATTGAAAGTTGCTATGTACGTGTGTATATATTTATGTGTTAGATATACTGTATGTATATATGCGTATATTATAATTATATATACCCTATGTCCTTGCAACACAGTAGGAATTTCGGCTCGGTAATTTGAAAAAAGTTCAAATGTTATTGATTTTTATTGAGTATTTTCATACAGGGTTTTCCAATAAGAGGAGTTATTTTGATATTAAAAGTAAAATGCCATTTTCTAAAATAAATGCTCAAATGTTTATTTTATTATAAAGAAAAAAGGTATGCCTTTAATAGCGAAAAATAACATCAGGCAAATGACCACCACCACCACGCTTACAGGACCATATCCTTACCATGAAATTTTCCCTAACCAAATCGCAAAGTGGCTGCCCTATGTCCTCAATAGCCTCACGAATTCCATCTTTGAGGTCTTGAATGACGATGGGCTGTTGGCGTAGACCTTCTCTTTTACGTGGCCCCAAAGGAAGAAGTCGCAAGGTGTTAAATCACAAGATCTCGGTGGCCAATTGTGATCACCTCTTCGAGAGATAACGCGGTCCGGAAACTTTTCCCGTAAAAGATCAATGGTTTCGTTGCTTGTGTGCACAAAGTGCCGTCTTGTTGAAAGTAAACGTTATCCAGATCAATACCATCCAATTCATTAATCATCTTTCGATAGTGCAATCTATTCACCGTAACTGTTGCTCCAACCTCATTTTCGAAAAAGTAAGGTCCAATGACTTCGCCGGACCATAAACCGCACCAAACAGTCACATGTTTAGGATAGAGAGGCTTTTCTACAATAACTCTTGGGTTTTCCGAGCCCCAGATGTGACAATTTCGCTTATTGACGAAGCCACCTAGGTGAAAATGGGCCTCATCACTCAAAATGATTTTTCTATGAAATCCGGATCATTTTTATGCATTTCAAGGACCCAATCAGCAAAGACATGATGTTGTTGATGATGGACCGACTTGAATTCTTGTGTTCATTGAACTTTTTAAGTCTTGAAACCCAAATATTTATGCAAAATACGGTGTTATCACGTTTGTGGAATGCATAATTCCAAAGAACGACGAGGAATGGACAAACCTGAGTTTTCTTCAATACTTTCAGCTACGGCAGCAATATTCTCGGATGTTCTTGAGTGATGTGCACGGGTTTTATTCTTCACATCACTAAGTTGTCCCAACAGCTCGAAGTTTTTCACCAATTTCTGTATTGCGGTCCGACAAGGTGCTTCACCACGACCCAAAAATGTCCGAGTTTTACGAACCGTCTCTGCCAAATTTTCACCATTTTTATAATGAATTTTAATGATTTCAATGCATTGTTGAAGCATATATCATTCCATTTTTATTAATACCGTAGTTTCTACTTGTCAAATGTCAAAAAATGACAGCTTCAAAAGGGTTATCCACCGAAATAGCGGGATATTGAATATGACACCTCTTATTGGAAAACCCTTTTTATCACTTTTCTAGGCAGGCTTGATCCTCCATTGCCGGAATTCATACCTGGACCAATAGGCAATGCTGCTAATTGTGAGACGATTTTTGATTTTTGGAAAGTTTCATTTAATTATAAACATCATTGTTGAATGTACGAACGAAGGGATAGAAAACAAGTGTCAAATCAAACTTACGAACATCATACTGATGCAAAGAAAATCAATGCTTTTATAGCTATTTTGTATCATTCTGGAATGTGGAAAACGAATCGAGTGGATGAGAAAAGGCTTTGGGGTTATGGGAATGGAGTAACATTTCATCGATGTATCATATCCTGTAGAAGGTTTTTGTTCTTGTCAGAAAATTTACGTTTTGACAATAAAAGCACAAGAAATAGTGAAGATGGACTCGCTGCAATAAGAAAAATTTGAGATATTTTTATTAACAATTGCCCAGCAAATTATCAGTCGAACAATATGTGCACAGTTGACGAGCAATTTCATGGTTTTAGAGGACGTTGCAAGCATTGTGTATACATAAAAACGAAACCCAATAAGTACGGACTAATGGACAAAACGTTGAATGATGCACTGACTGGTTACTTGGTAATTTATCTATTAATTTTTTTATTTGTTGGAACTGTAAATAAGAGGTGTAAATATCACTTTTTTTTTAATTTTCGCTATCCCTTACTTGGGAAAAACCCATGGTTGGTCCAAAGTGGAGTTGGTGCCCGAATATTTCTTCTGACCCACTACAGCACCAATACATGGAACTAATTGCACAGTCACCATAGATAACTGGTGCACGACAATTCGAATTTTATCAAAAATGTTGCAAGCACCGTACAATTTGACAATAAGTGGCACTATTAGGCAAAATAAAAAAGAAATCCCACAAGAAATGAAAATACCCTCTAAGACGGTTCCAAACAGTAAGTTCTGCTTTAGTGAGAATATAACATTAGTTTTGTTCACTCCGAATAGATTTGTTCTGCTAGTTTCGATTTTTATGGCATTGTCTGAAATTACTGACATAAAGCCAAATATGATTCGTTACTACAATAAGACAAAACGTGGCACAGACACTTACGATCAGTTGTGCCATTCATTCACGACAGCCAGACGAACTAAAAGATGGCCATTGAGAAGATTTTTTGCCATGTTAGATCAAGCCATAGTTAATGCAAGAGTACTACTCATGTGTAAATTAAAAAATGAAGGTAAGAAAGATATGAAATCGCCAATTTGAGACTTGACATCAAATTCGCAATAGCTTCAATGTTGGGCATTAGATCAAAATCTGTCAATTGTGATGCGAGATAACTATGCAAGGTGTTCATTATGCCACTTGAAGTGCGACAGAAAAACTAAAAGTCGTTGCAGCTCTTGCATGCGCCCTCTGTGAAATGACCACCGCACAGGTCTTTGCGCTGACTGAGGATGTGTATAAATATGATTTTTTTTATATTCCACTTTTGTATTTTTGAATATCAATTACTAATACTCACTATTTTTATGAATTTTTACAAAATAAATTTATTTAAACTGTAAAAACTTGATTATTTATTTTGCCTTTTTTTTATCATAAAATTGATTCTTCAATCTGACAAATAATTATAGTTTTTGAAAGCAACAATGCTGCAGCAATTTTTTTATCAGAGTATAGTATATTGAGAATATAAACCTGTTTTTAGGAAAAAATATTGAAAATTACGTTAGTTATGAATTGTAAGTTAAAAAAGCCAATTTTTCACTTTTTCTTTCAACAATTTTTTAAACAAATTAAAAATTAACAAATGAATATAAAATTTACATAACTTTGAAGAAGATATTTTAAAGTACATCCCATAATTTTTTTGTAATAAAATATTCCATAGCGGCAGAGCAAATCAGCATAGAACACTGTAATGATTTTCCGTTTTAAACAGCTGGAACGAAATCGGAACCGACCTCTCATCGATTCTAGATGTTGTAATGATTTTCGAAATGTCCGTGTAGGACACGGGTGCCGATGGTCTGGCATAAGTGTCAGCGAGCTAAAACAACACCGAGCGCAGCTAACTAGCTTCGCTTAACGACCGCGTACGCGTGCTTGATGACTAGTGTTTGCGGAATCATATGAGGCGGGTTCTTGTCGAGCCACGAAGCTACACTACAAAATACTTATCACGCGTACTCTACTCTACAAGACGTACCGATCAATTTTTATTATCTTTAGAAATGTTCTATTAGGTGTTCATTAAGCTACTCTACAGTAATTCAATATTTGTTTGCCTCGTTAAAGTTAGCGGACACGAAGGCTTGAGACAAACGCAAACATTACACAAAAAGTAACCGGTACTTTCTCCGAAGAAGGCCGTTGCATTACAAGGGGAATGTCAAACATAAAGATGTTGAAGTGGCTGAAGTAAACCACTCACCTCTGCGCAAAGGATGGCAACTTGACGGATGTAGTTTACTTTACATTAGTAAAACAACAAACTGAGCAGTTTCGACGGGATGACCACCTCATCTCTTCAGGAGCAGCCACTCCTGATCACCACGGGGCTGCTCGACTGCTTATGTTTATTACAATGTGAAGTCTTGGAACGTGACAACGGACTGTACTCTTCAGGTTAACAAGTCCGGACACCCTTAGTCTACTCCGAGAAGTACGGTCGCGGGCCTTACGCGAGCAGACTAAGTCGGAATTACAAGAATTCAGCCACCGGTTCACATGCCCGATTTAATTACGCGTCGAAAACACAACCATACGGAAACAAACCCTATCTCTACTTTAGTCCGTTCTCCATTCCTTCAGACACACAAAAAAAAACTGGATCTAATTCCGCGTTTCCGAGTATCACCAACGCGGTACCGAAAAATATCCTACTCTAACTCGAAATCGGAACAATCTACTCTGATAAAAGAAACGCAAACCAAATTATGGCACCGCGTACCGAGCGCGACGCGAAACCGGCCATCCGCCGGTTTTTCCCTACCCTTGTAAAGGCATACTTACCGTTCGCTACCATTCCTGCTGGAAAAAAGAAGGGTTCGCTGGAAAAGAAAGTCGTTGTTATCTTATTTAGCAATTCATGCTTTGTATTTTTTTTTCAGTTAAAATGATTCTTGATTTTACTTGTAATTTTTCTCATACAAGAAGACAAAAAAAAATTTTTTAGCATAAACTGAAAGATAGCCCAAATAAAAAACATGAATATATTTATAATAATAATAATTATGGATAAACCTAAGACTTTTCTTAAATCAAAATAAATGTATTGTCGCGTGTTATGGTTTGCGGCCAATAATTTGAATATTCCGGGAAAGTGAAAACGCAATGTCTTTTAAATTAAATTAAAAGAGTTTATTTCATTACTTAAAAATGCACAATCACTTATTTAACTATTTCATAATTTTAATTTTCACTATTAAAAGTCTAACTTCCACTTGCCCATAAATTTCTGTCGCAATTGTCTTCTAAAATCACTTCACAATCAACGAAAATCACTTTTCTATTACTCGATCAATATCGCTCTTCTATTCGCTCCACACTTTCGCAGCTTTTGTTATCGCGGTTCTAATGAATAATCCCCCCATTCATTCAGCTTGCCTTTAAATAGGGTCTCTACCCATTCAACCCATTTCTCGTACATTGGCGAATGTTCTGCCGAGAGGTACCTGGTATATTCGAGCAGCTTAATGAATGGAGTGACGTCACTTTCAGGTGTTGATCATGCTTGGTGGGTTCTCGTGGTTTCGAGTAAATTCACCTTGTGGATCATGAAGTTGTAAATGGTTGTGAAAACAATTGCAACACTAGCTCGCAGAATTATTCGTGCATGTAACAGTATGTATTTTCTTCTTATTCTTTGTTTTTTTTCTTATTTTGATTTAATTACAACATTTTGATATTGTTTCTTTTTCGAGTTTGAAACCGACAAATTAAACAAAATGCTATCAGTATAAAATATTAATGGTCAATATTATTTTCCGTCCTATTTTCTTTAACTATTCCTAACTAATAAAAGTTTGCAACATCTAATAACATTATATCTAATATAATTTTATTTTTTTTTATTTCAATTAAATTACTTTTCGTCAAAGGACAAATTCTGCATTACCGTGTTTGCTGTTTATCTACGTTATTTGCTTTTTAGGAATGCTTAGCTATTATCATGCAGGACAGTAGTGTGTAATCTTCTTCTTAGCACTACAGCCCCTCTCGGGCCTTCGCTTCCTGCAAATAGCGCCTCCAACTGTCTCGGTTCATTGACCGCGTCCTCCGATATCGAAATCCGAGCAGCGATGAACTGTCTTCATCGACCAAGTCTGACCAGCGTTTCCATGGTTCCCCCACTTGTCTCCGGCCTGCAGTTCTCTCAACGAATACCTTTTTGGGTATCCATTGTTCATCCATACGATTCATGTGGCCAGCCCAATACAGCTTCCGCAGTCTTATAATCGTTGAGACCTCCGGTTCGTCAAAAATTTCATACATTTCATGGTTGTATCGAATTCAAATTCGACCCATCGCTCAAAGGCGTTCAATATATTTGCGGATGCTTGGATTAGGATTAGCATAACACAGGTCTTTTCACAGATTTGTATGCTTGGAGCTTTGTTTTCCTGTGTATGCAGCTGGTCTTCAAGATCGTCAATGCTGAATAAAACATTTTATTGCGAGCTGTATTCTTCGGCGTATTTCGTCTCCTTCATTACTGGTTTTCATTATTTTGGCGCCTAAATATACAAATCGCTAACATTTTCAATACTATATTCGCCAAGTGTGATATTTTGTGAATTTGAGGTATTTTTCCTCGACTGCGTCATGATTTTTGTTTTGTTTGCATTGATTTGTAGCCCTACTAGTCTTGCTTTGCTGTCGAGTTTCAGGAAGAATTCTTAGGCAGTTGTTAATGACTGTGACAAAATGTTCATATTGTTCGCATAGGCTACTACTTGGCTCGACTTGAATAGTAATGTACCTCGCTTCCTTTTGACGTACTCTGGAGCCAAATTGAATAGCAATGGGGCTAGCCCATCTCCCTGCTTTAGTCCGGTACTTGTGTCAAAGGCGTTGGTAAGTTGGTTATTGATGCGGACTTGGGGGTTCGTTGACGTTTTTTTCATTTTGGTATGACGGACTAATTTGTCTGGGATGCCAAAGCAAAGCATAATTTGGTACAGTATGCTTGCTTAAAGTCAACGAAAATTTGGTGAACGTCTATGTTGAACACCCACCACTTTTAAAGTATCTGCTTGACTATAAACAATTGGTCGATCATCGATCTGCCTGCTCTAAAACCTCCTTGATACTCCCCAATAATATTGTTGGTGTATGATCCGATTTTTGTTCCTAAGATCTTTGAAAATATTTTGTTCGCCGTACAAAGTAGTGAAATGCCTCTATAATTTTTGCACTGTAGCTTGTCACCTTTGTGAAAAGCTTGCTGAACACTACTGCAACCACATTTGATGAGCTCCACTGGAATCTCATCGATGCCCGGCACTTTATTATTCTTTTGGGCGATGAAGGCGGAATAAACAGAAATCCAGTCTTACGTTCGATTTGCTTCCCACATCGACGCATTCATAAAATGACCTGGGTATCACCAGATGGCGACACACAAAAACAGATCGATCATGTTCTGATCCAACAACGTTGGGCCTCGAGCATATTTGACGTCCGTACATACCGAGGAGCCAATTGTAACTCAGATCATTACTTGATCAAATTAAACTATCGATGTCGTATGTCAAAGGCATATTCGGCGAAGACCAGCCCACTGCAAAAATTTGGCATCGAATAGCTCCAAACGGCGTCTGTGGCCGAAAATTTCACGGAGATCCTCGACAATAAGCTGGCTCCCATCTTATCAGACGCATCGTTAAAGACGAGCAACGAGCTCTGGATGGAAGTGAAAGCGGCTATTAGGACCGTGGCAGAACAGACGACCGGACATCAAGCTCGGCGCAAGAGGAATGATTGGCTCGATGATGAGTCCCAGAATGCGTTAGACAAAAAGAATCAGGCGTACAAAGAATACGTAGGTAGGAAGGCCCGGACGAAGAGAGAACACTATGAAAATCTCAGAAGAGTAGCGAATAAGATAATAAGGATTAAGAAAAGAAAATACTATGACGACCAATTGAGAAGTAAAGATGTAAGTTTTGTGAGCAACAACACAAGACAAGCATACAAAGTAGTGAAAGGCCTGAAACATGGTTACCAGCCCAAAACCACGCTCTGTCGTGATGACATCGGCAATATCATCGCTGATGAAATCAAGATTAAGGGAAGATGGGCATCATATTTCAAGAACCTCTTTAATGCTTCGCATACCTCCAGAACATCGGAGCCTAGAGATGTCTGCCGAGAGCGTCCATTGGCCCCACCAACTCTGGATGAAGTAGTGTGTAATATTGGGTTTTAATCAAAATACAAGTGTTTTAAAGGAATGTACGACGTCATAAAGTTAACATACATTTTTTCCGTTTTCTTTCATTTCGAAATCGATTTTTAAAAAGTGTACGCAAAGTTGTAAGAAAACTTTTTCGTTAAAGATTTCAATAGTTTTAGCGAAGATCAAACCCAAACAGTTACAAAATTATTCCGCTTTTTCTCTCGATTCGGTTTAGGGTTGTTTTGTACAATTGGTGGCTTTGGAAATTTCCTTGCTGACGTGTTCTAGATTTTTAATGAAAAAGTAAATACTTATTACAATAAGCATATTTTAAAGATTCCAATTTTCAAATACTTGGGAGCAACCTGCTAATTACTTTGAAATAATTGTATTTTCAAGCAGTTATATTATGCAACTCTTGCAATCTTTTATAGCAAACGGAGGACATTTTGATTGTAAGTGAATCCCGATTATCCTCGACAGTAAGTTTATGTCAATCTAAGCTAGGCAGATTTAACGGTGATGAGTTCTCTGGGATTGCTAATTCACCACTAGAACTTGATTCCCTTAAGCTGGGTGCACCTTTAGTCCACGTTGGGGTAGAACCTTCCTCAGTAAGGTATGCCCCGGGTGTCCGATGCGCCATGTCGATTGTGAGGTTTGATACTCCGCCCTTTTTCTGCTTTGTCGCCATCATCTCCAACGAAACTCACATTGTGGTAGGAATTGTTCATGATGCTATCTCTGATCCGCCAAAAACAATTAAATCCTATAAGGATTGGAGTCACAAAATTTATCTTTCCCTCCCAACTTGGCACACATTTAATCACGAACTTAGTTTTCTATGTGAAATCTCTCAATTCACACTAATTGTCACAGATTTAAGATAATAACGTTCGAAACAAATAATTTTTAAGTGCCTCAATATAATATATAACATGATCTCAGCGACAGATACAAAGTCCGCACGGGCTTCCTGCCATCTGGCCCGTGCCTTTTGCTTTCTAAAGTTCACTCACGCACGAAACTGAGGTAAGATGGGATGTCATATGGTAGCAATTTGCATATGTATTAGTCGGTCGACTATGGACAAGCTTCCATGAGCTGTCATTTAACTGCGGCATTAGCAAATGCTTATATTGCGGAATATATATTACTGTCCAAATGAAAACGTACGAAACGCATTCCGTGCATGCAATAAATACACCTCGTACTGTCCACTGTACTCCTAAACTTTTCATGACGAGCAAACGAAGCACATGTTTTGCACCTTCCACTGATAACTCAGCGCTGAGATGTAAACACATTCCTATTCATTCACTTTGGAAGGCGATTAAAATTACACGGAAATAAGAACGAAAATAGGTTTCACTTCACTAGGAGCACTATATTGTTCTCCGCAGGCCATCTGGATTTTACAGTAGAAATCCGTCTCAAAACCGTACAAAACTTCGAATTTTTGCTGGTACCTACATAATTCTTCATATCCCGCCATGTAGTTGGCCAGCAAAGACGCCTGCTAATGGTCATGTCTGTGGTAGTAAGGTCTGCTGCTACATGGCTTCCTATCTAATGTCAGTTTGTACACACACGTTCATCTTCCTCTCAGCTGACAAAAAGCGGTTCAGGTTAGAGGGTGCGTTCCGACGTCGACGTCAATAACGAATGACTGATTATCGGCAGTGGCGTAGGGCTGATTCATTACTACACGTCAGGGTGTCGGACACCCAAGTGTGCACTTTACGTGATTCCTAAGAAGTATGCACTTTAAGGGTTAAGTCGATTTGGCATGAAGTGAACCAATTTGGCTGTGTCCTGTCTGGTAATTTCGTCCCATTCATCGACAATGACGTTTTTCAGCACTTTCTTCGAGGTTATGCTGTACTGTTGGATCCTGCACTCCAACAAGTCCCACAAATGTTCAATGGGATTAAGGTCTGGGGATCGGGGTGGCATACACAGTTTATGTTTTGTGTTGTAGAGCAACCAAAGCTTTACATTGTGTACTGTGTGCTCGGGATCATTATCTTGCTGGAACCAGAAATCGTCACCAAGCCTCAACAGCTGAACGCTTTGCTTCAAATTCACCTTCAAAATATTAAGGTAACCGTATTGATTCTATAAGCGCAACTTGGCCAACTCCTTCTGCTGCCATACACCCCCAGACCATCACACCACCTCCACAATGTTTCACAGTTGGTACGAGATTTTCTTTTTCGAGGGCAGTACCGCTCTTCCGCCACACTAACTTTCTTCCTTGAATACCAAATATGCAAAATTTGCTCTCCACAGAGAATAGAACCTATTCCTAAAACTGTGGTGGCTTGTTTATAAAATTTTTTTTCGAAATCCACATGTTTCTTCCTGCTCAATTCCGAAATGTATGACTTGTTACGTGCTATGCATGAGCGATATCCATCTCTCTTTAGTATTTTTCATATGGTATCTTCGTGGAGAACCTTGCCAAAATGGTCTTTTATATTTGTAACATTTTGGAAAGCAGTTAATCGAGAATTCTTTTTAACTGCCTGCAAAACATTTCTGTTTTCCCGTTCAGTCAGTATGGAGGGCCAACCACAACGAGGCTTTGACATAACCGAACTAATTATATTAAATGTTTTCACCACACACTGGACAGAGGAGTGAATTCTACCTACTATTTGATCAATTTCGCGGTAAGTTGTCCTTTCGCTCTTAAGTTTCAGCAAAATTTTTCTTTGCTCAGCACTGATTTCGCTAACTTTAGGCACCATCACGTATTTTAGAGCACAAAAAATTTAAAAAAAACTGCACTCACTTTTAAACCTTTCACAACTTAAAGTAGAACTATTATCGGACCTTAGAACATTAATAGGAATCTGCATATATTATGCCACCGCCTAACACGGGGAGTCCCCCGGTCTGTTCTGTACGGATACTTTTCTGGTCTATTGTGTTGCCATAAATTGATTTTTTTTGAGTTCCAAGTCGTTTTAAATAGTAAGTATTATGAAACATACTGGGAATCATGCAAACGTGTAGATTTTATGATATTATAAAAGGAAGCATCCAAATTAAGGGGGCATATCCTTTTTAATACAACGATAACTTGGTTATGTTGCATGTAAGGTTACTTTTTCTGGCATGTATATTTTCGAGGAAATTTAACTGCACCTAAAATTTAAACTACTTCAAACCTATAGTGGCCTGATATAAATAATCATAGTAAATTAATTTCTATTCAAATGACAAATAGGAGTCTAATCCTCACTAACTTACCATCAATAAGATCCGTGTTTGCGTGGCAAAGGAAAACAGATAAGCAAATAATCACCACTATTTGGTTCCACATTTCGCGAGGAGCCTAATAAATTGATTCTCTATGAAAAATGGTAAATTCTAAATTAGTTAATTGCTTGTTTAGATCAGTCGCTTAAATATTAATATTTACTGATAAGATTAAATTATTATAAACAAAAAATCAAAAAATGTTCGATTTTGGGAATAGAACAAACTATTGTAAATCAAATTTTTATGGTTTTATGGTTTGCGAAACACAGGTATGCAATCTATAAATGATAGACTGCATTGTTCTAAGCCTATCCAGCTATGAAGGTGTAGATTCGGTGCCACATTATTTGTTTACAGTTTTATTGTTTCTCAGCGTGAATAACAAGCAGTTGGCGCTCCATGTAAATTATCTGATAGGGTTTTTGTTTCTCGACCTGATGCATTCAGAATTAAGGCTTTATATGTTTGGGTTTTTAACGTTTTGTAAAATAATTTTACAAAACCCTACTAAAATCGTGACCTGTCTGTCCGTCCGTCCGTCCGTGTGTCACAGCAGTTCTTCTCGCAAAGTACTTAAGCTAGAAACACCAAATTTTACATGTAGGTGTAAAGCGGTGCTCTCTTGAAAGTTCAACTACAAAATGTGGCCCCCGATAAAAATTTCATCAAAGGTAGTCAATATGGGTCTTAATGAGAACTTTTCAAAACAGGTCTGAAACTGACATTTTTTGCTTCAGGGGACGCATGCGAAGCGGAAATACATGAAATATTGTTTGACATGTTTTTTGACTTTATTAGTTGCTGGTGACCGTATTTCGGAGAGGTTGGGTACAAAACCCTTCTGACATGAGTGTAGTTCTGTCTACCCAACTTGTTCATACTCCATTCTATGGACGTACACCTGTTATTTAAATTGTATATTAGCCTATAAATAATTGTTATACGAAGAAAATGTAAGATCAATGTACGAGTATTTGTTCTGATGATAGTGAATGAGAAGGTTGTAAATTTTTCGGTTGCGATTAAATTCGTTAAAGATATCTAAAACAAGATATTACCAAGTCAAAAAATTGTTATTTGTTTTTAGAAATTAGATATGCTTCAGGAAAAAATGTTGGTTAGTTGCAAAATGTACTTAGTGTCAGGTTTAATTTTTGGCTAGGGATGTTTATAAGATAGTGGAAGTTTTATTGGTAACGTTTATTTGTTAATATTACTGAACAATCGGTTAAAAGCGGAAAGCTTTAAGTGGATTTCATTTTGCAAATAGGAAAACAACCACCGCTCGATCACAGATAGAAAGATGGACAATTTTAATTTTAATAGGCTGCAAATAGTATCGATTTCATGTTTGGCGTTAAATATCCAATGATTTTATTATTGGTAAAAGAAATAAAACTTTGAAATGTTTGTTGATTTGTTGTATCCATTCAATATTTTCTTTTTCGTAGCACTACAGCCCCTCTCGGGCCTTCGCTTCCTGCAAATAACGCCTCCACCTGTCTCGGTCCATTAACTGCGTCCTCCAATTTCGTTATCCGAGCAGCGATGAACTGTCTTCGTCGACCAAGTCAGAACAGCGTTCCCGCGGTTTCCCCACTGGTCCCCGGCCTTCAGTTCTCCCAACGAATACCCTTTTTGGGTATCCGTTGTTCGTCTATACGATTCATGTGTCCAACCCATTGCAGCCTCCGTAGTCTTACATTCGTTGAGACCTCCGGCTCGTCAAAAATTTAATACAGCTCATGGTTGTATCGAATTCGCCATTACTCCCCATCGCTACTAATTAATAAAATTGATAAAATTAGTGGCCAAATACTTAACAATTAAAGCATCTTTAGGCCATTCGAATGTTTCGAATTGGGAGGATATATGATTGTCTTAATCGTTAACTTTAGGAGAGAATAAATTACGTTTAACATCAATTACCGAATTTCAAGGTTATAATATTTCGAAAATATCGTTCGAACTTAAATTTTTACTATATGAGTCGGTTGTGATTTTTCATCTTTTGGTTTTTCCTTCGTCACTGTCTTTCTTCTTGTTTATAAACAATAATGGAAAAATAGCAATGAGACAGTCAATTGCGATTCCTAACAGATGTAAGCATTGACCTTGGCTCGGACTGTCTGCCGGCTGCAGCCGCGCGACACCAGATCAGCAAACCCTTGTGAAAACGGCACGGTTCGATTCTTCGTTTTTCTACCTCCAGATTGACGTTGAGAAGGCTATCCAATTGCAAATGAACGATTACTGCCACTAAGGGTACCACACACGACCTCGTGTTGCTGTTCGAAGGCGGCACAACTTTAGGTTCGCTTCCACATTCGCTTACTCCCTGCCAATTCGAGAACTTCGACCGTCGCATACTCTGAGATGTTTGCAGAACACCCGGCAGCAATTTCACCACTCGTTGAACAGAATTTTCGTGGATTCTAGCGATTTGGATCTCACGAGTCGAGCGAAATACTTTTTTCTTTCCTTTTCTTGACAACTGTCCAATCGCGGTTCAGTGTCAACGAGTGGTTAAAGGGTCACTCCTAAACCGTCGACGTGAATAGCGTAGGATACGTGGACCTGCTGATCGTTGTCAGTGGAGTAGGGGTGATTTATTACACCCCCTTAAATACATTATAAAATTTTTTGTAGTTTGACTTTGAAGAGAGCACCACTTTGTACGGACACACAAAATTTGATGCTTCTAGCTTAAGTAGTTTGCGAGAAAAATTGTTGTGACACAAAGACCGACAGACAGCACGCGATTTTAAATGGGTTTGGTAAAATCATTTTACAAACGCCTAAAAATCAAGGAAGAAGAGCTGAGTTCTCTATCAGTGTTTAGTAACGATATACACCAATACTCAGTAGAATATTTATCACTCGGACTAATCATCATTTTACGTATGCTATGGATTATACAACGCCAAACATATATACGCGGGGAGTATGTTTGAGAGTAAAATGTAAAGACAAAACACGTAACTGATAGAAAATAATTTTTTCTTAGTCACAATATAGGTGTAAATACAAAACATTCAAATAATTGTTAATCATTTGTTCTTTATTTTAACAATAGTCATCAGCGTAAATGACCCGAGGTAAAGGATGAAACAATTTATTAGCGTTATAAGTCAACAATAACAACGAGTTCGACTATTAAAAAATATATTTAAGACCCTTAAAGGTTCAAGAATGTTTGCATCTAACTCCGCACTTGCTGCACTGGTAACGGCCCCATCTAGCCAAAATGGTCTCGATAAATTGTTCGGGTTCGACATTTCCGTAAATCTCCGTAGTGCTTTTTAGTCAACCTTTATAAAAATTAAAGGAATTTATTTATTTATTGGAGAAAACAACAGTTACAGTTTCAGTTAATAATTCAGAAGAACATATTCAGGGAAAAAGTAGTAAACAGTAACCTAAAAACATTTTCTCACTGAGAGATTTAATATAGAAATTGAATGTTAATGACAGTGTTGTACGTATACTTTGAAGCTTTTTTAATTTTTTTAAATTTTTGTTTTTATGTTTTTTTAATTTTTTTTTGTATTTTTTCATTAATATTTTACTAAATACTAAACTTGATTCTACTATATACAAAACCAAAATAAATTTCAACACAAGACAATATCCGTTACATAATGATTAGTTTAACTTCATTTTTGAAAGCCTCCCTGCTTTTATTGTAAAAATCATAGCTACTGAAATAACGGTTAAAATCGCTGCATAATCTGTACAAAGGAGCTCTTTAAACTGCGTTAGTTCGACACTTAGTCAAGGCAAATACATATGACGATCTAGACGTGATACGTGGGACTCGAAATTTTATTTGAGCTACAAGCTCTGGACAATCTACATCAGATAGACAAATATTTCTCAAGCTCATCGCATCAAGGAACAAACGTCTATTTTCCAGCCTCGAAATTTTAAGATATGACAAACGATCAAGATAGGGGCGTTGTTTCAATTTCAGTCGGTAGAAGAGATTCGCATAATATGGATTCCAGACCGGAGATGCGTATTCGAGTTGAGACTTTACTAGTGCTTGATAAAGCGTCAAATACGTAGAAAACAACTTAAATTTCTTCGTGGTCCGGTACAAAAATCCTACCATTTGATAAGCTTTATTAGTCATCATTTGAATATGTTGGTCAAACAATAATTTAGAGTCAAATATAACCCCGAGATATTTGATATTACTCACTCTATTCAGGATTTGATTAGAAAGAGTATAATAATGTTTGATTTGAAGTCTCTTTCTTGAGAATGTTATTACTTTACATTTATCGGTTGCAAGCGTTAGCCTATTTAAAGAACAATATAATGTGAAGCGGTTAATATCATCTTGAAGTAGCACACAATCCCTACGACTGTTTATTTTTTTTATATATTTTTAAGTCATCCGCATATAACAATATTGAGCTATTAAGAAAACACTTATTTATATCGCATATATATAGAATGAAAAGAAATGGTCCTAAAATGGAGCCCTGCGGAACACCGGAAGTGATAACACCCGATGGAGAGGAGTAACCGTTGAGCGTAACTGATTGACGCCTACATTTCAAATATGAGGAAAACCATCGAACAGATTTCCCTTAATGCCGTTGAAGTTTAGTTTAGTAGTAGTAAGTAAAATCAGGTGGTCAACTTTGTCAAAAGCTTTTCGAAAATCGGTATAAATACTATCAACCGAAGCACCCTGGTCTAAAGCTTGAAAAATGAAGTTCGAATAAATTAGAAACCGTAGTTCTTGATTTTACAAAGCCATGTTGGCTAAGAGGAATGTTAGATTTTAAAATTGGATAAAAATTATCATGAATTAATCGTTCGAATATTTTTGCGATACAAGGTAAAATAGAAATAGGCCTATAGTTTTCAATATTATCCTTACCACCTGATTTATGAATTGGTGTGATATGAGCTGTCTTCCAAATGTGAGGAACGTATCCTTCCACAAGACTCTTGTTAAAAATAATAGTGAGAGGTATGTACAATGCATCAGAGACGTTTTTAAGAAAGAAGGGAGTAATTCTGCCCGGACCAGCTCCTTTATTAACATCCACCGATTTTAAAGCTATTTTAACTTCATCACACGACAATACAATATTTGAGATACATGTATTATTTTTATCAACACATTCTGTTAATTTATTAATCAGATCAGCATCATATGCGAGGTCAGATGTAGGTTCAAAAACAGATAAGAAATAGTCAGAAAACATTTTGCAAATTGTATCGGGATTACTAGAAAGTTGATCACGCAGTTTCATCAAAGAAGGATAACCATTACTGCTATTTTTTAAGTTGTGAGTGAACTTCCAAAACGATTTAATGTTATAAGTGGTTGTTTGCTCAATGTGAGAGATATATTTATCGTGACAACTTGTGATCAGTTTTTTGCGTTAGCGCGAGCCCAAGAAAATTTATCATAATCAGATTTACTACCGTAAATTTTCCAACGTTTCCAATATTTATGTTTTTTATTCAATTGGGTTTTTAACTCTTTAGAAAACCAAGTGGGATATTTTTGCGATTTGAATTTATGTAGAGGTACATGGGTATCTAAGATTCGGTACAAATTTGTGTAAAAGAAATCTGCAGCTTGCTGTGTGCTCAGCCCATTTAAGCGGTGACTCCAATCAACATTTGCAAGCTCTTCATTTATGAGTGAATAGTTTACTTTTTTGAAGTTGTATTTCCTTATATTTTTATTATTACTTATCTTATGTAGGGTTTGCGATATGCTGAACTCACATATAAATGGCGGATGCAGTGGATCAACGTTGACGAGTGGTGAAAAACACTCAGAAACGTTGCAATGTGAGTTGGCCAATACTAAATCAAGTAATCGGTTATTAACATTATGGATTAAGTTATATTGTTTAAGATCTAGTTACGATATTATATTTTTTATATAGTGTGGCATGATAGTGGCGCTACTTTCTAAGATTTGATTACTATTAGGACACCAATCAATGTTAGGTAGATTATAGTCCCCTATGAGTATGAACTTATGATTTACGAAGTTAGAAGCTATGCTGTATAATTTGTTAAAATATGTGTCATAAGTACCCGGACTTGAGAGTGGGGGAATGTAGCAAGCTGCAAGTATGACATCATGATCTACCAAGGGCAGTACAAGTATGATCTCTTCTAAAGATGGACTCTCCCAATCATATTGCCTTAAAGAGCAGATACTCTTTTTAATCGCAATTAAAACCCCGCCACCATCACTTTTAGCAGATGTGGAAGAACATCAAGCTTTCCTATAAAGATAATATCTATCATCAACTAGTTCATCATCCCATAAACCAGCCCTAAGCCAAGTTTCAGTTAAAATGACAACATCATAATTACTGATTAGTAGATTTAATCGCAGGTCAGAAAGCTTATTTCTAATACTTCGACAATTTTGATAATATATTTTTAAGGAATTCATTGGGTTAATCATAAACAAAGAGACAAATAAAATTTATACCAGACGCAGCTAATTTCCGTAGATTAATTTTCAAAAAACAATGATTAAAGAGATTTGACGAATAGAAAATAATAAGCGTTAAAGAGGGGTTAGCTAGTAAGTAAAATAAATTTGAAATATTGTATTGCGTTGAATCGTTGTAATCATTTTCAATAAAAAGACTAGGAGTACGATAGAAAGAGAGTACTTTACATAAATTTAAGCATAAACAAAAACAGGCAAACTCTTCAGACAGTCAAACAGTTTTTTCAATATCCGTTTCATCTGTTATGTGTAATGTCTTCGATGTATCCGTTTTGCGAGCAAAAATCTGAGCGTCTTTCACCCACACATATTTAAAGCCTCTATTTCTAGCATGCAGCCGCACTCGACTATATAAAATTTTGTTCCTAAGCGTAAGGTGTTCATTTATGTAGAACTGCTTTGGTGGTGTCGAGTCAATATCCAAACTGTCTGTGCTGAGTTGACGCCGAACTCCAGCGCCATGCAATAAGTCGTCTCTAAGCCGCCGCGTAGTGAGCTGCAGCACAATGTTTCGTGGGCGAGCTGGTGTAGTAGCAGATGCTGATGCGACTCGATGCACAGATCGGATGCTTTCCAATGGGATCTGCACATTCAACATTCTGCCAATGCTTTGAACTATGTTCACCAAGTTCTCAGTTTTTGTTTTCTTCGGGGAAATTCTGAATTTCCACATTACAACATCTGCTTGCCTGATCAATATCATTGAGCTTCTTGTTTATAGAGGATAGCTCTGTACGTAGGTGTGTGTTTTCTATTTTAAGCTCAGATACAATGTTTGTGGTATCGTCTGAAGAAGTCACTATTGCTTCCAAGCATTCAATCCTATGCTCCTAACTGCAAATACGTTGCGACAGTGATTTCAACTCTGTGAGGATGGGGGACATTGAACTAGAAACTTCAGTTTTAAAGCTGTTGAATTATATGCACGGATTTGAATTCACGAGTTCAGAGCCACAAATTCAAAAGTTAACATTAACTCCCACAACACAATTTAATACCCGTGAAAAGAAAATTACAAACTTAGAATTTCTGTAAACACTGAAAATATTTTTCCTTTTTGATCCTTCTTACCAGTGAAGGAATTTTCCGATAATAGTGAACGATATATGAGGAAAGACGACAAATTTGTAAATTCTAAAATGCTAAAAGTGTCCTTTCGTCCTTCGGACTAATAAAATGACTTTCAGCATACGTGTCTAAGAGAAGCAATTTCAACAGAGTACCAAAGAGATTCTACAATTTGCGCTTCACTTTGGACCGTTTTCTCAAAACTCGATGAGACTTTTCACTTTCGCTTAATATAAATTATTTTGAGAGCAATTAAATATGGTCAAAATTCTTCTAAAGATATGATACTTGACTTACATGATCATTATCAATATCGATTCCATAGGGATAATCTTCTCAGATGCTGGATCATGATTGGATGCAAGGTATAGGTTCCGCTGGTGGCTGCTGTAGCTTTTCCAAGGAGGCAACCTTTCTCCGATATCCCGTTTATCCTTGCTGGTTTACTAGGGCACCTTCCTTGTGAACGCACACACGCGTTGATTGGTTATCGCTTGCGTAGATCGTTGATAGCACGGAGGTTCGCGACACTTTGTCACTTTGAACTGGTTTCCGATCGCGATTAACTTTTTATCGATTTACTTTTAACCGAACTAGTCAACGAATCCTCTGTGCTTTGCAACCTCACGTGGGGTGCCAGTTAATAATATATTCCAATATTAAAAAATATATTTAAGGGCCTTCAGACTCGTCTTAACTCATCGAACAATTAAATCGAACTGACTTAATGCTAATTACACAAATGATAACTAAAGCTAATTGTAATTGAAGACTTTCCGGTAAAAGACTGCAGCAGATGCAAGATCAGCATTCACCTGGAAATCGAATAGAAATTTCCATCGATTTTCGCAACGTAAGCAACTCTTGGCAGATAAGTTGAGTATGGGTTGCTTAACTTATATACTAAAGACACACATTGTGACTCAGTGTAATTAATGTAACTGAAATTATTTTGAGTCAATAATGCATGTAAGAAATTATGCTAAAGTGTAGTGAATTGGGTGTTTTCAATATAAGTCCGTGAAGGACTGCAGCGATGGTCTGCTGCCTCGGCAGAGGAAGATGGAGGTATCTGCCGAGAATGCCCTCGTCCGGAGACGCGTGAATGCGCTGGCAGGCTAGCATTGCGGTGTCGTGGGGCGGGTTCATTTTCCCGGCACGAGGACCCACTACAAAAAAAATTTCGCATTCACGAATTGCTTTCAGGTCAAAAAAGGCGACCGAAGTCGCAAAAATAGTAGATAACCTCACCGAAGGAGAAGTACTTGTTACAAGAACAAGTGAAACCTGAGAAGAAAGGCGAACTTGGGGTGACCTCGTCGTTACCCAACGAAGTTCATGGCCCACAAATGAAAGAGGGGCAACCGGGTGGTGGTGGAGCCCCTTCATACCCACCCAACCGGAATAAATCCATTGATAACTTGTTTAAGTGGCCAGGTATTCCTCTTCTGAGTGGAAAACTCATACAACTTGAATTTTATGAACCTTCCCATCAGAAGGGGAGTACCCCGGTGACCAATTTATGTCATAGAATTATACAATTGGATTGCATAAATCTATGCCATAAAAAGGCACTCTGCTTGGGCCAGTCAACCCATAATGTCACCTGAAACAGAAAAAGGAATTATTAAGTACCCGATGGCTGGCTCATCTTTTGAGGTGGAAGCCTGCCACCGTACCGGGTCCTATACTCGGTTAGAGAAATCGGAAGGGAAAGACCCATGGTTCATTTAATTCATCATTTTATTTATTTACTTTTACTTTGTTTTGTTTCATCTTTTCATCGTTTCTATTTAATTACTTAAACTGTAAGAGATAAGAGAAAAAAAATCACTAAAAAATGCTAGTAAGGTAATAAGAACTATTGAAAAAAAACTATTAAAACATTTGTAACATTAGTAGTTATAATTGCTATTTTAAATTGAATGTGTAAGATATTTGTTGGCTTACACTGCGTTTAGCGTTTGACATTCACAATTTCAATTTATCTGTGTAGAATTCGTTAACATTCTTCATATCTCTATTGTGTAAAATTAAGGTAGAAACCTTGGTGAAGGCAAAAAAGAAACAATATTTGATTTGTTACTAGTTTTATCTCATTGCACGATTTGACTTATTTTGAATTATCGTTTACAGAAATAGGATTTTGGTATGCGAGATACGCCAATTATAATGAATGTACGTGTATGCTCTTTCTGTAGTAGTTGTAATAGCTTTTCCGAAGCTCTGTGCTAGTAGTATTGTGGTATGATTAACTTAGTATATATTATAAATAACAAAATTAATTATTATATAATTAGGCAACCAAAAAGGGACTCACCGCATGTTCCGTCGAGCGCTCGATGGGTGCAGGTATTTTCTTCTACCAACGTAGAACAGCTGGTTGTTTTACTCGTACCTAAAAATCAATCACACACAATCACAACAGTACTAATTAATAATCTTAACTCAAAAGGTGTTTAGTATGGAATTTGCAAGATAAAGCGACTCAATATCTTTCTTCAGAGATGGTGCATAGTACAAAAAAAGTGAGAACCATTCAAAAGTCCATATAAGATACGATTTTCGGCGAATGTTTATCGGGACTTTCCTTCTGCATTCAATAATTTTAATTTGGTGTATCTAATCTTACACTCGCGATTCCTACATCTTCATGGTCATGATTGTCGCGCCTTACAGTTGCGTTTTTCATTCAATGAAAATTAATTGCTTACACACGCGACTCTCTGAAGCGAGCTATAAAGACTTTCTTCCGGCAATTCTCAAACAATTCATGAATTGAACATCCACTTCATTTACACGCTTGTATGGAAAACATCCAAAGTCATAACTATTCAGATGAAACACTCTAGTTTTATAACAATGTAGATGACAATGAGGCACTTTTGACAATCTGATTGGCGAAAAACTAGCTTGAACTTGTCACATTTTTAATCCCGAAGAGAAATCCGAATAAATCGACTGCTGTTTTTGTTTTGCTGCTATCGATGACGACTGGTGTTTTTGTTTTCCTATATGTGTGCTCTGTTGCCAGATTCCCCGCGTCTATGCTACGTCGTTGCGATATTTCGACGGTTGTCGCTGACTTGTATGCTGGCGCTCCGCAATAACGAATATCATGTGAATTCACCGATTTTTACTAAGTCACTCGCGTCTTCTCCCTCCTTGCGAACGATTTTGCTGTCGTTTTCGTTCAATCGAGTCGACGTCAAGAAATCTATTGTAGTACAGCAGCAAGATGGTGGCGCTAGACTTATCGTCGCGAATTTTATATGTTGTCTATTCTTCCACAGCACTAAATGTAATCACTCGATGTTCGTCTGGGCAGATTCCACACTCAAGATTGATTTTCGCATTTTTCACCCCACTCCAAATCTCTAAATGGTTCAAGAAAATCACTTGCAATTTGCACAATATTTCCAAGCAATTTTAAGGCATTCACTACTAGCGCTTGCACAAGATTTTCAATTTCTTTGTGCTTTCTACTCCGCACACTTAAATAAAGCTACATGTCAACTTGCACTCGATGTTTTTCTTTCTTCCAGGCTCCGGTGGAAAATCACAACAGTGAAAGGCATTCAACCGAATTGTTCCGCACAGCTTGGACCACGATTCAACTCTTCCACAACTCAGTTTAGCAACAAAACATTATTTTGACCGTATGTCGCGGGAGTTACATGCACAGAAACCCTTACCGGCTAACAACCCCACATCCGCCATAGACAGCTAAGATCATCTTCACATTTCACATAACTTTAAATTCCCAGACTCTTGTTTGCGCTAAATTCATATTACACATATTTTGTCTTTCCCACACTTTGCTCGTTGAATAAAATCATAGTTCATATTACCAACACGTTCCCGCAAAATTGCACTTTTCGAAAAAGCAAATAATAAATTTTAATGAAATGTACTTTCAGTCTGTAATTGGCGTTATTAAAATCGAGTCGAAATATCAAAATCTGAGTTTCATTTATTTTTTTTCTTAACATAAAGTCTATTAGACTTAATTGGCGCAGTCGGGTCTAAGGCGGCGGCGGATAGAAAATTTCAATTACATCCGACGGTTAATCGGAAAATAATAGTTCGAAAGATCTACCGAAAACATTAAAGTTATCGAAAGTAGAAAACTAGTGAACTTGTGGTCTATTGTAGTGCATCCGACGGATTTTCGGGAAGAACCAGCTCGACGGAAAATCGAACAAATGTTCTAAGTGCTACAAGTGCCGCGAAAGTTTAAGAAAATTTCTAGCGCTTCTGTGACGGAACATTCGGACTCGAACATTCAGAACTAGTGGTACGACGGTTTATCGAACCCGAGTCGAAAAATACCAAAATGAGGATAATCATCATCTTCTGGTAAGTCGAGATTTTGTTTCCTATGCCACCGATCCCTAGAAAGAAATCCGCCTCCAGCCCTTACACTATTCTCCCAAGTAGATTTAGAAATTCAAACCTTATGAATGAAGAACTAGAAATTATTTCAGAGAATTTAATTAGTGAAACAGGTGAAAATCTAGTGCGTGTTGATATTGCTTCCGATAGTTGCATTGATAATAATTCAGTGAATAGTGCTCTTGCAAATAATTCTTGTAACAATTTAAACCCTAATATGGCTGAGCCCGGTAACCAAACTATTACGGTGACGACTACCGACATTTTTAATTCTCTTAGAGTTCCCGACGCGATCAAGGACTTACCAAGATTTGACGGGAATCCTCGACTTTTATTTGATTTCCTCGACAATGTTGACGAAATCCTCAATCTCATCAGTGTGACAAGTGGTACAGGTTACGGCCAACTCCTTCTGAGAGCCATAAGAAATAAAGTTGTGGGTGAAGCCAATGAGGTTTTGAACATGTATGGTACGCCTCTAGATTGGGATAAAATCAAAGAAAATTTGATTCTTCATTATTCAGATAAGAGAAATGAAACCTCTCTTATCAGAGACCTTCACGGTCTACGCCAAGGCAATGACTCAGTACAGAAGTTTTACAGTGAAATCGTCGAAATACTCTCAAGTATGAACAACCATGTAAATATACATGAAAAAGATGCCAACGTAATAGCGGCAAAGAAATCGTTATTTTCGGAAATGTGTTTGAACCGATTTCTATCTGGACTTAAAGAGCCACTAGGCTCTACTATCCGCGCTATGAAACCGGAATCCCTAGCTGGAGCGTACGCTTACTGTATTAAAGAACAGAATATATTTTATACTAATTCTAACTCGGATCGACAATTTCTACACATAAACCATTTAAAACCACGCCCTCAGAATACAGACCTAGTACCAAAACTTAAACTACCACAACTAATTCCCCAAACAAATAGTAACACTAAATTTCCTATGATTCAACCACTTAATCTGTTATCACAAAACCGTTTTTTCCAAGCCCTTATCCACAGCGTTTTAATCAACAACCACTATTTGGGCATCCAGTCAACAACCTAACGGGGCTTCAAAGATACCCGGCTACAAATCCAAATTTTAACCACGGGCCAAACTTCGGACTAAATAATCAAAGGCCAAACTTATTCCCCAATAATTTCAATTTCCAGCAAAATCAAAATGTATTCAATAGGCCGAATAACCAGCCACTAAACAAGCCTGAACCTATGGATATTTCTGGCACAATTAGAAGAAATCAAACCCAGCCTTACCCTCAAAAGAATAATTACTTTAGACCTCATCAAACAGCCCCAAGATACACGGTTAAGGAACTATTTAACGTATCAGAACAGAACAACCCAGACTACAACGAATATACCCAAGACGAAACTGAACCTCAAAACACTACCCTGATGCAAAATCCCCAATATGTGGACTACATAGACAATATACAAGAAAGTTATAACGAACCCCTTAATTATTACATCCCTTATGATTTGAACTACACCCAAAATGAAAACCCACCAAACATAGAAATAGATGACGAAAATTTTCAATCGAGTGCCTCAACAAGCCAATCGGGTACTTAGACATAAACAAACACGGTAATACACTCCCTTATATTCAAATTTCTTCCCCTTTTGGACGGCCACTAAAATTTTTGATCGATACCGGTGCTTCCTCCTCATTCATTAATCCCGAGTATGTAGACCCACGTGATATTAAAGTGACGAAACCTATCTCAATAACAACAATCTTTAGCAGACATTAAGTAAAGGATGAAATCACCCTTCCTAACTTCATAGAATTTAATCACCCAGGTAAAACAAGATTTTTAATTTTCAAATTCCATGGCTATTTTGATGGGCTACTTGGAGTCGACGCATTAACCAAATTAGGGGCAAAAGTTGACTTAGCAAATAAATTATTAATAACCAGTAATGCATCAATCCCGTTAAATTTCAAACCCAACTTTATGTCTGCAAAATATGTCATACCCCCACTATCGAAACTTATCACTAAGCTACCTGTAGATGTACAGAGTGGAGACATTTTTATTAAAACCATCCAAATCACCCCAGAAATATTAGTCTCCGAAGGTATTTACCGAGCTATCGATTGGTATGCCCCGATCGAAGTAAACAATATATCCAAAACTGAAAAGGTACTTTTCATCGAGCAACCATTAATGGCTGAAAGTATTTCAGATAAATATGAACAAATAAATATCGTCGAGATAACCTTTGAACAAAACCCACCTATCGAGGACATAAGAGATATCATCGAACTATTACGCACATCCCATCTTAACATTGAGGAAAAGAAACTATTACTCAAAATCTGTCGTCAGTACGATGACATTTTCTTAAAAAACGACCAGGATCTAACATTTACCAACCAAGTTAAGCATCGAATTAGAACCACGGATGACATCCCTATTTATACAAAATCGTATAGATACCCTTACGTACACAAACAGGAAGTCCGTAAACAAATAGAGGACATGCTGAAACAAGAAATTATTCGGCCGAGCTACTCCCCATGGAGCTCTCCTGTATGGATTGTGCCGAAGAAGCAGGATGCAAGTGGTAAACAAAAGTGGAGATTGGTAATCGATTACAGAAAACTCAACGAGAAAACGATTACCGATAGATACCCACTCCCTAACATAAACGAAATTTTAGATAAACTAGGCAAGTCGATGTATTTCTCAACGCTAGACCTTGCTTCTGGATTTCACCAGATAGAAATGGACACCCGAGACATTCCAAAAACAGCGTTCACAGTAGAGGGTGGACATTACGAATACGTCCGAATGCCTTTTGGGCTAAAGAATGCCCCCGCAACCTTTCAACGCGTCATGGACAACGTGTTGAAGGATCTCCAAGGAAAAATCTGTCTTGTCTATCTAGACGACATCATAATCTTTTCTACTTCCCTGCAGGAGCACGGTGAAAATTTAAGAAAGGTATTTCAAAAATTGCGAGAAGCGAATCTGAAAGTGCAACTTGATAAATCAGAATTCATGAAAAAAGAAATAGCCTTTCTTGGTCACATCGTAACAACCCACGGCATAAAGCCGAACCCGGAAAAGGTCCAAGCAATAATAGATTATCCTATACCAAGGACTCAAAAGGAGATAAAATCATTCCTTGGTCTCCTAGGATACTACCGTAAGTTCATCAAGGACTTCGCGAAACTCACAAAACCATTGACGGAATGTTTGAAAAAGGGACGCACCATTGATCTGAACGATTGCTACGTAAGAGCTTTTCGGGACTGCAAGGACCTCCTTATGAACGACCCCATATTACAACATCCTGATTTCAGCAAACCCTTTGTGTTAACGACGGATGCCAGCAACTTCGCAATTGGTGCCATTTTGTCGCAAGGCCCCATTGGCAGTGACCGGCCAATTTGCTTTGCCAGCAGGACGCTCACAGACTCGGAGATCAACTACTCCACTATTGAAAAAGAGTTGTTGGCTATTGTATGGGCGACAAAGTACTTTCGACCATATCTGTTCGGTAGGAAGTTCACGATCTTGACTGACCATAAACCACTTACGTGGATGATGAGCCTGAAGGACCCCAACTCGAGGTTGATTCGTTGGCGACTTAAACTCGAAGAGTTCGATTATGATGTCCATTATAAAAAAGGAAGCCAAAACAGCAACGCTGATGCCCTAAGTAGAATAAAAACATCAAAAACTATAACACCCATAAGCAAGACCGAAATAAATACTAACGAAAATACAACCACGCCCTCAAACATTTCAGCCCAAAGCACCTGTGGCACCACGATACATTCGGCAGAAGAAAATTTAAGCACAGGTATTCCAATCTCCGAAAGGCCCCTCAATGAATTCACTCTGCAACTAATCTTGGAAAGGTCAGACGGACGACCACAAACTACAGTTGAAACACCCTTCAGAAACAAACAAAGACGAATAATCAAAATGCAAGATTTTTCCGAGCCAACCTTAACCGAAATTTTCAAGAAATACATTCCCCCTAACAAAGTGACCGCAATATTTTCTTCCGATGACATCTTTAAAATTATCCAAGAAATATACTCCAAACACTTTTCTCAATCCGGATGCTATAAACTAGTCAGATGCACTGAAAAACTCCGGGAAATTACTGAGAACGACGACCAAGATGCCCTCATCAACAGCTACCATCTAAACAATAATCATCGTGGTATCAACGAAACGTTGGGGCACCTTAAAAGAGACTATTACTTTCCTTTCATGAAAAATAAAATCTCTCAAATTATAAACAACTGTGAGAAGTGCCAAATCCTAAAATATGACCGGAACCCCCAGAAGCCAAAATTTCAAACACCCGAAACCACCAACAAACCTTTAGACATCCTTCACATTGATATTTACACAATAAATAGACAATACATCTTGACAATAATTGACAAGTTTTCGAAATTCGCCGCAGCATACACCCTTCCCGCACGGAACAGTCTCTCCATAACCAAATCGCTAAAACACTACATCAGCCTACACGGTATTCCTCAAACTTTAATAACAGTAGTGACTGACCAAGGAACTGAGTTTACTTCATCCCTCTTTAAGGAATTCTGCACACAGTACGGTATCAACCATTCAGTTACCTCCTTTCAACAAACAACAAGTAATGCCCCTGTTGAAAGATTGCACTCCACACTAACCGAAATCTACAGAATAGTCCACGATAAACATAAAGATAAGGACCCAGTAGATATACTAAATGAAATAATTATCACCTACAACAATTCCATTCACTCTTCCACGAAACACACCCCTTATGAATTATTTTATGGTAGGACATATAAGTTTAATAAAAATATAACGCACAATAGCACCCATGAGTACTTAGAAAAGCTGAGAGAATTTCAATCTAAGCTACACCCCGAAATAAAACAGTTATTAGAAGAACAAGTCACTAAACGCAATGAGAAACTTAATTCCACTAGAGAAGACCCCGAAGAATGTCATGAAGGATCAATAGTTTATAGAAAAGAATGTCGACGTAATAAGATCACTCCTAGATTCTCGAAACATAAAGTCAAAGAAAATAAGCATATAACCATAATCTCAGATAAGAACCAAAAACTCCATAAATCCAAAATAAAAAGGAAACGTAAATTTCAGGTTAGCACTAACAACACAAGGACAAATAATGGACATACAGGACCTAACGAATAGCAACGGAGCCTTACCCATCAAACTAGGAAACGCACGACTAATCACCTCTTATAGTACTTTGATACACATAGTACGACTGAAAAACTACGAGGAAAACATCGAACGTATACAAGAGACACTCACAGCATTTACAAACATAACGCAACTCAACCCTTCCGTAAAAATCACAAAAGCTAAACTTACAGAAGTTCACCATAAACTGTTAAATATTATGCCCAACAAACGAACGAAAAGAGGACTGATCAACGGACTCGGTACAATAATAAAAACAATAACAGGCAATTTAGACAATAATGACGCTATCCACATCAACAACGAGATCAACAAAATCCTGAATAAAGAAAACGACATGAAAAATGAACTAAACCAACAAACTAGATTAAACGAACAGATGATTAAGAGATTTGACAATATAACAGACCATATCAACCAACAACAGACGGCTATTACCGAGTACCTCAGCTATATTAATCGAAATTCCATCAATCAAATCCTAAAAGAAAACGAAAACTTGAAATACATACAATACTTAAATCAAATTAATTATAATATTGATTTACTTAACGATCATATCACTGGAATATCAGAAGCAATTATCTTTGCAAGATTAAATCTTATCTCGAGACTAATACTTAACCCAAATGAACTATCCGAAATACATTCAATTTTCGAAAACCAACAAGTAAGATTAAAATCAAATGAACACATCTACGAAATGCTAGGTCTACAGGCCTTTTCTAACGATTCAAATATCATCTTCAATGTCCGAATCCCTATCATCTCAAAAGAAAATTACTCCTTTTACCATGTCATACCGCTTCCGATCCTTAAAACAAAAACTATCATTACCAAACCCTATACCCTTCTCGATCCTAACCATATACAAAATCTCGACGATAAATGCCAGAACATCGAAGGAATATACTACTGCCATCAATCAACGCTTTGGAAGAAAATAGAAGAGAACAATTGTGTCGCAAACATCATAAACAACAAACCAGCCCATTGCGAACTACACGACCGGGAATTCGAGACGGAAATCTTCGAACCGGAACCAAACCACCTCCTGTTTTTAAACGTCCCCACCATCACCATCACAACTACCTGTGGTCAAAAGGAAGTGAAAATCGAAGGAACTATTCTCATACGATTCAACAACTGTGAAATCAATGCAAATGGCATCAACTACACAGCTAAACAGCTAACCTACTGGGATGAAATTCACATCATCTCAACCCTGTTCTCCGAGGTAAGCTTTACGTCAAGCAGTACCCGCAGCATCCAACTTGATGAATTGAAAAAGTACCAATTCATCAGGAAGAACCCCACAATCATCCAAAATTACATTGAGCAGAAGGAATTCTACACCGTACTTACCATCATCTCGAGCCTAATCATCATCATCTTCATTGCATATGCACTATTTCGGCAGACATCTAACAGGCATCACATACAACAGGATATCCCATCAGTCATAGCTCCTGCCAACGAACCTGCAAGGATCCAGTTCCTTTGGCCGTCGCCATTAACTAAGGGGGGAGGAGTTACATGCACAGAAACCCTTACCGGCTAACAACCCCACATCCGCCATAGACAGCTAAGATCATCTTCACATTTCACATAACTTTAAATTCCCAGACTCTTGTTTGCGCTAAATTCATATTACACATATTTTGTCTTTCCCACACTTTGCTCGTTGAATAAAATCATAGTTCATATTACCAACACGTTCCCGCAAAATTGCACTTTTCGAAAATGCAAATAATAAATTTTAATGAAATGTACTTTCAGTCTGTAATTGGCGTTATTAAAATCGAGTCGAAATATCAAAATCTGAGTTTCATTTATTTTTTTTCTTAACATAAAGTCTATTAGACTTAATTCGGGCAGATCGTAAAACGACGACTCCCGGTAAAATCCGTTCAAGTGACAGCAGCAACTCAACCATGGTATTAAAATCTCAAATAATTCCTCTCAAAATCTCTTCGAACCGTTGCTGTTTGCAACATAGCAGCAACTCCCCGTTCAAGCCAACCGCCTAGCAACTTGTCTTTCTTCTATTTCCCGTTCAATCATCCTTCCCACTCTCCACGGCATTCGAGTTATCAGAGAAATCATCGTCTGATTCTTGATCGTGGTCTTCAATTCTGAAATCACTATCCGATGAGCTTTCTTCTAAATCGAAATCTAGTAGTGTTTGTGTTGTAATTTTAGCTTCACCAAATTTTGTTTTTTTTTTGTTCTAAGTGGTGGTGCCATTTGCTTTGAATCGTATAATCGTTTTGCTGCGAACACTTTTTGCCTTAAGCTGATAAGTTACACTCAATATTTGCGAACAAATAAGCGAACCTGATGCAAGACACGTGAATCGATGACAGTGTGGACCGACAGTCCCAAAATCATTTAGACGGAGCTAAAATGTCACCATTTGACAGTTTCATAGTGATTCTCCAACCTACAGCCTCGACACCAACGTAATCGTTTGATTTGAGGGAAATAGGAAATGTTCATCAAACTGTGAACTACAATTCGTTTTTTTGAAACGTTTGAAATATTAAGCTATTAGAAGCGGCACTTAAAGAAGAAATAAATATTTATGAGCACAGATAAGGTTATGGCAACTTCTTTCCTTTTTAATGATTTTTGATAATAGAAAGGTGGCACTGGAAGCTTGGTCTTATGGGAAGTGCTTGATGCATGGTTTGAGAAGCAGTAGATTCTATAGCGTTCAGAACAGGGTTCTTGCCAAAACTGACGATAGATACAAGCCATATGGTAGCAATTTGCATATGTATTAGTCGGCCTACTATGGACAAGCTTCCGGTAGCTGTCACCCAACTGCGGCACTAGCAAATTCTTATATTTCGTCATATGCAGCAGGACTCGAACGCTTTTACTTCATCAACCCATTTTCCAGCTTTCGCACGTTCACGCATTATTTTCGGGATGAGTACTCCCTTCTCAATTACTACAAAAGTAGTGATCAGATTTTTGTGTATAAAATGAAGAGAAGTGATATTAAATTTAATGTTAATCAATATTTCGAGTGGTTGAATAAGCCAGCACCAAGGGATATTTTTGAACACGCAGATAGAGTTCCGTATCAGAAATAAGGTGATAAATCGGAACTAGTGCTTCCTACGTCAGTCAACTTATTCTGCTATACGGAAGCTCAACTCAGTCTATACCAGGCCCATTGACGAGCATCTCAATGATTGCCGTATAGACACATATTTTTGTGAGCCTGACGTGAGTTTTAACATGGATCGATTAGCGAAGAATCAATCAGAGTAGACAGAAAAACGTTGAAGTACGCCCAGGAAAAGTGAGTTAAAATAGAAGCTCTGTGGAATCAGTTCAATATGAGCGATGATCAAACACGTAAAGAATACGGCATCATCTATACTTTACTGAAGATTTACACAATCAGGCACTGAAGGTCTACGAAGTCGTGAGGCTGGAGTTGCTCCAGAAAATGAACGGTTTGAGGACGTGATCAGAAGATCATGGCTCTACATCACCCTTAGAAGATGACACCGATTGAGAAATTCGTAAAGTATCCGTATGTGTCTCAAGAAGCAGATGGCAATACAGGCATTAATGGAAAGAATTCAATTGAAAGATCAATCTTCGGAATATTATGAAGCTACGATCGAAAGGCGTCAGAATGACTGGGAAAACATTCAACAAAACAACGCGTTAATATAAAATCTCACTGATAGAGAATCAGAATGTGGGTACGACGAACACGAATTTAAATTCAAATAAATAACCAATCCGAATAATTTCACTTCGCGAACGATTTTTCTTCGTGCAGTTTGATTATATGCCACAATGACAATTCACATTTATGTTGTGACTAAGAACAAATTATTTTCTATAATTTACATGTTTTGTCTTCACATTTTACTCTTGAACACCATCTCTGGGTCCGAAACAACTTTGCTAATGACATGAACCGATGACTTCAATTATGCATCCATAATTTCCATAAGAAATCTATCTATCCAAAAGAGCGAGGGTTTCTTTCATAAGCGTACTATATTCGCCATTTTGCGGCAGCTTAAATAATTTTTCTGATGCTTTGCCCATTGAACATATTCAAATGAATTGCTCTTCTTAAAACTTTCGCGAATATCCGAAAAAAGCTGTAGTGTCTACGTCAATTTCAAATACATATATGTCGCCCACCATTATTATTGTTGTAATTCCATAGTATTGTTGTACTTCCATATAACTAAATTGGTTACATCTCACTTAACTTTGGTCTGATTTCAATGAAATTTTGTGAGCACAATGGCCTCAAGTTGATCTACATACAAAGAAAATTGATAAGTCATGCTATTATAAACAATTGCTTATGAAATCCTTGAAGCTACATGATTGAGTTGCTTATTTTAATATATTTTTCTGAAAAATTATTAGAGAAGGAAAATGTTAGAAGAAGGCGGTTTCGACGTGTGTACTAATTCTCATCGGGCCATCACTCTTATTAGATACACACCGGTGATGGCGACCACCATGCTTGGAGGTGATAGGGTTTTTTCTTCCTACTTATGCAAACTCCATATGTTTTTGTAACTACGAATTATGCTCAGCTTAAATTTCTTCATGTAAATACTTGTCTTTGCTAAACTTTAAATTGATCATTTCACCCATTTTACATCAATTTAATGTAAATCTATACGATAATTTTTTGCTTTACAGTGAACTTTCATTGCTTCGTGCTCATATCGGTCTCGTTTTTTGGGTGGCTCCGATAGCTTTTTAAATTACTTATGAAATTCTTTGAAGCTACATGATTGAAAAATAACTCTCTCACCTCTAAGCATGGTGGTCGCCATCACCGGTGTGTATCTAGTAAGAGTGATGGCCCGATAAGAATTAGTACACATGTCGAAACCACCTTCTAACATTTTTCTTTTCTAATAATTTTTTAGAAAAAATTATTAAAATAAGCAACTCAATCATGTAGCTTCTAAGAATTTCATAAGTAATTTAAAAAGCTATCGGAGCCATCCGAAAAATGAGATCGATATCCGCACGAAGCAATGAAAACTCACTGTACAGCAAAAAATTATCAAAAACCATAATAATGGATAAAATCAGTCCAGTGCAATGCAATGCTTGATTCGATTGATGGTGTGCCGACGCGGGTCAAAGATGCTGCCGACTATTCATTCATTTCGTAACTGACCACCAGGCGGGATTGCCGAGAAGTTGTTGAGAGGATGATGCTTCTATTCTAATGTCAGAAGTCATCGTGTTCGAACGTGTATTTACGAAGTTGTATAGTTGGTCGAACAAATAAATACGTGTTGTTATTATTGCATGTAGCCGTTAGTCATTTCAATTTTCGCTCGCTAAATTGGTGACCTCGACGCGAGTTAGAGTGCCAAACGAGTTTTTCGATGCCGATGATGGCGGCCGAGCCTCCACTGCCACTACCACCGCGGGCGTTGAAGCGAACGCCATCATGTGCAAATTGCCGCCCTTCTGGCATAGCAAACCGGGACTGTGGTTCACGCGTGTTGAGGCGCAGTTCCGCACCGGAAGGATTACCTCAGACTCAGCACGTTTCGACAAAATTGTGGCCGAATTGGACATGCCAATCCTGTCCCATGTCGCTGACATTGTGGAGGAGCCGCCCGAGTCGGGAAAGTATGATGCCCTGAAGCGAAGGCTGATGGCTGTGTTTGGCGTCACGGAGGAGGAAAGAACACGCCACGTGCTGTTCGAACTTGAAATGGAGGATCTGCGCCCGTCCCAGTTTTTGCGCCGCCTGCAATGCTCGGCTGGAAAATCCATACCGGATAACCTAATAAAGTCATTGTGGCTCCAACGGCTCCCCTCTAACATCCGCGCAATCCTGGCCGTCAGCGATAATTGTAGCCTCGAGGAGTTAGCGTCCGCCGCAGATCGTATAGCCAGTGTCGGCGCGCCCGACGCGGTATCTTGCGTCCAGAAAGACCCGGCCTCGCACCCGGCGGATGACAGCGAATTAATCCTTAAAGGCATCGACGAGTTAAGGACGGAGGTTAGCCACATTCAAGCGTCCTCACGACAATGCAGCTTTTCTGGTTGCAGCTCTTGTCATTCCTCATTTCGATTGGCTGCTCCACGTAGGAACATCGGCTGAATGTGTTATTATCATCGCCGTTTCGGCGCCGCGGCAAAGCAATGTCGGCCGCCATGTTCTTTTGTCTCCAAGCAAGCGGAAAACTCGTCGAGCCGCTAGTCCAGCAGGCGACAGCTGGTGGCTCCTCGAAAAGTCGCCTCGAAATTTTCGACCCAAACACAAGGTTCAGGTTCCTCGTTGACACAGGGGCTGACATCTCCGTCATCCCAGTTTCGCACCTGCGTCCAATGCAAGGCGCTTCGCCGTACAAGCTGTTTGCCGCGAATGGAACCGTAACCAGCACATATGGTGACAGAATTCTTTCGATTTCACTTGGTTTTCCACGCTCGTTCCGTTGGCGTTTCTGTGTCGCCAAGGTGTCGCGCCCAATATTAGGCGCCGATTTCCTCAGGCATTTTGGCCTGCTCATCGACCTCAAGAACCATAAGCTCGCGGACCCCGTAAATTGCACCAGTGTTTCTGGTAAGATCGGTTGTCATCAACAGATGTCCATTTCGACCGTCGCGGGAAATTCAACGTATTCGTCATTACTCAGGGAATTTCCGAGCCTTACCAACCCTGCAGCCGCCGCAACCACACCCGTGCATCATACTAAGCATTTTATTACAACCGTTGGCCCCCCGGTGGCGGACCGCCCACGTCGACTAAATCAGAGCAAGCTGCGAATAGCACGAGACGAATTCCAGTTCCTGCTTGATAGAGGATTTTGCCGGCCTTCCAAGAGTCCTTGGGCAAGTCCCCTGCATCTCGTCCCGAAGAAGGATGGTACTTGGCGTCCTTGCGGGGACTATCGTCGCCTCAACACTACTACGGTCCCGGATAAATATCCTATGAGGCACATCGAGGATACATCCATGAACTTGGATGGTATGCGCTATTTCTCAAAAGTTGATTTGTTGCGCGCGTTCCATCAAATTCCGATAGCGGAAGAAGACGTCCCAAAAACGGCGGTTACCACCCCCTTCGGACTGTTCGAGTTCACGGTGATGACGTTCGGTCTTCGTAACGCGGCGCAAACATTTCAGCGCTTCATGGACGAGGTGCTCCGGGGGCTCGATTTCTGCGTGTGTTATCTGGACGACATACTGGTCGCGTCGAGATCGGAGAAGGAGCACTTGCAGCATCTGCGACTGATATTCGAGCGGCTGTCAAAGTTTGGGATTGTGGTGAATGTTTCGAAGTGCGTGTTCGGAGTTAGAGAGGTGGAGTACCTGGGGCACATCGTAAGCGAAAAGGGCGTGCACCCCCCAGCATGTCGAGTAAATGCGATGCGGAATTTTAAAAAACCCGTCCATGTAAAGGATCTTCGGCGATTTCTGGGAGCACTGAATTTTTATCGGCGGTTTGTCCACGACGCCGCGGTACTTCAGGCCCCACTTAACAAACTGTGCGCAGGAAATAAAAAAGGAGGCAAAACTATGATCGAATGGACCCCGGATACTGAGGAAGCGTTTGCTAAATGCAAGAACAGCTTAGCTGACTGCGTCCTGCTCGTCCATTTTCAGGCCAGTGCACCTCTCAGACTAATGACCGACGATTCTGATTTGGCCGTAGGCGCAGTTTTGGAGCAGAAACAACATGGTCGGTGGCTCCCGTTGGCGTTCTTTCAGAGAAAGCTGTCGACGCCCGAGTCCAAATATAGCGTTTATGACCGCGAGTTGCTCGCTTTATATGCCAGCGTTCGTCATTTTCGGCACTATCTAGAGGGCTCTGTGTTTTTCGTCCTAACGGATCACAAACCGCTCATTTACGATTTCGCCCAATCTGCAAGCAAGGCCTCGCCGCGGCAACTCAGGCATCTCAATTACATATCGCAGTTCACCACGGACTTTCGCTTCATATCCGGCGCCAGTAACGAAGTCGCAGATGCTCTATCTCGGGTGGACACTATCAAGATGCCAACGCTCATCAGCGAGAACGAATTAGCTCAAGAGCAGGACCGGGATGTTGAGCTTCAGGAGCTACTCCGGAACAACAGCACCTCCCTAAAACTGGTGCATAGCCCCACGAGCTCTCTTCAGCGGTTGATTCGTGACGAATCTCTGGGTCGCCTAAGGCCCTTCGTTCCGCTGTCGCTGCGCAGAAAGGTTTTCGACATCTTCCACCAACTGGCGCATCCCAGTGCTCGCTCTACTCACAAAGCCATTGCGGAGAAGTTTGTCTGGCCGCACATATGAAGAGACGTCCGCGTCTGGGCTCGCTCGTGTATACCGTGCCAGCGTTCGAAGATTACTCGCCATCAGAAAAATCCAGTTCAGTCGTTTCCGGTGCCTGACGGTCGCTTCCAGCACATTCATGTGGACATTGTGGGACCACTCATCCCATCGCAGGGCTTCAAATACTGTCTTACGGTGATCGACCGTTTTGCTAGATGGCCGGAAGCTTTCCCCATCGCTGACCAGACGGCTAATACCGTGGCAAAAGCGTTATTTAACAACTGGATTACTCGCTTCGGTATATCTCGCCTCATCACGACAGATCAAGGCACTCAGTTTGAATCATCGCTATTCAAATCTCTTGCCGCTTTCATCGGAACCTCCAGGATTAGAACGTCACCGTACCACCCTGCGTCGAACGGAATCATCGAGCGATGGCACCGTACATTGAAAGCTGCCATTATGTGTCACGGCGGTGGCCCATCCGGGCCGGACGTTCTTCCCACGGTCTTACTTGGACTGCGCACTAGCTACAAGGAGGATATAGACGCATCCTGTGCGGTGCTGCTCTACGGTACCACGCTGTCAATTCCAGGGGAATTCATCAGCCCCCACACTGCAGCAGTAAGCCCGCACGAATTTCTCATTCATCTGCAGAAGTGTATGTCTGAGCTACGACCGGTTCAGGCGGCCCACCGAACGATCGAGCGGTTTTTGTTAATAAAAAGCTCAGTTCCTGCGCGTAGATGCAGCTCGTAAGCCACTGTCGCCACCTTATTCAGGCCCCACCGAGTTCTCCAGCGACTTTCAGATGTAATTTATAAAATCGACGTTAACGGGCGCCAAGTGAACGTGTCAACGGAGCGGTTGAAGCCAGCCTTCATGGAAATCGATCAAGACCAGGTTCCGACGACTAATTCACCTGTATTTGATGACACTCTGAGAACAATTCATCCGCCGAGGGTCACCGCACCAGCTAGAGCGCCTGTTTCGGGTTCATCTCAAGCATTTCTTCCGAGCCCGCCGCCACAGCAGCATTCTATTCCTGACGTGTTTCGCCTATCAGTAAATCAGCGGCCTACACCAATTAATCCTCCACCCGCCGGGACAATGACTTATCCACCGAGCAAGAACCGCGTCCGTAGATTTGTTTGACGTATCAGTCTCATTTGAATGACACTTGAGGGGGAGTACTGTGCCGACGCGGGTCAAAGTTGCTGCCGACTATTCATTCATTTCGTAACTGACCACCAGGCGGGATTGCCGAGAAGTTGTTGAGAGGATGATGCTTCTACTCTAATGCCAGAAGTCATCGTGTTCGAACGTGTATTTACTAAGTCGTATAGTTGGTCAAACAAATAAATACGTGTTGTTATTATTGCATGTAGCCGTTAGTCATTTCAATTTTCGCTCGCTAAAATGGCATTCGATACAATTCATTTGATAAATCCGATATAATCATACGCGCAGTCTTCAAGACATAAAGAAGACTTCAGCTTTTCAAGTATCAAGGCTTAAGAGTCTGCTCACGCAACTTGCAGCACAACACTTATCAAAAGCAAAGAAGAAATCTGATTTCGATGCTGGAGGACAGTTTCAGATTTGGATGCAGCAATTGCAGTACAGTTGAATGCAAAACGAATAGATCGGATGTTAAATATGCCATATGTCAAAGAAGAAGCCATGTGCGCAAGACAGACTAATTTTCAAAATTTCCATATATGAGAAGTCCAAAGCAGAGAATAATCACGTATCTATAAACCGATATAATTATTTCCGTGTCGCTCGCATTATCAACATTTGCCGGAATCGATGACTCAATACAGCAGTTTGAAATGAATTCCAAACCATTGGTAATTTACTGCCTCGAACTAATACAGCTACAGACATCCTCCTGGGCCTTACATCCCAGACATATAATGGTGCGACTGGGGTAGAGTGTTCGAATGTTGCTGATGATGAGCATTGGACATGCATCCATGATGCCGAGGACTATTGCCGTAGACAACAGCTGCCATTTTTGAAATGCAAATGATCTTAATGCTTTATTTTATTTTTTTACTCGCTTCTTCTATCTTCGGATTGAAGCATTGGCAGCGTGTGATATACATTGGATGTTTTATATTGTTTCAATGTTCAGCGGAAGAACATGTTTGATGAATTAATTTGTAGTCATTCATTGCTGGCATTCATTCTTGGTTTCGCAAAAATGTTGGATGATTTCCATTCCTTATCAAACCAGGTGTAAAGTGCTTCTAAGGATGTGGAAAATTATACCCATTAATACTTCCTTACAGACGCGCTCAATTCAAAAGTCATTATGCCGCACAACAACATAAAACCTTTTTTGGTTCATTTTAATTGACAAATCTATTATAACTAGGCAAAGAAAAAAATTTGCAAAACACAAAACTTTTGAAAGAATCAGCCAGCAAACTAAGTTAACTTTATAATAACTGTATTGTGGCTGCAAACATTGAAATCCTCCATAATGTAGAAGAATATCTTTGAATCACACCCACTTGTCACCTACTCAATCGAAACGAAAAAGGCAACACAAAACGTGACTACTTAAATCACCACGAAAATCTATCTCCCCTTCAAAGAACTCGAGTCTGTTGGCCGTATTTGTTATTTTATTGCCAATTTGGAACAATTTTGCAATCACTGCGAATAATTAAGCAGACGGACTAATTCAGAATTTAGCCGGTAAACGAGAAAACGTCAAATTAATATTTCCCGGGATTTAACAAATCACTGACACAATCACAACGAATGACGGACTGCTCGCGCTTCTGTTTTCTGTTCTCGTGGCGTCCACGCTGTACGTCGATTTCAAGCAGACTGCCACGATCCGTTCAAATCTCCACCCAATTTCTCTGCTGCACCTGTAAATCGTTATTATGTTAATAAAAAATAAAAAAAAGTAATAATAGATTGAAAATTTAAATCACAATAAAAATGAATATTATAAAGAATATCAATGCAAAGAAAAATTAACGTTTAATGTATAAAAAACAATATAAATTTATATTTATGATAAAAAATTTATATTGTTTTTCTTTCCAAATTTTGTAGTTTACAAAAATTTAAATTTAAGCAACGAAATTTTTCGAATCTGCAATTGAAATTTCGGAACAGTGTTATGTGGTTTTCGGGAAGTTGACTTCGGTGACTGCTCGATTAATATACTTAGTACACTCATCCAAACGTGGACTTGTTTCTGTAACTAAGGCACTTGAAATTTCATCGCCGCTTATAAATTCATAATACTCTGCGAATGGTGACGGCCAAACGCAAACTATAAACAACGCTAGCAAGGCGAAGCCCTTCACGTAAGTTGTATTGATCACCGCTTTCCTCGCCGAAGAAAGAATTCTAATGATACCCAGCATGCCATAGTTAATTTTCTTTATCATTTTATTTTTCTACGGAGCACAAATTCGTACTAACAAGATCAACTTGAAGTGGTGGCTACGTGGTATATTCTAGAACCACCTGATATAAGAATCAACTGCACTGTTACTTATATTTCCAAGCAACACAAAAACCTACTTGCACAGGGGATCACAAATTGTTTGCATCCGGGGATCGGCAAATATTGTAAATAATCACAACTAGCGTATAACGGAAAATTTAACATTGCACGCAATTGACTTTATACTTAAATCCAAATTGGACTTCTTAAGATTCGAGAACAACTGGCATCCGAACATATTTTCTATCGACCGGCCGTTATCCACACCTCGGCGACGTCAAATCGCGGCTTAGTGGCAAAGATCTGTCCTCCAACTTTATCAGCTGGTTGAGAAATTTGTATACGGGTGACAGATCTCTGCGGGGTATTGATGCGCGGGATCGGTGGTTGTTACAGCACATCCTCACACAAGTGCTTTGATGATGGCTTAGTTGAAAAATTTAAGTACGAATTGCTTGAACACCCATCGTATTCATTAGATTTGGCTCCCTTTGACTATTATCTTTTCAGGAATACGAAACAATTTCTTCGTCGAAAGCGTTTTTTGTCGAATGAAGAAGCTGTTGCGACTGTGGGACAGAGCTTCCGGAAAGTCATTACAAAGATGGTATAAAATTATTGAGAATCATTGGAATAAGTCTGTTGAAGTTGAGCGAGATTATATTGAATAAAAAAATTAATTTCGTTAAAAAATTCATATTCTTTCATTTTTGCTATCGACACTTTTGAACAAACCTGCAATTGATCAACTTACTCCATTTTTTCCTGATTTTCATGCTGATTTTAGGATCGTTGTGCAATATTTATTGTTGCTCTTATTTGGTGTGCAGTCAATGATTTAGATTTTCAACGAAAGCAAAAAGTTGCTTTTAATTGGAATAACGCTGTTCTTTGTTGTCAATTTCACTCTTTAACGACTGATGGCACCAAAAATTATTTTTACTTTCACGACATATTTTATCCTCTATTATATCACTCTCTCTTTAATTCTCGTTACAACTGTATAGCACTTTATTGCTGACATTGTAGCTTTTTAGGTCTTTGTAAAAAAAATTTTTACAAAGACGTACTAGTTTCACGACCTGTCCGTCCGTCTGTCCGTGTGTCACAGCTGATTTTCTCAGAAACTATAGAAGCTAGAATGCTCAAACTTTGTGAAAAGGTCAGAAGTGATGAGCTCTCCAAAGTTGAGGTCTTGCCAACATTTAAAAGTTTTTTAAGGGGGGTCTCGCCTTATAACGAATTAGCCCTTAAAATTTTTTTTTAACCAAAGGTAGTCAAGTGGGGTATCAAATGAAAGGTCTTGATTAGAACTTTGTAGAATCTGAAATAAAAATATCATTTTATGAATCCAGGGGTCCAGGGGAAGGCAAAATATACCAAAAATTTGTGTCAACCCCCTCTCGCGATTGGACACCTTTGAGCCGAAAAATCTGAAAATTATCACGAATGTGGGCCTTTATGAGTACAAGGGAAACAAGTTCACTCAACTTTGTTAATAATAGTATTGTTTGTAGATTTTACATTTTTGCCAATAAAATCCAAACGGTACCTTTAAACTTCTTGAAATTTTGCTCACAAAATTTAATTGCGATCGAATCATAATCGAGTGAGTTATAGCCATTTCAATTGTATGGATTTACAACAACAATAACTCGTATTTATGGCTGATACAGATTTCATGTTGACCTAGGCACTTTTATTTTCTTTCAATTTTCATGAAAATTTAAGGAATAGTGTCTAACTTGAATGTGTTCAATCGGTCGAGCATTCAGCAAAATCATTTAACCTGGATCAAAATGGCAGCTGCATTGTGCTTATGAAAGAAACTGTGCATCTTTTGCACAAATTTGAACGATTTCATATGTACTTATTGGATGAATAATACAAGTTATGGATTCACGCTATTAGAAAACTTGTTTCTAACCCTAGGATGTTTACAAAGACCTTCTGGTAGGAGCACTTTCCAGCTTACTCAACTTGTTTCACATAAAATCAATCTCCACTTCCTTCATCATCTGTTTATATACTAAGTTGAATGCAAGTCGAATTTGAAACTCCATTCATCATCTGGATCGAAGAAGACTCATCAGTGGTGCTTATTTTTTGCTAGCAATATTAAACTAAGTGTTGTGGTTACTTTGATTACTCTACCTGGCTCGAGATGTTTCGAAATTATTTTTAATCATGACTCGTAATAATTATTTTGGATAATAGAACTTTTTCATTTATTGCTGGATGTGTGTTGTTGTTCTTTTGAATGATGTGATTGTTTTCATTTTCGCAAACTATTTGCAAAAGCTGTTAGTTAAAAAGAAAAATCATGCCTTCTAAAATTTTCCAAAAACGAGTCTTAATAAAAATGTTTGCGTCATTAACTGGTGAGGTAATTTTCATTTACTAAAAGATTATACTGTTCTGGAATTCACTGCTCTTATATACGAGTATAACATCAAATATTGCATCAGTTTAAATGACACAAGGTATCGTATTAAAAAAACTGCCTCGGCTGATGACAATGATAAACAATTCACGCAAAATTTTGAAACTTTGACACAAATATTGTTCTCGGGCAAGGCCTTGTTTTTCTATGCCTCGAGATGCCATCAATAAGCAGGGATCCCTTCAGCCGAGCGGATGAAAGAAAGAAGGATTACTTCTTTACTGTTCCTATTTTTTCATTTTTTTTCAGAATAGTGTCACGGATACCCTTTGCAGTCTTCCATGCAGTCGTTAAAATACCACCCACACCGAGGTTTTAAGGTTAAAATAAAAATTTTAAAACAAAAATAAACAAAAAGAAAAAAAACCAAATGATCACATTAAAGAGAAAAAAAACATAGTCGAATAAAATAGAAAAGATAGATTTATAAAATATGTTCTTCGAGACGTGGAACATCTAAATGAATATCGAGTCGGATGCAAAGTGATACTCCCTCTTAACGTTTTCAACATGTTCCGAGCAACGTGGTAAATATGTAAGTCAGTAAACTTTATTGAGACTTTTTATGACTTGACATTAGAGAGTATGCTTAATGACTGTTTGACATTTGACAGTATATGGATGTCAAATAAACTTTGACGGTTAGAATACATATATGTATACTTATATTACATTAGTGTTTTTAGATATATAGACTTTGCCATTTGCTCTTATGGCTTGCGACTTGAATATTCTGACAAATATATACGTTAAAACTTAATCTAAATCCAACCCTAATATAAATTAAATCTATTCCAACATCTAACCTAAAACTATAAGCTGTTTAGTACAGCACTCGAATTCACATTTATATTTATCTTGTTTTTATTTTATTACACTTATGAACTAACTAAATTTACAAATATTTTGTTTAACCACGGTATGTATTTGGTTCGCATGAAACGTAAAACGCCCGTTTAATGGTAGTTACGGAATTAATGGGATCGTGGTGGTATTCAAGGATTTTAAAGAGACATAGGTAGTAGGGATTATTTGCAGTGGTAGGCTCCAAAAGTGCGCGAATACATCGAAGAGGGTGCTTCCGCCACTTCTCTAAGCGTATTTTAGTCATTGCTAACATGTAGTGGAGAATCGGTTCTTTCTCCGTATCTTGTAAGGATAGAGTTCCTGTAGTACTTCTTATTAGGCCGTTTGTATTTTGACAGGCATTTCCTTAGGATCTTCCTCTAGAAGATTTGGATTTCTTCGGAAGCAGTAAGTAATGATCGACCAAATAAGAGTTTTGTACATTAAGACTTTAACTTTTGGGCAGACTGATTTCGAAGAAAAGAGAGACGAAATAATAATCGCTTTACTGAGGATTTTCCTTGCGCGTCTATTCACCTTAAGTCGATTGTTAAAATGGACTCCAAGGTATTTGATATTTTCCTTACGAGGAATAATTTCACCAGCAATATGTGCTTGCACATTCCTACCTTGAGACCCGGCAAGGCGTTGCTCTCTCCCGCTGGCATTTCTGAAGCAGATCAGCTCAATCCTTCAGATATTGAATGATGTTGTGGACAGAGCACTGCAGCTTTATTTGGGCCATATCTGGGAGGCTCTGGGTGACAGTGAGGAGGATAACATCTGCATACATTTCTGTATCGATAGTCGAGCAGTTTGGACGTGGGATATCATGAAGGAAGAAGTTGAACAGGGCGGGACCGAGGAAAGAGCCTTGTGGGGCACCCAATTTGATAGGGATAGGATTTTAAATGAGGCTCCCCCGTTTAATTTGGGATGCTGTATCCGAAAGGAAGCTGTGTCCAAAAAATAAGGAGACATTTGAATTTAAACTGCGCGCGTCGAAGGATTTGGAGAATTATTTTTTTTAGGTTGTTAGTACTGTCAGTGACATCTATGTCAAATTCACATGTCAAAATATTCATTAGTGTTTGAGATACGCGTCAATTTTTGAAAGGCTAAAAGTGAGTTTTTTGTTTTTTGCAATGTCGAAATTTGTTGAACTTGCATTTAATTTTGTTTGCGGAATCAATTTTCTGCTGCGGATACATTGAGGATGGTGACGAGGCTGTGTCTAATGAAAATGTTTACAAGTGGTATAGTGAGTTCCAAGCCGGCCGTGAACGTGTCGAAGACGAAGAGCGTCCTGGACGACCATCAACCTCTTCTCTTCTTCGATTATCGTGGTGTTGTGCATTATGAATTCCTTCCGCCGGGCCAAACAGTCAACAAGGAATATTATTTGAACGTTATGCGTCGTTTGCGTAACGCTATCCGCCTAAAAAGGCCGGAATTGTGGAAAGACAATTCTTGGTTTCTACACCACGATAATGCACCATCCCATACTGCACTCGTAATTCGTGATCAGTTCGCCAAAAACTCAACCCATATCGTTCCGCAACCACAGTGTTCACCTGATCTGGCGCCGTGCGACTTCTGGCTGCTCAGCAAGCTCAAAAGACCGCTCCGGAGACACCGTTCTGATACGATAGAGAAATTCAAGCCGCAGCAAAGACGGAACTGAAGGCTATCCCGGAAACGACGCGTATCTCAAACACTAATGAATATTTTGAAATGTAAATTTGACATAGATGTCACTGACAGTACTACCTGTAGGGGACCTGTAAGCGGCAAAGCACCATCTCTCCGTGAATTAGGTCAAAGATGCCGAACAACTTTTAAATATGTTAGCTTAAAGTATTGTGTATATAATTTCTTCTGGTTTTATACTCCGATCGATAAAGTTCGTTTGTGTGCGCTTAATAAATACTATTTTTGACTATATAAAATTTAAATGTTTTTTTAATATAGGAAACGACGCGAAGACAAGTTCCTATAATTCGGTGACCCTTAAGTTTTATTATTATTAATAAACAAGTAAAAAAAACAAAACATAAAAACAATGGCGACCGGTGGCGAATCGTCAACGCCCGGAGAGAGAAATATTCCTACGGAAACCCCGAAAACTTCGCTAAATCTCGCGCGTGAATTTTGGCCCGGTAGTGAACCCCCTCGACTAGAAGCCGTGCGTGATGTTAAATTACTTCCGTTTTGGGAGTCGCAAGTCGAACTTTGGTTTTCTCAGATTGAATCCACCTTCGGTCATTATAAAGTGTATTCAGATACGGCAAAATTTAACGCGATAGTGACATCCCTGGATATTACCATCCTCAAGCAGGTTGCGGAGGTAGTAAAACATCCGCCAGTCGGAAAAAAATACGAGGAGCTAAAAACGCAATTGGTTGCTCGATTTGCGGCGTCTCCTGAGCAGCAGCTAACGCAAGTGCTAACAGAGCTCGAATTGCGTGACCAAAAGCCATCACATCCTTTTCGTCAGATGCAAAACATGGCAGGCTCGCAACTGCCAGAAGATGCTCTACGTGCATTATGTTTACGACGTCTACCAGTGCGTGTACGTGCCATCATGTCCGTATCAACCGAAAGAGACATCGCAATATTGCTCGAAATGGCAGACAAAATTGTCGAGGAGTTCGACGGTGCCCCAACTGTAATAGCATCGGCATCAAAAACTCCTGCTCCGAGGTCAGATCCAGTTCTCGTGGAAATATTAAACCGACTCGACAGATTAGAAGTGAATGCAAGAAATCAACATCCACATCCTAAAAATCGATCCCGTTCACGTGCTCGCTGGCGCCCAAGGTCTCAAACACGCACACGTCAAGGTACAAACGAAAAAAAATAGTTTTTATCACCGGAAATTTGTGAAAAAAGCGAATAAATGCCGTCCGCCATGCCAATTTTCCGAACAGGAAAACTAAAACCGTCATCGTCAAATGCGGTTAGCGATGACGTCCACTTAAACAAGAGCCGCCTTTTAGTAACCGACGAGCAAACAGGGCTAAGATTCCTCGTGGATACAGGTGCAGAAGTATCAGTAATCCCTAGCCAAGGCAAAATGCGTCAGGAAGAACGGAAATTGTACGCTGCAAACGGAACGACAATCCACACGTTCGGAGAACAAATCCTTTCGCTCGCCTTTGGACTACGGAGGATTTTTGCATTGCCGCAGTGGATCATCCTATACTCGGAGCTGATTTTCTACAACACTTCAATTTGCTCGTTGATGTCAAGCGGAAGCGATTTGTGGATGGTAAGAGAAATCTTGGAGCTGTCGCAACACTTTCAGATAAACCAGCCGAAGCAATCACCACTGTAAATAGACAGATGCCATTTCACAACATCCTCGCCGAATTTCCCGAGCTGACGAGTTCTGTGACAACGCCGCAAACCAAAAAGGCAATACTCCAACACCACATATTGACGAAAGGCTCGCCAATCGCGGAACGAGTTCGCCGATTACCGCAGGACAAATATCAATCCGCAAAGGCTGAGTTTGAGTACATGGTGGAAAATTGAATATGTCGTCCTTCAAGTGGCCCGTGGGCGAGTCCACTACGCTTAGTCCCAAAAAAGTCAAGAAAATTGAGACCCTGTGGCGACTACAGAAAACTGAACGCAGTTACAATACCAGCTTGATATCCGGTGGCAGGAATGGAAGATTTTAACCATAATCTACACGGAAAGACAATCTTTTCGACCAAAGATTTAATCCGTGCCTGCCATCAAGTACCAATTGCAGATGAGGACATCGAAAAGACAGCGGTTATCACACCCTTTGGACTCTTTGAGTTCTTGACGATGCCTTTTGGACTCCGGAATGCAGCCCAGACCTTTCAAAGGTATATCGACATTGTTCTCTCGGGATTAAGCTACAGTTTTGGATACCTGGATGACATCCTTATCGCGTCCAGCTCAGAAGAAGAACATTGGATACATTTTCAGGAAGTCTTCACTCGATGAAAGGAACACGGCAACAAAATTAACGTCACCAAATGCAATTTTGGAAAACCCGAGGTACGTTATTTGGGATTTCTGGTAAGCAGTGAAGGAATCAAGCCACTTCCAGAAAAAGTTAATGCAATACTGGAATGTGAAAGGCCAAAAACTATCGAAAGTCTACGGAGATATTTGTGCATGATAAATTTTTATCGGAAATTCCTAAAGAATGCCGCAGAAGTACTTGCTCCGCTGAATGAATTCTTGCGCGATTCCCGAAAAAATGATAAAAGGCCTGTAAATTGGACGTCAACAACAATTAATGCCTTTGAAGACATTAAAAAATTGTTAGCAGCAGCAGCTAGTATCCGGTTAAAAACGCTCAGCTGGCTATAACAACGGACGCCTCAAATCTCGCGATGGGAGCCATACTGGAACAGTTTGTCGATGGAATTTGGCTGCCACAAGGATTTTATTCCAAAAAATTTAGCTACGCTCATCAAAACTACAGCGTCTACGATAAAGAATTGTTGGCGATCCATTCGGTGATCAAATATTTTCGAGACAGAGTAGAAGGACACCAATTCCTGATACGAACCGACCACAAGCCATGTGCTACGCTTTCACACATAAGTCATCAAAAGCATCACGACGCCAAATTCGACAACTGGAGTATTTTTCCCAGTTCACAACGGACATACTCCACGTTAAAGGTGAAACAAATATTGTGGCAGACACTCTTTCTCAACTTGATGCAGTTACCGCACATAAAGCACTCGATATGGCAGACGTAGCAGCAGAACAACAACATGATAGCGAATTACAAAGTCTGTTACACTCGGAAAAATCATTGGATTTGCAGAGAGTACAGAAGAGTGGAAAGCATTTGTACTGTGACTTATCGACAGGTATCACACGACCCTACATACCACAAGCACTTTGGCGTCAAGCATTTGATTCTGTGCACCGCCTGTCGCACCCTAGTGGGAAGGTTACCAGTCGCTTACTACGTAAAAAATTCGTCTGGCCAAAAATGCACAAGGATATTGTGAATTGGGCAAAATCGTGCATTCAGTGCCAACGCTCTAAAACTAGCCGACACGTCACGACTTTCCCGTTAAAGTTTGCTGCGCCAGATAAAAGATTCGACCACATACATCTCTATTTAGTTGGTCCACTGCCAGTCGTAAACAATTTTAAATAAGTCCTTACGATGATCGATCGTTTCTCGCGATGGACAAAAGCCGTACCAATTACCGAAATTACCGCCGACACATTCGCTACCAATTTCTATCACCATTGGGTCTCACGTTTCGGTAAACCAGGGATTGTTACAACAGATCGCGGTAGCCAATTCGAATCGATGCTTTTCCGTTCGCTAACCGAAATAATTGGTTGTAAACACATCAGGACGACTGCTTACCATCCTTCATCAAATGGAATGGTGGAACGCTGGCATCGATCTTTAAAGGCAGCACTCATGTGTCATGAAGACGAAAACTGGCTTCAAGCTCTGCCTACAGTTCTTCTCGGCCTTCGATCTGCCTACAAAGAGGACATTAAATGTACTGCAGTGGAAATGGTATATGGTACCACACTCCGGATTCCAGGAGATTTTGTTGAAGATACGGACAATAAAAGCGACTAGACAGCATTTGTGTCGAAATTTTGAAAAGACATGTGACGACTGTGGCCAACACCTGTTGAACACCATCGACATAGTAGCATATTTATTTTGAAGGACTTGGCAACATGCAGTCACGTCTTTGTACGAGTCGACGCGGCCAAAAAATCTTTGCAGCAGCCGTATGTTGGTCCATTTCGCGTACTTAAGCGAACGTCCGATAAAATCTACAAAATCCTCATGGACGGCAGAACTTCACAAATATCAATCGACAGATTGAAACCGGCTTACATTTTAAACACAGACATTGAAGAACCAATGCCATCACCATTTGCCGATTATGACAGGCGAAGACCTCTAATTACAAAAACTTACGCGGGACCGAATCAAAACAAAAAAACGGAGAGTCACATTCGATGTTGACACATCTAAGGGAGGAAGCATTGTAGCGAACCTGTAAGCGGCAAAGCGCCATCTCTCCGTGAATTAGGTCAAAGATGCCGAACAACTTTTAAATATGTTAGCTTAAATTATTGTGTATATAACTTCTTCTGGTTTTATACTACGACCGATAAAGTTCGTTTCTGTGCGCTTAATAAATACTATTTTTGACTATATAAAATTTAAATGTTTTGCTAATATAGGAAACGACGCGAAGACAAGTTCCCATATACCAATCTGAAAAAAAAAAATAATTCTCCAAATCCTTCGACACGCGCAGTTTAAATTCATATGTCACCTTATTTTTTGGTCACAGTAGTATAGGATTCTGAGGATTGCGACCGAACAGGATGCCGTTTTCGATTTGTTATTGAGACCGTTGATCCAAACTGAGTCGAACGTTTTTTTCAGGTCTAGAGCACAGGCCACTGAAACTCTTTCCGCCGAAGATTGCGGGTGACTCTATTGTGCAATAGCATTATTGCTTGCTCCGTAGACCGTTCGCGTTCAAATCCAAACTGAAAATCGGGGATCAGGGGACTAGTAAAATCGTTCAAGTTTCGCAGAATAACATTTTCAAGGGTTAAGAAAAAGGGAAATTGGCCGAAAATTATTAATATTACCTTCGCAGCCTGGTTATGGTATTGGTATTAGTTTGCTGACTTTCCAAGGCTTTGGAAAATATCTATTTTTAATACAATTATTGTATAATATCGTCAAGAAGGAGAAGATAGTCTTTCTGCACTTCTTGAGTATTCTGTTCGGGATACCATCAAGGCCGTAAGATAGCTTGCTATTTAAGGCATTTAGAAGATCTTCTACTTCCGTTTTCGAGGTGAAAAATCCGGCGAAGCCTGGATGTTGTGGAGAGGATGCTTTATTATAACTGGAGAATATAGTTAAATAAGATCCCTCGTACCCTTCCGTCGTTAGTAAAACCTCTGCCTTAACGTTGTTGTTCAAAGCTATGTTGAATGACTCACGGCGATAATATAGTTGCTTGAAGTATTTCTCACATGCAACGATTTTGTCAAATTGTGCAGTGAAGACTTGACTTCGTTCTCTCGCTTTATAGAGTCTTTCTCAATGTTGAATTTGGAAATTTTACGGCCCGTGAGTTGATTTATAGTTTTAAAAACATCTGAAGATGGTGGCAGTGATCTGATCTGATGCGTTTTTGAATTTCACGGGAAATGCTCGTTATTTGCGTTTTAAGTTCCAAATACTCCTCATTGAACCGGTTAAAGCTGCGATGATAAGTACGCTTAAGCCATTGGAGCATATACTTTCGAGTTTTTATTAATTGTAGAGTCTTCTGAGTTATACATCTATAAAGCGGGCTGCGTGGTTTCTAGAAGAGGACGCTGGTCTAGACACTCTATAATGGCAGATGTCTGCGTTCGAGAGAATGATATTTTCCGGTGGAAGATTCGGAAGGAGGTCTTTGAGGTATTCTCTGAAGTTTGGCCAGTCTATGGAATTTAATGGTCGATAGTGAGGTGGGCAAGTAGGAACTGGTATAGAAGATCTAAGGGTTATATTGAGATGGAGGCTATGATGGTCCGATAACGAAGTAAATGTGGAGCAAATAAAGAGAATTGTGGAATCGCTGACGTCAGAGAATATTATGAAGTTATCTAAAAATGAACTCCCTCCGGGAAATGTTGGGAGCCCAGCATTTGCTATGGATGCTGAGAGGAGGGCGTCCGCATGGAACCGAGCAATTTGGTTTAGTAACTAAAGAAGCAATTTTAATTAATTTTAAGTTGAAAAGTGGAAAGCAATAGTGTTAGAAGATTTTTTGTTATGATGAAGCTGATCTCCTCAAGTCACCGTAAAATCTCGTTTAGACGGTTCGAGAATTGTTAATTTGGTGATCATTTATGTCGATAGTTATAAATGTCTCATGCAAATGACTGTAGATGTTTAGAAAGCATTCATTCTTTATATACCTGATTATATCTTACCGAAATTCAATCAAATGCTTATCGAGACATCAACGCATACCATGGTGCCAAATCAAGTAACTTCAAATGATACAGTCAACTCGTTCGAAAGCGAAGACTCCAACGATGATGAAAAAATGAATACAAAAATCAAAACAACACAAAATACTGACAGAGTGTTAGTCACTTTGGCATTTACACCTGATGGGCGAATGTACTAGATGAAGGGAAATTTGGATTTCAATTGCCCAATGAACACCAGTTGGGGATCGCTTATGCAAGCCGCACCGCAATCGAACGTTGAATCGCCCCGAAGTGAAATTAACGGCTCACCAGTTGAAACCTAGCCGATGAAAAACCTGTAAACAAAGAACCGCTCTATTTTTGGTGGACAAGGATCGAGTGCGACGAGCAACAAAAAATTTTATTCTGGAATTCATCGAAGGAAGAAATTACAACAGCGACAGAGGGACGTACTTTACGACAGTGACAGCCAAGTAATTAACATCAGAAACAGGGAAGATTGGTAGTAAAAGTTTAACAAGCAGCGCGCTGGAAGGAGAACTTCATCACGCAAGTTACTTCGGGCCCCCAAATAAGAACAGTAGACGTACGTTAAACATTTGTATTTATATCGAGCTTTTGGTTGGCTAAACTTCGTATCTTAAGTTGTGAATGGTGTTTTATTATTTATAAAAATGAGGAGTTTATTAGAAGATAAATATTGATTCTGAAGTAAATTGTACACCTGACTTGGGTGTGTTTTAGATTTTAGCTCGGGTGTGTTTTGGATTTTAACTCAAGTGTATTTAGGTTTTCGCTCAAGATACGTCAGGTAAACTGATTCAGGCGAAATAGTGCAAAGTGGCCGCCCCGGCTTTGACTAATCCTCCACTTTTAGAGAAAAATAGTTGGTCTTACTTCCAGCTGTGTAAGGGTCTTATTTCCAGCTGTTCAAGGGATCAGTGAGTTGCGCCTCCTACGACCGTCTCCGAAGGGCAGCCGGGTCCGAAATCCCTAGCCGAAGGAACTCTCACGGGGAGGGTAACAGTAGAAGTTAGTATAATGTTTAAAAATTATTTACACCCATTCTTGGGGCTATTCGTAGATTTATGGGTTTCTTTGAGTATTAAATTTAATATTAAACATGTTTTCAGTTTATTTTGAATGGAGGTTGATATATGTTTTATTTTAGTCGAAAATTAAAAAATTCGTTTTTGCTTGAACCCTACAGGTTATTTTGGGCCTTCGCTTAGAGATATGTCGAGTATCTCATTAACTTGATAAAAAATATTGGCACTTTAGAAGGTAATGTGCTCAAGACCATGCTTTCTTCATGTGTTCATTCACCTAGCTGCGATGAGTTTTGATTTTAAACTAGTACGATCCGTCCGTCCGTAGAACCACTCGAAACAATCTCGTTGTCACCAACGGGACTCGAACCAGGAAGCATCGACTTACGCAGCAAGCACTCTGCCCACTACATCACGCGACACGCGGTAAAGGGAAATGCTTTATTTTTATTAGTTTTAAACCAAGTATCAATACTTCAAAGTTTTTTATCGTCAGTCGAGATGTTGTGCTGATCCAATATTCAGTTATTTTCGTAACGGAAGCAGGCATTTAAATAAAATCTCATATGAGTTGAGCCTTCAGCAATGAAATAAATGAAAATTTCACAATCGCCAGAACAACAACATTGTGATACTTGGGGTATATTTTGTTCTAAATGATCTTTTCGGATTTTAAAAAAAATCTCAGAAACGATTGTTTCAATTATATGGCATACCAAGTACCAACATATAGAGACACAATGGGTAAATTTTAAACATGATAGCCATATTTAACCGATGCCTTTGACGCAAATATCGGACCAAAGCAGGGAGATGGGCTGGCCCCATTGCTAGTCAATTTGGCTCTAGAATACGTCATCAGAAAGCTACCTGTCAATATACAAGATACATTACTATACAACTCGAGCCAAGTAGTAGCCTATGCGGATGACATCAACATTTTGTCATGGTCATTAACAACTGCCAAGGAACTCTTCCTGAAATTCGACAGCGAAGCAAAACTAGTTGGGCTTCAAATCAATGAAAATAAAACAAAGTTCATGGCGCAGTTAAGGAAAAATATCTCAAATACACAATATACTACACTTGGCGAATAAAGTATTGAAAATGTGAGTGAATTTGTGTATTAAGGCGCCATAATAATGATAACCACTAATGAAAGAGACGAGATACGCGGAGAATATAGAAGCTCGCAAATAAAATGTTTTATTCAGTCTTGCCGATCTTGCAGAACAGCTGCATACAAAGGAAAACAATGCTCCAAGCATACAAATCCGTGATAAGACCTGAGTTATGCTATGGGTGTAAAACATGGACCCTAACCCAAGCATCCGCAATAAAAAATATGCACATCCGATTTCTATTTTTATTTTCATTATACAATTTGAGAGTCTAAATATTTGCAAGATTTTTCTGGATCTACTGGTGGCAACGGACTGACATTGCCAACGATGATATCTAATAAATCACTAATTGTTAATCCGGCTAAATGACTAGAAGCCAGCTGAAAAAATTGAAAAACAACTGATTAAGGTATGGTCTTCAAAAATTACACCAAAAGTCATTTACTTCTTCCAAATACTGCTGCACTGATTCAATCTTTTCTGGTGGAATATGTTCGTTTACGATTTCTGGCAAAGACATCGAAAGGACATCATTGAAAAATTGTGTGACATTTTTGTCGGCTGTCAAATTCTCAAAATTCGCACGTACAGCATTTAGTTTTGGCTAAAAGAAAAGTGGCAGTGACTGTATTTTATATAAGTCATAGAAATTACTTCAAGCTGCAATCCTTTTAACATCATATTCTGGATATAAACAAATGCTGCACCAGCTTTTAGTTGAATTCCATCGAGCTCAATTCTAGTATAAGAATCATCAAAATTGTATACAAAAATGTTTACTATTTCTTTACCGGAATGGGCCTATACCAGCGATCTTGAAGAAGCCACCAATATTAGCATCCAAACCATAATCCCCAGTAATAACAAGCTTTGGGACAGCTATAGTTAAGTTGATTTTTAATGTTATTGTGAAAGAGAGATAGTCCACTAAAAATCTAGAAAGACCCTCAACTTTTACGTTTTGAACAAATGCATTGAGTCTGGATAAGATGAATCAAAATTATTTTCGTTTATTTTCAAAGTAAGAAATTGTTTTCATGATCCTTACCTTGTAGCGCCGTCTTCTAGCCTAAGGTCAAATCGGTCTTTAATTGATAAAGGTTCAAGCTGTGGTAGACCACCAGGCTCCGAATAACACATTCTCGAGCGTAAACTATTCAACATATCTAAAATTTTGTTCTCATATATCCTTGATTCGGCTGAAATTAGAAAATGATCAATCAATTTACGATAATAAAGGAAAAGCATTTTATGTTTAAGCAAATGTACTCGTATGTAACTTCTAAAGTTACCTGAGTAAAAATAATCATTGTTTGATAGCATTTCCGTGTGGGGTTTTCGGCCCCCCATTGAACACTTTGTCAGGTTGGTGGATACAGGGTGCACAAACCTGCTAGCCAGTGGATATGCGCTGAATAAAATACCAGTCGTGGACCAAAACAAACTAAATTGAAGCGCTGACAACGTTCCATTTAGTATTTAATTGTCATGGAACCAGGACAACATCCTCAGATAGAAATGGCAATGACATAGAAATGGCAACGACCGTTCTTCCGTAACTTGGGATATTAGATCATTGAACAAATCAAGTGCACTACAACAACTTCTGGATGAAATAAAGAAATACAGAATTAACATCCTCGCTGAGAAAGAAACCAGATGACATGGTGAGGACACATTTGAAATGTGAACACATAACGTGCTTAAAAGCGGAAAATTGCAAGGAAGCCATGAGTTTGAAGTTGCTTTCATTGTTGACAGCACATTGTAATAATTGCTCGTCCCGCGTAGTGATTCATGATAGAGGTCTGTCATCTCTACACAATTGCGATGAGTTGGCAAGGTTTGAATGAAACATCTCTGCCACTGAACCATCACTTGACATCGGCAGTGTGGTGAATTGATTAACACCATAATCTCTGCCACTAAATCACAACTTGACGTGGGTAGGGTGTTGAATTTATTAACACCTTTATTTCTACCACTGAATCGCCACTTAACATCGGCCATGTGGCAAGTCGACTAACACCTTAATCTCCCAACTTTCAAGTGTTTTTATGAGAAATACGCATATAATTTATTCACTTGAAACCGCTTGAGTGATTCTGTTAAAGCATAACGTGAAAATTTGAGCGCAGGGTTTGCACTAGTTGTGGACTTAACCTAAGTATAAAAATCTAGTCTTACCACGTGGCCATACAATAGCACTTGTCACTTGGTGCCGCCCAAAAAGGAGGCAAAACCACATTCAAATTAGCCGGAAAAGGCGATCAAAAAGAAAAAGGTGGAAGAGGAAGAGGTTGTGAATTTTTTCTTGAGTTAAAATTGTAAACCCTTAGATTCAATTTTTTGAACATAAAGTTGTGCCCCTTCGATTAACAACACAATTCAGCTCAAGGGATTTTCCGCATGGTCTGCACGGGGCCGGATTATCCACGACAATCAATCACAGATACTCCATGTTGGGCAGAACTTCATTAACATCGTTAAGTCGTACATACAGTGTCAAATAATGGACCCATTGTTGAGTGAATCATCGTAAGGCGGAAACCATTGCAACATAACACAAGGGCAGAGCATATCTACTAAATAGCAGCTGCAATTAGGACAAATTTTATTTCCTACGGTACTTATGGAGTAGAGAGAATTAGACTAAAAGTGTGTATGTGTGGTAAACAAAAACTTGAATTTGCTTGCAATTTTACCAACACAAGGTAAACTTTAATCCATCTTTTACACGTTTATTTGCCTCTCTTTTCATTTTGACAGCTCCTCGATTGCAGGTGCTAGTTAGTATATATGCTCTGACAAGGGTTCACAGGTGTCCAAAAATATTCAAGTAGTTATTTGCCATAAGCAGTTCGTGCAACGCACTACTTTCAGTTTGGAAAATATTCTATTGTAAGACGAGTTACAATAAGAGAAACGATAAATTGCTCGAACATAATCTTCACAATACTTAATTAACCCTAAGATGGAATGTATGATAGAGGTGTGCGAACAAGAGATATAAAATATCAAACGCCATTTAATATAGCAGTCATTGATGTGTGATGTTTTTAATTATTAAGTGTTAAAAGTATTATTGTTCAGTGAATTAGAGTGCAGATGAATGGAAATTACGCAGTTCGATTGAATTTAGAGTTTTCCTAATGTACCCACAAAGAAAAGTAACGGTGAGAATGTAAAGGCAAAATATATTTATATGTGACTGACGTTGATCTCATACGTTATTCATTATTCATGTAGGCTCAATTCTGTTTATCATTCTAATATATATGTATATATATATATATATATATATATATATATATATATATATATATATATATATATATATATATATATATATTTTCTTTAAAAGCCGTCGGGCCTTGCTTAGTTGTGTGAGCAGACGCGTTTCGACTACTTTGAGTCATCTTCAGTGTCTAAAGGATGTATATAGTCGTAGGATGGGTAATTAGCGGATGGGTAATTAGCGGATGGGTAATTAGCGGATGGGTAATTAGTGGATGGGTAATGAGGTCAGGAAGTAAATTACTCAATTATACCACGTAGGGGGATATTATGTTTTTGTTTTTTTGCTTGTTGGCTGTCCGTTTGTTCTGTTTCATCTCGTTTCCGCTTTCGTCTAAGAGTGTGGTCTAGGACTGAGAAAATTGCGTCGGAATTGGTAACAAGTTGTTCGTTGATAATGTCACCGTCTGTCTTTCTATGTTTATAAATTTCAAGCCTTTCTAGGATGTCAAGTCTCGGTCCTTTGTTTTGTTTGTGGAGCAATTTCATAGAGTTTGTCATAGCATCAGGCTCATGTGCGTGGTTTTGTAGGTGCGTCGCATAATTGGAGTCTGCCTTGTTGTATAAGAAAGATCGTAGGTGCTCTTTGTATCTTGTCGTTAGTTTTCGTGTTGTCCTTCCTATATATACCATGTCGCAGTCCTTGCATGTCAGTTTGTATATGCCGCTGCCTTCGTATATCGATGTGTCATTCAGTTTTGGCTTCAGTTTGTTTCCAATGTTGTTGTTCGTTTTGAATGCAGTTTGCAATTTGTATTTCCTAAGGAAGTTTGATAGTTTGTATGTCTCTTTGCCTACGTATGTTAACGATACCCACTGTTGGTCGTTCTTATGAGTTTCCGTCGGTTGGCGTTCCTGTTTTTGTTTGTACTGTGTGACTAGTTTGTCAATGTCGCATTGTTTGTATCCGTTATTATTAGCTATTCTGTAAATGTTTTTTAGTTCGTTGGAGTAGTTAGTAGGAGTCATGGGGATGGAGTGAAGCCTCTGCACCATTGATCTGTACGCTGCTAGCTTATGTTGTGCGGGGTGGTTAGATGTTTCATGTATGGTATGATCAGTTGTGGTTGGTTTTCTGTATATTTTGTAGTCCAATCGTGTTTGTTCACGTGTCACAGTTAGGTCCATATAGTTGAGTTGTCCGTTTGTTTCTTTTTCCATAGTGAACTTTATATTCGGGTGAATTTCATTCATATAGGCAAGTAGTTCGTCTTGTTTATTTTCTTGTGAGTCAATAACAATGAAACAGTCATCCACATATCGTCTGTAAAATATTACATTGAATCTTTTGACAACTTTGGGTATAAAGAATTCTTCCAAAGATTGTAAGAATATTTCTGACATTATTGAGGACATTGGATGTCCCATACCCAGACCGTCTTTGGCAATGTACGTGTTGCTATTGAACTTAAAATAGTTCTGTTTGATTGTGGTCTTTATGAGATTGAGTATTTGATCTGTGAATCGTCGGCTGTTGTTGAATGAAAGTTTTTCTTTTAGTATGGCCAGTGTTTCATCGACAGGGATAGACGCATAGAGGTTGGTGATGTCTAATGATAAAAGTTGACAATTTTCAGTCAATTTTAAACAAGTGGTAGAACTTGCTAGCTCGCGGCTGTTCTTTAATGCGTATTTGTCGTCAAGGTGCACGACATCAGCCATTATCGTTGCCAAGTACCGTGCTAATTGGTATGCAGGAGCTGGGCGGTAGTTGACGACAGGACGGATAGGAATATTGGGTTTGTGGAGCTTAGGTTGTGCTTTAAGGGGTGGTGTGCATGGATTTGGGTTCATGTAGCGTTGCTTAGTATTAGGAGGAATAATTAGTGGGGATTGTATAATGGCAGTACGTAAGTCCGCTTGGAACCTATTGGTGGGGTCTTTGTTTACCAGTTTGTAGCCGTTGGCGTTAATGAAGTCTATTGTTTTTTGTACATAGTCCGTTGTTTTTAGGATCACCGTTGTATGTCCTTTGTCAGCCTTCGTCACTGTTAGTAGGTTATCCGTTAGCTTTGTCTGAATGTGTCTTAATATCTTATGGTCTTCGTGGAAATCCGTTTTGTTTATGCTAGTGCGTATTTTTTGTAGTATGTCTACTGCAGTATGTCTTGCATGTGTCTGTTGTTCCTGCGGCAGTTTGCTAATGGCTAGTTCAGTGTCGATTACTAGTTGTTCTAGGTCTTTGTTGCGGTTTGTATTATGTAAGTTGTGTTTCAGTCCCTTATTTAACAGCTCCATTTCTTGTGTCGTAAAAGGCGTATCTGATAGGTTTACAGTCCGTGGATAGAAAGTTCTGTTCGCTGGTGTGGTCATTTTGTTTTGTTTTTTCATCAATTTGTCAAGTTTTTTCATCATGGTCTCATATTTAGTTTTGAGCTGAATATCAATGTTTTGCCTCACGTCATTATAAAACTGTAGAAAGTTTTCAGTTTGTATAGTGTTAGTTAATTGTAAGTGTGAGTGTAGTAGTTGTCGGTTGATTTCGTCCTTTTTTATGTACAGTGTTCTTATTTCGTTTTTAATGCGGAGCAATTATGCGACGCACCTACAAAACCACGCACATGAGCCTGATGCTATGACAAACTCTATGAAATTGCTCCACAAACAAAACAAAGGACCGAGACTTGACATCCTAGAAAGGCTTGAAATTTATAAACATAGAAAGACAGACGGTGACATTATCAACGAACAACTTGTTACCAATTCCGACGCAATTTTCTCAGTCCTAGACCACACTCTTAGACGAAAACGGAAACGAGATGAAACAGAACAAACGGACAGCCAACAAGCAAAAAAAAAAACAAAAACATAATATCCCCCTACCTGGTATAATTGAGTAATTTACTTCCTGACCTCATTACCCATCCACTAATTACCCATCCGCTAATTACCCATCCGCTAATTACCCATCCGCTAATTACCTATTCGCTAATTACCCATCCTACGACTATATAAAGTCGCTCCCTTCAACACATCCTTTAGACACTGAAGATGACTCAAAGTAGTCGAAATGCGTCTGCTCACACAACTAAGCAAGGCCCGACGGCTTTTAAAGAAAAAAGAGGATTGGCCTGCGGATATCAAATAAACAAAGTTATTGAATATATGTATATATATATATATATATATATATATATATATATATATATATATATATATATATATATATATATATATACATACATATATATATATATATATATATATATATACTCATCAACATTTTGGTTCTCACATGAAAAATGCCAGACATAGCGTCAGCATTTTTAAGTTGAGTAAGCAGGAGAGTGCTCCTACCGGAAGGTCTTTGTAAACTTTCTAGGGTTAGAAACAAGTTTTCTGATAGCGTGAATCGATGACTTGAATTATTTATCCAATACTTGGATATGAAATCGTTCAAATTTATGCGAAAAATGCACAGTTTCTTTCATAAGCACAGTGTAGCCACCATTTTGATCTAGTTTAAATGATTGTTTTGAATGTTCGGCCAATCGAACATATTCAAGTTAAACACTATTCCTTAAATTTTCATGAAAATTGAAAGAAAATAAAATATGTAGCAACCATATGCACGTGTTATTGTTGTTGTAATTCCATACAATTGAAATCGCTATAACTCACTTGATTATCATTCGATCCCTATTAAATTTTGTGAACGTCTTATATCAGTCTTTATAATTGCAAAATTTCAAAAAGTTTAAAGGTACCGTTTTGATTTTATGGGCAAAAATGTGAAATCTATAAATCATACTATTATTAAAAAAGTTGAGTGAATCTCGATTTCTGAGGTATTTGTTGCCCTTGTACTCGTAAAGTTCCACATTCGTGACAATTTTCAGATTTTTCGGCTCAAAGATGTCCAATCGCGAGGGGGGGGGGACACAAATTTTGCGTACATTTTGCCTTCCCCCGGACCCCCTTATTTCTGATTCTAAAAGTTCTAATCAAGACCTTTCATTTGATACCCCACTCGACTACCTTTGGTTAAAAAAATTTTTAAGGGTTCATTCGTTATTAGGGGGAACCCCCCTTAACAATTTTTTAAATTTTTGTTAAGACCTTAACTTTTGAGAGACCATCACTTCTGAAAAAAATTTTACTGCGAATCGATTAATAGTAAGATTTTTTTGAGTACATCGAACAATAATTAATTACTCGATTTGAAAATAGAGTCATTTAAGAAAAGTGAATATTTTTATATGAAAAAGTGGAAACTTTATATTGAATTTTTACGAAGATTAGTGAATTGTAAAAGAAAGTGAACTGAATTGGGATGGTTTCTAAATTAATTATTACAGCTTGTGAGAAATTGTTTTGACTTGTGTTTCCTTGTGCAATTCGTGTGCACGACAATTAATGGTGAATTTTTGAAATTCTGGTATCAATTTCTGATGTGCGTATAGTTGTGTGAAGTAGATTCCGTGTTTTTGTATATAAACATCTCTATTTTATGAAATAGACATTGAATATTTTTTTTCATGCCTGTATCGTGAAGCAGAATTGAATATTCATGCGAAAGACCCATCTCTTCATTGAAGATCCTTATCCTTCTCTTGGAAGCGTGAATCCTTGTGAAGAAGATTTTTTACACATTATCTAGGTACTAAAATTCCTTTTACTCTAAACAAAAGGGAAAATTTCTATTTTTTTATATATTTTCTTGATTTAAAGAATTATTGTTCTTATTAAAGGAACATACTAGGAAATTTTCAGGAAGGTAGCCCATCGTAAAGGAAAAAAATGCTTTCCCTCAAAGTTATCTTATTGCCCCGTAATGGCTAATCAAGGTAACCTCATTCGCCCACCGCGACTTAATTTAAACGAAACACAAAATCCTCCTCACAACAATCCCCCAATCGTTCAAGATAGTGGAAACAACAATGCTGACCTGGTTCAGCTAATAACAGGAATAGTTGCGCAAGCCCGTAGCACCCAGGGTAGAGAGATTTTTCACTCTATCATGAACCCAGCGTCTGATGCGAATGACGACTGCGACGTTCCGATAACTGGGAGCGTTGACGCAAATTTGTAAGATATGGATAAGATCCCTGACGTCGTTAAGAGTTCGAGGACATTCAAGCAATTCCAGCGAATATTCCTCAAGGAGGAAAAGTGTCGAGAGGATCCTAAAGATCTACGACCACCTGAAAGGTACGCCTAAGTATTATGGCATCCTTTCAGTAATTAGTAACAAAATTGTAGGCCAAGCTGACATAGCCAGGGAATCCTACAATACTCCTCTTAATTGGAGCAAAATTTTGAAGTGTCTAACACTTCACTGTGCCGACAAGAGAGATCTTGGTACGCTCGAGTACCAGATGACTACATTTGTTCAGGACAACAGAAGTATTCACGAATTCTATCAGATGGTCTACCACCACCTAACGCTGATACTGAACAAGTTATCATCAATAGACATGGGACAGGAGACACTAACAAAGATGAGCCAGTGCTATAGGGATAAAGTACTTGATACGTTTGTGCGAGGACTAAGAGGAAATTTATCACGACTACTTAGCATTCGCGAACCAGCTGACTTGCCACAGGCTTTGCACCTGTGTCTTAAGTTACAGAATGTCGATGCATGCTTATAACACACATGCTATGACTAGGAAGCCATCTCAGAACATACCTCCTCCAATCCCTCATAAAAACCATTATAAACCAACATGCTTATATTCCGAGGAAAGATTTTAGGCCTGAACTCTTCCATAATCCTCGTGTTCCTAAAGCCCCACAATTTTATAGGCAGGTGCAATACCCTCCTCCCAATGTTGAACCACTACCTCCTAAACCACGTAGGTACGAGTCCATGGACGTAAACCAATCCATAAGGACTCATGCAGTAAATTACCAGAACAGGCCCAAACATCGAGCATTTCCTGTTAAAAGAATGGCATCCCAACAAACTCATCTTGGTAACAAACAACAGCGCACTTATAACACCCACAATTACAATATAGAAACGGACCTATTAGCCCAAGAAAAACAGGAGATAGATCAAGCGGTTCTACTTGAATATCTGTCTCTTGAAGAAACTGTTCCATTTCCTCCGAATTTAGAGGAACCAGACAAAATTACGGATCACAAATATGATAATTACGCTGCACACAATGAACACAACGAGAACGTACCAAACGAGACGACCGATTTCCACTCCAATAGCGCAAGCCAACAAGGTGGCATCCATTTTTTAAGACTAAAGGGCTCTTCACTGCCATACATCGAATACACAGCGAAGAGCGGTGAAATGCTTAAATTCCTGATTGACACCGGATCAAACAACAACTATATTCAACCATTTTTTGTACGCAACCCTATCCCAAACGAAAAAACCTTTCCAACAAACTCAGCGGGTGGACCAATAAATAAAACTCATCACTTATACATTAGTATATTCGGACCAAATACAAAAAAACTAAAATTTTACTTACTACCTTCCCTTAAAACCTTTGCAGGACTAACAGGAAACGATAGGCTGAAAGAATTCCAAGCAGTTATCTATGCTATGCAATGTCAATAAAACCTCATATAGACATTCCATTAAAACAGCACATATCCGAGTCTGTTAACCATATGAACTTAAGAACCGCCCATATGAATAAAGAACAAGAAAACGGCTTAAGCTAATTTTGACTAAATACAAACCCTTATTTTCGGAACCGGACGAAAAGTTAACCTATAAAACCTCCGTTAGAGGAGAAATCCGCACTGCTTCAAATGACCCCGTCTACGCTAAATCCTTCCTTTATCCTATGGCCCTTAAAGATGAGGTTGAAAAGGAAATTCAGAAACTATTGAAGGATTACATTATCAGACCAATAAAATCCCCATATAACGTCTGGATCGTGCCTAAAAAACAGGATGCATCTGGTGAACAAAATTTAGAATGGTCTTTGACTATCGAAAATTAAACTCAATCGCAGTTACAGATGCATACCATATACCAGACATCAACGAGGTCCTTTCCAACTAAGGCGAAAACCAATTCTTTTCAATTATTGATTTAAAAAGCGGGCTCCACTAAATTCTCCTAAGAGAATGTGACATAGAAAAAACTGCATTTGCCATAAACAACGGAAAATATGAGTTTTAAAGAATGGCCCAGCTATCTTTCAAAGAACATTAGACGACATATTTAAGGAACATATCGGGAAGCGATGTCGTATTTACATCGACGACGAAATAGTCTTTGGGAAAGACGAAAAAGAACATTTTGACAATTTGGAGATTATACTCAAGACACTTCAAAGGGCAAATATGAAAATCAACCTAGATAAATGCGAGTTCCTGAAAAGAAAAGTTGAGTTCGTTGGGTTTATTGTTTGCGTAGAAGGAATACGAACAAACCCTAAGAAAGTCGAGGCAATCGCCAATTTTCCACCTCCCAAAACACTCAAGGATCTTAGATCATTTCTTGGACTGTCAGGATACTACAGACGATTCATACAAGACGACGCTAAGATCGCTAAGCCCCTGACAGCCCTCTTAAGAGGGGAGGATGGACGAACGCCCAAACACGTTTCAAAAAATTAACCCATTTCACTTGATAAGGATGCATTGGACGCCTTCAGAAAGATCAAAAGCGTCCTCATTTCGCGAGACGTCCTACTAATACACCCAGATTTTAAAAAACCCTTTGAGCTTATCAGCAACGCATCCGATTATGCCATCGAAGCAGTACTATCACAAGCCAACAAACCAATTTCATATTTATCGAGGATTCTAGGGAAATACGAAGAGAACTATGCGACGAACGAAAAGGAGATGTTGGCGATAATATGGGCTTTGAATAGTCTTCGAAATTACTTATACGGGTCGAGCAAGGTTAAGATTTTCACACACCACCAACCCCTAACATACGTCCTTAGCTCCAAACACACAAATAGCACGATCAAACGCTGGAAGGCGATATTGAAGGAATATAACTACAAACTAAAATATAAACCCGGTAAAGCAAATATAGTGGCCGATTCCCTTTCGAGACCACCCTCAGCAACTGAAGTCAATCCCAAAACTTAATGCCTTGCGTAGCGTCCCCTGTCAACGTGTTCAGAAATTAAATTATCCTCAAACTTGGCGAAGAGAATAGTTACCAAATCACACACCCTTTGAAAACTACACAAGACACATACTGATTCAAAGAAATTACTGAAAACCTTAATCCCAACTTAATTAACGGTCTACAGACAGACGAGTCAACCATGGGCCTCATTCAACAGATATATCCAAATCATTTTAGGGACTAGAAAATTCGATACACACAAAAGACAGTTGAATACATCTCTTTTGAAGCTGAGCAAGAGGAAAGAATCCTCCAAGTCCACAAAAGAGCTCACCGGCATGCTGACGAAAATAGACTCCAAATAATAGAAATCTTTTATTTCCCAAAGGTAAGTGCCAAAATAAGGGACTGGTCAACTGGTCAAACTCTGCACCATATGTAAGGAGAGCAAATATGACCGGCACCCCAATAAGCCTTTTTTAGGAAAAACACCAATTCCTAATTATCCTGGTCACATTGTCCACATAGATATTTTCGCAACGGAGAAACATCTCGTGCTTACAGCCATAGATAAGTTTGCCAAATTTGCCATGGCCAAGATCATCCTATTTCGCTCACTTGAGGATATTAGAAGACCACTTCAGAATATCCTTTTCTTCTTTTGTGTACCGGACCATGTTATTGTCGACAACGAAGGTGCCCTTAGGTCAAATGCTATAATATCTATGATGGAAGATGAGCTCCAGATCAAGGTCTACAAGACACCTCCCTACAAAAGCTAGGTGAATGGACAGGTTGAGCGCTTCCATTCTACTCTTATAGATATCATGCGCGCAAAAAATGCCACTACTGGCAAAAACCTGTCGAACTCTACTTAGAATGAATGAATAAACCCAGTAGAATTTGAAAGGACGAGACAATCAAACATTGACAAACTCAGACTTAAGCAGGACAACGACTTACATAACCATAACAAAAAAAGACATCCGACAAAAGACTATGAAATTGGATAAGTTATATACGTAAAGCAAAACAAAAGAAAAGGGTCGAAACTAACACCTCGCTATCGACAGGGCATACTTAAAGAAAATAAAAAAACTACAATTCTTACAGAATCCGGAAAACGTGTCCATAAGGATAACATTGGAAATGAATCTCTTTTATTTGTTTCATTTTCCTTCTCCTCAGATTCCTCATCTGCTTGATGAGCGGTACAATACAAATTCTAGACTATACGAATTCTCAAATAGTATCGTTTAACGTAGGACTAACAAAAATAAGAGACGAAAACTTCAAAATTATTCACACAATACACGTCAATCAGTACGAGAAATTCATAACCAGTATCCACGATATCCTTAATCTGTCCATTGTCCAGCATCATCCACTATCTCGCTACCTAGCTCATGAAATTGAACAAATCGAAGCACTCGTTGAAAACCTAAGCCCTCGTAGGACAAAAAGGTCACTTGATTTCATAGGAACAGCCTGGAAGTGGCTCGCCGGAAATGAGGATTTTATCACTATTAAGGAAAAAATTAACAATGTCCTGGGGAGGAACAACAGACAAGTTGTCATTAACCAGCTATATAATGATCGGATCAATAATATCACAAGAATCACTAACGAAATTCAAAAATTGCTTAAGGAGGACAGCAAGAGTAGCTCTAACATAGTTTTGGAAATACAAGGCAAGGCTAAACTCATGAAGGAAGAATTGAGAAATATCAACTTTGGCTTATATTTGGCTAAAGCAGGAGTTATAAACTCACTAATTTTGTCTAAAACAGGAATTAAATTAGCCGTAAAAGCATTGCATAAAGAAAAATTGCCATTTTTTCTGTCGAAGAAGCTTTAGATTTTGCGGAAATTAAAATTATCTCAAATCAGTTCACAAGTTTATACATAATAAATATCCAATTGACTAGGGAAGAAATGTATAACACGCTTCTAATAAAACCGATCAAAATAAGAAATTTAATTAACGATATTGTATTTGATAGAATTTTGGAACAAAAGGACAAAATATTTGCAGTAATAAAAAATTGCAAACAGCTTAATCAATTTTAAATTTGCTTAGAAACAGATATTATAGACATAAGTAGTTCAGGTTGCTTACGAAGGTTGCTCAAAGGTTCAAACGCCACCTGCAATAAAACTTCTGGGCGTCACATCCCTACAATTGACGAAATCTCAACGGGCATCCTGCTCCTCAACGATTTCTCCGGAATCATCGATGCTGAAAACACTACGCAGAAGCTAATCGGGACATACCTGATCAAATTTCACAACACCACCATTAAAGTAAATGGCCAACCATACATCTCCCGAGAAGTATCAAAGATGCAAATACTTCTGACAATACTCCAACCAGCACCAGAAGGCGACGCCTACCGAGAACTTCTTTCATTAGAATTGATGAATGAACTTCATATTAACAACACCGGGAAAATCGAGCTACTCCAAACAAATAGCACTCATCGCCCTGCTAGAGATTTTCACGAGCACAGTTCTTGTCTGGAGATTTTGCCTCAGAAAAGGTAATTCGAAAATAATCATAAATTCGTCTATTCAAGAAAGTAAGTCAGAAGAGCCAATACAGTCATCATCATCTCCAGTATCGGCCAGCCCAAAATGAAAACATACAAGGATCAACGACCTTCCGTATTTTTAAAAAAACAATTGCGGACAATTGTACCTGAGCGAGGAGGAGTTAACGGACAATTCCCAGACAGATGGTAATAGAACATCTCAAAGCAGTGCAGCATGGGAAAATGCAATTTCTCATCAACATTTTGGTTCTCACATGAAAAATGCTAGACATAGCGTCAGCATTTTTATCTAATAAAAATGATTTGGAGATAGAATGTAATTTAGTGTTAAAGTAGATTTTGTAAATGTTGCCAGGCTCTGCCTGAAAGTAAATATTTTTTTAAAACGAATTAATCCTTCGTTCATCAACTTATATAATTCGTATGTAATTTAGTAACTATTGTGCAGTGAATGGGAACTGTAATTGTGCTCTAAGATGTTATACAAAAATTTGTTTGTTTCCGATAATTATACAAGCAGATTTTGATAATTAGGAATTTCCACTCATTCAGTCAGTCTTGCCTGAATGTCTGATTTCACTTGAAAAGCTTATTCCTCAATCAGGAAGCAATAATAATACTCAAAAGAGTACATAGAGATTACTAAAAAAAGGGAAAAAAGTGATATTTTGGCATAATGCCTTTTAACTTGTTTTTATTCAACTTTCATAGTTTGGGTCGTATTGTTCGTTACTCAGTCGGTAAACGAAAAACGTACAACTTATTTCAATATTCATTTCCTTCACAAGAACGGAAAATTTCAGTTATTATTTCTTCCAATATTTCTTAAAGTATTTAAAGTTATATAAAATATTTAGATTTCTAACTTGGAAAAATATTTGCAATGTTGGCCCATTGGTGTGACTCAAAAAAAAGGAACTCTTCAACTTGAAATCCGTTTAAATTTTGAAAATCGACTTCTTGGTACCCCTTGATCCCTCTACTATTGATTACCGTGTTTTATTCCCGTAGCTTGAGGAGAAACTGTAACGCTTTTCATTTTCAGCCAATAGAAGAATAGAAAGCAAACGAACCCAAGGGCAGAATAAAAGCATCTACAAAAAAGACAGCGAAATAATACAAAAATACAAAAGACCGCATTACATTTACGATTGGGCAAAGTAAAAATAAGCAATGACTTATTTGTTTATTATGAAGTAAATTATTTAATTTTTTGAAAAATTAATCTTGATGGCGAATATTCTTAAAATTAGTAGATAATTTAGATTGAAAGCAACGCACACCAGTATTTGTCATCCTACCTTAGCAAATATTTTCGCTTTTGAATGTCATTTCGGTAGAGGAGGGGATTTTAGGGGCTTAATTATAGTAACTTTATTGAGCGGAAAATGTTGTGGTATTGTGATTCCTGCAGGAGACTTTCAATTTCTGTCTACATTTCTCGCCTGCGTCTAGCTCATCAGACAATTAAAGTACTCTCGGAGGAACTGACCTGCTTGCAAACGAAGTGTTCAAGCGCATTTTCGAATATCGATTCTTTGTCACGGTCTACTGAAGTATTCTCTTCCTAGAAATCTCAGCTTCCTCTCTCTTGCGATCAGCCTCCATTGGTGGTGGGATCTGAGACTTCATCCTCTACAATAGAGAGCCTGAGTAAGCTACTATCATCGTCAACATCGTCATCAAACAACGAAAATATTTCGTCAAGAGGTGCGAATCTGCCCATCACGTCAGGGTATCTACCGCAGAGTATACCCTCATCGTCATCAAGTAACGCAACGCTAATAGTTAGCGGTGTTGCAGACTTTTGCCTACTTCTCAGCCTTCTTCGTCTATCACTACAAGAAGTATGGCGCAAAGATCTTCATCTCATCGGGGTGCCATTCCAAAAACGCGGCAAGTTCTTGAGGAATCGCCATCCCTCCAAGTTGTAGTGCCACCGAAGTAAATCTTCATATCAAGGCTTGCGTATAAGAAATTTGGCTTATCTCTGAAAATAATTAGCTGTCAGAAGCTGACGAAGGACAACTTGATCGACAGAGTTATAGCCTCTTTCAAACTGACTGTTCCGGCATCGTGTGGCTACATCTTGAGCCCTGATTGCTGGCCACCTGGAGTGCTTGTTGAATCTTCCATAACTTCAAGGAAAACAAAAATTCGTTCTCCACCGAGCTCCCTACCAAAGCTGTAACATCTTTTCTTCCTAAAAACTTTCAGAATAGCACTCTTAAAAGTCAATTTTCTAACAGTAAATTTTCTATTTATTATCAAAATGTTCGGAGTTTAAGATCCAAGCTGAAGGATCTTGCTTTATCATATTCTCTCTCTAACGATGATATAAAATAACCAGTATTTCTGAATCCTGGTTGACTGATAGTATATTTGACGATGAAATTTTTCCTAATCACACAATTGTTAGGCGTGATCGTGATAGGTCAATCTCCAACAAGTTAGACGGAGGAGGTGTCCTAGTCGCCTACAAGAATTCCTTTTCTGGCTTCCCTCTATCAAATTAACTTTTCACTGCTCCTGTAGAATGTGTGGGGGGTTTCTCTTCTTGTCTTTTGCACTTATATACCTTTTAAGTCTCCCTTTACGGTCTACAATACTTTCTTCACCGAAGTATATAGTATTTTCTTATCGCAGATTTCAAATTGTCACCTTATTTTATGTGGAGATTTTAACCTTCCTAAACTCTCATGGGATGACAATCAGGTTGATTCTGACTCATCTCACATTTGGTCTTTAATTTCTTCTTTTATGTCCATGTATTCCCTGGCTCAATTTAATAGTTTTCTTAACGTTAATAATCATATTCTTGACTTATTCTTTTCTAGTATGGAGCTATCGTTGTTATGCTCACCTCCTGTTCTTTTTCCTTATCTTTCTCCTGATCCCCATCATCTCCCCTTACGCTTTGAAATTTCCTATATTGCTTCTGTCCGCTATCGTCGGAAAGAGCGTCAGCGCTATAAATTTTATAAAACTAATTATGAGCTTTCGTGCTCTTGACTCGGATACTTGTTGTAACAATTTCTATTATTTCTTAAACGCTGCTCTTTCTAACACGACTCCACTTGTCAGTATAAGAAACTCTTCTGACTGTCCCTGGTTAACTCTCAATGTGAGGCGAGCCTTGAAAGCTAAAGATCGAGCTCGTCAACATTTTTCACGTGAGAGATCCCCTGAGTTACGTACAGCTTTTTGTCATCTGAGGTCGGTAGCTAAGAAAAAGATGCAGATCGCTAAAACTTCTTATTTTCATAGTATTGAAGGCTCTTTGAACTCAAATCATTCATAACCATTTTGCAAATATATACCTACGCTCTCTTAAATCCTCTTCCAGTTTCCCATCCTCGCTTCATTTGAATGGCTGCTTAGCAACTTCACCTCTCGAGATTTGTGAACTTTTTAGAACTCAGTTTTCATCATACTTTTAATGGTACTCCCAGCAATAGACCTTCGTTCCCAATCGTACACACGCCACCTTCATACCCTTTTACTTGCTATACAGAAGATCTTATTATAGAACTTGATGACTCTGTTAGTTCATTTTGTAAAATCATTAGCTACTTTTATTTGTGTCCCCCTTTCCTTTCTCCTCAATTCTAGCTTATCTTCAGGCTCTTTTCCTTCGTGTTGGGAAAGATCCCTATTTTTAAAAAAGGTAGCACCTCAGACGTTGCCAATTATCGGCCTATCTCTTTATTACCCTGTTTCTCCAAACTGCTGGAGAAAATCATGTACTTGTACCTTTTAGCTCTTTGTTAAAAAATTTTTTTACAAAGAAAATTTGTTATCAAAGACGTAGCCGAGTGGGGTATCAAATGAAAGGCCTTAATTAGAACTTTTGGGATTTGAAATAAAAAAATCATTTTGTGAATTAGGGGGTCCAGGGGAAGGCAAAATGTACCAAAAATTTGTGTCCCCCCTCGCGATTGGACACTATTGAGCCGAAAATCTGAAAATGATCACGAATGTAGGCCTTTATGAGTACAAGGGCAACGAATACCTCAGAAATCGAAATTCACTCAACTTTGTTAATAATAGTATGATTTGTAGATTTTACATTTTCGCCCATAAAGTCAAAACGATACCTTTAAACTTCTTGACATTTTGCAATTATATAGATTGATATAAGATATTAACGTTTACAAAATTTAATTGAGATCGAGTTATAATCAAGTGAGTTATAAATATTTCAATTATATGGAATTACAACAACAATAACACGTGTTTATGTTTGATACATATTTCAAATTGACCTGGGCACTTTAATTTTCTTTCATTTTTCGTGAAAATGTAAGGAATAGTGATTAACTTGAATATGTTCAATCGGCCGAGCATTAAGAAAAATAATTTAAGCTAGATCGAAATGGCGGCTGCACTGTGTTTATGAAAGAAACTGTGCATTTTTTGAATTAATTTGAGCGATTTCATATCCAAGTATTGGATGAATAGTTTAAGTTAACGATTCACGCTATTAGAATACTTGTTTCTAACCCTACGATGTTTACAAAGACCTTCTGGTAGGAGCACTCTCCTACTTACTCAACTTGTTTTCAGTTGCTCATGAGTTGTTCGTTCCTGAACAACATGGTTTTATCAAAGGGCGATCAACTTTAACGAATTTGTTAGAGTTCATGACCGTTATTCAAAAAGCCATGGAGGACCGTTCACAAGTCGAAACCTTGCATTTGGATTTCTCTAAAGCCTTCGACTCAGTAAATCACAATATTTTGTTTAGCAAACTTAAATTTCTTAACGTTCCTGATTATTTGCTCCACTGGTTATCCACTTACTTATCCAATCGTGTCAGTCAGGTATCTTTTCAAGGCTGTCTTTCTACTCCCTTCCATCCATTTTCTGGTGTTCCTCAAGGATCCATTCTGGGCCCACTATTGTTCACTCTGTTTATAAATGACTTACTATCCACTGTCATCAACTCCTTCTGCCTTCTTTATGCAGATGACATCAAAGTTTTCAAAGCAGTCTCGTCAATCAGTGACTGTGCTTTGCTTCAAGAAGATTTGAATGCCATTTTATCTTGGAATTCTTATAACCAACTTACACTGAATGTTTCTAAGTGCATCCATCTTTCATTTTCTAATGACCCTTGCCTTTTAGCTTTCAATTTTCGTTAAATAATTCGTACCTATGTACGGTAACACACTTCAGGGACTTGGGTGTCACTTTCGACTCGAAATTAATGTTAGATGTTCATATTTCTGAAATTACTTCTAAAGCCTCTCACATTTCTGGCTTGATCTTACGAAATTCCTATATTTTTCCGATCCTTTGTCGTGTGTTAAATTATATTCTTGTTTGGTTCGTCTCATCCTTGAGTACTGTTCGCCAGTTTGGTCGCCTCTCTTGAAATGTTTGAAGCTCACGCTAGAAGCTGTACAAAAAAGATTTACCAGGATCGTCTTCTTGAAGTTCCAGATTCCCTACATTTTTTATGAATCACGCTTAGCTATCCTCAATATTCCTTCGCTGGAAATACGTCGACTCTACCTTGATGAATGTTTCCATTACAGGCTTTGGAGTGGCTTACTCGATACTCGCTTTGTCAACCAGGTTCCTATGAGGTGCGTTATGCGCTCTACAAGATCGTCGAATATCTTTGATGTTCCATTTGCGCATAGTTTGCTGTATTTTCACTCACCCATGCTCAGATTACCTCATTACCATGATGACCTTCAGCTTGAGCCGTCCCCCCTCTCGTATTCAGTTCATAAAAGATTTGTAACTGTCTTCTTCTCAGTTCATAGTAATTTTTCTTATTTATTTTCTCTTAGTTTTTGCATTTTTATTACTTTTATCTTGCTTTTTGCATGCGATGCTATTATTTAATTCATTTTGCTGTACTATTATTTTTTCTATTTTGTTATTGAATTTTTTTTTTCTGTTAAATAGAAATAAATAAATAAACAAAAGTTCGAGACCAATTAATGAGATAGAATTGTAGTTTTCATTATATTTTTATACAAATCCAACAAGAAATCTTGGGATCGAATATTAAGAGTAAGAAACCTTTCTGATTTGTGTATCCCAATATAACTAAAATTTTAGTTAATTCCTATTTTCACTATGGTTAGGAGTTTTGTTCGTATTTTTCGTATGCAATCCAATATGTACAAAGTGAATTATATTGAGCCTTTTGTATGTTTATTATTATACTTGATTGTAGCAACGCCTTAGGATAATAATTATAAGGATATTAAACTTAAACACATATGGGAGGTGAATTATAAAAATTACCTAGTAATCTTTAATTGATTCTAATTTGTAATGAAAGCATAGACAAACTGCCACTAATCTTCATTGTTTTGTTTTTTTTCGTTTTTTTTTCCACTTCCGAAACTCCAGCACTGGCTTGTCTAAACTGTCGAGCTTCCTACTTTTATTTTCCAGCATTGTACCTTCATTCCTCTTCACATTACACTAACTTATACGCCTTGGTATTCACTGTTTTTTATCCTCACTCCTTTTTAATTCTTTTTATTTGCAGATTTTATTTATTTCTTTATCTTCGAAGCCAAAATATTCTCACGACACGTTTCGAATTATGATTGTGCATCCAAGTTAAAATTTTAATCGCACACTTAAACTTGTGTCCACTGAAACTTTATCCAGTAACACCCAAATTAATAATCTTCTCGCCAAAATCCAAGTTAAAATTCACTTAACTTCTTCTTCGTAGCCCTTCAGCCCCTTTCGGGCCCTCGCTTAGAGATAGTTAGAGTATCTCATTGTCATGATCTAATGTATCGGCACTCCACAAGGTAATAATCACGCTTTGGCCGTGTGTCTATCCACCCAGCTGCGATACGTCCTAATTTTTTTAAATCAGCACGTATCATAACTGAACAGGCTTATAGTCTGTCCGAAGAACCACTCGAACTAAATCTCGTTGATGCCAACGGAACTTGAACCAGAGACCTTTGACTTACGGGCTTAGTGCTCTAACCACTAAGCCACACGGACTTCACTTAACACCCAAATTAAAAATCCCCAAAATCCAAGTTAAAATTCACTAAACGATCCTTCAACTTTCTACTGAAATTTCAAATAAAAATTCACTTCACGATCATTAAAATTTTCTCTCTAAATTCCTGATTCAAATTTTTTCTCCACACCGACAAAGCACTTCTTCTTCTTTTCAAAACCAAAAACCGAATCCCATCAAATCCAAAAGCCCAATCCCACAATCCTTTCATTCTCAATTGCCACCGCCGTACCCGGATAACGTATTCGAAGTTCAATAGACTTCGATTTCGCTACCCACACATCTTTTCCATATCGGCAAACGCAAAAATTTCCATTTAGCATACATGGCGATTTGCATAACCATGATAGCGTTTGGTTGTATGCAAATCGTCATGTACGAGTATACGGAAACAATTGCTTTTGCCGATATCCCAAGAAGAGTCTTTTCCTGCGCTCGGGAGAACTTGAACCCCTGGTCCCAGCTGACCCCCGGTCGAGAACCCACGACGCTACCAACGGAGCCACCTTCTGTGGATTTCCCATTCATCGAATCAGCAACTTCAACTATGCACCTTTCTTAATGGGCATGGAAATGAAATTTGTCAGTAGGGAAGCGTGGATGAATTTTGTTAGTATAACAAATAAAATTTGGTAGTGGGATCTAATGAATAAAATTAGTTAGTATGAAAGAAGGAATTAGGTTTTGTTAGGAAAAAGGTATCGAAGGAAGTTTTGTTAATGGGAAGTAATGAATGTAGTGTTGTTAGTGAGAAATTTAAGATTATAATTATATTATAATTTTTTTTTGTAATTAAAGATAGGGTAAGAGGGTAGAATTGAAATGACTGGGAGATAAAATTTATAAGGAAATAGTTAAATGTTAATGAAATTAAATAAATATACCGAGGAAAAGGTATAAGTGCCCAAAGGAAGGTGGTAATTTGAAGTTGTGAATGGGAGAATGCCGGTACGCCGGAATTCGCAACAATCGTGGGACGATCCAGACCCTGAGTGTCTCATTCAGCCGGGCAAACAAGGAATGTCGGCAGTGTAATTATGAGTCGGATCGGATGTCCTTGGCGTGAAATGTACCTAGCAGCTTACCGGACTCAACCTAAAGTTCATAAGAAACTTGCAATGAACCACTGCATGAATAAACCGTGGAGCAAATTAAGCCACAAACCGATCGGCTGCATTGCTCATGGCAAAGTTTCGCACGAAAACTTTCTGACCCTTTAGTAGCTCAAGGGGGCGAGCCCGAAGGTTGTAACATTGAGCTCCCTTGTGATAGGCTTTTTCCAGCTTAGCGCCGACGCGGTCTTGTACGGCTCGCAGACGATCACTTTTCACACTTAACTGTGCTTCTCCATCCTCAAAAGCATTCAATATTCTAAGGAGGGCGTACTCAGAGCCATGCTGGATAGGGTAGTACCCGAACATTGAGCTCCCTTGTGATAGGCTTTTTCCAGCTTAGCGCCGACGCGGTCTCGTACGGCTTGCAGACGATCACTTTTCACACTTAACTGTGCTTCTCCATCCTCAAAAGCATTCAAGATTCTAAGGAGGGCATACTCAGAGCCATGCTGGATAGGGTGGTACCCAAACATGAGGAAATACGAGTAGGGTGAAAATCCTGTTGACTCATGAATCACCTTGCGGAAGGCAAAACATGATTCTGAAAAATTATCGGCCCACCTGCTATGATCGGCCCCTATGTAGACTCTGATGGCATTCAATTTCAACTGGCTTGACCTCTCCGAGTCATTCGCTTGTGGTGAATCATATGGAGTGAAGCACTGCTGCACCCCATAGTCGCTCATAAACTTATCGAATACCTTGGAGACGAACTGCATACCGTTGTCCGAGTGAAGCTATTCAGGAACTCCAAAGGTCAAAAGGATTTCGCCCTCCAAATATCGCAGAACTGATTCGGCAGTAGCTTTAGCCATGGGCTTGAGCCATATGAATTTACTATAATAGTCCAGGGCCACAAATAATTGAGTATTCCCTGAGTTTGAACGGGGGTATGGACTCATGAAGTCCACAAACAGGTGCTGCATAGGTCTCGCCGAGTCTCGTGATGCACCCATAGTGGGTCTCAAAGTGAAAATCGAAGGCTTGACCTGTTTGCATGTTGAACAGCTGTGGACATGCTGAATAACTTCTTGACGCAAACGATAGTAATACGTTTATAAGACTTCGGTTGTCTTACGAATCCCACAATGAGAGCCTTTGGTTTCATAATGAGCTCGTACTATAAGAGCCTGTTGGTGACCCGCAGGAATCCATAATTTTGTTCGGGGAATATCCGAACTCAGCGTAGCAGGAAAACCAGTACTGATGTACACTCGGCCATCAGCAAGATGCAAATTCTGAAACTTATCAGGTTGCTTCAGGATTTGCTCCTTGAGATGTTCGTACTCGGGTTCCTGAAACGCAGACTCAGGAATCAAACCATCAATACTCGTATGTTTGTACACCGGGAGGCAAGCAATGACCGAGGCCACCCGCTCATTCTGCGAGCAAGATAGTGTATCCAGTACAACGTTAAAAGTACCTTTCCGGTGTTCACTTTGGAAATTGAACCCTTGCAATTTCAGACTCCAGCGAGCCAGTCGACCAGAAAGGTCCGACTGCAGCATGATCGGTTATGATGGTGAAGGGCAACCCTTCAATATATACCCTGGATCTCTTTACGCTTTGCACCACTGCTAAGCATTCCAATTCAGTAACGCTGTAGTTACGTTGCGTAGCGTTGAGCTTCATTGGCATATATGCAATTGAATGCTCTCCACCCTCATTGTCTTTCTGAAACAAAACACTTCCAATACCCACTGTACTTGCGTCACACTGGATATAGAAGTGCTTCGTAAAGTCGGGGTTGGCCAGCACTGGAGCAGAAACCAACAATCGCTTCACTGTCTTGAAGGAACTATTGGCGGAAGCAGACCACTTGAAGGCACGTTTGCCTTTTAGCAAATCCGTTAGAGGCACCGTAACCGAGGCAAAATTTGAAATTTAACACCTGTACCATCCTGCCATGCCCATGAACTATCTCACGTCTTTTTCCATTCGGGGTTCAGGCTGGGAGATTATACCTGAGACCTTCTCCGGGTTGGTGCGCAGGATACCATCACTTACTACAAAGTTAAGATATTTGATTTCCTTTTTGACGAACTTGCTCTTTTCAACATTGATAGTCAAGTTGGCGTCCCTGAGCAGTTTTGCAAGAGTACTCAGGTACTAAGTGCTCATCAAATGTTGAACTCGTAACGAGTAGGTTATCGAGGTAAACAAATACCTTGTCCTGAAGCACATGCGGTATTACTTTATGCATCAACCAACACATCGTTTGGGGAACATTACATAAACCAAACGGCATGACCTTGAAATGGTACAAGGGCCTGCCAGGAACAGTAAAGGCCGTTTTCTCCTTACTTGCCTCATCCAACGGTATTTGCCAAAAGGCATCCTTCTGGTCCAAACTATCAATGAACGTGGTGCTCTGCAACCGTGCCAAATGACCTTCAATCAGCGGCAACGGATAAACATCCTTAACGTTCACCTCGTTGAGGCATCTAGCGTCAAGACATAAACACACCTTGCCGGGTTTTCTGACAAGGCTCATAGGAGAGCTCCACGAACTCTGACTTTCCTCTATTACTCCCAAGGGTAACATACGATCGAGTTCGTCATACAACAGTCTCTGTATAACAGGCGAGACAGCATATTACCGCTGCTTAATGGGTCGAGCGAAACCAGTGTCAATGTGATGAGACACGAGACTGGTCCTACCCAAGCCTTCCTCATTATACGACGGTAACTGTTGTTTGACGAAGTCCAGTCGTTGCTGATCTTTTGAAGACAACAGATGGAATTCAGGGCCCGGAGGCTCTGCGGCTGCTTCGATAGCGTTGACTTGGATTGATGCTATCTTGAAGAGATCCCAGAAGTCAATTCCAAGATACACTGCGTGCGTCAAAGAAGGGAAAACTAGGAAATTCATCAATTTAGTGTTGTTATTAAATCGCACCAATGTGGTAACGTAGCCCAGAACTAGACCCTTGCGCCCTGATGCAGTCTGAACATGAGCATGCATGGTATGTATATGCAAACCCAAGTCCGACAGTAGATCCAAGGCTCCTGCGCCGAGGATACTGACACTGGCTCCACTATCAAGCAAGCGCACCGCCAGCAGTTGCAACAATTTACCCCACACAGGCACACTTCAAGAGACGCTGGGCAAAGAAATATCTCAAAGATCTTCAGAAGCGATCCCAAAAAGGTCGTGCTCTAAAATTAGCGGATGATTCACGATCGTCACCCACCTTTCCATTACTTTCGACGTAGTCCGGTAATCTGCTTGAGGTATTTGTACTGCTAAATGATACAGGGGACTCATGGTGACGCATATCGGTATTATTGTGACATAAATCGTTCATTCCATTAGGATGGAGGTTCAGCTACAGACAAGATCCCAAGCCAGCCGGTAACCGATCAGGCGGTCTCATCGCATTAAGCTCATAAAGCTGAACTGGAGGTCGACCATACTTGATTTCCAGCTCACACCAAGTGTCCTCAATCCAACGACACCTCCTAACGAGTTTCACAGGTGGTCGAAAACTCATATCCAGCTAAGTGGTTCTGCAGACTGAAATTCATATTTCTGAAAACTAGGTCCCGCAGATCCGTGTCCCTAATCAGAGTCCTGAGTTGAAGAGCCATAACCTCAAGGGGTTCATAAAATTCGATAAATGGCTCATTGGACTCTTGCTTGTGGGCGAACATATTTTCCCAAATATGAGCGTTATCAAGCCGAGATCCAAATCGTTCCATGAACTCCGCTTTATGCTGCGTCCAACTCAAGTCTCTATGCAGGTCACGAATCTGCCAGTACTAGTTTTCGACAGATCCTTGCAGGAGAACATGAAAGTCTCGGAAGAGTTCACGCTTTGAGAGACCTTCAGTATAAGTCTTACATGATGCGCAGAGGACAGTTCATATCGGAACGAGCACGGGAACAGAGAGTTCTCCGATCAAAACGTCTTTTAAATAAAATCAAACACCCTGAGGCGACCAAAATGTTTGGCTTTTTTTGACGAAAAAAATGTTGACCAAGATCAAAAGACCAATCGCAGATATAGCAGATGGCTATATTAAAATCCTATGGAAGTTCCTGTTACTATGCACACAAAATTTCCAGCCACTGTTATGGTTTTAGGTGTTGTCAGCAACGAAGGACATATTATGCCACCACACTTTTTTACTCAAGGACTTCGAGTGAACTCTGCTGCATACATCGAGGTTTTGGAGACGGTAGTGCAACCCTGGATAGACGGTGTAAGCAGAGGCAAACCATATATTTTTCAACAAGACTCTGCTCCTTCACATAAAGCGATGGCGATGCAAGATTGGATGGCCAAAAATGTTCATGACCACATAACACCGAACCTATGGCCACCTAGCTCCCCAAACATTAATCCTTCGGACTATTACGTATGGGGCGTAGTTGAGCGTGAGACCAATAAGCGTCCTCATAATACCACTTGCTATTGACTGCTATTAATGCCGTGGTCAATATGAACAACGAGCATTTGATTCGGGCATGTAATCGTTTCCGGACCCGGATCGAAGAGGTTATTGCTGCTAATGGCGATTTTACAGAAATTTCATTAAATTTGGTTAAAACTACAAGCTAATTAATTTTACTCTCAAGTTGTCGTCAAATACCGTACGCACCCTGTATATATTGTATTTCCCTCGAATACACAAACCACCATTCTAGTATGTCACCCCGGGTTAGTCACCCCTCTGCTAGAAATTGGTGTCTGCAACTGCGCTGACTTCCGCGGTTTGCAACAGAATGGCGCATATATGTCTTCCTTTCGAAACCTGCAGAAGGACCTCGCAATGAATTGTACTCAAGGCCACGACCTCGCAAATGGAAAAAGGACTATGGCATTGGATCCTGGAAAGTCAGATCGCTCAATTACTCTGGAGCTCTTAAGGATCTTTTACAACAAGCCAGTCAATATAAATTTAACATTCTGGCAATCGCACACAATATTTAAAAACGGGAAGCCTACTGGAAAACGAGAATTCGGAGTAGCCTTTATTGTGGGTACAGAGTTGAAATCATTATTGATTTTAAGGCAGTCAATGAATGGTTGTGTGCGATCCGTATACGAGCAAAATTCTTCCAAATCTGGCTGATTAAAGAAAGAACGAAAAAATGAAGGAAACGTTCTACAATCAGCCGGAAAGATTAGCTAGACTACAAACGACACAAAAATAATTCTCTGTGATTTCAACACAAAGGTTATCAATGAACTATCTCATTCGAGAACGACTGGAGGATAAAGCCTCCATGATGAAATAAATGACAACGGCCAGCGCCTGATTGACTTTGCATGTAGCAGAACTCTAGTCATACGTTCGACTTGTTTCCCACATTAACGAATTCATAAAATGATTTGGGTATCACTGGATGGCAACACAAAGCCAGGTCGATCATATTCTGATCCAACAATACTGAACCCCGAGCATAGTTGATGTCCATACATACCAAGCAGCCAATTGTAACTCAGATCATTACTTGATCAAATTAACTTATCGATGTCGTATCTTCCTCTTCACTACAGCCCCTCTTTGGCCTTCGCTTCCTGCAAATAGCGCCTCCAACTGTCTCGATCCATTGACTACGCCCTTCAATTTCGAAATTTCGAGTCAGACCAGCGCGTCCTCGGTTTCCCCACTGGCCGCCGGCCTTCAGTTCTCCCAACGAATACCTTTTTGGATATCCGTTGTTCGTCCATACGATTCATGTGTCCAGCCCATTGCAGCCTCCGCAGTTTTACAATCATCAAGACCTCCGGCTTGTCAAAAATTTCATACAGCTCATGGCTGTATTAAATTCACCATTGGTCCCCGTCTAGCTTTGCTCCGATTATTCACCTTAGGACCCGTTGCTCAAACGTGTTCAGTACTCTGATTTTTGTGGATGCTTGGATTAGAGCCCATGTTCCACAACCATAGCATAACACAGGTCTTATCACTGATTTATATACTTGCAGCTTTGTTTCCCTGTGGATGCAGCTGGTCTTCAAGATCGTCAAAACTGAATAAAATATTTTATTTGTTAGCTGTATTCTTCCACATATTTTGTCTCTTTCATTACTAGTTCTAATTATTTTGGCACCTAAATACACAAATTTGCCCACATTTTTGATACTGTATTCGCTAAGTGTGATATTTTGTGCACTTGAGGTATTTTTTTCTCAACTGCCTCATGAGCTTTGTTTTATTTTCATTGATTTGTAGCCCTACTAGTTTTGCTTCACTGTCGAGCTCCAAGAAGAGTTCTTTAGCAGTTGTTAATGACCGTGACAAAATGTTGATGTCGTCCACATAGGTTACTACTTGGCTCAACTTGTATATCATCACGTACTCCAAAATCAAATCGAATAGCAATGTGGCCAGCCCATCTCCGTGCTTTAGTCCGATATGTGTGTCAAAGGCATCGGTGAGTTGGTTATTGGTGCGGACTTGGGAGGTCGTCAACGTCATCATTATTTTGGTAAGATTAACTAATTTGGCTGGGGTGCCAAAGCAAAGCATTATTTGGTACAGTACGTTACGATAAATACTGCCGTATGCTTGCTTAAAGTCAACGAATATTTGGTATACATCTATGTTGAACTCCCAGCATTTTTCAAGCATCTGCTTGGCTGTGTACTATTGGTCTGTTGTCGATCTACCTGCTCTAAAACCACCTTGATACTGTTGATGCATGATTCAATCTTATTTTCTAGGATCTTTGAAAATATTTTGTACGCCATAAAAAGCAGTGATATGCCTCTACAATTTTCGCACTGTAACTTGTCACTATTTTTGTGGATAAGGAATATAATTAATTGGCTCTAATCTTTCGGCGCATGTTCTTGTTGCCAAATGTGCTAGATGACTTTGTGAATAGCTTTATGAACACTGCTGCCATCGATGCCCGACGCTTTATTATTCCTTTGGGTTTTGATAATAGAACAAATTTCATCCAAAATTGGTGGGGCCAATGGAAGATCTCCACAGACATCTATAGGCTCCAATATTCTGGAGCTGTATGGATGATTTAAGTGGATCTTGAAATATGATGCCCGTCTTTCCTTAATCTTGGTTTCATCAGCGATGATACTGCCGATGTCGTCACAAAAGAGCATCATTTTGGGCTGGTAACCACGTTTTAGGATATTCACTACTTTGTATGCTTGTCTTGTGTTGTTGGTTGCTAGACTTACATCTATACTTCTCATTTGGTCGTCATAGTATTTTCTTTTCTTAGTTTTAATTTTCTTATTCGCTATTCTTCTGAGATTTTCATAGTGTTCTCTCTTCGTCCTTGTTTTCCTACCTACGTATTCTTCGTACGCCTGATTCTTTTTATCTAACGCACTCTGGCACTCATCATCGAATCAATCATTTCTCTTGCACTGGGCTTGATATCCGATCGTCTGTTCTGCCACGGTCTTAATAGCCGCTTTCACTTCCATCCAGAGCTCATTGCTTGTCTTTAATAATGCGTCTGATAAGTTGCTGAGAGTCTCCATGAAATGTTTGGCCACAGAAGCCGCTTGGAGCCTTTCGATGTCAAATTTTTGTAGCCAGCTGGGCTTCACCGAATATGCCTTTGATATATGACCTCGATAGGTTAATTTGATCAAGTAATGATCTGAGTTTCAATTGGCTCCTCGGTATGTACGGACGTCAAGTATGCTTGAGACGGAACGTTGTTGGATCAGAACATGGTGGATCGATGTCGTATGTTAAACGCTTATTCGGCGAAGACAGCCGCTATAAAAATTTGACGTCGAAAGGCTCCAAACAGCGTTTGTGGCCAAAAATTTCACGGAGACCCTCGATAGCCAGCATCGTTAAAGACAAAAAACGAGCTCTGGATGGAATTGAAAGCGGCTATTAAGACCATGGTAGAACGGACAATCCGACATCAAGCCCAGCGCAAGAGAAATGATTGGTTCGTTGATGAATGCCAGAATGCGTTAGACAAAAATAATTAGGCGTACAAAGAATACGCTGGTATCAAAATCAGGACGAAAAGAGAACACTATGAACATCTCAGGGGAGTAGTGAATAAGATAATTAAGATTAAGATAAGAAAATACTATGACGACCAATTGAGAAGTATATATGTAAATCTAGCGACCAACAACACAAGCCAAGCATACAAAGTAATAAAAAGCCTGGAACGTGGTTATCAGCCCAAAACCACGCTCTGTCGTGATAACATCGGCAATATCATCGCTGATGAAACCAAGGTTAGGGAAAGATTTGCATCATGTTTCAAGAACCTTCTTAATTCTCCGCTCAGCTCCCTAACATCGAACCTATAAATGTCTGCGGAGAGTTTCCATTAGCCCCACCTGCTCTGAATGGAGTGTGTTCCACAATCAAAGCCCAAAAGAATAATAAAGCGCCGTGCATCGATGAGATTCCAGTGGAACTTATCAAATATGGTGGCAGCAATGTTGATAAAGCTATTCACTAAGTCATCTAGCACATTTGGCAACAAGAACATATGCCGAAAAATTGGAGCCTATCAATGATATTCCTTATCCACAAAAAAGATGGCAAGCTAGAGTGCGAAGATTATAGGAAGTGAAGGCCCGAGAGGGGCTGTAGTGCTACGAAGAAGAAGAAGAATATCATTCGTTGAATGACAATTTTTCGTATTCTTCCGCTTCCCCTGCCTACCCTGTCATCGATATTGCATCGATTATCAAAAGACCTCATCAAGACCTTTCATTTGATACTCTACTCTACTATCCTTGGTGAAAATTGTTTTAAGGGTTCACATCCTTATATTGGGACGGCCCCTTAAAGGCCTTTGAAATTTTTTTCGAGTACGGAGCATTCATTAACCTGAAACTTCTGAGCTGTTCAAGAGATTTGATAACTACAGCTTCTATATTTCCTGAGAAAACTTGCTGCGACGCACTGACAGACGGACGGATGAACAGGTACCGATTTAATGGGGTATCGTAAAAAATTATTTTATCAAACCCAAAAAAAAATTAATTTGATCACGATAGCTAAAAAGTGGATAAATTGTGTCATATTTACAATGGCTCACAGGACAACACTTGAGCAGCGGTAATTAGTAATTCACCATATTAAAAATGGCAACTCTCAACGCTAAATAACAATCCAGCAGATAATTGAAAAGTTTTGCAATAAAAAAAGATTGGACAACAAGGATAGAAATGTATCAAAAAGAATCTTGAATGAGTCTGATAAACGATGGATCGTTAGGACGAAAAAGCAAGACCCTAATAATCGGGTCCTAAATTGGCAGTTGAAGTGTTTGCTGGGATTTTTACCATAATTTTAATGATAGAGTTGCAAGCAAGAAGCAATTCATCAATAATGAAAAACATTTGGAAAAAAAAGAAGAAAACCGACTTCAAAATGCCCTAAAAAGGATGAAATAAATTTTATGGAAGCGGTGTCATATCATTTTGTCCCCGATTATTTTGTGATGGTGCAGATATTCGAAGTATTTATGTTGAAATGGGAAAATAGATTTGGCATCGCTTCCATAAAATTTATTTCATCCTTTTTAGGGCATTTTGAAGTCGGTTTTCTTTTTTTTCCAAAATTTTTTATTTCACCCTTTTTAATGACAATTTTTTTCATTTCAAACCTTTCAAAACTCAGTTTCTTGAATACATTGTACCAAGTATATTAAAATTAATTTTTTACTGCAATTGAAAAACCACTACGGCTAAAATCTGCAGCGTTCATAGGAAACGAATTTAGTTCTGATACATTTAATACATGAGATCATCAACGGCAACCTTCATTTTAGGTTTCATAAAAATCCAAAATAAATTGTAGTTTTGAGAAACTTTCGACATAAATTGTAGTTTTGAGAAACTTTCGGCCTGACCCTGAAGTGCTGTTTTATTGTTCAACTTTGTTCAACCTTTGAGCGGCCGCCAATTTCTTTCAAATGATTCGACTGGGGATTTTTTATTGTGAGCTTTATCACGCACTTGAATGAATCTTTGCACCAGTTTTGGTACAAACCGGAGCTATACTGTGGTCAGAACAGAAATTGCGGGTTCTCATCAAAAACATCCTCTACCTTGTTTTTGCTTAACCAATTTGAAAACTAGGCGAAATATTTCTGAAAATTTGGTGAAAATCGAAGCAAAACTGCGACCTCCAGGCACAAATTTCGTCTCACACACATACAAAACCACACACACACACACACATACACACACACACACATATATATATATATATATATATACATATATATATATATATATATATATATACAGTCTTCCACAAAAGTCAAGGTACAGAGAATCGGTAACTGAAAATTGTATTACTTAATCAATATTTTTATTTGAAAACCAAAAGTTATGAAATGGTAATGATACGAGTTCTGTTAAATTTAAGTTTTCATAAATTTAAAGGGATTCGGCAATAATGATCATTGAAGACAATAATTTTTTGTTGGCAATGTCTCTTTTCTACTCCACAAAAGTCTTGGTACAGTTGCAGAAAATGCCCTGTTATTTGTAAAAAGTGGAATCCCCCAAGTTCATATTATCAGAGTGAGTTAACAACCGTAGGCCGCTGTCTTTAATATCGCGTCCGTATTCGTGGTGTTTTTTTTTTATTAATAAAATTTTTAAAAAATGAGTCGAAGGGAGTTGAGTATTAAGGAGCGTGAAATAATTATTAATCTGCATTCAAATCAGAGCAAATCAAATCCTGAAATAGCTGAACTAGTGTTGCGAAGTCGGTCAACCATTCAAAAAGTGATAAATCGATTTAAGAAGGAAAATAGAGTGGAAAATGTGCTCCGAACAGGTCGTCCATCTAAACTAAGTGCAAAGGACAAGAGAAAAATTTCGCGAATGGTAAAACAAGATCCATTTCTAAGCTGTAGAAAAATCTGCGATGTTCTTGGAATTAATGATAAGAAGGAGGTTAGCGCAGAAACTGTGCGTAGAGCTGTCGTAGAAGCTGGATTTTCATCTCGTACGCCTAGAAGAAAACCTCTTGTAAGTTCCATAAACCAACAAAAAAGAATAACATTTGCAAAAGCATAACCAATAACGTTTTGGGATAATGTTTTATTTTCGGATGAGTCTAAATTTTGTATATTTGGTGTAAATGGGCATAAGAGGGTCTGGCGAAAAGTAGGAGAAGCATTTAATCCCAAGAACACTATTAAAACAGTAAAACATGGAGGCGGTGGTGTTATGGTTTGGGGTTGCATGGCTGCTGCTGGAGTTGGAAATCTGACATTCATCGAAAATACTATGGATCAGAACTCTTATTTAGAGATTCTACGAAACAACATGAAACAAAGTGCAGCCAAATTAGGTATACGAGAAAATTTCTTGTTTCAACAGGACAATGACCCTAAGCACACTGCGCATAAAGTTCGAATGTGGCTATTGTACAATACTCGCATGCTTACTACACCGCCTCAAAGCCCTGATTTGAACCCTATAGAGCATCTTTGGAATGAGCTTGAGACAAAAATCCGAAAAAGAGTGATATCAAGCAAGGCGCAGCTTAAGGATGTTATATTGGAGGAGTGGGCCAGAATCAGCAGCGAATTTACTAAAAAATTGGTATATTCTATGCCTAAAAGACTGAAGTCAGTAATTCAGATGAAAGGATATCCGACAAAATATTAAGAAAAGTATAATTCAAATAACTATGCAAGACTATAATTACAATTTGTATCATTTTTCTTTAGGTGTACCATGACTTTTGTGGACTTCATTCATTGACTTTCCAACACATCATATGTAATAATATATTAATACGACAGAATTTTCGTTTTGTTTTACATGAATTTAAAGTGTAATGATTATAGTTGAAGTAATACCAAAAAAAATTTATCACTATAGGTTTTTTAAATAAAAATATCAAACAATTTTCATGATATTTATCACTGTACCTTGACTTTTGTGGAAGACTGTATATATATATATATATATATATATATATGTACATATATATATATATATATATATATATATATATATATATATATATATATATATATGTATATATATATATACTATATATATCCGTACAACATCAAAAGAAAGCAACATATTGGGAAATTCATGCTAAAGAAGGCTGCTACAATTAAATATTTAAGCAACAAACTTTACTCATTAATGAAACTTTCTTTTCGATAAATCTTTCCTGCGGAATCCTTTGAAAACTAGATTTTACAAAATAAAAACAAAAAAGCCGCTCTTAAATGAACCAGAAAAAGTATCCGTGCCATGAAAATATTAATTGGAAATATTCAAATATTTTATTACATATCAGGGTTTAATAGCTTGTCGGGGTAACCTTTCCTTTTAAAGACCTCCTTAAGTCAATTTGGCATGGAGTGAACCAATTTGGCTATGTCCTGCCTGGTAATTTTGCCCCATTCATTAACGATGACATTTTTCAGCATTTACTTCGAGGATATGCTGTGCTGACGGATCCTGCGCTCCAACAAGTCCCACAAATGCTCAATGGAATTAAGGTCTGAGGATTGTGGCAGCGTACACAGTTGATGTTTTGTGTTGTAGAGCAACCAAAGCTTCACATTGTGTGCTGTGTTCTTGGGATCATTATCTTACTGGAACCAGAAATCGTCACCAAGTCTTAACTGCTGAACGCTTTGCTTCAAATTCACCTTCGAAATACTAAGGTAACCGTATTGATCCATAGTTGATTCTATAAACATAAATTGGCCAACTTCTTCTGCCACCATACATCCCCAGACCATCACACCACCTCCACCATGTTTCACAGCTGGTACGAGACTTTCTTTTTCGAGGGCAGTATCGCTCTTCCGCCACACTAACTTTCTTCCTTTAATGCCAAATATGCAAAATTTATTTTCGTCAGAGAATAAGACCTGTTTCCAAAACTCTGGTGGCTTGTTTATATATTTTTTGCGGAATCCACACGTTTCTTCCTGTTCACTTCCCAAATGTATGGCTTCTTACGTGCTATGCGTGAGCGTTATCCATCTCTCTTTAGTATTTTCGTATGGTATCTTCGTGGAGAACCTTGCCAAAATAGTCTTTTATATTTGCAACAATTTTGGGAAGCAGTTACTCGAGAATTCTTTTTAACTGCCTGCAAAACGTTTCTTTTTTCGCGTTCAGTCAGTATGGAGGGTCAAACACAACGAGGCTTTGACATAATCGAACCAGTTGTATTAAGTGTTCTCCCCACATACTGGACAGAGGAGTGTATTCTGCCAACTATTTGACCAATTTCGCGCAAAGTTTTCCCTTCCCTCTTAAAAAGCATAATTTTCCTCTCCTCAGCACTGATTTCACAAATTTTGGGCGTCATGATGTATTATAGTGCACAAAAAATTTAAAAAAACGGCATTCTCTTTTAAACCTATCACAACTTAAAGTAGAACTATTATCGGACCTAAAAAAATTAATATGCATCTGTATGTGTCATCGCATAACACGGGGAGTCCCCCGGTTTGTTCTGTACGGATACTTTTTCTGGTATATTTTGGTGCCATAAATTGATTTTGTTTGAGTTTCAAGTCTTTTTAAAAAGTAAGTATAATGTAGCATACTGGGAATGATGCAGAAGTGTAGATTTTATGATACTATAAAAGAATGCATTTAAATTAAGTGGACATATCCTTTTTAATACAATGACAACTTTGTTATCTTGCATGTACGGATACTTTTTCTGGCAAGTGTATATATATATATATATATATATATATATATATAGTTACATGTACAAATAATATCATGTACAAATAATTCTGCGAGCTACTGTCGCAATTATTTTCATCATCATTAAGAACGTCAACAAATGAATTTACTCGAACCCGCGAGTAAATTCAACAAGCATAATCAACATCTGCAAGCGACGTCACTCCATTCATGAATTTGCTCGAACCTACCAGGTACCTCTCGGTAGAACGTTCGCCAATATGCGAGAAATGGGTGAATACTTAGAGACCCTATATAAAGGCGAGCTGAATGAATGGGGGGATCATTCATTCGACCGCGATAAGAACTTAGCCCAGTCATATTAGGTAAAAAAAGGGGTCAACCTCGGAATGAAAGATAATAAGCTGCAAATTGGTATGAACCTTTGTTTTGTCATTCTAAATGTTGTCTCAAAAGTCACAATCGTTATCGTGTTCCCGTCTCAAGATATTCAAGGTCAAAGGTCACAAAAATCGGTTTTTCGCGAATATCTGGCTTCCTATCGGTTAAATGAGATTTGCATTTATTATAAAAGTTGTAGGCTATAAAATTCCCTACAACTTTTGTTTAAACTTTTTTTTCATACGACCAACCGTTTTGAAGGTAGAGCGCGAAGAGTGCACATCGTACAGTCATATACGGCCTAATGCAAGGTCAAGCGTGAGTTATGGTTATCAGTACGTTATAAAGTCAATTATTTACTTGGAAATTATAATTATTAAACAATGCCTATTATTTATGTACTAACTAATAATCATTTATATTTAATTAAAGTAAGTAACTTGATTATTTATATATAATTATTCATATTTAACTATTTAAGAATATCGGGATCATATGTATTTTCTTCATCGGGATTACTTGGATACAGTGAAGCGTTGAGGCAAGCTTGTCCGTTGCACTGGCCGCAAGCTAAAGAACATTGTAGCCCTGATTTTCTGCATCCACAGCGGGAACCACAACCATTTTTGCAATTGCAAAATATTACGTCAACACTTGTTCGGCTGGTGCTGGAGGTAATAACGTTCGTATGGGCTCCAGGATTTCATTTTCAAGCATCCAGCCCCATTCTTTAGGTTCTAAGTCCTTCCCTAACCACGTTTGAATCTGGTAGTAGACACGTTTTATGTGTTGATGAGCTGCTACACTTGTTGGTGGAAGTGTTGACGTAATATTTTGCAATTGCAAAAATGGTTGTGGTTCCCGCTGTGGATGCAGAAAATCAGGGCTACAATGTTCTTTAGCTTGCGGCCAGTGCAACGGACAAGCTTGCCTCAACGCTTCACTGTATCCAAGTAATCCCGATGAAGAAAATACATATGATCCCGATATTCTTAAATAGTTAAATATGAATAATTATATATAAATAATCAAGTTACTTACTTTAATTAAATATAAATGATTATTAGTTAGTACATAAATAATAGGCATTGTTTAATAATTATAATTTCCAAGTAAATAATTGACTTTATAACGTACTGATAACCATAACTCACGCTTGACCTTGCATTAGGCCGTATATGACTGTACGATGTGCACTCTTCGCGCTCTACCTTCAAAACGGTTGGTCGTATGAAAAAAAAGTTTAAACAAAAGTTGTAGGGAATTTTATAGCCTACAACTTTTATAATAAATGCAAATCTCATTTAACCGATAGGAAGCCAGATATTCGCGAAAAACCGATTTTTGTGACCTTTGACCTTGAATATCTTGAGACGGGAACACGATAACGATTGTGACTTTTGAGACAACATTTAGAATGACAAAACAAAGGTTCATACCAATTTGCAGCTTATTATCTTTCATTCCGAGGTGAAAGCCCTAATATGACTGGGCTAACTGCGAAAGTGTGTGGAAGTGTGTTTCATAATAGTGAAGTGATTTAGAAGACAATTGCGATAAGAAATTTATGGACAAGTGTTAGATTTTATTTTAATAGTGAAAATTAAAATTAGTGAAAGTGTTAAACTGATTATTGTGCATTTTCTTGAATTAAATAAACACTTTTAACTTAAGTTAAAAGACATTGCGTTTCACTTTCCCGGAACATTAAAATTATTGGCCGCGAACCAATAACTCGCGACAATGGTGTCAAGAAGTGCGAAAGAAAAATTTTGAAAGTGAAAATTTGAACATTTTTATAGTGCACAATAGTAAAATTTAAAGAAACATTAAAAATGCCACGAAGCTTAAACTTAAAAATTAATGAATTGACCATATCGGAGCTCAAAGAGGAGTTGGAACAGCGGAATCTGGCCACACAAGGTACAAAGGCCATACTGATTGCACGCTTGCGTGACGCGATCGAGTCGGAAGGCGTGAATCTGGATTCGGGTGAGCTCTCCGATGCGGAAAAAGGCGCAGAAGGTGGAGAAGTGGACACACCAAAATCAAAGGAGCCAGAAAATGCGCTGATGCAAATGTTGATGCTAATGTCATCCAGTCTGACTGCGAAGCTAGATGAACAATCAACGAAGTTAAATGAACAATCAGCGAAGCTAAGCGAACAATCAGCGCAGCTAAATGAACAGACATCCAGTTTAGCTGTGAAGCTAAATGAACAATCAGCGAAGCTAGACCAACAAGCGTTCGAAATCAAGGCAGACATCGCACAGAAGCTGGAAAAACAGTCAACCGGAATAAAAGCGGAGCTCAGTAGTCTCAACAGCCAAATTAAATGCGTCGAGGAGAAGGTATACCAGGTCGAGGAGAGAATCAACCTTGAGATTAGCCAGGTCAACCATGAGATGGAAAAAGTGAAAAAAGAATTGGAAGCAGCGAAGGCAGTAGTAACCACCTCACCAGCCCCGCTTATAACCGCAGCGCAAAGCACATCCAGAAATGTCCAAGCACCAATATTCGATGGGCAAACGGTCTGGAGTATTTACAAGACCCAGTTTGAAGCTGCCGCAAGGGCGAATCACTGGAATGACCAGGAACGAGCAACTGCATTGATTCTTGCTCTAAGAGGCCCAGCTGCCGAGCTTTTGCAGACCATCCCCGATGAATTGCACTCAAACCCGAATGCTATAATGAATGCGCTCGACATGCGTTATGGAGACGATCATCTAAAGCAGATTTATCGGTCACAGCTAAGGCATCGGGTGCAGAAGTCTGGTGAGACCCTACAGCAGTTAGCCCAAGACATTGAGCGACTAGCACTTTTGGCTTATCCAGCCTACGACCCAGAACATCGAGATGATGCAGCAACAGAAGCATTCATCAGCGCACTAAAGGACCCGGAATTGCAACAAGCCGTTCGTTTAGCTCAAAAGCAAACGGTTAAGGACGCATTGGCTTATAGTCTGAACTTTGAGGCAGCGAAAAATGTGACTCGTACCACTGCCCGGGTTCGTGAGGTAGTGACAGACGAGTGCAGGTGTGAGCGCGTGGAAATTGAGCGAGATCCGCATGTAAATGGTGTGCCTAGATGCTGGAATTGCGGAGAGAAGGGGCACCTGCAAAGAGACTGCAAGAAGCGAAGAAAACCGAGCTATTGTCCAGGGTGTGCAGCTAGGAGGAGATCCAGACCGAGTCAGGAGCCCAGAATGGAAGCCCTTCAAACAGAGGGGTCGGGAAACATGTAAGAGCCAACTTCGTGGGGCAGAGGTTGGCTAGGAGGATCGACGTCCCCAGCACCACCATCATCGTGTCAAGACTACATCGTGGAGAAGCGGACTTATGCCTTCCGGGTCAAATTGACGGAAAACACTGCACCATAACAATCGACACTGGTGCAACCCGATCGATTATCCGACAAGACCTAGTTAGACAGCAACAACTTCACAAGGGCAGAATTTTCTCACTACGGACAGCTACGGGAGAAACTGCACCTGTTCATGGAGAGGTCAACCTCCAGATACTGTTGGGAGACCTTTTGTTCCGACATAATTTTCTGGTCGCAAACATTATGGATGACTGCATTCTCGGAATGGATTTTCTGCGACCACATGGAATCACGTTGGACTTGGGCCAACGTGTATTGAAATGGCAGAATGTCGAAGTACTGATGGAGGATCCCAGCGTCCAAATCCCCAAGATGAATGTAGTGGTATGTACTGACACTGATGTACCGAATTCTTCCGAGAGCATTGTATGGGCCAAGCTTGATGGTGATTCTGGAGACCACCGATCTTATCTGATAGAGCCAACAAAGACATCCGCATTGCGCAGTTTGATTGTAGGACGAAGCCTTGTAAGATCTTTGAGGAACGGATATGTGCCGGTTAGAGTCCTTAACACCGCAGACTCAACCACGAGCATCAAAGCGGGAGAAGTCATCGGCAGCTGCCAGCCTGTTTCCACCATCACCTCTTTGGAAGCTACTCACGACCATCATTGGAAAAGGAAGCAAGACACAGACAAAGCCCGGGAATCCACGTCTGAAATATTGAAGCAAGTCAAATTGCCGGTGCAGCTATTCAAGCGAGCCTCTGATCTGGTCACCAAGTACAGTGACATCTTCTCAACAAGCCCGGATGACCAAGGCCGAACGAGTATGGTCACTCACGTCATAGATACACAGGGAGCCAAGCCGATTCGACAAGCACCGAGACGTCTCCCTATAGCCAAACAAGGAGAAGTGAGCGCGCTGATCTCGGACATGGAAAAACAAGGCGTTATTGAACCTTCTGTCAGTCCATGGGCCGCGCCTGTAGTTCTAGTCAAGAAAAAGGATGGTAGCACTCGCTTTTGTGTCGACTATAGGCAGCTTAACGACGTCACTAAGAAAGATAGTTACCCACTCCCACGCATCGATGACATCATGGACACTTTAGCCGACGCAAAATGGTTTTCTACACTCGATCTCAAGAGTGGCTACTGGCAGGTAGAAATTGACAAGAAGGACCGAGAGAAGACCGCATTTTCAGTTGGGACCGGATTGTGGCAATTTGTTGTGATGCCGTTTGGGCTTTGCAATGCTCCAGCCACTTTCGAACGCTTGATGGAATATGTGCTACGTGGTCTAACCTGGAAAACCTGCTTGGTATACCTAGATGACATCATCGTCATCGGTAGAACGTTCGAAGAGCATGTGCGGAACTTAGAAGAGGTTTTCTCCCGATTACGACTGGCAAATTTGAAACTTAGTCCCGAGAAGTGTACTCTTTTCGCAGATGAAGTAAAATACCTGGGACACGTCGTATCAGCAGAAGGGGTCAAAACAGACCCTGAGAAAATTGAAGCCGTGAAAAGCTGGCCAACACCAAACAACAAGCGCCAACTACGAAGTTTTCTGGGTCTGGTGACCTACTATCGAAGATTCGTCAAAGACTTTGCCAAAATAGCTAAGTGTCTCCATCAGCTAACCGAGAAAAATCGTCCGTATGTCTGGAATGAACAATGCCAGACAGCCTTTGAGACCCTGAAGGAAAAGCTGTGTGAATCACCCGTGCTGGCGTATCCAAAACCCGGAAAAATGTTTGTAGTTGACACCGATGCAAGCAACGGCGGTATTGGAGCTGTACTCTCCCAGCAGATCAATGGCGAAGAAAGAGTCCTCTCTTATTACAGTCGAGTTCTCTCAAAAAGTGAGAGGAATTACTGCGTGACCAGGAAGGAGCTATTGGCTATAATAGAGGCCACCAAGCAGTTCCACAAGTATCTATATGGCCAGAAATTTGTTCTTCGCACGGACCATGCATCACTGAGATGGTTGCTCAACTTCAAAAACCCCGAGGGACAAGTTGCGAGATGGATCGAAAGATTGCAGTCATACGACTACGAAATTGTTCATCGGAAGGGCGGAGTTCATGGAAATGCTGACGCCCTATCCCGCCGTCCATGTCCCGCTAACTGCAAGCATTGCCGACGGATTGAGGAAAAGGAACCGCTCGTTGATCTGCGATTGATAACGGCGGAATTCGATGAAGGTTGGTCATCGGAGGAGATTCGAAACGCCCAGTTAGCCGATGAAGACATCGGACCATTGCTCGTATGGAAGGAGACGACTGGGCGACCCGAGTGGAAAGACGTTTCAATGCATGGCGCAACCCTGAAAAGCTATTGGGCACAATGGAACTCCCTTCAGGTGGAGGGTGGCGTACTCAAGCGGAAATGGGAAACGGCGGATGGTAGCTCCTATAGGATGCAAATTATACTTCCCAAAAGCCGAATCCACGATGTGGTTAAGGAAATGCATGAAGGATCCTCGGGAGGCCACCTTGGTGTTAACAAGACCTTAGCGAAATTGCGGGAACGGTTCTACTGGCTCCACGCTCGAGAAGACGTAGAGGACTGGTGTCGCAGATGCACAATTTGCGCTTCCGTCAAAGGCCCAAAGCGACGACTGAGAGGACAAATGCAAACCTATAACGTAGGCGTGCCATTCGAAAGGATTGCTGTTGACATCGCAGGACCCTTTCCTGAATCCGATTGGGGAAATCGATATACGCTGGTTGTAGCCGATTATTTCAGCAAGTGGCCCGAGGTCTACCCCATTCCCAACCAGGAAGCAACTACCGTAGCTGAACAGCTAGTGTTAAATTGGGTCAGTAGGTACGGCGTACCCTGCGAATTACATTCGGATCAAGGCCGAAACTTTGAGTCACTAGTTTTTGGCAAAATGTGCGAGCTGCTCGGAATACGGAAAACGAGGACAACACCGCTGCATCCCTAATCCGATGGAATGGTCGAACGTTTCAACGGCACGCTCAATAAACACCTTGCCAAGATGGTTGACGAGAACCAAAGGGACTGGGACCGACATATCCCACTATTTTTGATGGCGTACAGAGCTGCCGAACATGCATCAACGGGCCAAGCCCCAGCCAAAGTCATTTTTGGAAAGACTATTCGTCTGCCAGCTGATATAAAGTTTGGAACACCCCCCGAGAAACCCAAACGATCTCGGAGTACGCAAGTGATCTAAGACAACGGTTGAACCAGATACATCGGACAGTGCGAAAATACCTCGAATCGGCTACTGACCGCATGAAGACCAGGTATGATCTAAAGGCTAATTCTACTGGCTTCCAGCAGGATGACTTGGTGTGGCTATATAACCCGCAACGGCGAAAGGGTAGGTCTCCAAAGTTGCAACATAACTGGGAGGGACCATACCGAGTCACAAAGCGAATCAACGACGTCGTATATCGCATACAGGAACACCGTAAACCGAGAGCCAAAATGAAAATCGTGCATCTAGACCGTCTTGCCCCATATTACATCCAGGGAGAATTGACTACAACTGGCGACACACCTTTTCGGGGCGAAAAGAACTGAGATGGGGGCAGTGTTACATGTACAAATAATTACATGTACAAATAATTCTGCGAGCTACTGTCGCAATTATTTTCATCATCATTAAGAACGTCAACAAATGAATTTACTCGAACCCGCGAGTAAATTCAACAAGCATAATCAACATCTGCAAGCGACGTCACTCCATTCATGAATTTGCTCGAACCTACCAGGTACCTCTCGGTAGAACGTTCGCCAATATGCGAGAAATGGGTGAATACTTAGAGACCCTATATAAAGGCGAGCTGAATGAATGGGGGGATCATTCATTCGACCGCGATAAGAACTGCGAAAGTGTGTGGAAGTGTGTTTCACATAGATCTCAGAGAGAATGGATACGAAATGCATCGAGAGAATTGAAGCACTTTATCATGTAGCGTGAAGTTGGCGCGTTATTTGCTGTTGATTCGAATTTCAAATAAATTTGACGTGACGTCTCCCACTTTTTTTTGCATCTTGAACTGAATCAATTTTCCGTGCGGGTATTCTAACTTGAACGATGTAAAAGATTGAGCATGACTTACCCTACGAAGGATACGTCCCTGACATGCTTCCTAGAGCTGTTTTTATAATCCCACACACTTCACTACATTTTTCATTTTTCGACACAAAAACACTCGCGATCCGTAACAAACTTTTCAGTTTGATTAATTATCACATTTGCAACGCTTTTGCACTAGATTCAACACGGTTTATCTTAAAAAAATTGTTTTGTGCACAATTTCAAATTCAACTTGATTAGACGTTTCCCATTAATGTTGAATTTTCACAAATCATATGTTTTCAATCATATGGTTGATATTTTGTTGATAATTCGGGGGTTAAGGTGTAAGAGGAGTGGGATTTTCATGAGAGCAACTAGAGAGCCACTTGAGTGTGTGGATTCTCTAGCGGCTTGAAAGGTAGGGGGATTTCAATTCGCATGCGAGAGGAAGGCATGTATGTATTAAAAGTACTTCACTCACGTATGGATGAAAATAAGCTCATTTCGCGTCCATTACTTTATATGTCTTTGGTGTTTCATAATAGTGAAGTGATTTAGAAGACAATTGCGATAAGAAATTTATGGACAAGTGTTAGATTTTATTTTAATAGTGAAAATTAAAATTAGTGAAAGTGTTAAACTGATTATTGTGCATTTTCTTGAATTAAATAAACACTTTTAACTTAAGTTAAAAGACATTGCGTTTCACTTTCCCGGAACATTAAAATTATTGGCCGCGAACCAATAACACGCGACAATATATATATATATATATATATATATATAAATATATATATATATATATATATATATATATATGCTTATAGATAAACGTAAAGTTGACTCCGCAATCAACATCAAGAAATTCACCTAAAAAGATCCTTCTTACTCGTAACTGTATCACCCCTTCACGGTTATTCGATACCCATCGCCTTCGTTTTCAGTTAACTATGGCATATAATTTTCATGAAAGTTTCATGAAAATCATACCCTATAGTTCAATGAAAACTCGACTTTGCATTTTCGTGTTATGTTATGATCAGTTATAGAGGGAAAAGTACCGTCTTTTTACGTTGCGCTCCCTGTCGGTCTTTAGTATGGAAATCACTAATTTTAGATTTCTGGGCAAATAATGTACGAGCATAATATTAACTGGAAAGTAACGAATCAGCTCTATAATTTGCAATCACTCAATCCTTATTATTTCCTCGGGGAATTTCATAAAACCTATGTGTAACGTTTATGTTAAGGGTCTAAGAAGGATCCTTTACTAAGTTCATCAGTTAGCAAAGCATGAATGCGGAAGAGGAAAGCATCCTGAAATATTTCCTCTAAGTATTGTTGAATTGTTTTTATGCTGCCTTTAGAATTAATGTATTGGTTATTCCCGGTAGAAATTATTGACCGTTTATGCAGAAAATTAAGGATACTGACCATTTTTATCATCCGTCACCAAAGGATTCGGCATCTCCATCAAATCCTTGAAGAGTGCCAAATAATTGGCTCTTTTCGCAGGAAAGATCATTTAAATTCAATTTCTCGGCATCAATGTATCATATTGAACTGTTAATATCTACAGAGTCCTTGAAAGGATTACAATTCTGTACCGATACATTTTAGATCAATAGGTTGTCCTTCATTTGAAACCTCTACAATCAAAATCCTTACACGCGTCGCTCAGTTATGCTGAAAAATCGGGGTGAAAGTCGGAAACTTTTTAGTTTTAACGGTAAATCTCCTTTACCGTTACTTGAATTTCTTATTCTTTGAAAGGTACCTAACAGGAAGAAAGACGTATCTTTGCCGAAAACAGGATTCTTCTATCTATCCCCGTTCAAAAGTTATGCGTGAACATACGTGTACATAAAAAAAGCAACAAAAAAAATAAAATTCTTTCCTTTGGAAGCCGGTTAAAAATAATCGACAAAGACGCCTGAACTTTGCTGCTGAACATATTTCAGAGGATTTAGTGTTTTGAAAGACCGTCATTTTTACTGACGACTCCAAATTCAACATATTTGGCTCAGATCAACGCCTACTTGCTCAGGCCCGAAAGGAAACAATTAACGTATATGGCGTCACTGTGGGAACTGTCAAAAGCGATTCGATTGGTCTAAAAGAACAGATCAATAGATCTAAAGTCACTGTACTGCTCAGATGGAGTGACGTACGTATGGCGAAAGCCAACAATGTTAGGCAGGGTGTTGGCAGCGTAATAGCTTGGTGCTGTACGAGGTGTGTTCAAAAAGTATCGCGAATTTTGAATTTTCGCGGGTTACGTATATTCGAATTTCGATTTTTTTGTGGCGTTATGTTGGTACTAATGTCTGTCACTTATGCCGACAAGCTCGGCCATTTTGAATGTTCACTTGATTGGTGAAAGCTGCTTAACTTGCACGTGTTTTCAATCGTCTTCGATTTTTACTTATTCAAAAAAATGGATCAAAGAACGTGTATCAAATTTTGTGTGAAAAACGAAATTAAGTGCGCGGATGCATTCCGATTGTTGACTGTGGCATACGGAGAAGCTACCTTGGACCGAAGCAACGTTTATCGGTGGTACAAAATGTTTTTAGAAGGCCGAGAAGATGTGAACGACGAAGAGCGTGCCGGACGCCCGAGCACTTCAACAACAGACGAAAAAATTAATGAAGTGGAGAAAATGGTATTGGCCAATCGTCGAATCACCGTTAGAGAAGTTGCTGAGGACCTAAACATATCGATTGGCTCGTGCCATTCGATTTTTATCAACGATTTGGGCATGAGACGGGTCGCCGCGAAATTCGTACCAAAATTGCTCAATTGCGACCAAAAACAGCAACGCATGAACATTGCTAATGAGATGTTAAACTCTGTCCGCGACGAACCAAATTTGCTCCAGAGGGTCATAACTGGTGACGAATCGTGGGTTTATGGTTATGACGTGGAAACCAAAGCTCAATCATCTCAATGGAAGCTGCCGCATGAACCAAGACCGAAAAAAGCGCGCCAAGTTCGGTCGAATGTGAAAGTTTTGCTGACAGTTTTCTTCGATTGCAGGGGCGTGGTGCATCATGAGTTCTTGCCACAGGGAAGAACGGTCAATAAGGAATATTACCTGCAAGTTATGTGCAATTTGCGCGAAGCAATCCGCCAGAAACGCCCGGATTTGTGGGAGAACAAAAATTGGCTTTTGCACCACGATAACGCCCCTGCTCACACATCGTTGCTTGTGCGCGACTTTTTGGCCAAAAACAACACACTAATGATGCCGCAGCCACCGTATTCCCCAGATCTGGCCCCCTGTGACTTTTTCTTGTTTCCTAAACTGAAGAGGCCCATGAAAGGACGACGTTACGCTACGCTTGACGAGATAAAGACGGCATCGAAGGAGGAGCTGAACAAGATTTAAAAAAATGATTTTTTGAAGCGCTTCGAAGATTGGAAAAACCGTTGGCACTAGTGTATAATATCTCATGGGGATTACTTTGAAGGGGACAAAATAGATATTCATGAATAAATAAATAATTTTTGAAAAAAAAAAAAATTCGTGATATTTTTTGAACACACCTCGTATGTCAGCAACAGGCGTTGGAAAGTGGCATTTTATTAGAGGGAATATTTACAAGATCATTTATAATAATATCTTATAGGAAAACGTACTCCAAAGGGTTGATGAACTCGGAATTAGGCGTGAGTTTCGATTTTACCAAGATAACGACCCTAAGCATAAGTCAGGAACTCTGCAGTCCTGGCTTATTTGGATTTGTGCTCATTTGATGGCACAGTCACTCGACTTAAATGTAGTAGAGACTTTTTAGGGTTTTTGGAGAAAAAAATTTGTAGCCTCATTATTTGCAACAAAAATGATTTTAAAAAAGCTTTTTTAGAGCAAGGGAATAAAATAACCCCGGAAATGACAGGAAACCTCGTTGAATCAATTTCGAATAGACTCAAAGCTTTGTTGAGCAAAAAAGTTAACCATATCAAATATTAGTATTACACAGGAAAACTTCCAGTCGGATAACTTCAAGGAAAGCTTGTTATGCATCAAATAAGCTGTACCATAAAAGCTGGCTTTTAATTTTGTTTTTGTTATTTAGTTGCTTAAGAATGAATTTTTGAAATAAATGAAATTGTAAATTTATAAATAGAAGCCTTATTTAATTGATTGCAATTTAAATTTGTTCAATATCTATTTCTCATATAGAAGTTATAGTGCCACATGTTTTGAAAAATTTACTGCCTCAAATAAGCTCTGAGCCACTGTATAATAAAGAATCAATTCTTAGGGTACAATTTTGCACGTTTTCGAAAATGCGGCGACAAAATGCATCTTCTAGTGAGTGAGCTATTCTTTCTATTAACTATTCAGTCCTTCTCCGCTGTTTTTAATCCCAGATTATCTTCATATGAAATTATTAACACTCACCGGCATATAATCCATCTTGGACCTATTTTCGAGGAAATTCTACTGCACTAAAAATTTAACCTACTTCAAACCCATAGTGGCCTGGTATAAATAATCTTAGTAAATCAATTTCTATTCAAATGCCAAATGCGAGTATAATCCTCACTAACTTACCATCAATAAGATTCGTGTTTGCATGACAAAGGAAAATTGATAAGCAAATAATCACCACTATTTGGTTCCACATTTTGCGAGGAGCCTTATAAATTGATTCTCTGTGAAAAATGGTTAATTCTAAACTAGTTAAATGCTTGTGTTTGTCAGTCGCTTAAATATTAATGTTTACTGATAAGATTAAATTATTGTAAACAAAAAATCAAAAAAATGTTAGGTTTCGGGAATACAACAAACTGTTGTAAATCAAATTTTTATGGGACCAGGATGATGAAATCTAATCAATAATAGATAACAATCAGTTTGCGAAATACGGGTATGCAATCTATAAATCATAGACTGCATTGTTCTTAGCCAATCCAGCTATGAAGGTGTAGATTAGGTGCCACACTATTTGTTGTTACAGTTTTATTGTTTCTCAGTGTGAATAACAAGTAGTTGGCGCTCTATATAATATATCGTATTGGGCTTTTGTTTCTTGACCTAGTACATTCAGAATGAAAGCAATATATGTTTGGGGTTGTTTAAATTGTATATTAGTCTATAAATAATTATTATGCGAAGAAAATATAAGATCAATGTACGAGTATTTGTTATGATTATGGTGAATGGGAAGGTTGTAAATTTTTCAGTTGGGATTAAATTCGTTTCAGATATCTAAAACAAAATATTACTAAGTCAAAAAATTATTCTTTGTTTTTAGAAATTAGATATGCTACAGGAAGAAATGCTGGTTAGTTGCAAAATGTGCTTAGAGTTAGTTTTAATTTTTGCCTAGGGATTTTTATAAGATGGTGGCAGTCTTATTGGTAACGTTTGTTTGTTAATATTACTGAACAATCGGTTAAAAGCGGAAAACTTTAAGTGATTTTTATTTTGCAAATAGGAAAACAACAACCGTTCGATTAAGGATAGGAAGATGGACAATTTTAGTTTTAATGGGCTTCAAATAGTATCGATTGCAAGTTCGGTTCTAAATATCCAATGATTTTATTGCTACTAAAAGAAAAAATACTTTGAAATGTTTGTTGGATTGTGGTATCCTTTGAGGAAGAAGATAATAGAGTGGGCCTGATACGATTTTGCTGCCCAAATTTCCCTTAAACTCACTAACATTGAAATAAATTTACCAACACTTAAAACGTTTGCTCAAAGACAACAAATTTGTTATTTTATTTTAAGGTAATATCGTATTTGGTTGCTGAGATGTAACGATCAGTTTTCTTCTGATTAGCATGGAATATACGAATACATAAAAATAATATAACAGGTTTTCGGCAGTTGAATGAAAGCCTAAAATTAATACATTTCGCCATGGCAGCCACAATATGTGCTGGACGATGCGTCCCTTTTCTTTTGAGCTGGCTTGGGACCGACTTCGGCGGAGTTAAGGCAATGTTTTTCAAAAAATATGTGTGAAGTTTTTGCAATTATAACTTGGTTTTCGCTTTTTAGTTTATGGTTTTACATGTCTATAAAATGTACAATTTTATTATATTGCCGCCTCACAGAAAATTTATGTGCAAGGCTTTTAGCCATAAAATAGAATCGCGTGTTAAGATACTGTTCTGCTATTAATTTTATCAATTAGCTATAGTGCATTCATTCTCGCATATGGTTTGAGTTATTCGAGAACAGATGTCGACCAATGAACTGTGATTGTATATGGTTCCGTATAGAATTAAATGTATCCTTATGAAGAATTCTACTTTTGTTTATCTATTGTGCTTCTATTTTTAAATGACATAAGAGAGTTGGGATTTACTAAGTCTTGAATACATTTGATACACTTACAGCATTTCACCAAATTACATAGGTTAAATACGATTCTAAGTCTAGCACTCGTAGCGCGTAGACGTGATTTTAATCGCTCCTGTCATTAATTTAAAAATTTATTAATTTTTCACAAACGTCAGTTTTCAAAAAATTTAATTAATCGTTTATGTCAGTCAAAAGCAAATTTTTATTTTTTTGGAAAAAGTATTTATCGTCGAAGGAATCGACCCACGGAATCATATCAAATATTATTTTACATCGATAAATCAACAAAGCAAATAATCCAAAGGCTAACTCGGGGCTGCTGGTATGGAGGAGCCTGATGGCTTCCCTCCGGGGAGAGTAGTAATATGAAATTAGCGGCAATCGTCAATAAAAGAAGACATGCAAGTAACCAGAAAAGCTCCGCAGATGGCGGCTGTAAAACTAAATTAGTCGAGAACAAACAAGAAGTGATTCGACTTCTAGTTGAAAATCAGGAATTGAGACTACGACTAAAAACCTTGGAAGATATGTACAAGAGAGGGAAGAAAACTCAAGATGCAGAGCCGGTAAAGCAAATAAATACGGAAACTAAGGCGAAGAAAGCTGTCAAACAAGTCATCCCAGAAGAAACATTAAGTGCTGGAGGCGCTAACGATAGCCAATATCATGCAACGCTGGACGGACTCCAACAAAAAATGGACGTTGAAAAAAGTATTGAAGGCAATGCTAATCAAGATAACAATGATAATTTTATCCTCTACATAAAAAATCAAAATAAGGAGAGGAAACCAGCCCGCAGTTCTGCTGGCCCTTCTCAAAAAGTTGCCAAAAATACAAAGAAAGTCCCGCCAATTAACGTGTTTGGTCAAAGCGAAAAGGATATGGTTCAGCTATTGGCAGCCGAAAATAAATTAACTAATTTCATGATTAAAAGAACGAAACAACTGGTTGATTTCAAATCAGTTAAAAATGCACTGAATTCTAGGGAGGTTCCACACTTCACATATACCCCAAAAAGTGACTTTTTGTAGAGGGGCTTGGACTGCGGAGAAGATACCGTCGATCTTCTTCAGGTGCTCAAGGAAGCAGCACCTGAAATTGAATTTATTTCCGTTGAAACCTTCGCAATAAGAAGATCGATGGAAGAAAAAAAAAATTAACCACTTTATTTGGTGCAGATTTCAAATAAGAGGAGTCCAAGTGCTCTTCAACAAATAAAATACTTGAATTTCCGAGTGGTGAGGTGGGTATGCCTCCAGAAAAGAGAAGTGAATCAGTGTTATCGTTGTCAAAGATTTGGACATTCGGCTGCCAACTGCGCCATGCACTATCGATGCGTCAAATGCAATGACGTTCATCCTCTCGGTGAGTGCAAATTTGCTCAGACGGAGCCAAAATAGAAATTATACTATGCTATTGAGGATGCTCTCGATATCAAGATGCGAGAGTAAAGTTTGTCCCAAAGCAAACACAATTACACCGCAGTGTCTTAGCTTCAAACTTCGTCAAGCCCGGAGTATCATTTGCACTCGCTGCTAGAGGATCAGCAGAAAATGCGGTAAATAAAGTATATAATGTAAGCGGCAATAATGAGCTGCTTATCAAAATTTACCAGCAACCAAATTCTTTATCGGAGAGAATCGATAAATAAGATACGAAAATTAATTTAGAGCTTTCAAATGCCTCAAAATAATTTGTCATCCAGTCACATTCCCATTAATAGGTTTCATCTCATCTTGATCAACGTCAACTTCATTTTTACTATGCATCGATATGGTTATCTCCTTGAATTTATTGTTAAGCAAAAGCATGACATCATGCTTCTTATAAAACCCACCTCAATTCATGGCACTCCATGCCATTCAAGGATTTTGAATTCGTCAGAAACGATGGGGTAAGATGTGATGAGGGAGGTGGCACTGGGATGTTGGTGAGAAGACCCTATTGTTTCCAAAATATTGAAAAAATCGAATTCAAAAGCTTTGAATCTCTTGAAGTGTCCGTTATCAAAATCTCACTGCCAGGTGGGATAACCTTTTCATTGTCTCAGCCTAAGCAACTGGTCGAAATGTTCTCAGGTTCAACGAGGAGCTCTATTCCTTCTTTGAAATACTCGAATTGAACAGGCTTCATAATTATTATATTTTTGCTGGTGACCTGAACGCCAAGCAAACATCATGGCCGAACGCCATAAATAATCCAAGAGGTATATTCCTGAAATCGTGGATAACTGAGAACCAAATTAAATACAGGTGCAATCTATATGGGTCGGAGCTCCCAACATACCCTGGGGTAAATTCATATTTGGACCTCTGCATTGCTGACGCAAGACTTAAGTCCAGCTTTAATAGTACTTAACGGAAACTACAGGTACTTCCTTATGAAAGCGACAATAACGCAATCGCAATGGAAATCAATCATCAAGGAGATAATCTCTTCCTCATTCCAGTTCAATATCAAAATCATCGGTTGGATTTCAAAAAAACAGACTGGGGAAAGTTTCGAAAGAAGTTTAATCGAGAGTACCAGAAGAAATGTCCTCCTTCTGATTGCAATGATTTTGCCACTCGCACGTCTCGAACGTTCGAGATTTCCCGAAGGAAATCTAAACCAACTTCTCATCGGTTCTAGACGTGAAGTCTTGGAACATGACATTACTCTATACCTATCAGGTCAACAAACCCAGACACTCTTAGTCTTCTAGCTAGCTAGCTAGTTCGGAGAGAAATTTCGGTCGCGGGTCTTACGCGAGTAGACTAAGTCCGAGATACAAAAACTCAGCCACCGGCTCAAATGTCCGATTTAACAACGCGTCAAACAGCTTCCATCGACTCTAGTTTAATTTCCGTACTTCATTCCGGAGGAAATGAACGAAAAACAACCGCAGAAATAATACGCGCTCCCGAATATAACCGACGCGGTGCCCGAAATATACTACTCGAATGCAAAACCAGAAAAATCTACTCTAATAAAAATACGCAACACAAGCTATGGCACCGCATACCAACCGCACGCGAGAACGACCATTCGTGACTTACAGGAACCCTGCTCTCTCGGCGGCATATTAACCTCTCACTCGCATTTCCCGCTGGAAAAGGACAGTTTGGCTGAAAAGGAAAGACTCGTTAGCCCAGCAATCCATTTTATTTTTATTTTTTCTATTGTATTTTATCATTTACGCGATCAATTCAATAATATAGGATGCTCCTACGAACAGAATTCATAAAAATAGTTATAATTTTAATGCTTTCATCTACTATATTCTAGAGGAAAATTATAACTTTCTTTAAAATTAATTTTCCAGTTGAAATTACAAGATACATCTTAGAATATACATTTATATGATAGAAAAAAAATCAATTTGGCTCGTTATACTTTAGTATTTGGAATTGAAATTATCAAAGTTATTTTTTGGCATTCGAATATGTTGTATAAAAATAAATTTTTCGTTTTAAACTTAATAAAAAAAATGTCCATACTTTACACTCGAGTCAATATATTTTATTAATTATTCCTAGATCTAAATCCTCTCAGAGCCTTCTAGCGTAGTAATTTTTCATATTCTAATCAGTCTCAATTCTTTTTTCAGTAATTCCCTCTTATTAATATACATTATCTTCAGTTTAACATATCCCTGAAGCGTTTAAGATTTTTTTACAAGTAATAAAACGAGAATAAAAATGGTGATGAAATGGTAAAATTCGTTTAAACGCAATATCATTTATGATTATCACCATTTCTTTTTATAGATTATATCTTGCTCGATATGTTTTTGGCTGAGGCAAACAAATTCATATACAACATTTGAAATGATTATTGGGGAAGGAATCGCTCTTTATTTATATTACATAGTAGTCTCGGCGAATAAACCTTTTTAAAATCATTATTTTAGCACCGGTTTGTTTTGTTAAGAAGCAAAAGAAACAGTAAATTTCTCACTGAACACCTAAGTATATTGTCAAAACTATATTTACTAAATAGTTATTAGAAAAAATTGTTTATTTTTTTCCATAAAATGTAAACATCTATAATGATATGAGTATCAAATTTCTACCTCATTAACCAGAAGAAATCTTAAAAAGGTTAGTCGCGATATTTTTAAATATTGAAAAATTATTGCAACTTCAAAAGACACTAAATATGTAATGAATAGTAACGAAAGCAGCCATTCTCGTTTTCACCCAATTTCAATTGAGCTTCATATAATGGATGCATAGACGTATATATTGTATATGAATAAGTCTTTTAGATCATAATGCATTTGGTTGTTTCATTTTGTTTCTGTTTACAAATGTTTTTAAAACATTTTGTCCATATTACTAAGTCTCAACTAAGCTGTTGGAGGGGGGACAAGTAGAAGGAAGACTAAGGTTCTAGTTGGGATGGGGAGATATTGGTTCATTGTCTTCAATTTTCGAGTATTTTAATTATGCGTTTCATTTTGTTGATAGTAAGTATTGTTTAGGACATCATTTTCATGTAACAAATAACAAATTCAAAAACAATCAAGCATTCAAACTATAACATGTTTAGCTCATCATTTTTTGTGTTCACTTTGGTCATAATTTTTTGTATTCAAATTTTATGTGAAAATTCATATTTTGGCCATGAACCATAATACTTGCTAGCTTGATCATCACATTCTGTACTCGTAGCTTTACTTGCACTCTATGTGTAATTTTACCTCGATCTTTCAATTACACATGTATGTATGCTTTGCTTATGAACTACGCGTGTAACTTTAACCTGATCATGAAATTTTGAATTGCAACATAGCTTTGCTTATGACGTGTTTAAGTTTGTCAAGTAAGCATTATTTTTGTATTTAAGCTTTTGTTATGAGAAATATAGCTCAGAGTTGCGAAAGTGTTTTATATAACAGCTTGTGAAGCAAGAAGTAGAGAATCCTGCTCTCTTGTCTTTGATTGAATTGATTAGCTCCAATATTAGAAGTAGTGCAATCCTACTCTCTGATATTTCAAGGAAATACTATATATCCAGGTTCTTGTTTTCACCTAGCTTTAATATTAGAAGTAGTGCAATCCTACTCTCTAATATTTTAAGGAAGCTGAAAACAATTCAACGTGCTTAGGCAACAAGTATGTTACTTCTTTTTAAAGCGATCTATCGTTTTTTTATTTATTAATCATTTCGTCTGATATACATATATGCAATTTAATTTTGGCTTATCTTTCCAATCATTTTGATTTTATTTTAAAGAGTTATCCTAGGTTTTAATTGAGATCCTACATGTGTAAAATCCCAGTCAATATATTCGTCTGTTAGAATGTTCCTTACAAGAAAAAACGTTTAATAGGAGTTCATAATTTTACCCCATTTTTTTTTTTTTTGAAATGGCGTCCTTCATTTTTGAATTATTGTAGGATGCGATAAGGAAAGTAAAATGAACGTAAGAACGAATACATATTTGCTAAGTTAACGCGGATCTACATTTTGTAGGCATTTATGTCGTACTTAACTTTCTGTTGCTTTACAGGGGCTCTCATTTATGGACGAGTAATCTCTCAATTGAAGACAGTAGTAATATGAACGTTACCTGTGATATGATTGGTTGATGACGTGTTGTTATTGAAAATATACACAATATTATACTAGCTAAATATAATGGGCGTGGTACACCACTGCTTATTATATACAAAATTTTAACACCGATCGCATGAAAACTTCGATGGTTACAATAACTGTTCTAAGAAAATTATCGTTGTTTCTCCTGTTATATCACCAACATTGATTGAGAGTAAAATCATCAAATATCGAAACAGATTTCGGCTCTGTCACATATGTGTTAAAAATCACAAAATGTTTAAGAAATAATGCTTAGCGTATTGATTCAATAAATTGAGCCATACAGTAGTTTGAAAAGTTTTTTGGGATGAAGTCGTTTGATTTTAATACCATATAGCAAATCGCCGTATTCCAATCTATTATTTATAGCTACGATAGTTGCGACCTACGTTCCTTACACCTTTGTCTTAAAGACAATCTAATGAATATTTACCCTAAATTTGTTGTTCTTGTTGTACGTACGATTTTGGCATTTATATCACAGTATGTGTCTTCATTTCTTTTCTTAGTTTGGTTTAGAAGCGTTGAACTTGAAGAGAATGATGAGGTGAAAAATTCAGAAAGTTGTCAGTTTGAACACAGCATTTTGTATTACTGCTAAAGAACTTTTATCAAACGCTCGATGCTTGCGTTGCACATGGACACGATTCCAAATTATTTTGGCACTCTGCGCAACAGCACAGATGGCCGCTGACAATGGTTCGACTTCAGCATATGTTCCACTTGGCACGGAGGCTTGTAATGATTTTCTACCTTCAACTCGAACGCGGAACCGACCTCTCATCGGTTCTAGACGTTAAGTCTGAGTAGTGCCAACGGATGGTACCGACAGGTCAACCGATCCGTGCACCGTAATCCATTCACGCGGTGACTGCTTGTCGGCCAGCTAGTTCGGAGAGGATTTCGGTCGCGGGTCTCCGAATGGATTACGCTCAATTACAATATTTCAGTCACCTGAAATTGCCCGTTTTCTAAACGCGTCAACAATTACTCATCCAGAACGAGAAACCTACATTACGTTAGTTCTGGATGGGATCTATCCACAGATCTCAAATCAAAAGCTACAAAAATCCACAGGCGCGTTACCGATTCACCGACGCGGTACCGAAAAATATACTACTCGAACTTAACCCGAAGAAAACTACTCTAAAGAAGTGACGAAACAAACAAAGGTACCGCGTACCGCGCGCGACGCGAAACCGACTTCAGCGGATTTGCAGAAACCCTACCCTCGCGACGGCATACTTACCCTACACTCTCTGTTCCCCCTGAAATAGAACGAGTTACTGAAAAGGAAAGTCGTGGTTTAACTTAGCAGTTCATATTATTATTAAATTCAATCAAATTAGGATTTCGATTATAAATATTAGTATCCTCCATTTACACACGAGAAAATTCTCTAACCTACAAATCTGTAACAAAAAAAAATCGTGCAAATATTTATCCTAGGTACTTCTCCTTATCTGACATGATTTTAGTATTCTACTTTTTCTTATTTTAAGCTTACTTTGAGAAAACACAAACTATCTTTTATCTATGTTTTGGATTTTAACTTTTGCTTTTAAAAAAAAATATCACTAAGGATTTTCGTATATTCTAAACATTAAACAAATTTGCTGGTTGCTTGTTTGTTATAACTTTAGTCATATCGAGCTTATTTCTCATGGGGAAAGGATTCGAGGGCTAGAAATGGTTTGGAATTTCTAAAACGTTCACATGTATCGTGTTCAAGAAATAAGAGCGATTTATCACTAAAGAAGAGTTAAACTGATTAAGTTTCAAAAACTAACATTTGCACAATTTAGACCTTTCAAAGGAAGTATAGGCTGCTTTTCCGTTTTTTTTTTTTTCTTAAATCTTCCAATTGCATGCTTACTTAAATCGAATTAATTTAAATTTATGACACATACATTGAATATTTTTCCACGGTAATCATCTCTATGCATTTTGAAATTAATTAAGATTTTTTTTTTTTTTTCTTTTTTTTACTTCATTCGCTTCAAATAAACTTTATCTAAGTTCAAATTGGATATAAATTTTATGTATTGGATTGGTTTGTAGCGTCGATGATAATCTCATGGTAGGGACCCGACTCAGGTATAGAGTTTATCGTTTCCCTTTCTTGTATAATTTATTTAAATATTTACTGTTTGCTGAACCGACAGCATACGATTAAACTTCATTATTTTTTCTTGTATACTTCTTGGTACCGATGTAAAATAATTGTTTGTAAGGGGCTCTCAACCAAAAGTTGATCTCAAATTTCTCAGAAAAAAAAACAAGAAAAAGAATCTTCTCCGACGAATCCCAATTGGCCGAATTGTACGTATTCAGACTTTCAAACTGAGCCGTTGATTAGTTGCTTTCAAACTCATGATAATTTAAAATTATTTCCATAGGAAAACGAAGAGTACTATAAATTCGATCTGTAAAGAACGCCCCAACTATTTTATATCGGAATCAAACAAAACTAGGAACGTTAATTCGCGTAAGCTTGCAAACTTAAGCAAATATACACGACGTTAAACAGGCAAGCAAGCACAAACAATTACCATTTGCATAAAAAAAAGGAATAGGCTTGGCTATCCAAAGAATTTTCCATTTTAAAAAAAATCTATAAATATTTACGTTAGAATGTAAATTTTTCTTTAAAATAGGGCAAGTAGACACAGACAATTACCATTTGTAAAAATTAATTTCATATTTAAATCACCTTTCCTAGATATTCCATTGTCTTCATATCAACTAGTGAACTGCCAAGAACATATGGATGTTGTACTTTTACAGCCACTGTTTCACCCGATTTTAGGCTCGCCTTATGCACTTGAGCCAATGAAGCAGTACCAAACGATTCTGGGTCAAAGCTATCGAATAACTCGTCTGCGCTTTTCTTTAAATCTTGCTTTACCACTTTAGATAAATCTTCGACTGGAATACTTGGAGCATCACCATATGTTGTCCTTATCCCATTGACGATAGAATAGTTGATTTTGATGTTAGTCCAATATTCCATACGGTGATTGCTGCTTTTCCCAAACGAACAACTCCCAATGAATCTACATATATCGTAATCGTTGGCATGTAAACTTAATCTTGTTCCAGCTGCTGTAGCAGTTAAAGCTCAATACTTTATCACTCTACGAATCATGGCAACTTAATAGTACGGCACGTCATCTTTAATGCACTCAAACATTACACTTTTCAAGTTAAGTTTATCGAATTTCCTTGTTCACATGCAAAAGTATGAAACCAAAATTGAAAATAAATTTGTTGTTTGTTGTGATGACCTTCTAACGTTGAACCCCGTTCTGAACAATTTTGGAACCGATCGCTTCGAGTTGCATTAGTCGCTCGATTAAAATTAGACCGGTTTAATGCTATGAGCTGAGTACCAGTTAGTGTTATGATAGTGCCGTATTCTGCAAAAGCACCAACTGTTCATGGCCAAGTACAGCAGCAGCAAATCTCGTTGGATGTATTCATTTTACCCCGTAGTTGATTTGCATGAGCCACAGATTTTATGAAAAGGATATTGTGTTGCTGCGCTCTGATGTGATATGAACTTTTCAATCACATTGGCTCCGAGCTTGTAGTGAGAAGTTGAAATTCTGAAATCCAGTTTTCTTTTATGTTCACTAACTGGTTATTTGCTATTACATAGCATCCTGTTTCATGTTATGCTCGTCGAGTATTGGCGTAGTTTGCTCTCTTCTGAGGCAACATTGGTATGGTTTATTTACTTCAGTTTTTCACCGCTGATTTAGTACCGGCATACATCATTTGAAGACTCATATGACTGTCTCTTGGTGTATAAAAATGAAGCACATCGGGTATGAAACTCGACCATCGTCATGAACCATACGATACGTGTAAACAATATAACGTGGCTGATGACCCGGTAAAAGTTCTTGGAGCTCAGCTATCGAGATGTTCTCAATGCATTCATCCCAAACAATCAGTTGTTTGTCGCGATCAACTTTCAATATTAGCGCCGCATTTTTGATAACGTGAGAAGCATACCCGCGAACAAGGTTGATCCCTTTTAATTACATATGTTTATACCGTACAATGTACGTTGCTGAATCGAAGGCTGCAATCTGTACTGCGGATTGCAAGCGATACGCCAATTGATCAATCTGAACAAGGTAGCAAGCGTTACTTCGAATTTCCGCATGAAGAAGTGTCAAATCATTTTGGTGTTGAATTATTCTCCTACTGGATTCATTAAGAGAAATTGTTTTATCGAAGGTATATTCCCACTTAGTCCGCAGTTCACACTGCCTTCCGCTGCAGACTAGACAAAATATTGCTAAATTTTCTAATTAGTTATTAACTAAACTAACCTCTTTCCCAATGTGTCTGCTCCGGTGAATGTCACTGCCTCACGAATAAAGTTTTCCAAAAACTCTTTAAGCACACCACGCGTTTCTTCACAGATTAAACAGGGAATACGTTTCACTCCACCACGTCGCGCCAAACGACGTATAGCTGGTTTTGTAATACCTTGGATATTATCACGAAGAACTTTGCGATGACGTTTAGCGCCTCCATGTGCTGTCAAAAGTTCCGGTTGTCACCTCGGACAAAACATATGTGCGTGGAATGGCACTTCATATGGCGGAAATGTGCTTCTTCAGATGTCGCCAGTGGCATAGTTTTCTCGATGGCCACGGTGGAGGGGCATTTCCAGATGGCTATGTCTCGAAATGTGCCGGGGTTGGATTAATTCTATATTTCGAATATTTATATCCACGGATCTAAATAATTGGACAGAAAAAAAAATATTTTCTGCACAACGATATCCGCACAACAGATGAAGTCCGCTGGCACTTCGAGGACATATCCATCTGGCAGGTTACAAGGGTTCGGGATCGGAATCACTTCGATTCCTGGGCGCAGGCGTCACATTACACATTCCCCCCCCCAAAATCGAAGTAATTACGATCCCGTCTCCTTGGTAACAGGTCTTGGTTAGGGACGTGGCGGGTCGAAGATCCGTTTCGAAGGATAGGCTACAACCCTGTTCGTGAAGACTCGGCAGTGACTATATAGTAGGAAGTCAGGTGTTATTCGGAGGCCTTCGTCTAGGCAGAGATTTGGGATAAGCCAAGGTTTCTCGTGGGAATTAGTTGCACTTCATCGTCTAAGGTCTTTTGCGTGGTAAATTCCCAGGGTCTTACCAGTCATGTCCGCGATGAGGTATCGGGTGGGGCTTATGACTTGTATGACTCGACACTTCACGAATTTCTTGTCTAGTTTGGCATTGTAATGGCGGGTGGCATCGCTCTGTCGGAAGTTTCGACGATATATTTCGTCGCCGGCCTTAAAGCCAGAAGGATGAGATCGCAAGTTGTACCGCTCCTCTCCCATCCGTCTACTTTCTTCAATCTTCTCCCGCAGTTGATCTCGCAGAAGTTGGAGCTTTTCGTGCGGTTCTAGAACCACGATTGGGTCCTCTAGCGATTTCAGCTGCCGCAATAGCCGGTAAGCGCTCCCATGACAGATCATATACTGGCCGAACACTGCAAAATACGGCGAAATGCCGGTCGTGGCGTGGTACGACGAGCGCAGTGCACTAGTGATGGCGGACAATTTGCGATCCCAGTCCCTCTGATTCGGGTGGACATAGGCGCGAATGGCCGCTATGAGCGTACGATTCAGTCGTTCGGATGCGTTGGCTTGTGGTGAATAGACGGCAGTTCGTTGGTGGATGATGCCGTATTTGGACATTAGGTCTCGGAACTTGCTGGAGGTGAACTGGACCCCATTGTCGGAGACAAGTTTCTCCGGAACTCCAAACATGTGAAAGACTCGGTTCTCCAAAAAGCTGATTATTGGTCCAGTGTGCATGTTACGTAGTGGTTCTATGATAGGGAATTTGGAGAGCTGGTCCAGGACCACGACAGCTCCCGTGTGACCAGAAGCAGATCGAGGGTAAGGACCGATAAGATCAATGTACAAGCGCTGGAACACGCGTTCGGGGACCTCAACCTTACCCATGGGTGGTCGAAGAATGGTGTTGGGCGCTTTAGTGCACTTGCATAGCTCACAGGAGGCTACGTACGCTTTTATCTGTTGTGCCATCTTAGGCCAAAAGAAACAGGTTTTCAACCGCCTAAGTGTACGACCGTATCCGCCGTGCGCACTTGATGGGTGGTCATGAGCCCGTCTGATAAGATCAGTGGTTAATTCTTCGGGCACCCACAACTTCCACTGTTCTTCTTCTTGTATGGGGTCTCCGGATGCGTGTCCCATCCGCTTATAAATAAATCCATCCGTCAACCGCAGTTCAGGAAGCTGGGACAGTTGATTCTGGATAGTGTGAATCAGTTGGGTGTAGCTGGCTGACTTGAAGGCAGGATGGTCCAAATCGATCAATTGGGGGCTGTCGTCCTCTTGGACCAACTCGGCTCCTTCAGGGGCGAACATTCTGGATAGGGTGTCGGGGACTACATGCTGGCTTCCTTTTCGGTGGCGAATTGTGAAGTCAAATGCCTGGAGTTTCAGTGCCCACCTGGCCAATCTGCCGTTGAGATCAGTCTGGCTCATTAGCCATTTCAGAGAAGCGTGATCCGTAACGATTTCAAAGGTGTGTCCCTCCACATAGGCTCGGAAGCGTTTCACTGCCAACACCGCGGCTAAACATTCTTGCTCGGAGACCGTGTAATTTCGCTGGGCTGGGTTCAGCTTGTGAGACATGAAGGCTATAGGTCTCTCCTCGCCGTCTTGTGCAACCTGGACTAAGACTGCTCCCACCCCATGTTGACTCGCGTCACAATGGATTGAGAACGTTTTGTCAAAGTCCGGGCTGTGCAGTACGGGGGCCGTAGTCAGACTCTTCTTTAGCTCTTCAAAGGCTCGCAAGCTGGGCTCTTCCCAGACGAATTTACGTCCCTTACGCAGCATGTCGGTCAAAGGAGTGGTAATGGTGGCATAGTCACGTACAAAACGCTGGTACCATCCGCATAAGCCTAAGAATCGGCGTAACTGTTTGGTGGTCTTGGGTAATGGAAAAACGTCAATCGCTTGAGTCTTTTCCGGATCGGTCTTGATATGCCCATGCCCAATGATGTGACCTAAATACTTCACCTCCGTCATCACGAACTGGCTCTTCCTTATGTTGATGGTTAATCTTGCCCTCCGGATGTGTAGAGCCACCTCCTGAAGCAGGTCGATGTGTTCGTCAAAGGTCTCGGTTATAAGCAGCAGATCGTCCAAGTAAACGAAAACTTGGTGCCGCAAATGAGGTGGTATCACCTTATCCATAAGGCGCGTCATTGTTTGGGGGGCATTACACAATCCGAATGGCATGGTCACGAATTGATATAAGGGCCGGCCTGGGACTGTGAAGGCTGTTTTCTCCTTTGAACCGGGGTCTAAAGGAATTTGCCAGAAGGCGTCCTTGAGGTCTAAGCTCGTGATGAAATGGGCTTTAGGCAATCGACTCAAAATGCCTTCTATCAACGGTAGAGGATATGCGTCCTTGACTGTGACGGCGTTCAAGCGTCTGGCATCTAAGCATAACCGGACCTTGTTCGGATTGACAACTAAGGTGACTGGGGAAGCCCACGCGCTCTGTGATTCTTCGATTACGCCTAATGATAGCATTCGATCCACTTCGGCATATAACGATTTTTCCTTCGCCGGAGATATGGCGAAATGTCTCTGTTTTATGGGTTTAGCATCCCCCACATCTATAGTGTGGAACACCAGGGCAGTCCGCCCGAGACCTTCCTTCTCGTGCGAGGGAAAAGCCGATATAGCCGAGTCGAGACGCAGTTGCTGAGTTACATCCAGTGTATGCCGTAATAAGTTAGTGGGTTGAGATTGGTCAGGAACGGTGGTGACGGACTCCAGGGTCGAACTGGAAAATAGTGCCGGGGCCAAGTTAAATTTTCGAACGAAATCCACTCCTAAATAAAGATTCTGGGTTAACTGAGGTATGATGAAAAATTCCATAGGTTTAGTTACCCCTTTAAAGGTGACATCCGTCATAATTTTTCCCACTACAGAGTGACGAGTTCCGTCCGCCGTGCTTAACCAGGAGGTGAAATGACGGATTTGGTCCGCGTGCTTGGCCAGTACCTCCCCTGCAAACTCGGCAGAGATGCAATTCACACTGGCTCCCGTATCGACTAAGCCTGATACTCGTTTTTGCAGGAGGTGTACTGACGCATATGGCCGAACATCATCCCTCAATAATTCGTCTAAGTATATGTCCTTCAACCTTTTTCTCGACTGCCTGACTTTTCTCCAGAAGCTCCGCATCCGACGCGTGGCTCGCTTGCTTCGCGGTGGGACAGTTGTGGCCAATTCCTCATGGAAGATGCGCTGTCGAGTAGCCAAATAATTCCGCAACCTGACATGAAAAGGTTTTACATGCCAAGGAGCCTTCGTCTCGCTATCATTTCCCTGCGCATTGGCCTCGGCGAAGGACGGCGTCGGTTGTGGAACTTCGGGAGAATTGTGTTTAGCGGTGCGAGTCAGCAGAGTTGGAGTCATGATGGGAGCTGGGTCATAGCTGGTGATGGGGTCTGGATTTGTTCGTCCGGGGTCTAGGAGTGCCGACGGGTGGTCGCGGCACTCGGTGGCAAGTTTTTTCGCCCTTTGCAATTTGCACAGTCAGGTGCGTATGTGTCGGCCTTCCCGCATCGGTAGCAGAAAAGCGTTGGCTCCGCTGGACATGCGTAGAACCGATGTCCCGGTTGTCGGCAGTTCCAACATACCGTCGGGCTTGTAATTGCTTCAAGGGAGGGTCGATCAATCAATGCTGGGTCCTCAAGCTCCGGTGGTGCTCCGCTCCTCGGTACTGGTACTGGATCAGCAAGCAGGTGGTCTGCTGCCATCAACTCCGCGGTGTGATGATTTCGGGGATTTGGTCCCGTTATGCGAGGTTGTGGGCGGAAGGTACCTCGTCGCTCATCCAAGTGTTCTTGTCTACGCGCATGGAGGCGCAATCCCTGTATGGTGTTGATGGGAAAATGTAGCAGGCTGTTCTGGAGATCCCAGCGCATGTTCTCTCTGATAATTTCTACTAATTCGTCCTCGGGCATGGTATTTCGCAGGCGAGTGCTCAATCTCACAATACTGGTGTAGTACTGGTCGAACGGTTCGTGAGCGCCTTGTTTCCGTTTCTTTATTTGCTCTCTTAGCTCTCTCTCAGTGAAGCCATCCTCAAATCGATTGCGGAAGGCTGCACTGAAAGAGTGCCAAGTGGGACGTGGCGTTGACTCTTTAAAGCTCCAGTACCAGTCGGCAGCGTCGCCGCTGAACAAAAGATGTGCATGCCGGAGGAAGGCCGAGGAATCCCCTCCCAGGGTGCTGGATATCAACGCCTGAATCCGGAAAAGGAACCGGTCCGCCGATATCATATCGTTGAACCCTGTAAAGTTCAGGCGCCAACTCTCCATGATACGAGGCGTCGGGTCTCGGAAAAGTGTCAATGCGTTCCCGGGGGGAATCACATCCTCTACTGACCTGTTGTACTGAACTGCCTCGGGGGCTGGAGGTACCAACGGAGGTCCGGTACTGTGTCGCGGTCTGTATTCGGGAGCTCTGGGATCCATTCCCGAGTTCCTTGGAGGTGGGACCCATTGCTCGGATTGTCGGGAGTGGGGCATCGCCACACTGGGATTTGGCTCCCAGCCAAGCGGAGTTCTCACGCGGCTGGGTGGTTGGCTCAACGGGAGATTCTGGATCTTTCCCTCCAGGTTGCCAATCCTCTCCGACATATCCCTCATCAACGCCACGAGGGTGTCAATGGAGTGGGCGGAAGGCATGGTTGTCACCTCGGACACGACACTTGCAGCCGGAACTTCACCGCCTACTGCTCCTTGCAGGTCTAAGAGTGGGTGTGACGGTTCGGCTTCTGGAGCTCCTTTCGCCACTGCTCCACGCGTTGGTAGGGGCGTTCCGAGGGGGACGTCTAGGGCAGACCGATCTATGGATCGCCGGCATAAGGGACACAGTTCTGACGTGAGGAGGAGCTGTTGTACACAGGCACGATGGAATAAATGTCCACAATCCAATCGCACGCTGTGTACGCCCTCCACTACGTCCTCGAAACAGATTCCACAGTTCGCGGGTTGGACCGTTTTGGACCGTGTCCATCGCTTTTCTGGGGTCCGCTTCGTTGCCATTATCGTGTGGTTGCTAATATTGAGAAGAAAAATAAATATAAAATACACTTATTTCTACTATAAACCTAATAAACCTAATATATATATAGAAAACCTAAAAATACGTTAGTAGCCGATAGTGGCGAGCTAATGATAAGTGGAGAAAAAAAAATATTTGACAGTCACTTTCCTTTCCAGTAGTCGACTCCTTCAATGGGAAAAGAGAGTGCGTGGTAATCTGCCGAAGAAAGGGTGCTTCGGTCGATTTACGAAATTTAACCCCACACCCACATACATTACAAAAAACCGTCTCTAAACTACGTTAAAGTGACTCGACGAGACAAGTGGTAGAGCTACCGTAACGACTTTGTACGCGGTCAAAACTCCCGACGCGTAGAAGCATTCCGGGCTTCGCGACTCCAGCATACGCCACCGAACGTTGAACCGATACCACTCGTCTAACACGCATAAGAAATAGTCAGAATCCTTCCGCGACATAAAGGCAAGGTAGCCTTCTATTTTCTTGAGAGTCCATGCTGATAGGTAAACCCATCAGACTGGCAGTTCCATCAAGAAAATAGAAGGTCCTTACAGGGGTTACCCTGGGACAACACATCGGAAGGATTCTGTCGCGAAAGCAAAATCAAACAAAGGAGAGCGGAAGCTACAACTCACGTGAAGCGACCTCTAATGTGTATCACACAATTCCACTGCTCCTGATAGTGGGACTCGAGTACCAAAGTACCTTACATCCTCCGTAAAGGACCAACTCGTCAGAAGACGCGAAGTTCTTTCCCCCTTAGGATGTTTTTGGCCCCACGTTGGGCGCCATTTGTAATGAATTTCTCTCTTCAACTCGAACGCGGAACCGACCTCTCATCGGTTCTAGACGTTAAGTCTGAGTAGTGCCAACGGATGGTACCGACAGGTCAACCGATCCGTGCACCGTAATCCATTCACGCGGTGACTGCTTGTCGGCCAGCTAGTTCGGAGAGGATTTCGGTCGCGGGTCTCCGAATGGATTACGCTCAATTACAATATTTCAGTCACCTGAAATTGCCCGTTTTCTAAACGCGTCAACAATTACTCATCCAGAACGAGAAACCTACATTACGTTAGTTCTGGATGGGATCTATCCACAGATCTCAAATCAAAAGCTACAAAAATCCACAGGCGCGTTACCGATTCACCGACGCGGTACCGAAAAATATACTACTCGAACTTAACCCGAAGAAAACTACTCTAAAGAAGTGACGAAACAAACAAAGGTACCGCGTACCGCGCGCGACGCGAAACCGACTTCAGCGGATTTGCAGAAACCCTACCCTCGCGACGGCATACTTACCCTACACTCTCTGTTCCCCCTGAAATAGAACGAGTTACTGAAAAGGAAAGTCGTGGTTTAACTTAGCAGTTCATATTATTATTAAATTCAATCAAATTAGGATTTCGATTATAAATATTAGTATCCTCCATTTACACACGAGAAAATTCTCTAACCTACAAATCTGTAACAAAAAAAAATCGTGCAAATATTTATCCTAGGTACTTCTCCTTATCTGACATGATTTTAGTATTCTACTTTTTCTTATTTTAAGCTTACTTTGAGAAAACACAAACTATCTTTTATCTATGTTTTGGATTTTAACTTTTGCTTTTAAAAAAAAATATCACTAAGGATTTTCGTATATTCTAAACATTAAACAAATTTGCTGGTTGCTTGTTTGTTATAACTTTAGTCATATCGAGCTTATTTCTCATGGGGAAAGGATTCGAGGGCTAGAAATGGTTTGGAATTTCTAAAACGTTCACATGTATCGTGTTCAAGAAATAAGAGCGATTTATCACTAAAGAAGAGTTAAACTGATTAAGTTTCAAAAACTAACATTTGCACAATTTAGACCTTTCAAAGGAAGTATAGGCTGCTTTTCCGTTTTTTTTTTTTCTTAAATCTTCCAATTGCATGCTTACTTAAATCGAATTAATTTAAATTTATGACACATACATTGAATATTTTTCCACGGTAATCATCTCTATGCATTTTGAAATTAATTAAGATTTTTTTTTTTTTTTCTTTTTTTTACTTCATTCGCTTCAAATAAACTTTATCTAAGTTCAAATTGGATATAAATTTTATGTATTGGATTGGTTTGTAGCGTCGATGATAATCTCATGGTAGGGACCCGACTCAGGTATAGAGTTTATCGTTTCCCTTTCTTGTATAATTTATTTAAATATTTACTGTTTGCTGAACCGACAGCATACGATTAAACTTCATTATTTTTTCTTGTATACTTCTTGGTACCGATGTAAAATAATTGTTTGTAAGGGGCTCTCAACCAAAAGTTGATCTCAAATTTCTCAGAAAAAAAAACAAGAAAAAGAATCTTCTCCGACGAATCCCAATTGGCCGAATTGTACGTATTCAGACTTTCAAACTGAGCCGTTGATTAGTTGCTTTCAAACTCATGATAATTTAAAATTATTTCCATAGGAAAACGAAGAGTACTATAAATTCGATCTGTAAAGAACGCCCCAACTATTTTATATCGGAATCAAACAAAACTAGGAACGTTAATTCGCGTAAGCTTGCAAACTTAAGCAAATATACACGACGTTAAACAGGCAAGCAAGCACAAACAATTACCATTTGCATAAAAAAAAGGAATAGGCTTGGCTATCCAAAGAATTTTCCATTTTAAAAAAAATCTATAAATATTTACGTTAGAATGTAAATTTTTCTTTAAAATAGGGCAAGTAGACACAGACAATTACCATTTGTAAAAATTAATTTCATATTTAAATCACCTTTCCTAGATATTCCATTGTCTTCATATCAACTAGTGAACTGCCAAGAACATATGGATGTTGTACTTTTACAGCCACTGTTTCACCCGATTTTAGGCTCGCCTTATGCACTTGAGCCAATGAAGCAGTACCAAACGATTCTGGGTCAAAGCTATCGAATAACTCGTCTGCGCTTTTCTTTAAATCTTGCTTTACCACTTTAGATAAATCTTCGACTGGAATACTTGGAGCATCACCATATGTTGTCCTTATCCCATTGACGATAGAATAGTTGATTTTGATGTTAGTCCAATATTCCATACGGTGATTGCTGCTTTTCCCAAACGAACAACTCCCAATGAATCTACATATATCGTAATCGTTGGCATGTAAACTTAATCTTGTTCCAGCTGCTGTAGCAGTTAAAGCTCAATACTTTATCACTCTACGAATCATGGCAACTTAATAGTACGGCACGTCATCTTTAATGCACTCAAACATTACACTTTTCAAGTTAAGTTTATCGAATTTCCTTGTTCACATGCAAAAGTATGAAACCAAAATTGAAAATAAATTTGTTGTTTGTTGTGATGACCTTCTAACGTTGAACCCCGTTCTGAACAATTTTGGAACCGATCGCTTCGAGTTGCATTAGTCGCTCGATTAAAATTAGACCGGTTTAATGCTATGAGCTGAGTACCAGTTAGTGTTATGATAGTGCCGTATTCTGCAAAAGCACCAACTGTTCATGGCCAAGTACAGCAGCAGCAAATCTCGTTGGATGTATTCATTTTACCCCGTAGTTGATTTGCATGAGCCACAGATTTTATGAAAAGGATATTGTGTTGCTGCGCTCTGATGTGATATGAACTTTTCAATCACATTGGCTCCGAGCTTGTAGTGAGAAGTTGAAATTCTGAAATCCAGTTTTCTTTTATGTTCACTAACTGGTTATTTGCTATTACATAGCATCCTGTTTCATGTTATGCTCGTCGAGTATTGGCGTAGTTTGCTCTCTTCTGAGGCAACATTGGTATGGTTTATTTACTTCAGTTTTTCACCGCTGATTTAGTACCGGCATACATCATTTGAAGACTCATATGACTGTCTCTTGGTGTATAAAAATGAAGCACATCGGGTATGAAACTCGACCATCGTCATGAACCATACGATACGTGTAAACAATATAACGTGGCTGATGACCCGGTAAAAGTTCTTGGAGCTCAGCTATCGAGATGTTCTCAATGCATTCATCCCAAACAATCAGTTGTTTGTCGCGATCAACTTTCAATATTAGCGCCGCATTTTTGATAACGTGAGAAGCATACCCGCGAACAAGGTTGATCCCTTTTAATTACATATGTTTATACCGTACAATGTACGTTGCTGAATCGAAGGCTGCAATCTGTACTGCGGATTGCAAGCGATACGCCAATTGATCAATCTGAACAAGGTAGCAAGCGTTACTTCGAATTTCCGCATGAAGAAGTGTCAAATCATTTTGGTGTTGAATTATTCTCCTACTGGATTCATTAAGAGAAATTGTTTTATCGAAGGTATATTCCCACTTAGTCCGCTGTTCACACTGCCTTCCGCTGCAGACTAGACAAAATATTGCTAAATTTTCTAATTAGTTATTAACTAAACTAACCTCTTTCCCAATGTGTCTGCTCCGGTGAATGTCACTGCCTCACGAATAAAGTTTTCCAAAAACTCTTTAAGCACACCACGCGTTTCTTCACAGATTAAACAGGGAATACGTTTCACTCCACCACGTCGCGCCAAACGACGTATAGCTGGTTTTGTAATACCTTGGATATTATCACGAAGAACTTTGCGATGACGTTTAGCGCCTCCATGTGCTGTCAAAAGTTCCGGTTGTCACCTCGGACAAAACATATGTGCGTGGAATGGCACTTCATATGGCGGAAATGTGCTTCTTCAGATGTCGCCAGTGGCATAGTTTTCTCGATGGCCACGGTGGAGGGGCATTTCCAGATGGCTATGTCTCGAAATGTGCCGGGGTTGGATTAATTCTATATTTCGAATATTTATATCCACGGATCTAAATAATTGGACAGAAAAAAAAATATTTTCTGCACAACGATATCCGCACAACAGATGAAGTCCGCTGGCACTTCGAGGACATATCCATCTGGCAGGTTACAAGGGTTCGGGATCGGAATCACTTCGATTCCTGGGCGCAGGCGTCACAGGCTCATCATCTATGCTACGCGGTCGTTTGGCAGCAAAAGGTTTTTCTATTGCGGGTACTGAGGGAGCTGTATTTGGTGGGAATTCCACGCCACTAACTTGTACAGTTTAAAAAGCCTCAGCTTGTCGTGGGAAACGGGCTGGAAACTAGTTTACGACAGAGAAGGTGAGCGTGGAGGTGCAGTCAGCAGCAATCCGGGATGATGTCCTAGAAGCATCCAACGACTGAGGCTGCTGCCACTGTCACTGTAAATCTTAGAACCGGAATCAGCGCCAACTGAACTTAGGGATAACGTGAAACTGAGGGCCAGCACGAGGCGGACATGATACCCCTTCCCTTTTTATATTTGACACACGTCAAGTTGCGATTCAGTGGCAGCGAGCAGTTTAAAAGTCGCTCACAAACCGTCGAAATCAGTGGCGTAGGAGGCCAAGAGCTAGGTTTTTACATAATGATGGCAAGGCTTGCTCAATGGTTCCTAATGGCAGGAATCTAACTAACGATGAAATATATCTCTATTTGTCGAAGTTAGAGAAGCTGACGTTGGAAACGATTGAGAAAATAATACCCAAGATTAAATATCGAAACAATATGGAAGGACATGAAACACCAACCATTGCAAGATTGAAAAGATTTAAAAGCCTTCTTCTCACACGCGTCAACAATATCTATCGGCGATTTGTGGACTACAATCATCCTTCGTTGGCTTTGTTGAAATTACACCTGAAGAATGTCCGGAACTTAATCCGTTCATACTTTGGGTGTGAGGTCAGCAATCAATGGGCGGAAAAATGAGGGGTATTAGCCTACAGGACCCAGATGGCGTTTTCGTGAAAATGAATAGCGTATTCCGTAAAAAATCTCGAGTGAAGGTATCGAATCTTGAAGTCACTAGTGATGAGATAAATCTTCTCGATACCTGCCCTAGGTATCGAAATTGATAGTAGGACTCCGGTTAGAAATGGAAACAGGATTATATGTGAAGGATTGCAGAAACTTGACCTGCTTGGAACACATTTTGAATTGGTTCATCTACCAAACCCTGAGAGAGGTAATCAAATATTTTCAGAGGTCGTTGAAGAAAAAGTTTCCGACTTTAAATCAAGCCTGAAGGGTGAATCAACTCTTCATTTCAATGAATCATCGAGATCTGACCTCATACCGAGCTTGAATCTTATTCATTATTTTGTCAGCTATGAAGACTTGTGTTTCATATTTGGCAGGATAAACAACAAGAAATCATATGAAACTGATGGTATTCCGAATATAGATCTCCGATATTTGCTTGAGGTTGCTATTAGGAATTATTGCATATTGTTCAACAACATGTTGAGCAATTTATCTTTCTCAAATGAGTGGAAAAAGGCTAAGGTATTTCCGATTTTGAAGAAAGGATAAGAATCTTCATGCCCTAAAAGCTATCGCCCAATCACCTTGCTGCCTAACTCAACAAAGCATTAACCGCCCACATTGAGAAATATGAGTTTATGCCAAATTGCCAATTTGGTTTTCATGCCAGGCATTCGACCATACATGCAATAACGAAAGTAACCTCAGACATCTGTTGGAAACTAAATGATAGAGAATGTGTTGGAGCGTGTCTCATTGATATGGTGAAAACCTTCGATACGGTGTGGTTAGATGGACTAGTTTTTAAACTCCTTTAAGACAGGTTCCTCAGACACCTTGTCGCCATGATGTGCAATATATTATAAGGGAAATCATTTGTTGTAACTGGTGGAAATCTGAAAACAATGCGCGAATTCAAGGTCTTGAATGGTCTTCAGCAGGGAACAGTTACTGCGCCTCTGCTCTTCTCTATTTTCATTCGCAAGCTGTTGAACGTCTTTGATTTTATCGACCTGATATCTATACGGCAGACCGACAAGTTACAATAATTCAGAGCAATCTCCAACAAATGTTCAATGATGTGCAGCTGTACACTGACAATTGTCGAATAAAATTCAATGTACAGAAGTGCGAAACAATTTTGTTTCGGACAACGCTGCCGGGGGTCAGTCAAGACCTGAAACGTAATTGGAAGGATTTCCACATCAGAACGGGTTCCACATAAATCCTGTGTTCGATACCTCGGTGTCCATCTCGAACAGTATCTGTGCTGTACTGAACATGTCAAAATCATGCTCAGTAAGATACAAAAAGTAGTCATGGCCCTACGAATACTCTTTCATTCCAGATACATTGATCAAAAGGTCCAAACTATCTGTTACAAGACCCTGGTTAGACCAGTTCTGACATATGGATGTCAGATCTGGTACAACCGAAAGGGAATATCTTCGTGCATGTACTGGTTTGTACAGAAAGCCTGGGACGGACTGGAAGCATTATATATCGAATAGAAGAATTTATCAAACTGCTCAGATGACAAGAGTCGATAACTTCTTTAGAATCATATAACAAGATCTGTAACTGTGAGTGAAAACCCTTGGATTGAATGCATCGCAGACTCGTGAAAAAATTTGTGATGTCTACGATCAAGATACTTTATCAAAATCCACAGCCAAGAGATGGTTCGCTCGCTTTCGTTCTGGAAATTTTAATGTCAAAGATGCTCCCCGCTCAGGTCGATTAATCACTGAAAAAGTCGATGAAATCTTACAAAGAATTGAGAAAGACTGACACATAAGCAGCCATGATATTGCCAAGGAACTGAATACACATCACTAAATAGTTTGAACCATTTGCGTAAGGCTGAATACACAATGAAGCTCGACATTTGGGTGCCGCGTGAATTAACACAAAAAAAATTTGATCGACCGAATTCCCATTTGCGAAATGCTAATAAAACGAAATCAAGCCATTTTTGAAGCAAATCATTATGGGCGATAAAAAATGGGTAAGATACGAGAATGTCGTTCAAATCATTACAAACGACTTCAAAGCCAGGATTGACACCAAATAAGATTATGTTGTGTGTATGGTGGGATTGGAAGGAAATTGTTTGTCATGAGGTACTAGAACCTGGTCAAACACTCAATTAGGCTGTTTACTGTCAGCAATTAACCAGGTTGCAACCAGCAATCCAAAAAATCGGCCAAAATTGGTCAATAGAAAAGGAGTTGTCTTCCATCATGACAATACGAGACCGCACACATCTTTGATGACCCGGCAAAAATTGACAGAGCTTGGTCGGGAAGTTTTGATGCATCCACCGTATAGTCCAGACCTTGTACCGTCAGATTACCATTTGTTTCGGTCTCTGCAAAACTTCCTTAATGAAAATAAATTCACTTCAAAAAGCGACTTTGAAAATTACTTGGCCAAGTTTTCCGCCGATAAACCACAGAAGTTCTGCACCGATGGAATAATGGCTCTACCCAAAAAATGGCAAAAAGTCATAGATAATAATGGACAATATTTGCTTAAATAAAATCCATCTGAAATAAAAAATATTTAATCGAAAAATGACAAAAAAGGCTCAATACTTTTTAAAACTTACCAATATATCTCATATATAGACGGGCCACCGATAAGAAGATAAAATATCCTCCGAATTTGAGTTCACCAGACCAACAATTCCAATAGAGATACTCATTTGCTAGATTCGTTGAATCTGATCAAGCTGAGACGGAGCAATCTTGGCATTGGTGGCTGAATGACAATGTCTTAATTATTTGTGTTTATTTTCAGTTTTCTTGTTTTTCGTTACTTAGTTTTTGAGTTTTAGCTCATTATTGCTACATTTAGTGTTGTTGTTTATTTGTGTTAAAAATTGGGGATAGGTTAGGTATATGTTATGTATCGTTACATGTCCAAACAATTCTGAGAGCAATTGTCGCAATTGTTGTCGCAACTATTAATAACATCATGATCAATAAACGAATGTACCCGAAAGCACAAGAATCCAAGTAGATCCATTATTAATAACTGCAAGTGACGTCACTGCGGGTATTCAGAATTGCTCAAATATTCCAGGTAGTTCTCATCAGAACATTCGCCAATATACGAGAAATGGATTGAATGACTAGAGACCCTATATAAAGCCGAGCTGAATGAATGGGTGAGGGTTATAGTAAAAACTAACTCCGCCGTAGACAGTTTATTCTGTTCTGACGATCTTGAAGACCAGCTGCATACACAGGAAAACAAAGCTCCAAGTATGCAAATCTGTGATAAGACCTGTGTTATGCTATGGGTGTGAAACATGGACCCTCATCCAAGCATCCGCAAATATATTGAACACCTTTGAGCGACGGGTCCTGAGGCGAATAATCGGAGCGAAGCTAGATGGGGACCAACGGCGAATTCGATACAACCATGAGCTGTATGACATTTTTGACGAACCGGAGGTCTCAAGGATTGTAAGACTGTGGAAGCTGCAATGGGCTGGCCACATGAATCGTATGGACAATCAAGGGATATCCAAGAAGGTATTCGTTGGGAGAACTGAAGGCCGGAGACCAGTGGGGAAACCGAGGAAACGCTTGTCTGACTCGGTCGACGAAGACAGTTCATCGCTGCTCGGATTTCGAAATTGAAGGACGCGGACAATGGACCGAGACAGTTGGAGGCGCTGTTTGCAGGAAGCGAGAGGGGTTTTAGTGGTAAGAAGAAGAAAAATAGTAAAAACTGCGATAAGAGTGGAGCGCGAATTAAACGCGAAATTGATTGATCGCGAAGAGATTTTCGTGATACAGACAGTTGGAATATAAGTTGATAGACAATGAAAATCAAATTAAAATGCGAATTGTAAAATAGTGAAATTAATGATTGTGCATTCTTAGTAAATAAATTCTCTTAATTTAATTTGAAAGCCAGTGCGTTTTCACACACACACACGACAGTGGTGTCAGAAGTGAGAACGAAAACTTCGAAAGTGAAAACTTTTAAACATTTTTAAAGTTCACAATAGTGAAATTTAACGCGGAAACTGGTGAAAAAACGGCCGAAACAATAAAAATGCCATGAAGCTTACATTTAAAAATTAATGAATTGACCATGTCGGAGCTTAAGGTAGAGTTGAAACAGCGAAATCTGGCTACGCAAGGTACAAAGGCCACACAGATTGCACGCTTGCGTGACGCGATTGAATCGGAGGGCGTGCATCTGGATTCGGGTGAGCCCTTAAATGCAGAAAAAGGTGCAGAAGGTGGAGAAGTCGAAACACCAAAATCAAAGGAACTTGAAAATGCGCTGATGCAAATACTGATGCAGCAAGAGCAGCGACAACAGTCTTACAGTTTAACTACAAAGCTAAATGAACAATCGGCGAAGCTCAATGAACAATCAGCGAAGCTGGACCAACAACCGATCGAAATCAAGGGGGTGCAAAAACAGCCAACCGAAATAAAAGCGGAGCTCGGTAGTCTGAACCAACAAATTAAAGGCGTCGAGGAAAAGGTTTACCAGGTCGAGGAAAAGGGGCACCTGCAAAGAAACTGCAAGAAGCGAAGAAAACAGAGTTAGGAGCCCAGAATGGAAGCCCTTCAAACTGAAGGGTCGGGAAACATGTACGAGCCAACTTCGTGGGGCAGAGGTTGGCTAGGAGGATTGACGTCTCCAGCACCACCATCACCGTGTCAAGACTACATTGTGGAGGAACAGACTTATGCCTTCCGGGTCAAGTTGATGTAGAACATTGCACCATAACAATCGACACTGATGCAACCCGATCGATCATCTGACCAAGGGCAGGATTTTCTCACTACGGACAGCTACGGGAGAAACTGCACCTGTCCATGAAGAGATTAATCTCCAGAAACAGTTGGGAGACCTTGCGTTCCGGCATAATTTTCTGGTCGCGAACATTATGGATGACTGCATTCTCGGAATGGATTTTCTGCGACCACATGGAATCACATTGGATTTGGGCAAACAGGTATTGAAATAGCGGAATGTCAAAGTATTGATGGAGGATCCCAGCGTCCAAATTCCTGAGATGAATGTGGTAGCATGTACCGACACTGATGTACCGAAATCTTCCGAGAGCATTGTATGGCCAAGCTAGAGACCACCGATCTTATCTGAAAGAGCCAACGAAGACGTCCGCATTGCGCAGTTTGATTGTAGGACGAAGCCTTACAAGACATATAAGGAACGGATACGTGCCAGTTAGAGTCCTTAACACCGAAGACTCAACCACAAGCATCAAAGCGGGAGAAGTCATCGGCAGCTGCCAGCTTGTTTCAACCATCACCTCTTTGGAAGCTACTCACGACCATCATTGGAAAAGAAGGCAAGACATAGACGAACCCCGAGAACTCACGTCTGCAACATTGAAGCAGACCAAATTGCCTATGCAGCTATTCAAGCAAGCCTCTGATCTAGTCACCAAGTACAGTGACATCTTCTCAACAAGCCCGGATGACCAAGGCCGAACGAGTATAGTAACTCACGTCATAGATACACAGGGAGCCATCGCTGAGATAGCTGCTTAACTTCAAAAACTCCGAAGGACAAGTTGCGAGATGGATCGAAAGATTGCAGTCATACGATTACAAAATTATTCATCGAAAGGGCGGAGTTCATGGAAATGCTGATTCTCTATCTCGTCGTCCATGTCCAGCTGACTGCAAACATTGCCAATAGATTGAGGGAAAGGAACCGACCGTTGATCTGCGAGTGATAATGGCCAAATTCGATAAAGGTTGGTCATTGGAGGAGATTCGAAATGCCCAGTTCTTCTCTTCTTCTTCTTCTTAGCACTGCAGCCCCTTTCGGGCCTTCGCTTCCTGCAAATAGCGCTTCCAACTGTCTCGGTCCGTTGACCGCGTCTTCCAATTCCGAAATCCGAGCAGCGATAGACTGTCTTCGTCGACCGAGTCAGACAAGCGTTTCCTCGATTTCCCCACTGGCCGCCGGCCTTCAGTTCTCCCAAAGAATACCTTCTTGGGTATCCGTAGTTCATCCATACGATTCATGTAGCCAGCCCATTGGAGCTTCCACAGTCTTAAAATCGTTGAGACCTCTGGGTCGTCAAAAATTTCATACAGCTCATGGTTGTATCGAATTCGCCATTGGTCCCCGTCTAGCTTCGCTCCGATTATTCGCCTCAGGACCCGTCGCTCAAAGGCGTTCAATATATTTGTGGATGCTTGGGTTAGGGTCCATGTTTCACACCCATAGCCTAACACAGGTCTTATCACAGATTCGTATACTTGGAGCTTTGTTTTCCTGTGTATGCAGCTGGTCTTCAAGATCGTCAACATTGAATAGAATATTTTATTTGCGAGCTGTATTCTTCGGCGTATTTTGTCTCTTTCATTGCCCGTTTTCGTTATTTTGGCGCCAAATACACAAACTCGCTAACATTCTCGATACTGTATTCGCCAAGTGTAATATTTTGTGCATTTAAGGTATTTTTCTTCGACTGCGTCATGAACTTGGTTTTATTTTCGTTGATATGTAGCCTTACTAGTTTTGCTTCGCTGTCGAGTTTCAGGAAGAGTTTTTTGGTAGTTGTTAATGACCGTGACAGAATATTCATGTCGTCCGCATAGGCCACTACTTGGCTCGACTTGTATAGTAATGTACCTCGCGTATCGACAGGTAACTTCCGTATGACGTACTCCAGAGCCAAATTGAATAGCAATGGGGCCAGCCCATCTACCTGCTTTAGTCCGATATTTGTGTCAAAGGCATCGGTGCGAGTTGGTTATTGATGCGGACTTGGGAGGTTGTCGACATCATTACCATTTTGGTGAGACGGACTAATTTAGCTGGGATACCAAAACCAAGCATTATTTGGTACAGTACGTTACGATTAATACTGTCGTATGCTTGCTTGAAGTCAACGAAAATTTGGTGTACCTCTATGTTGAACTCCCAGCAGTTTTCAAGTACCTGCTTGACTGTGAACAATTGGTCTGTTGTTGATCTATCTGCCCTAAAACCACCTTGATACTCTCCAATAATACTATTGGCGTATGATCCGATTTTATTTTTTAAGATTTTAGAAAATATTTTGTACGCCGTACAAAGTAGTGATATGCCTCTATAATTTTCGCACTGTAGCTTGTCACCTTTTTTATGGATAGGGAATATAATTGATTGGCTCCACTCTTTCGGCATATGTTCTTGTAGCGAAATGTGCTAGATGACTTTGTGAAAAGCTTGATGAACAGTACTGCCACCATATTTGATGAGCTCCACTGGAATCTCATCAATGCCCGGCGCTTTATTATTTTTTGGGCTTTGATAACGGAACAAACTTTATCCAGAGTTGGTGGGGCCAATGGAAGCTCTCTGCAGACATCTATAGGCTCCGATGTTCTGGAGCTGTGCGGAGGTTTGAGGAGGTTTTTGAATTATGATGCCCATCTTTGTTTAATCTTGGTTTCATCAGCGATAATGTTTCAAGCTTTTCACTACTTTGTATGCTTGTCTTGTGTTGTTGCTCGCTAAACTTGCATCTATACTTCTCAATTGGTCGTCATAGTATTTTCTTTTCTTAATCCTTATTATCTTATTCGCTACTCTTCTGAGATTTTCATAGTGTTCTCTCTTCGTCCGGGCCTTCCTACCTACGTATTCTTTGTACGCCTGATTCTTTTTGTCTAACGCATTCTGGCACTCATCATCGAACCAATCATTCCTCTTGCGCCGGGCTTGATGTCAAATCGTCTGTTTTGCCACGGTCCTGATAGGCGCTTTCACTTCCATCCAGAGCTCGTTGCTCGTCTTTAACGATGCGTCTGATAAGATGGGAGCTAGCAGGTTGTCGAGGGTCTCCGTGAAATTTTCGGCCACAGATGCCGTTTGGAGCCTTTCGACGTCAAATTTTTGTAGCGGGCTGGTCTTCGCTGAATGTGCCTTTGAAATACGACATCGATAGGTTAATTTGATCAAGTAATGATCTGAGTTACAATTGGCTCCTCGGTATGTGCGGACGTCAAGTATGCTCGAGGTCCAACGTTGTTGGATCAGAACATGATCGATCTGGTTTAGTGTGTTGCCATCCGGTGATACCCAGGTCATTTTATGAATGCGTCGATGTGGGAAGCAAGTCGAACGTATGACTAGATTTCTGCTACATGCAAAGTCAAATGTCCAGTTAGCCGATGAAAACATCGGGCCATTACTCGTACGAAAGGAGACAACTGGGCGGCCTTAGTGGAAGGACGTTTTGATGCATGGCGCCACCCTGAAAAGTTGTTGGGCACAATGGAACTTCCTTCAGGTGGAGGGTGGCGTACTCAAGCAGAAATGGGAAACGGCGGATGGCAGCTCCCATAGAATGCAAACTATACTTCCCAAAAGCCGAATCTACGATGTGGTTAAGGAAATGCACGAAGGATCCTCAGGAGGCGACCTTGGTGTTAACAAGATCTTAGCGAAATTGCGGGAACGGTTCTACTGGCTCCACGCTCGAGAAGACGTGGAGGACTGGTATCGCAGATGCACAATTCGCGCTTCCGTCAAAGATCCAAAGCGACGATAGAGGGAACAAATGCAAAACTTCAACGTGGGTGTGCCGTTTGAAAGGATTACCGTTGACATCGCTGGACCCTTTCCTGAATCCCAATGGGGAAACCGATACACGCTGGTTGTGGCCAATTATTTCAGCAAGTTGCCCGGGGTCTACCCCATTTCCAACCAGGAAGCAACTACTGTAGCCGAACAGCTAATGTTAAATGTGGTCAGTAGGTACGGCGTACCTTGTGAACTACATTCGGACCAAGGCCGAAACTTATAAAGATAAAGTCTTTGATTGAATTTTATTAGAATTAGGTTATAACATATTAGGTGTAGGATAAAAGTTCACTGTTGTGTTAAAATTATAAATAATTTTGGAATAGTGTAGGTTGGTTTTTTCTCCTTTTTGCAATCAAATCATAAAATATGTAATAATCATAATTAATTTGAGTTTGCTATAGTTTTTTTTGATAAAACATGTGTAACTGATAACGTATAAATTCAGAGAGCAATTTGGGCCATTAAGTTTTTGTATTTTAGTTGTTTCGTATTTGGTTTATATTCTTTTAAAATTTATTACGATTAGTATTGAATAAAGCGCTTTTGATTTTGGCTTTAATAGCCTAAATACTATAAATCCAGCAATATACTAAACCACATGCTCTGCGTAAGTTGATAGTTTCGTTGGGTCCGTAGCATAGCGATGATCAAGAAGAAAGGGGTCGACGGCACTTTTCTGACATCGGCACTACGCGTCGGGGCACAAACTCTGTGTGCAAACCAGTTCATTTTAATTCTTAGTATTTATTTGCCCCGAAAATCGATGCGAAAACACGCAGAAGATAGTTTATTTCAAGGTTCAAATCAACTATTTTCTGCGTGTTTTCGCGTCGGTTTTCGGGGCAAATAAATTGCTAAGAATTAAAACGAACCGATTTGCACACAGAGTCTACGCCCCGACGCGTAGTGCCGATGCCAGGAAAGTGCCGTCACCCCGAATTTTCTAGTGAATGCAAGCAGTGCAATTCACTAGTATGTCGTTTGGTGGGTAGTTTACACGTGTATTCAATTTGATTCTTTATTATCTGTGAATTCAGGGGAATATAACTCCTAGATTCTCAGAGTTCAGTCTTAACGACATAAACAAAATAACAAGACAACTTCCGCGTTATTTGAACTGAAGTTTATGTGCGGTTAAGCCTATTTTTAAGTGAATTTGAAATAATATCACAATTGTTGGTATACAATTTCTACCGACTACAGGATATTTTCTTCTTTGTGTATTATTGCGTTATCATACGTCACCATCGGTGCAAACACGTTTACTATTCCACTAAAAAATGCTCTAATAAAATGAATGTTTATTTAAAATCTATAAAAACGATTCTTTTTAAACTCAAACAACTTTACACGCTTGTTCTTCACGCAATGGAGTAAATAATGATGTTTCACCCGTTAAAATATCAATTAAATCTAATGCATTTTCACTTTTGAATATTGTTGAACCGATCTGTAAAAAGCAAGAAGTGTTACAAGTCAAAATATGTTGACTTTAAAAAATTTACCCTTTCAACAGAATCTTTAATGGAATTAGTAATGGCAAGCGGTAGATATTGTTTAAAGAATTGAGGGGTTAATTCAGATATAACCTTATTCAGGAACTCATTAGCCTCTTCGTCATCTGCCAAACGTTTGAAGTTAGAATGGGTTGTTTCTACAGAGCTCTGAAAAAATAAATAATTTACAATAGTATCAGATTACATTTGCTATCATACTTCTAGGTCCTTAACTTGAAGGGACCAAACATTGTTGTTTGATACAAAGGCTCCCTTTATGCGAACTCGTACCCCACCTAACTCACACCTGAAAAACAAAAACTTATAGTGAAAGCAACTAGGGACATTGGGCGTTCTTACGTAAAAACATCTTCACCATGTACAGAAAGTAACATGGCAAATTTTCCTTTGGCTCCGTATTCACCAGAGATGATCATTTTTGGTATTAATATGTTGACATCAAATTCAAAACCGGCCACGTGAAATTCAACGTCTTCGACTTTGTAGTTTGATATACCGCTGATATGAACATTGCGGAAATATCCTTCGATGCTATAAAAATGGCAAATTTATATTCAATAGTTATAGATTTGGATGAAATTGAATTACTTTCCAACATCGTTGTCTAATTTTAAAGGAATGTGTTCATTGAAAATTAAAGGCTCAAGTTGCGGAAGACCGTTTGGATCATGGTAGCATAGTCGTTGGCGAAAATCCTCTAAGAGTTTGCGAACATGTGCCGCATTAACTTTTTTTAAAACTGAAAAGAATATAATAATGAATATATTATAAAATTGATTCATAAATTATGAGTTTAGGCATGTATGTTATATAATTCGTATATGAATTTAAATAATATAGTTACATGTTACGGAGGCTATGCTGAAAGTTTTTAACAGCTCGTAAATAATTCCGGGGACAATTGGATTATTTTCATTTGAAAGATTTATGTTTCTCATTCTCAACCTTGGAAAAGTTGTACGTGCAACCTCTCTAAGATCTCGGGAGAACATTTATCCTGTGAGGAAAATGATAAAAGAAGATCCAGATATTTACATTTTGTAAGATTCAAGGGACTCTAAACATTGGGTCAAAAGCAGCGCAGACAGTCATTCACAAGCATTTACGCCTTACCAAGAGATGCATTGGGTATCACATTCCCTGGCAGAAAGCTTGAAGGAGGCGAGAGTGGACTGGTGTCATTTCATACTAGAACAATTTAATGGAGGGCAGCCAAAAAAAACCTACACTATCGTCGCAGGTGATGAAACATGGGTCTACCATTATGACCTTGAAACAAAGAGACTGTCTTCTGTGTGCTGCTTTCTAGGAAAGGAGCCACCCACAAAAGTTTGATGAAGTCAGATGTCTGGAAAAATATGGTGGCAACTTTTTTGTTCGAAGACGGGGCATCTCACCTCTTCGACTTTGGACACATCCCATACCGTCAATGCTGAATGGTACGTGAATGATTGTCTACCCGAAGTCCAACAGTGGGTGCTTTCTATTGCATCACGACGATGCATCTGCGCACACGGCTGCCAGAACAGTGGACTTCTTGGAGAAGGAAAAGTGCGAGTGTTACCTCCAGAATGACTGTGAATGTAGTACGTAGTTGGATTGAGAGCTGGGAGGTGATAAGCCTGTTCACATATCAGGCGGTATCAATAAACAACAAATACATATATACTGCAAATTATGACAGCTTGATAGTAGGTTATGCAGTCACGGAGTAAGTGATCCAGATTAGCCTTTTACTTAGCACAGCCCATATCTTTGATCGAATCATTATATGGTCTACCCATAGATCTCAGAGAGAATGGATACGAAATGCATCGAGAGAATTGAAGCACTTTATCATGTAGCGTGAAGTTGGTGCGCTATTAGCTGTTGATTCGAATTTCAAATAAATTTGACGTGACGTCTCCCATTAATTTTCGCATCTTGAACTAAATCAATTTTCCGCGCGGGTATTCTAACTTGAACGATATAAAATATTGAACATGACTTACCCTACGTAGGATACGTCCCTGACATGCTTCCTAGAGCTGTTTTCATCATAATCCCACACGCGTCACTATATTTTTCATTTTTCGACACAAAAACACTTGCGATCCGTAACAAACTTTTCAGTTTGGTTAATTATCACATTTGCAACGCTTTTTATAATTTCAAATTCAACTTGATTAGACGTTTCCCATCAATGTTGAATTTTCACGAATCATATGTTTTCAATCATATGGTTGATATTTTGTTGACAATTCGGAGGTTAGGGTGTAAGAGGAGTGGAATTTTCGTGAGAGCAATTAGAGAGCCACTTGAATGTTGATTCTCTAGCGGCGTGAAAGGCAGGGGGATTTCAATTCGCATGCGAGAGGAAGGCATGTATGTAGTAAAGGTACTTCACTCACTTATGGATGAAAATAAGCTCATTTCGCGTTCATTAGTTTATATGTCTTTGGGTCTACCACGCAATTTAAAAAAAGTACCAGAATGACAAAAAACCTAAAGAATGGATATACGAATTGAATTTGCTAAAGCAGTAGATATACAAAAACACATCACTTAAATATGACTTCATTGCTGCTTTTTCACCTTTTTCGGTCCCTAAGTAATTCTTAAAATAAATCGATTTTCTGTTCTGGCTGCGAACGCTTGCACTCTCTTTACTTTAAAAAGAATTGGTTTGGCCTTGAATATCGTTTATAAAGAATCTGTAGTAATAGTGCAGTCACTCAAGCCAACTGCCCGAAAACAGCATAACACTGTTCCGAGGTTTCAATTGCAGATTTGAGAAATTTAGTTTCTCAAATTTAACTTTTTGTAAATTATAAAATTTGGAAAAGAAAAATAAATTTAATTTTTTTTATTTTAAATATAAATTTATATTGTTGTTTTACTACACTAAATGTAAATTTTTTCTTTGCACTGATATTCGTTATATTTATCTTTTATTTTAATTTAAGTTTTCAATCTATTATTAATTTTATTAACTTAATTACGCAAATCTGCAAATTTGAAATTTCGGACATGGGAACACTGATTTAGTGCATCATATCCATGTATTGCATTGACGAATGCAATTTAACTCAGCTGAGCTAGCAGTGGATTTGGATTTACAGGTGAGGCAGGGAAACCATGCGGAGATTTGGACGTATCGTGGAGTCTGGTTTGAGATCGCAAGCGAGCACGTCGGAAAAATACTCGAGTGGTGTGTGCTAGTCCTGCGCCGTAAAAATAAAGCTGAGTGAAAGGAAAGCTTGCAAAATCCGTCGGAATAGAATTGGTGATAGTGATCCATTATAGCATGCTCAAAAGCAATGATTATCACAATTAAATAGCTTGAAAAATATATTAACGGGGGTATTCCGACGTAGTAATTAAAACGTCTCTACCAGCTCCAAAACCCTACCTTAGTGATCCTGTCAGTGTAAACTTGCAGTGTTTAGTTATTTATTTCATCATCGACACCCCATTTTCCAAAGAAGTACACAAATTCACAAAAGAATTGGAAAAGTTTTGTGTGTACGTGCCTAATCGCAACCTAAAACCAGACCCGTGGAGCTCTAAAGCACCGTTTCAGCTTGACAACAAAACGTCAATTCGCCGGTAGTTCATATGCAGCGCGAAGCGTTCATTTAATTCCTTGAATTGGGGTAACAACTGCTTGATTTCGATGCAATAAGCCCTAAACAGGACAACATGTAATATTGATTCGTACCTATGAGTTACGTGAGTTTAACGAAAATTTGAGGTTTTGAGGGAATACGAGTAGATTAACAGATTCTATACCTGCGTGAGCATCGTGGGACGCTGTTTCAAAACGAACGCCGAATGTATTTCGCAATATTGCTTGCTAGGGACCTCTGTTTTAACAAATTAAAATGCGATTAATTGATGGATTGTTTTCAATGCAACTCGCTAGACAATGGTACGCGGTGTGGTTATGTACTGATGTGCGAACATGAATTGCGTGGCTTAGATGCAAAAAGTGCTTCAAGGACCCAATTGGATCAACAGGTTGTAAAGCGGCATATTGGAGGTTATTCTGTTGGAATTGCATCTTTATTGGTATTATAAAGGAATTCGACAAGTTATCAAGATTAACGTTTGACAAACTGAAATTCAGTAAATTCTTCTTCTAATTGGATGTGTTATTTCGTTGGTAGTTTGTAGAAAATGATATTGGAATATAGCGTGAGATTTATAGAGTAGTAAAAGATAAGCAGTGATGCAATGGTCAGCATCGTCATTTTCACTAACAGTTTGCAGCGATATTGTCAATCACCACATCATCAGCGGGCGCCCGGTGAGAGTACACCGTTTGTCTTCATTTATTAATGTTTTCTATATTTATATTAAAATTATTTCAAATTATATTCTTTTTTTGAATTATAATTGAACAAAGCAACAAATATGAAATTGTTCCAATATTGGGTATCGTGTATTGGATATGAACGATTATGACGTGAAAATATCAAATACAGTAAATTGTGCATCATGTTAAATGGAGTAAACTATATATTTCTTTCTTTTTTTTGTTGATCAAATTTATTTAATTTTCCGATCATTGCACATATTTTAATTTAGATGCGAAATGAAATAGTAATAAGGCTAGAATTAAAAAGAAAAATATTAAAGAAAAAGATGGTAAAAGCGATTGGATGCGGATTAATTGTTAGGATCGAACGAAATTTCGATTGAGATTGAAAAATATATTTCTTATATATAATGAAAGAGGAGGGTATAATAATGTTTGGTTGGTTAAGTTTAAAATTCGATCTTTATATTATTGAAACCCGGACCGGATATGGGACCCACAACGATGGCAGGCCCCTACACTAAAATTAGCTAGCTATCGGGCGAGGTCTCCCCTTTCATTGCGTTATAGGGGCTCTCGCCCAGGTAGAGTGGCCTTCCGCTGGGGAAAAAACGAACAAACCATAAAACAAAATTTTATATTTACATATATTGAAGATGTCCTACTTTAACTCTATACAGGTATACTTAAGTAAACTAATTGATCCTATACTCCTATATTTATAACTACAATACATCCATAAGCTCACATAAATACTGTAGCGTTAATAGGTGTATGGAAATGTCCGTAGAGGACTGCAGCGATGGAAATGACCGTAAAGGACTGCGGCGTTGGTCTGCTATCTCAGCGAGCGGAAATTAGTGCTACGCTGAAAATGGGCTTGCCAGGCGGCGCGTAAGCGTGCTGGCAGCTAGCGTTGCGGAGTCATGGGGCGGGTTCTTTTCGCCAGCACAAGGTCCCGCTACAAAATTTCACGCTTACGATTTACGTGGGTGACCAGAGTCAGAAAAAAAACGCAAACTGCGATTCAACTCCATACGCTTCATGGCCTAGGCAACAGACCGAAGGGGCTAGAAAAGAAACGCGACGACGAATACCCGAAACTGCGCGCGAGACGTAAGGCGATTTCTTCTTTGTCGAAGAAGGTTACGGTCCACAAATAGGAGTGGGGAATCCAGGTGGTGGCGGTGCTTCCACGCATATTGCAACAACAATGCTACAAAATATCGTAAACAGAAATATATAGACGCACTTTCTTCCAATGCATGTATTTATGTATTTTTTGGTTTTCTATTTGGAATTGTTTGTTGCTGGACGTATTCTAGTGCGTATAGAATTTCCTGCCACAATTCGACACGGTTGATAATAATATCCTTGGAATTGTTATTTTCGTAGTTTCAAACTAAATATTAATTTTAAATAAAAAAATTATACACGTTTACACTTTTAAGTGAAGTAGCAGTGTTATTCTTGCCAAATTACTTGCGAAAATTATAAGTCAGCTTCGGTACACATGGAAAAAGCTTTCTGCTGCATGGAACATTTCATCGTAGCTGGTATTTACACAGTTACTAATATACGGGCGTTCAATTTGATGAGTCAAATGGAAATTGTAAGTTACAACATGATTGTTTACTTCATTTATGAATTGTAATTATGTGCCGGGGTTTGTGTCACACAATAACCATTAAAATAAAAGTAAAATGTAAATGAAGACTATCCGGTTAACCATAAAAGTGCACTTCTCACCGTAAATAATTATATTTTTAGGTGTCTTGTCTACAGACTTAATCTTGCATAACAATTGCATACATCATCGATATCCACTTGATAGACAAGCAATGCCTATTGGAAGTTTATTCTATATTGTCACTATGAAAATGTTCCCTAATCATATTTCCCATCTTTGATTTTTATCGTTTAACAAATGCTTTGCATGAACAAACTACATAGGTGTTTGGATGATGTATAATTAAGTTTTGGTTCTTGTCTTCCCTCCTGGAAAAACTCGACATTGATTGTAATGACTCCTTGATTGCCAAATCGTAGTCACAATCAGGACATTGTTATGGGACATGATATACATGTAACCATTCTCTGTGGCCATTTCAATTGCGGGAAGACATTTTCCAATTCGCCAAAAATCTATTCGTACGTCACATTGCATTGATTATCATCCGCGAACCGCAAAGCATCCATTGCAAATTCAAGAAGCATTGTTTGCGCGCACATTTCGATGAACTGTCGAATACTTTTTAAAGAACACCTCTATTTTAGCTAGAATACTATTTGATTGACTAGCAAGGGGCTTTAAATAGGAAAAGAACCAATTTCAGGATACGCTTTCACACCTAACCTCAGAGGTATCAGTCTATGTGCCTTTTTCTGTTCTTATTTTAATCCAAACTCCAGACTGGTGTGTGTATGTCGACGGGATGATGCCAATTATAATTATTTGCTATTCATATGACCACTGTTTTATTATTTATGAAATTTGTGATCAAACACTAGATGGAATTTTTCAAGTTAATGTGTAATATTATTGATCGCGAACACATTATATATGATTCATTTCGCAAAATCTTACTCTATACCGTTACCGTCGAAAAAATACAAATTCAATCATTTTCCACTGAGCGCACTTCTAAAGCAACCCGTCAACTCCTAGTTTTTTTCCTTTTCTCTGCCCGGGTCCGTCGCCGTTCGCGACCGACTAGCAACTCCCGTTGACGCCAACCGCCAAGTCACTTGTTGTCACCGAGGATCTTTTTTCCGTTCTTTTGCCGGAACGGGTTCATTCCAATCTCATTGGAATTGTTTTGTGACAATCCACGCAAGTTTTCGAGCTAATCGTTGCGCCGAGAGTAAGTAAACTCATTCTCGGCCTGAGATATATCACGTTTTTTTGGTTCTTCTCGCTTTGCTTCAGGAATTTCTAGTACTGCCAAAGTAGCTGCCATCGCCTGATCTAACGCGGATAACGAGTTTTCATTACTTTCCGGTGTATTGCGTGCAAGTGAATTTGAATAGTCTGCAGGTGATGCAATTTTTACTTGAGTCGCTTGAACCGGCGGTATGATAGGAATTACTGCGGCAATAGCGAGAGGTATCACGATTCCTGACAAGGAAGATGATGCGATTTCCGCTACCGCTTTGGCAGCAGCTGCAGCATCTTCCGCCTTGGCTCGAGCTTGTGTCTCCAGAAATTCTGCAGGTGCTTCCCATCTTGATTCTTTCGTATTTACATTATAGTAATACGTTTTCCCCGTTACATGTTCATATACATTTTATATTACGACCATGAAAATATTTACATCGTATTTTCCCAATTGCAATAATCCAAAAAATAAGAATATTAAATGATAAACATAAAAATTAAGAAAATTAATATGCATTTACTTGTGCAGAGAAACCATTTAATGGGATGAAAAATGAAATGCGAAAAGAAAATACTATATTTACAGCTAAGCCACTTAAATTGGGTTTGTTTCAACAGTAACACCTTCATTTCGAATTCTATTTTTTCTGTACGAATAATGATTTGATAGTTAATTGCAATCTTTGATCTGTTTTATTACTCAATTTCAATTTACTTTCTCGGACATTATAAAATATAGATTTGTTTGATCAGTTCTTCACTATGTTTTCTCCTTGCAAAAAACAGAATATACATTTTGTTTTATAGAAAATAAATAAATTATATTTGTCATAGCAAATATATTAATGTAGTTTTTTTGATTTTTTATTGATTCTCTAATGGCGTCACTAGCCTTTTACGCTAACTGCGTCGTGATGTAGAAATATTTTGTTGATTTTCAAAACATCACCAGGTGGTTTCATTTTATGTATATACTTCTTATAAACATGTATTCATGCATTGTATTGTTTATGAAAAATACTAAACACTCTGGCAAAATCATAGTATGGTAATAACTTTTACCGAATGGTCTCGAACTACCTAATTGAACTTACTTCTATCAAGGCCGCCGCGTGGGTGGGGCGACCGAGGCGGTTGCCTTGGGTGCCGCAATCCAGGGGGCGCCGCCGTGGGTTAAAAAATCTATTTCATGCGTTTGTAGTCTAGTTTTATTTATGAGCACATAGACGGCTGTATCGGTCTCTGTTTTATACAATGGACGCATTGCTGAGTGCGTAAAATTCTGTCTATGCATAATGTACTATAGTAACTCACAGCAACTTTGTATTCTGAGCAGCACTAACCACTAACCGCATACACTACGCAAGCTTGTGAATCTACAGCTGATACAGCACACTTCTGGCGGCTCGCGCCCTCTCCCCTCCACTACTCAACTCAGTCTGTCACTTGCTGCTGTAGGGGTCGGACGCAGACATAGTTTATTCTTGTTTTGGTTTTATAGTGAAATTGACATAGAAAATGCCGTCGTTTTTTACGCTAAAACAATACCTCAGAAGTCTATTATCTGTGACAGTAGTTTATTCTTCTGCATGTTACGAGCTTTAAGAATACTGAAAGATGTTCATGTGAAGCGCATAGTGAGTTACGTGCGGTGCCCTTTTGCAGTATACTTACCGTCATTTGTGCCGCTACTTGAGATGAATATATTGATAAATGTATGTAATTGAGATGAAAAGAATTTTAGATTTAAGTTAGTAAGTGGGGAGCATTATTCGTGTACTGTTTATAAAATACGGTAATTAAAAATTAGTGGAAAACTCAAGCATTATGTCGAAAAAGTTGTCAGGGGCGCAAAGGAGAAAGTTGAACAAGGGAAGTGAATTAGCGAATGAGGCCTTATTAAGTAAAAACTAACCAATTTTTTTAAAACTAATACAACACAAAATGTTCCCGCGTTTGAGACCAGTAAATCTGTATCTAGCTGTAGTTCCTCCTCACAAAGTAGCAGTCAAGAGGCCATAGACACTGAATTTGTGCCTGTTCTTTCCCCTACTGATGATACCGTTACAAGCGATCGTGACCACAGTGATCGTGATAGTTATAATGGAAGTGACAATAAAAAAGTGATAGAATTGTCAACAGACATTGAATTAAATTCCAAACCGGAGCAGGTACCAATGACTACTTCAGATCCTGCAACGTGGTCAGCGCATATTATGCATATTCAGCGTGATGAGCTTGTTGTTACAGGGACGACTGAATATTCTTAAGAAGATCATGACTACCAAAAAATTACAAAAATAGGCACTTTTCAAACCAATTTCGATATCGGTTTTTGGAAAATATCAGAGAGAAGGTTGATTTATTCTGAAAAATCAAATTCTGTCTATTTTTTCTGTTGTAGATTGTTTAATCCCTCATCAAAGTCACATTTTGGTCACGCAATAGGTTTTAACAACTGGAAAAATTTTGCAGACCGTTTAAAATCCCATGAGTTGTCACCAGACCGTCTAAATGGTTTGAAGCAAAAAAACAGAATTAAAGGAGACACATCAATTAATAAGCACATTATGAAGCAAATTGAAACTGAGGCTCAGCGTTTAGAAGAAGTGTTGCGTCGGTTAGTGGAAATTACTTTATATCTACCAGAGCACAATATGGCTTTTCGTGGGTCATCTTCCAAAGTTTTTACAAAAAATAATGGGAACTTTCTTGGACTTGTATAACTTTTAGGAAAATTTGATAGTGTACTTATGGATCACTTAAGATGTATAACTGACAAAGAAACACAAATTCATTTACTAAGTATGTCAATACAAAATGCTAATAACTATATTAGGTGACTTAGTAAAGCAAACCATGTTGACAAAAATAATGGAAGCCAGATATTTTTCCGTTATCCTTGATTGTACTCCAGACATAAGTCACAAGGAGCATGTTTCTTTAACGATTCGCTACGACACTGAAGATGATGAAGGGAAAATCAAAGTAGAAGAAAGCTTTATAGCCTATCGAGTTGCCGAAGGAACCACTGGAGAAGCCCTCGCTGACTTATTGTTTAAAGAAATTGAAGAGTGTAATTTGAACATGACAAACTGTCGTGGTCAAGGATACGATAACGGCGCCAATATGGCAGGTGTATATAATGGAGTTCAAGCCCGTGTACTGGACAAATTGCCTTTGGTTGTGTTTATTACTTGTGGGTGCCATAGCTTAAACCTAGTGATTGCTGATGGCGCAAAATCATCATTTAAGTCTACATCTTTATTTGGTATTTTACTACGAATCTTTGTCATCTTTTCTGGTTCAACGAAGCGCTGGTGTATAATAAACGACCATACAAAAGCACTTACTTTAAAGCAAGTGTGTGAAACACGTTGGGAAGCTCGCATAAGTGCTGTTCAGGTTGTTAGCTACCAATATGTAGAAGTTAGGAATGCATTGGTTGAGTTAGGCGACAAAATTGACGACCCCCAAACAACCTGAGAAGCTCAGTCTTTGATTAATCAGATAGAAGACTTTTCCTTCATCGTAACTTTAGTCTTGTGGAATGAAATTCTTTTTGAAGTTAATTCAATCAGTAAAAGAATTCAATGTAAAGAGGTAGACATCGGTGACTGTTCTGAAAAGTTCAATAAGTGTTTGAAATTTTTCAACAGATTTAGACAGAAGAAATAGCAGCTGAACTTGGTATCGAGCCTATTTTTCCCGAGAAAACGAGTTTTTTTTGTATGACTTCTGAGGAAGTGCAATCGTCATCTGAAGCAACCTTTACGAGAGAAGTTTTTTATCCATTAGTGCATAACGTTTTGGTCTCACTTGAGAAGAGATCAACTGCGTTGAAGGAACACCAAAAAGTATGGGGATTTGTGGGTAATGTTGCTCAACTTCCAGAAAAAGAATATCTAAAACAAAGCTGCATGGACCTTGAAAGACATTTAACTGACAACACAACCAAAGTGTCTGATATAAACGGCATCGAACTGTATCGTGAACTTTTACATGTTACTTCAATTTTATATCATGGAGACTAAAGAACAACAAAGTCACACAAAAAGAAGTCCTGTGTATGAACAAAACTACAAACAGTAAAGATTTGTTTGCAAACTTGTGGATCGCGCTAAGAGTGTTACTAACAATACCTGTGACAGTTGCTAGAATGGAGTGGCTCTAAATAGCTAGGGTATAGTCCCCCAAACCAAAACTGGAACGAAAAAAATTACGGGTTTTACCAGGGGAGGGGCGCCGATTGAAGCCTTGCCTTGGGCGGCTACAAACCACGCAACGGCCCTGACTACTGTGCATGCTTCTTTTCATGAAGATCCTTCAAGCAGTTTGCCTAGGCCGACTGCTCGATTACTAGAATACACAACAATATTCTTAAACTAACATACACGCTGATATCTTATAATCTAATATATTTAACTTTAAATATATGAATTCGATACAACTATGAGCTGTATGAAATATGTGACGAACCGGAGGTCTCAACGATTATAAGACTGCGGAAGCTGCAATGGGCTGGCTACATGAATCGTATGGACGAACTACGGATACCCAAAAAGGTATTCGTTGGGAGAACTAAAGGACGGAGACCAGTGGGGAAACCGAGGAAACGCTGGTCTGACTCGGTCGACGAAGACAGTTCATCGCTGCTCGGATTTCGAAATTAGAGGACGCGGTCAATGGACCGAAATAGTTGGAAGTGCTATTTGCAGGAAGCGAAGGCCCGAGAGGGGCTGTAGTGCTAAGAAGAAGAAGAAGAAGATATGAGTTCATGGGCAATATTTATCTTAAACTGTTCAAAAAACTAACAACTAACTATTAATAATTTTTAACATTGAAAAAATTAACGCAACAATCTGACAATGATGAGCGTAAAAAAACCCAAAAAAATTATAAAAATAATAACAAGAAATTTCGATTGCGATTATCAGTTATGTCAGCCATCAATATCATTCATCAACCTAAACAAACCTTGCAACAGCATATCTCCATCGCGATGTTGAACCCTCGTACTTCTTCTTCTTCGTAGCCCTACAGCCCCTTTCGGGCCTTCGCTAAGAGATAGTTAGAGTATCTCATTGTCATGATCTAATGTATCGGCACTCCACAAGGTGATATGATTATCACGCTTTGGCCGATTATCAGGCTTTGGCCGTGTGTACCGTCCACCCAGCTGCGATACGTTCTGATTTCAAACCAGCACGAATCGTAACTGAACATGCTTATAGTCCGTCCGAAGAACCACTCGAACTAAATCTCGTTGACGCCAACGAAACTTGAACCAGAGACCTTCGGCTTACGGGCTTAGTGCTCTAACCACTAAGCCACGCGGACTACGAACCCTCGTACTTAAATTTAGATATTCTATCTTCTTGTCTGTGGCCGTCTATATACGTGCTATATAATCGGAGCATGGTCAGAATCAAAAACATAATGATTCCTGTCTAAAAACACAAACGCTTCAGAAGAAATGAAGCCAGACAAATATTTCAATTGGAAATTCAGGGATTTTTGCATACAGTTACAGAGCGGACAGTATTATTTTGAATAAGTTTCAATATGAATGTTTAGATTCTTCGTACCTAAGCGACTTGATAAACTTTTCGGTTCGATATATAGTGTTTCCAGTCTATTTCAGGTTTTCTATACAAACCAGAGGACGCACGAAGACATTTCCATTCGAAAGTTCTTAACATTTCCATCATACTAGCACTTGAATTAAACCAGATCTGACACGCATATCACAAGACTGCTCTAACAAAAGTTTTGAACAGATAATTTTAAAGCATTGGTCAATGAATTAAACACACGTCGACGGGCCATGAACACTTTACGTGCTTTACTCAGCATGGTCTTTACATGCTCATTACAGTATAGATAATCTATTGTAGATGAAGACCTAGGTATCGAAAACAGGATTCATGTGGCACCCACTTTGAACTACTTTTGTCAGGTATAATATGGAAATGCTTTAAATTCCATTTCAGGTCTTGACTGGCCAACCATAGGTCGATCGAAAAAAAAATTGTTTTACACTTCTGTGCATTGACTTTCATTCGCCAATCGTTCGTGAAGAACTGAATGTCGTTGACCATTCTATCAACTAATGACGCTTTTCTGTCTGCCGTGTAAATAATTAGATCTTCAGCAAATACCGGTAATAATCTTCATGGCGACGTGGCTTGAGATGTGGGGAGTTTCAACGGGCATGAAATTGTAACAAGATATGCAACCACAAACTTGATATGTGCCCCTGCAACTGTCACTTTGTATCATTGTTCACATCGGTATTCAATCGCCATTTTGTGTGTGCTTCATAAAAGTCATTGTACTTCAAATCCAATATTGTAGTGTGGAACAGTGGGTTAGAGCACACTCCGCTTGCGCAGTAGCCCTTAAGTTCAAACCTCGGAGGTAGCATCGAGTTTGAACTTCTGATGCTGCTTTCAGACTATCAGCCCATCCAGCAGTGATGGGTACTAATTTAAAAATTAGGTAATAATCAATTGATTGAGCGTGTTATTGACCATATCACCTCGAATTCCGTTACGGCCATTTTAAACTTATTTAAATGTTCAATATTATTATTTACTATTTTGAAAATTCTATCCAGTCCTTTCATTTGATACCTTTAAAGCAACAACAACATAATGAAGAGACTGCCTTAAAACCTTATAAAACAAATTTTATATTGAAACTTTAAACGCGCGCAGCACTTTTAAGCTAATTAAAAAATTAAATTTTACTAGCTTGTGGGGTTTTCGGAATCCCAAACTATTCGGCGCGACGCGGAAGTGAATTCCGTCCCCAAGCGGTACCCTCGCAAGCAATTGCTGATTCCCCGCATCGAGAGCAAGTGCCATTTTGTGTCGCGTCATAATTATTGTGCGACAGTTATAAACTGTTTAAATAGTGTAATAATTAAAACAATTAACAAACTTTTTGTGCATTATCGTGAGCATTGCCAAAATCAAGAGCTTCGCGGAATGCATCAACTGACAGCGCAGCTGTATCACCAGATGCAGGCCAATTCGCAAGCAACAAAAGTGCTGATGAGCCCTCAATTCAGAACTGCAGGCTCCCACCATTCTGGAAATATAATCCAGAGATTTGGTTTCTGCAAGCAGAATCAGTTTTTCAATCGTTCAATGTGCGAGCTGATAATGTGAAATATCATCTGATCATAAGTAGTCTTACTGCCGATGCATTGTTAGCCATCACAGATGTAATTAAATCGCCGCCGCCAAGGACAAATAAAGATTTTTAAAGATGCAGCTCATCAATCGCCTTGCAGATTCTGCCGGTCAACAATTACACAAGGTCCTGGCTGAGCTCGAGCTTCGTGGAAGGAAGCCTTCTGAAGTGCTCAGGTTTATGCGGTCTATGGTGGGCGCACAAGCCCCGGAAAATGTGTTAAGGGTTCGCTGGCTAGCCCTACTTCCTCCGACAGTTCAGAAATTGCTACGAGTGTTCCAAGCCACAGCCTCACTTGATGAACTGGCTACAGGTGCAGATACCTTAATGGAAAGTGGTGAATCACGTCACTTCGTCATGACTGCCGCCACGCATTCCAGCTACCCATCAGCAGCCCTGCCAACCCCAGATGCCACTGAGGACGCCGTGATTACTGAGCTTAAGGAAATTAGAAAGGCCCTGGAGAATTTATACATGCAACAAAAAGAGGTGAGCAACATGCACAATGATAAGCGTAGCAGAGATTGAGTTCGCGGACAATCAATGCCCAGGGAGCCACATAATTCTCCAGCAGGACACTGTTATTATCACCATAATTATGGCAATCGTGCACGAAGCTGGGCTAAACCCTAAACTTTCAAGCCCACAGCATTGCAATCACCTTCATTTGAGGGAAACTAAATAAGCTGTCGTCAGTAGCGGTGGTTGGCGACAGCGATATTAACAATCAACCACTTAAAGAATACCGCCTTTTCGTCCGTGATAAACGTAGCAATTTAGTACTACTGATAGACTCTGGTTCTATGCTATCAATCATTCCACGATCTTGGATACGTCGTAAGCTCGGATTGGCTGACTACAAACTCTTTGCTGCTACCAACTCTACTATCAACACTTACGGCAATCATCATCTCTCTCTACAGCTTGGCCTTCGTCGTGATTGCAAATGGTCGTTTGTTGTTGCTGATACTAATCACGCTACCATAGGTACGGATTTTTTTGGCTTATAACGGACTACTTATTGATCTACAAGGTAAATGTCTCATTGACAAAAACGCCAAACTCAGCACACGAGGCTATGTTGCTGAAGCACCAATCCACAGTATTTCAACTATAGCATCATCAAAAGATTCTTCTTTCAACAAAATTGAAACACATTATAGACGACTTCTACAAACATTTATTGATACCACTGTGCCTAAACTATTTCCAGTTATTCTCGAATCTATAAAAACTCGTCATCATATTGTCACGAATGGACTTCCTTGTATGAGAACGTCCTCGACACCTCACGGGGGGAAAATATTTAGCAGCTGAAGCTGATTTTGATCTTCTGCTTCAACATGATCGAATTAGAGCTTCCAGCAGTGAATGGGCTAGCCCTGTTCATATGGTAACAAAGAAGCCTGGCGGTTGACGTTCAACGGGTGACTATCGCCGCCTCAATAAACAGACAATACCGGATAGCTATCTGATTCCTATGATTGATGACCTACTTCATCACTGTCATGGCTGTTCAATATTTTCAACGATTGATCTTGAGAAGGCCTACTAACAAATACCAGTTGCGGAGGAGGACATCCCCAAAACAGCGGTTATAACGCCATTTGGGCTGTTTGAATTCTCTGTTTTGTCTACAGATTTTCGAAATTGCACAAAAACCTTTCAACGTTACATGTATAACCTTCTTCGCAATATTAACTTTGCCTCTTGTTTCATCGATGATATATTCATTTTTTCTAAATCAGTAGAACAGCACACGGAGCATCTACAGGCTATCTTCAAGATTCTAAGGGAAAATAACCTGGTTATAAATCCCAGCAAATGTTCATGTGGCAGATGTGTATCTTGGCTATCGTCTGAACAAAGATGAATTTACAGCTCCATCAGAGAAAGAAGAAGCAGTTCTCAACTATCCAATTCCTGAAACAATTTCAAATCTTCGACGTTTCCTGAGTGTGCTTAATTATTACCGACGTTGCATCTCGAAGGGTTCTGCTATTCAAGCACCTCTCAATGAGCTCCTAAAGAACGCAAAAAAGCGAGACAAAACAAAAATTAACTGGACACCGGAACGTAAAACTGCCCTAGAGGAGTGGAAATCGAGTATCTCATTAGCTGTTGATACTGCATTTTTATCACCGTCAGCATCTATTGCATTACCTACGGACGTTTCTGACCATGCCATTGGTGCGTCATTAGAGCAAATCAAAGATGGAACATGGAAACCACTTGGATTTTACTCTAGGAAATTAAGCCCAGCTGAAACACGCTACAGTACCTACGAAAGGGAACCATTTTCGCCAGTATTTAATTCTTTCGACATATTCTGGAAGGTGGAACATTCATCGTTAAGACTGGGCATCGCTCACTGGTTCATGCTGTTGCACAAAAATTAGACAATGCTTCTCCTAGACAGCTTAACCAACTCAGCTTTATTTCCGAGTTCAACACAGAAATCGTTTATGTTAAATCGAATATAATGTAGGTGCGGATGCTTTATCGAGAGTCAACGTAATTAACATGCCTACCGCTTTAGACTTCCAAACCGTACAAGATGCCCAACAATCAGACCAAGAGCTCTAAGATTTATTAAACGACAACCAATCTCATAAACTGCAACTCCTAAATCACCAAGGCCATCAAATTTACTGTGATACCTCCATGGGATGGATTCGTCCTTATCTTCCAAAATCTCTTCGCAAACAAGTGTTTGACATCATTCACAGCCTTGCTCATCCTAGCACTCGTTCAACGGCTCGACATTTAAAGGAAAAATTTACTTGGCCTCGCATGCAAGCAGATGCTCAGACCTGGGCGAGAGAATTCAAAGGCACAATAGTATAAGCCCAAAACACATGGACGTTCCGGACAATAGTTTTGATCACATCCATCTGGACATCATTTACCTGCCAGTAGTCAACGGGTTTCGCTACTGCCTGACAATGATTGATCGTTTCTCTCGCTGGCCGGTTGCAGTTCCTCTAGCTGACATTACAGCAGATACTATTGCCACTGAATTTTTCGATCTTTGGATCGCGCAATTTCGCACTCCGTTCACAATTACAACGGATCAAGGCACTCCGTTTGAGTCCGCACTTTTTACGGCTCTAACTCAGATGGTTGGTGCGCAACGCATTCACACAACACCGTACACCAACAAGCCAACGGACTCATCGAGCGGTGGCATAGGACCGTCAAAGCTGCTTTAATGTGCAGTGCACCTACGTCTTGCCCACAATTGCTACCAACAGTCCTTCTTGGTCTTCGATTATGTTTCAAAGAGGACCTCAATGCATCACCAGCCCAATTTATGTTTGGCACAGACCTTCGCATCCCTGGCGAATTTTTCATTAATGAAGACAGGCCAGCTGATCCTAATTTTTTCTTCGAAAAATTCAGAGAATTCATCAAAAGAGTACGACCTACACCTACTGCACATCACTCTAAGCAGAGACCCTTCATCCTCAAGAACTTATACACCTGCACTCACGTTTTTGTCAGGCTTGATGCTGTCAAACGACCTCTCGATCCTCCTTATTCTGGCCATCATAAAATCACCGTGAGGGTCAATGACCGTGTTTTCATCATCGAAATGAATGGAACGGAAAAAGCAATTTCAATTGATCATTTAAAACCAGTCTTTTCTGTGAAAGCTCACTCAGATGTTCAACAAAACAATGACCTACAGGTTCTTTCGGTTCCTTGTTCGTCTCCTAATCTGGATACATCACTGCGTATTTGCACGAATAAAAAGCAAATATCGTTTCCGTTCCCTGTGGTTCAAGACACTGGAGGGAGAGTACCTGTGGGGTTTTCGGAATACCAAACTATTCGGCGCGACGCGGACGTGAATTCCATCTCCAAGCGGCACCCTCGCAAGCAATTGCTGATTCCCCGCATCGAAGTAATTTTGTAAGCGACTGTAACAATTACAGGCAAAAAGCCATCACGTAAACCGCAATGTATGAGAAAAACAAGCAACAAATTTTTATCATTTTTGCTGGAGAGATCCTGTTTGTGCTTCTCGGCATCCAAGCGTTGCTTGCGCCCATCGTGAAGATTTTGCTCTGCTTTTTATGTTTATTTTTATATATGTAGTTTGTAAATTTTATTGTCAGTGTGTAAGTACGAGTGTAGCTCTAATTAAACTATCAAAAATAAAAACTACAATAAACACAAAATAATAAACTATAAGCTTATGTAGTTTTCGAGAAAATTAATGCAACGGTCGAATCGACAGGTATCGATTTTAGTAAGGTTTTGTAAAATTACTTTACAAAATCCTAAAAAACATGTTTATTGTTATTCTCGGCTAACGAAGTATGTCATCAAGTATCATCGAATTCATTACTGCATCAAAATCTAAAAACTGATCTGGTAGAAAATATTTTTGCACGCAAATTGATGCTATCATGCTTATTGTTTGAGTCTGACATACTTTTCCAGTTAAAACTTGCTACGTCTATCTTTCGAAAAAAAAACTCCTACGATGATTGCATGAGATTTAGTACCATTAAATACACTAAGTAATGAATACTATGATACTGCTTCCGGAGCGGAGATAATGGTTTTGACAGAAACCTGAGCGTTTTTGCTAAACTACGTGCCAGCGTCGTTATAACTTTTAGTCAATGCTCTGCATATAATTGCACATCTATATTCCCGATAAATATAAAAATTGCAATACGAATCTGCTAAGCGTGCTATCATTTATTTAATCATAAAAGCTATTTCCGTTCGAAAGGAAATCAATTCACAATTTCTATTCAAATTCACAATAAACTCAATGCCATGGCCAATCATCTGATTTTGACAGGTCGTTCATTGTCTGATGCATCATCATCCAAGGGTCATCACGGGATCAACAAAAAAGTAGCGCTACGTCCCCACATCCTATTAAATATTTTCTTCTAATCAATCTTACCTTCAGACAAATTAGCATTGGCAAGACATATCACTGTCGATACAACACAGATTCGCAATAAGGCACCGTACATTTTGCACTTAATAACACGTCACCGTGCATCACATCCTTTACAGCTTGCTAGATTTAGCGGCGGTCCTTTGTTTACTATCCATCCGCTTAAAATATGAACAAAACCACCTGCGCAGTCATCAATTATCAACACAGATAACTAAAAGATTTCACGGACTTAACCCCGCACTGAAGCCAGCTAACAACAAAATGAAAATGAAAGCTTTTAATAGTGCATAGCAGCAAAGCGAGAACAAAAAGTTACGCGGGAGCTTTTATTTTTCTTAACGGAAATACTGCAAGCGTAAGCTGAATTAGAAAGATTCCGGCTACAATGTAACAAAAGGAATCTTAAAAGGCAATAACACTTTGTTGAAACTATAAATTCATACATTTACGGGTATTTTAAGCTAACTACAAAAAATATTAAAAAAGTGACTACACGAGCATGTGAATTGTGAATCATAAGATTTCGAGACTGCATCTTATTCAAAATATTCTAAAAATGTAACCTGTTTCACAACTTGAAGCAATTACGCATTCTTTTGCTACGTGGAATCTCATAAGCGATTAACTCAGTTGATTGCATTTGAGAAACATGGTTTGTTTTCAAGCTGTGACCTAATGATGACCCTACTTTGGCAGTTCTCAACCTTATTCTAAGAAACACATTATAGCTGGTTGAATTTGCAATAGCATCCGCTGCTGCAAAAAGGTTTTTAAAATTACCTGCAGGAGACATTGATTCGTGAACCCAAATAAATTTACGTCTTAAATTTGCTTTAACGGAAGGGTGTTTGTGCATCAAGCTCAGCTTGAACATCCAGCTTTGGATGCAGAAGATTTTAATGAATTCAAAAATTATTGAGACAACAAAAGGCTGTACTTGGAAATCAATTTGGTAACAACCACACGCCTGTTCTACTCACCTAAGAAGTTTCGCGATTGTCAAGCAAAATAATTTATGCAGAATCTGCCTTAAATCAAGATATAAAGACACAAACCATCATGTATCTAACGTTATGGCAAACATACAAACAGCCTCACGACACGCTGCTGAATTTAGAACATATAACTGAGAAATAAAAAATTAATGCAAGTTGAAGCAACAGGAGAGTGATTCTGCCAGGAGGGTCTCATAAAATAATTAATGACTCAAACCACGTCTTCTGAATATTAAAACATGACTCATAAATAAAGTATATTCCATAAAATGAGCTCGAAAAATGGATATACGGTTATTTCTCGTATGCATTTTAATTCGCTGCTATTTTATCTTCTCTGCATTGATCTTATTGTTTAAGTAGTCATGATAACATACTCGTATCAATGTTACACACCAGTTCTCGAGTCAAGTCAAAAGCGCTTTATTCAATACTAATCGTTATAAATTTTAAAAGAATATAAAGTGAATTCCAAACAATAACAATGCAAAAACTTAATGGCACAACTGGCTCTCTAAATTTATATGTTATCATTAAACACATTTCAGCAAAAAACACTATAACAAATTCAAATTAATTAAGATTATTACATATTTTATAATTCAATTGGAAAAAGGAGAAAAAACCAACCAACACTATCCTAAAATTATTTATAATTTTAACACAACAATGAACTTTGATCCTACACCTAATATGTTATAACTTAATTCTAATATATCTATATAACTTAATTCATGATATATATAACTTAAACTTAATTCATAATATCACAATATTCCTAACCTACGCGTTTAACTTATCTCTAAACCTGATATAATAAACATCACATATACCTAAACTATCCCTAATTTTTAACACAAATAAACAACAACACTAAATGTAGCAATAATGAGCTTAAACTCAAAAACTAAGTAACGAAAACCGAAATAACTGGAAATAAACACGAATAATTTACACTTTGTCATTCAGCCACCCATACCTAGACTGTCCCATCTCAACTCGATCAACTTCAACGAATCTAGCAAATGAGTATCTCCATTGGAATTGTTGGTCTCGTGAACTCAAATTGAGAGCATATTTTATCTTCATATCGGTGGCCCGCCGATATATGTGATATATGACTGGGACGCCGTGTAGTGAATAGTAAGGTTTCAAAAGTCCGTAAAGGACTGCAGCGATGTTCTGCTGCCTCGGCAGAAGAAGATGACAATATCTGCCGAGAATGCCCTCGTCTGGAGACGCGTGAATGCGCTTGCAGGCTAGCATTGCGGTGTCGTGGAGCGGGTTCATTTCCCCAGCACGAGGACCCACTACAAAAATATTTCGCATTCACGAATTTGATGTTGTTCAAGAGGCGACCGAAGTCGCAAAAAGTGTAGATAACTACACCGAGGGAGATAGTACTTGTTCCAAGAACAAGTGGAACCTGAGAAGAAAGGCGGACTTGGGGTAACCTCGTCATTACCCGACGAAGCTCATGGCCCACAAATGAAAGAGGGGCAACCGGGTGGTGATGGAGCCCCTTCGCACCCACCCAACCGGAATAAATCCATATTTTGTTGCAATGGCCAGGTATTCCTCTTCTGAGTGGAAAACCCATACAAATTGTTTTGTATAAACTTTCCCATCAGAAGGGGAGTACCCCGGTGACCAATTTATGCCATAGAATTATACAACTCGATTGCATAACGCTATGCCATAAAGAGGCACTCTGCTTGGGCCACTCAACCCGCCAATAATACTAACACCTTGTGGGGACACCTAGAGACGATGGACTGTCTCGTGCTCACGACAGCCGGGCATTTCGGGGCCCCACGTTGGGCGCCATTTGTAGTGTTATAAGAGTTTCAAATGTCCGTAAAGGACTGCAGCGATGTTCTGCTGCCTCGGCAGAAGAAGATGACAATATCTGCACGAGGACCCACTACAAAAAATTTCGCACTCACGAATTTGATGTTGCTCAAGAGGCGACCGAAGTCGCAAAAAGTGTAGATAACTACACCGAGGGAGATAGTACTTGTTCCGAGAACAAGTGGAACCTGAGAAGAAAGGCGGACTTGGGGTAACCTCGTCACTACCCGACGAAGCTCATGGCCCACAAATGAAAAAGGGGCAACCGGGTGGTGATGGAGCCCCTTCGCACCCACCCAACCGGAAGAAATCCATATTTTGTTGCAGTGGCCAGGTATTCCTCTTCTGAGTGGAAAACTCATACAAATTGCCTTGTATAAACTTTCCCATCAGAAGGGGAGTACCCCGGTGACCATTTATGCCATAGAACTATACAACTCGATTGCATAACGCTATGCCACAAAGAGGCACTCTGCTTGGGCCACTCAACCCGCGATGTCACCTGAAAAAAAAAGGATTAATTAAGTACCCGGCGGCTGGCTCATGTTTTTAGGGGGCAGCCTGCCACCGTACCGGGTCCTATACCCGGTCAGAATGTTGGGAAAGGAAAGATCGATTTCCTAAAAAATTTAGCAATTCATCCTTTTTTATATTTTGCAAAAATTAACTGGTTACAATTCAACGCAAAGATATAAGTATGTGCCCAAATACGGAAAAAACATAGGTATATGTTAAAAAAAATTTTATACATCTAACAAAATTAGAAAAAATTATATGTATGTGAAAAAAATGTAAAAAAATCTATGTATATACCAAAAATATAAAAATAATTTGTATGACAAAACTGTAAAAAATTAGGTATGTATAAAAAAATGTAGAAAAAATCTATGTATATGCCAAAATGTAAAAAAAATCATGTGTAGGACAAAAATGTAAAAAAAAAATATGTATATAAAAAAATGAAAAAAAATATATGCATATGACAAAAAAATGCAAAAAATTATGTATATATAAAAAATGTAAAAAATATATGTATATGACAAAAATCCGAAAAATTATGTATATATAAAAAATGTAAAAAAATATATGTATATGACAAAAATACAAAAAACTATGTATATATAAAAAATTGTAAAAAATATATGTATATGACAAAAAGTAAAGGTACTCACCCAAACATCCTTGTCGGGCGCCCGCTGGTGATGTGGGTGGTCCTGAAATTCAATTTTTCTTTTGTCATAGTTACTCTTGATTACGCAGATAGCAAGCCTGTCGGCTGCGTCCTAAAGCAGGCATTTACAACATTTATTGAATGCAAAAAAAATATACAGCTGATTAACCCTGTTCGCGTCCAAGCAGACACTGCTGTTCAATCTTATTTTCGCAAAACAGCTACCTATTTTGCAGGTTTCACGAGTTGATCCGTCTTAAAAGCTTCCTGGCGCTCTTGCGCTACGGTAAATGTTACGCTATCGATTATTTAAACAAGTCGTTTGTAGAAACCAATCGTCCCGATTATTTTGACAAGTTGTTTAAGGTAACTATATAAGGGCCCAACACTATTATTGCAGACAGTCAGTCGACGGTTCCTGCGTCGCAGAAAACAGTCCCACTCAATTCCAATCAAATAAGACTTATCACCTGAAGGCGAACACTCTGCTATCGCTGAACTACACGAACCATAAACCGATCACTTCATGGACACGGAATAAAAGTCAGATTCGGCTAAACAATTCCTTTGCTTTTTCGTAGACTGTGATATTCAAAACGTCAATCGTCAATCATAAACCATAAACTTCATGGGCACGGAATAAAAATCAGATTCGGCTAAACAATTCCTTTGTCTTTTCGTTGACTGTGATATTCAAAACGTCACTAAGATATTCACCGCATAGAAAGATAGGAAAGAGTGGTTATCTGATTTCAATTTTGGAGCACATACATTACGGAACAAACAATCTTCAGATCCAACAAAGTCGGATACTATTGGATCACTATGAACGGATTCCCTTCTTTCATTCCTGCCATCAGTTTCGGTCCGTTCATAATATGGTGATAGCCCCCGCTAATATAGGAAGGGATAAAAGTAATTAAACGGCAGTACTAACAACTGATCAACCAAATAGCGGTATACGGTCGAACGTAATAATGCAATCAATAGTTGCTTCAGGGAATTTATCTTTGGAATGGATGAAGATAATGATGAATAAATTCTCTTTACAGTATGTCCAAAAAAAACCGTGCACCTTGAGTTGATCTGGCTTCGCAAGCCCAGATTTCGTTAGCCACTGGCAAATGTTCTCTCGCTGATCACCTTGAAGCTGTAACACTTCACCATATTCGGGACGCTCTATTACTGTGCCATTGCAGGCAAATTCCCTTTTACATGCTCGCACAATTTTCTTCAGGTTATATTCCGAGGAGAGGCCCGGCACCGTAGTTAGTGTTTTTCGACCATTTCTCTGCTGAATTCTTATGTGCGCAAGTCCGTCCTGTACCGTATCATCAGCACAATTGGTTGCCTCAGCAAAGGGGGTCAAAGTTTTGCAAATTCTGGATGGACGTGCGCAAAACAAATTAAACACAGGCAAGAAATAAGGCTGCCAATCGAATATCGGGCACGACTTGTCAAATCTAGATTCTGAAATTAAACTGCATGCGTGTCAAATTGTCGCGTCCCACGTGGGCGGCTTCTAGCAGCAACGCGCGGAAGCTACCACTGGCGGCGCCCGATACACCAACAAAACTAGACAAATGACTAAACGACGTCAACGTCAGCTCGCTGACTCGCACTGCAATCTCGATGATCACGGGTGCCAGCTTCGGTTCCAACAACAGAGAGAGCCCTGACTTTTCCCGAAAACAGGCGAAAGCAAGGTGATAAGCTCAGGCGACAAAGGCAATCGTAAAACATTTTCCATATTAATAGCACTCTGGTTGTACCAGATCTGACATCCACGTGTCAAAACTGGTCTAACCAGGGTCTTGTAACAGATAATTTTGACCTTTTGAGAAATGTATTTGGAATGAAAGAGTCTTCGTAGGGCCATGACTACTTTTAGTGCCTTACTGAGCATGATTTTGACTTGACTATTCCATGCTGTAGACTGTTCCATGCTGTAGACCATTCATGACCTTGAATTCGCGCACTGTTGTCAGATTTCCGTCAGTTACGACAAACAATTTCCCGTATAACATATTGCACATCATGGCGACAAGGTGTCTGGGGAACTCGTCCTGAAGGAGTTTAAAAACTAGTCCATCTAACCACACCGTATCGAAAGCTTTGTCCATATCAATGAGATATGCTCCAACACATGGTCTATCATTTAGTTTCCAACAGATGTCTGAGGTTACTTTCGTTATTGCATGTGTGGTCGAATGCTTGGCACGAAAACCAAACTGGCAATTCGGCATCATCTCATATTCCTCAATGTGGGCGTTTAATGTTCTGTTGAGTATCACTTCAAACACCTTGCTGATGTTAGGCAGCAAGCTGATCTGATTGGGTGATAGCTTTTAGGGCATGAAGATTCTTTTCCTTTCTTCAAGATCGGAAATACCTTAGCCTTTTTCCACTCATTTGGAAAATATGAATTGCTCAAGATGTTGTTGAACAATATGCAATAATTCCTAATAGCAACCTCAGGCAAATGTCGGAGAGCTACATTTGGAATACCATCAGTACCACATGATTTCTTGTTGTTTATCCTGAGAAATATGAAACACAAGTCTTCATAGCTGACAAAATAATCAATAAGATTCAAGCTCGGTATGAGGTCAGATGTCAATGTTTCATTGAAATGAAGAATTGATTGGCCGTTCAGGCTTGATTTGAAGTCGGAAACTTTTGCTTGAACGACCTCTGAAAATATTTGATTACCTCTCTCAGGGTTTGGTAGATGAACCAATTCAAAATGTGTTCCAATCAGGGCAAGTTTATCTAATCCCTCACATATAATCCTGTTTCCATTTCTATCCGGAGTCGTACTATCATCACTAGTGACTTCAAAATTCGATACCTTCACTCGAGACTTCTTGCAGAATATGCCATTCATTTTCGCGAAAACGCAGTCTGGGCCCTGTGGGCTAATACCCCTGAATTTTCCGCCCATAGATTACTGACCTCACTCCTGAAGTATGACAGAATTAAGTTCTGGACATTCTTTAGATGTAATTTCAACAAAGCCAACGAGGGATGGTTGTAGTCCAAAAATCGCCGATAAATATTGTTGACGCGTGTGAGATGAAGGCTTTTCAATCTTTTCAACCTTGCGATGGTTGGTGTTCCATATCCTTCCATATTGTTTCGATGTTTAATCTTGGGAACTACTTTCTCAATCGTTTCCAACGTCAGCTTCTCTAACTTCGACAAATAGGCATCTATTTCATCGTTAGTTAGATTCCTGTCATAAGGAACCATTGAGCAAGAGTTGCCATCATCAGAAGGGAGACATTGCTTCTGATACTCCCGATTGAACTTCTTTTGAAATTTTCCCCAGTCTGTTTTTTGAAGTTCAACCGATGATTTTCATTTTGAACTGGAATGAGGAAGAAATCATCCCTTTGATGATTGATTTCCATTACGATTGCGCTTCCACCTTAATTTTATTGTTATAGATGCTTCGAAATCTTAAAGAGGCAATAATTAATATTTCATAAAATCCAAGTGCATGGACATGAATAATAAAAGAAAATTTTACTTAAAAAAATGGATGATAATAAAAATTGTTTTTTTCGCAATCTTGAGTAGAGAAGACGATCACAGACTGACTTGGAAATAATTTAACAAGATTTATACCGTACAATAAAGCCAACATTAAATGTTGATTGTGTTTTATTTTTCTCTTCAGAATCGTCTACTTACTTGAGAACCCTAGCAAAATTTACGAATTTTCAATCGGCAAGTGATAAGATACCTGAGAATTTGGCAAACGTAAAACAAATTGCGAATATAAAAATTAAAATATTCCACATTTATTTCATACCGTCCATAAAAAATGAAACTTTGTAATTGTTCTCATGTGTAAATGAAGCTCATTTTGTGAGCTTATAAAAATTATACCGAGGAAATAACGCATAGTTGAATTCTAGTAAGCACGCATTCATTAGGTGCTCCCTCGCGAAGACTGAATCGAAAACTACTTATTTGAGCTTATTGTAACAGGCTTTTGTCTAATGTATGCTATGGAAATGGCACCCACTCCCGAAGGTATCAACTCAGAGAAAGATTGAGTCGAAGTTTCAACGGGATTTTGGCGGGAGCAACCTGAGTGGGTGCACTCGGAGTTTTGGTATGCAGACATAAAACATTTTAAATGGTTACATTTTGTTGTAAATTGTAAACCCTGACTAGTTGAGTGATCACTTGCTACCGCACTCACACCCTAGTGTCTTTGAATGTGAAGAATTGTAGTAATCGATTAGCCCACCTAGGCAAACTGCTAGAGGGACCTTCACGAAAAGAACAATTTCATAATAATAATAACGCAGTAAGTGCGGAACAATTTGATATGTAACTTATCAATATTATTATTACTAACCCAAAATAAATCCCATCACTATCACCGTTTCTATTATCAATAAATTCCGCAGGGGGAATGCCGGTCGACAAGACCACTCTTGGAGGCTAGCATACTTTGGGGAGTTCCGCCCCCACGTACCCGAGGAAATTCCCGCAGGGAGAAAGCCGGTCAACAAGAACATTCTTGGAGGCTAACATTCTTTGGGGAGTGCCGCCCCCACGGACCCGAGGATATGGGGGGTGCCATGAGGTTCCCTCCTGGGATGACAGGTAACGACTCTGATTATATCTGGACTACGCTTTGGACAACGAACTGGAATTGACGCTTTGGGCTGGCGGATGTGATGGTTTGGACCTAGTTGCTTTGCACAGTAGCGCCGAGGTGAAACTCGTGTGTGAACGGCTCCAATTCAACTATCATACCGTCTCCGTCCCGGTAAAACCTTGGCAGGCCTCGGAGTACGTTTGAAGTTCTCACCATTGGGTTGGTGGTGTTGGTTCGGTTGAGACGGACTCCCGATTAGCGCTGGTCTGGCTCTGAGCACTTGTCCCCATAAGGGCTTGTGCCAACTCTCGCATGGCCTCCCTGCTCTGCAAAGATAACCATGGGACCAAAAAGGTGACTACACACACGAACGGAGATAGCGGCTCCGAGGGGGGACACAATAAAATGGAGCAAACAAAATCAAAAGATCAAAAACATCCAAAAAATGAAACCAAAAATAATAACGACGACGCAACCAGCGGTTGCAGCCACGATGTCAACAGTACATCGAGAGCTGTACTTACCACGAAAAAACGAAGACTAACACGACGACAGTGACGGTAGACGAAAAACGGAGAACAGCAGACAGTCTGGTGCAGACTGAGATTCCTGCGGCGTTCGGGCGCAGCAAAAAAATTATGCGAACGCCCGAGCGTCCTATTAAGGAGAAGCGGGAGACTCGGCAGGATGCTTCAGGTGTTCGAGCAGGGGAAGACAACATAAAGAGCACCGAAAATTCGATTGTCACGGCTGCGATCGTTACTAAAGCGACCGATGCAAGGGTCACAAATCCAGACATTGCAACGAAAAATCCAGAAGCAAACGAGGAGATTACGGTACTAAAAGCAAAGAGTGACCAGACACCGCGTGATTGTACCGCCACCGTTGAAAATGTGGCGGAAGTACTGCACTCGGAAACGGAACGCGAAAACCTCTCCCAAGGATGGTTGCAAGGTACAATTGCGGCCCAGCGATACGAAGAGGAAAGACTACTTCGAAAAGCGGGAGATGTTCTGAAAGAATACAAGCTGCATGCGACTCCCCAAAAATTAGCAAAGTAGCAAAGGAAGGGCTCCTTGAACTAGAGGAGCTCCTAGATCGCATAGGGCACTATCGGAGGAGCTGGTTAAGGGCCGAAGATGAACAGAAGGCTAAAGAGGCGCTTGGGGCAAAATCTAAAGGCGACATACAGATAGCTCCATCATTAAAAGTCAATAAAAGAATGGCGTCTAGCCCAATCGAAGGAGATCGGGATAAAAGAAGGAAAGAAGAGGCATTTGACGGGCGTGGAGCACCAGATTAGGGGTTCCAGACAGTGCTTACAAAAGGAGCGAAGAAAGCCGCAAAGAAACTCCTTCAAAAAAAGCCAGAAAATAAAATTCGCACGGACGCCCAATTATAAGAAGGACCTGATGCAAAACAGGAGAGGCAGAAGCCCCGACAAAGACCCCCGCAGCAGGCATTGCTTGTAAAGCCCCAAGATGGCCGATCCTATGCGGAGGTGCCCGAAGACACCAATAGTACCATTAAAGTAGTACGACCAACGCGGTCGGGCCACATACTGGTCGAATTCGGAGCAGAGGCCGGCAATAAAGAAGCATTCTGTGACGCAGTAAAGAAAGTCCTCGGCAAAAGCGTAACTATAGCCCCGCTCGAGCCGATGACAACGATCGAAATACGGGACATTGACTGCGTGACGGATCTGGCCGAGGTAGAAGAGGCCATCAAAAGGGAGTTCCCTAGCGTGGGAAGGATCAAAGCGAAACTGACACCAGAAAACAACAGGGGACAACGCATGGCCATAGTTGACTTGACTGAAAAGGACGCCGAACAATTCCTGAACAAGGGCAAAGTACGAATAGGGTGGGTTGTCTGTAGGATACGGCGAAGAGCAACGCCTCTTCAATGTTTCAAATGCCTTGGTTATGGTCACACCACACAAGTATGCAAGGGACCCGATAGGAGTTCCCTATGTTACAAATGCGGTGAAATGGGACATAAAAGAAAAGAGTGTACGAAGGAGGCACACTGTATTCTTTGCAAGGATGCTGATCCAAAACCTGATTTTGGACACGTCTTGGGATCAGGAAAATGCCGGGTGTTCCAGGAAGCCCTAGCCAAAGCCAAATCAGAGCTTCGATGACCCGCATCCTGCAGCTAAACCTACACCGCAGTTCAACCGCCCAAAATCTGCGTGAGCAGTTTGCGAGGGACAGGAAAGCTGACTTCTTGCTGCTGAGTGAGCAACACCATAATAAAAGTCCTGCATAATGGTACTCTGATGAAACTGGTACTGCCGCTATCTGGGTTCGGAACAGTGACTTTTAAGCGGAGAGTTGTGGACGGGGGGATGGTTTCGTGTGGGTTCGGTGCTCAGGGATCACCTTCTTTAGTGTGTACCTAACGCCTAACGAGTCGATATCATCTTTCCAAGCCAAGCTTAATGCTCTGGAGGACGCTGTCTCGAACGCAGAGGGTAAAGTGCGCGTTAGGGGTGACTTCAATGCTAAAGCAACCGAATGGGGCATGCCTCAGATGGATCCGCGGGGAAAACGAATCCTGGAAATGGCGGCCAGGCGGCCCTCGTCGTACTAAACTCCGGAAAAACGCCGATTTTCCGCCGTATTGGCTGTGAGGGAACCATACTGGACGTGACATTCGCCTCGGAGTCCTTAGTACGGAGGATACACAACTGGAAAGTATTAGAGGACTACTCAGCCAGTGATCACCAGTGCATTCTGCTTGAGATAAGTGATGCTATCTCCCGACGTCCGTGCTCTCGGCCTTCTACAACTGGATGGAACATTGGAAGAATGGATGTCGAGAGGTTCGTCAAGGTTCTCACAGCAGGTGAGCCGCTGCAGGGAGCTCCGGAGGGGACGGAAGAACTGGCAGCTCAAGACGTGGTGAACTCTACTATGAGCATAATCACGACTGCTTGCTGCGCTTCTATGCCCCGTCGAAGACCCCAGCACGGCAAGCCCCCAGTGTACTGGTGGTCAACTGAAATCGCTGAAAAGCGGAGGGAGTGTCACAAGCTCCGGCGTGAGGCTCAACGGGCGCGGAACCGTGAAGAGGCATGCAACCAGGTGGCAGCATATAAGTCGGCCAGGAAATGCCTTCGCAAACTGATCAACAGTAGCAAGGCTCGCTGCTGGCAAGACCTAGGGGACAATGTGAACAAGGATCCGTGGGGCCTTGGCTACAAGTTGGTCATGGGGAAACTTGGTGCCCTACGGAAGCCTTGTATACATGACGCGGAAAAGATGGACGCGATAGTGCGGGGACTCTTCCCCGCCCATCCCGTCCGTGTTGACGCTGTCCATGGTGAAACAGCAGTAGAGTGCCCACTCTTCACACAGCTGGAACTGGAGGAGGCAGTCCTCTCCTTGAAAGCGAGGAAGGCTCCAGGTCCAGATGGTGTTCCAGCTGAGGTGTTGCCGCTCGTCTATCACCATTGTCCTGACTTGCTTCTCAGCACATTCAACGCTTGCCTACGGGACGGGGTTTTCCCGGTACGATGGAACGTGGCGAGGCTCGTGCTAATCAGCAAGGGGAAAGGAAATCCCGAATCGCCGTCTGCATACCGCCCGTTATGCATGCTAGACACGGCTGGGAAAGTGGTAGAGAAACTCATCAAGGGAAGACTCACTGACACGATTCGTGCTGCTGGGGACCTATCTCCTCGGCAGTACGGCTTTAGAGCAGGACGTTCTACCATTGATGCGATTGCAGAGGTGGTGAACGCGGTCCAACGAGCAGAGGCATATAGTCGCACCAAGCGACTGATCGTCCTGTTGGTGACACTCGACGTCAGGAGTGCCTTCAACTCCGCTAGATGGGTAGATATTCTGGACACGCTGGAAAACTCTTTTCAAGTTCCAGAATATCTAATGCGGCTTTTGAGGAACTACCTAAAGGACCGAAGCCTGCTCTACGACACGACACAGGGCCAACGAAGGATGGAAATTACATCGGGTGTTGCCCAGGGATCTATCCTTGGTCCGGACCTGTGAAACGTGTCTTACGACGGGCTACTGAGACTTGAGATGCCAGATAAGTCGTGCTTGGTCGGCTATGCGGATGATGTTGCGGCTCTGGTCGCCGGACGCACCGTTGAACAGGCGCAACTTAGGCTAGGTATGCTAATGCGCCGAGTGAGGGACTGGATGACTGCTCGCGGGCTCAGTTTAGCACTGGAGAAAACCGAAGTGGTCATCTTGACAAAAAAAAGAATCCCTAGAGTAAGGATGATCAGTATTGGAGACATACAAATTGAATCGAAGCCAGCGGTGAAGTACCTGGGGCTACTGATCGACTCGAAGATGAGTTTCCCTGGTCAAATCAGGGCAACGGCTGAGAAGGCTGCTTCGGGAATATCGGCCCTGAGTCGACTTACGGCCAACGTAGGGGGACCCAGCCCATCAAGAAGACGCCTCTTGATGAGTGCTGTAGGGTCAGTGCTACTGTACGGAGCAGAGGTATGGGGCGACGCTCTCAGCAAGGAGGTATATCGAAAACGATTGGCACAGGTACAGAGAAGAGGAGCACTGAGAATTGCATCTTCGTATCCAACAGTCTCCGACTCGGCGGTGAGAGTGATTGCAGGCGTGATACCTGTCGCCCTCCTTGCTAGAGAGCGCCGCGCTATTTACCTGCGCCGAAACGAGGATGCGAGGGAGATAGTTGTCCGCGAGGAGAGACAACGCTCGCTCAACGATTGGCAGCAGTCTTGGAGGAATTGCACGAAGGGAAGGTGGACTGCGCGCCTCATCCCGGATGTGAGACCGTAGCTAAATCGAAGGCATGGTGAGACTGACTTCGATCTGACCCAGTTTTTGAGCGGGCACGGGTGTTTTCAGTCTTACCTGCACTAGATCGGTAAGTCACGGTCTCCCGATTGTCGGTTTTGCCCAGGAGAGGAGGACAATGCCTGTCACACATTTTTTGCGTGTACAAAATGGGTCAGGCTGCAAAGGGAACTCTACAGGGAGACGGGAGAGCTCACCCCGGATAATATAGTTGCGGTGAGGCTCGAATCGGTTGACAAATGGAACCAGGTGGCACATTATGCTCGGGCAGTCCTAAAATATAAAAGGGACTCACAGCAGCCGGAGGCGCTGGGGCTGGGGGATCGCTCTTCTGGCATTTCCTCTTCCCCTCTCCCCTCCCGCTAGGAAAGGGACTCCCCAGCTTGAAGGCGCCCCACGGCGTAACAAAACGAGACCTGGCCCGAAGTAATGTGTCAAACGGTTCCAGGCTAGGTTCTCAGATTGACAGGGGAGGTGTTTAGTGGGTAGTCCAAGGGTATCCTCCATGGGAGTCCCACACTGCCAGACTCGGCGGGCGTAAATGCCTTCACCTCCCTACCACAAAAAAAAAATTATCAATAAAAGTCTTTCTGAAAAAAAAACAAAAAAACACTAACAAATAAAATCGATAATGGCAACACCATTGCTACACAATTTATCACGAGATTCGTTGGGAGAGAATCTGCCGTTACCGCCATGAAGAGGCTTATCGAGGGAGGCGGTAAAAGGAATGGATACAAAACAGAACTCGCATATTGAACAACGAGCGGGATAACCGTCGCGTTAGTGAGTGCAGTAGCATCAAACATCAAATGATTAAGTTCTTGCCTTGTATCGAAAACTATTCGCGATCGAAGATGCTGACGGTGTTGCATAAGCTTTGCTTTGTTGAGCGAATATTCTTTTTGGTGATTTAATTGAAAGTGACGCATTTGATTTAATATTGATTGCTGCAGTAAGTGGATGTGTTATTTGAGTGTAAATGGTGAGCTGGAAAAGGAGGCTCGTCATGTGAAACGGGGAATGAGATTGGGACTTGAACCTGTACCGTTGGAGTTCGAGCAGTGGTAGTACGGAATTTACATATATCTGGTTCGGGTCGTGCTTATTTTTATTGATTGTTTTATTGAGGTATTGAAGAGAATTGCATAGTTCTTCGCTGTTTCACATTTGTCTTCATAAACGAGAGGGTGGAATTGGGGAAAGAAAGAACGGGTTGTTAGCGAGATCGAGTCACTCCGTGCGCGATTTTTTGAAGAGATTTTTAAATCGAAGACGATTCTCGCGTGAACATGTTAGGTAATGGAGTATAAAGATCTTGTGGGCAAGACAAAGAATGTAGATAGATAGTACATAGACGATTTTTAAGTGCTTGCTCGTGTGGAATTGAAGAAATGCAATCCTTATAAATGAAACATTGTACGGAAACATTTCACTTAAAAGATACCAGATACAGTTCAGTATAATTTAATTGTAGTTTTGGGGAAGAATTAAAAGTGTAATGACGGTGATAAAAGTTTACACATGCTACTGTGTTTTCCCAAAAGTATCATCGATCCCATGTCTGGCTGCTCTTGGAAGAGAGGAAAAATCGTCCATTCATTGGTCGACGCGGCTTAGTTTTCATCTAAAAAATTTCCATAACAAGTGCGTGCCGTGCTCTACTTTGTTCCATGATGACTTATCGTGTGAGTAATAAATGGCTTTTCTGATGCAGTAGAGAGTGTTTTCTTTCCAGAGTGACCATAAAGTTTTAGTCTTCTTCAACACTATTTTTTTGCGATTTATTTTTCGTTATAATTGTTTCAAGTGAGTTGCAGGCCCTTACCCCCCCCAACAACGAGTGCTTGTCGGAGAAGGACTGGATAAGTACCCTTTTGATATTTTAAAAAGAATTTGAATTTAGTTTTATTTAAGATCTGAATAAAGCTTTAACAGTAAATATCTTAATGTGCAAATTAATTTCGAATTAAATTTTCAACTCTGTTTTGTGAAATTGCACATTGTAATGAATAAGGAGTATAATTTCAGATAATTTCACATTTAACTCGAATGTACTGTTTTTTTTTTTTTTTTTTTTTTTTTTTTTTTTTGTGGTAGGGAGGTGAAGGCATTTATGCCCGCCGAGTCTGGCAGTGTGGGACTCCCATGGAGGATACCTTTGGACTACCCACTAAACACCTCCCCTGTCAATCTGAGAACCTAGCCTGGAACCGTTTGACACATTACTTCGGGCCAGGTCTCGTTTTGTTACGCCGTGGGGCGCCTTCAAGCTGGGGAGTCCCTTTCCTAGCGGGAGGGGAGGGGGGAATGTACTGTTAAAAACGATGTAAATAAATAAAGGGAAAGCGAACAAGAAAAAATGATGGAAAGATAAGTGGAAGAAAAAACTCGGTCTTTTCATTTCATTTGACTTTTGACCCGAAATTGGACTCATGTCATGGTCGTCAAATAAATATAAACAATACGCAAATCCATGAGAAGTTATAGCGTCAAACTGTCTCCTCGTGTGCCATAAGGAAAAAAAAGAACGAATAGTTATGACAGAAGTTGCTTTGTTTATAATTTTGCTTGCACGCAACTTGAGCATGTCACGTGCAGATTTTCAGTTAATGAAAATAGTAAACATTGAATGAAGGTATTTTATGCAATATGAGCGATGTTGAATGTCATTGAACTTGTAGGAATATACTAATTGTAGGTAGTATGAATAATGAATATGTATGCTAGTGAATATATACAACAGTATATATTCGATCAAATAATCCCTTTACAACTGGCTCAGGATGAGAGCCTCAAGAGGTTAAGCGCTTCATATTCTGCTCGATCATAAAAAATATAATTGGTCTAATTTTGACCTTATTGTAAAATTTCATCAGTAACAGTTGAGGAAACAGAATTCCAAGTAGGAAAACAATAGCTAATAATGGGTAAATTTTAGTTCAATATGTTGTCCATCATCTGAAACCAATACAATCAAAATCCTTGCACGCGTCGATCAGTTAGTCTGAAAAATCGGGGTGAAACTAGAAATTTTTTAGTTTTAGCAGTAAAAGTCCTTTACCATCAATTGACTCTTCTATCAATCTCCGTTCAAAAGTTATGTGTGTACATACATAAAAAAGGCAAAAAAATAATATACGTGCTGAATTGATTAACTTCTTTTTTTTGGAATTCGGTTAAAAAATCAAGAAATGTGCGATTTCGGGAATACAACAAAATGTAAATCAAATTTTTTTGGGACCGGGATGATGAAGTCTAATCAGTAGTAGATAACAATCAGATTATGAAATACGTGTATGTAATCTATGAATCATAGAGTGCATTGTTCTTAGCCAATCCAGCTGTGAAGTTGAAGATTAGGTACCATACTATTTATTTATAGTATTATTGTTTCTCAATGTGAATAACAAACAGTTGGTGCTCTATGTAAAATATTGGATAGGGCTTTTGTTTCTTGACCTGGTACATTCAGAATTGAGGCTTTATATGTTTGGGGTTTTCATGCCCCTTTTATTTAAATTGTATATTAGTTTATAAATAATTATTATACGAAGAAAATGTAAGATCAATGTACGAGTATTTGTTATGATTACAGTGAATGAGAAGGTTGTAAATTTTTCAGTTGTGATTAAATTCGTTAAAAATATCTAAAACAACATATTAATAAGTCAAAAAATTGTTCTTTGTTTTTACAAATTGATATTCTACTGGAAGAAATGCAAAATGTGCTTAGTGTTAGTTTTAATGTTTGCCTTGAGATGTTTATTAGATAGTGGAAGTTTTATTGGCAACGTTTATTTGTTAATCTTACTGAACAATCGGTTGAAAGCGGAAAATTTCAAGTGATTTTTATTTATAAATAGAAGAACAACCACCAGTCGATTAGAGATAGAAAGATGGACAATTTTAATTTTAATAGGCTTCAAATAGTATCGATTGCATGTTTGGCCCTAAATATCCAATGATTTTGTTGCTACTAAAAGCAAAAAAAACCTTGAAATGTTTGTTGAATTGTTGTATCCTTAGAGGAAAAAGATAATAGAGTTGCCCTGATACGATTTTGCTGTCCAAATTTCCACTAAATTCACTAATATTGACATAAATTTATCAATACTTAAAACATTTGCTCAAAGATAGCGTAAAAAGAGGGCAACAATTTTGTTATTCAAACTAAGATAATATCGTATTTGGTTGCTCTCATGTAACGAACAGTTTTCTTCTATTGGGTCTATAATTTAATTCGTGCGGTTTGCTAAGAGAGTTCGTTACTTGTATAATATTACAGCGTTCCAATATTCCGAGTCTGCGTTGGAAAGCTACTGTCATTGTACGTCTTTTCAGTGTATGCCATTCATTTAGAGCGTTAACAACAATCATTTTTTTTCACTCAAATATGTCGAACTTTGTTCCTGAAAAAGTGTTTTTGCGGGGAATTCTTCTTCATTACTTTAATATGAAGAAAACTTCTGCCGAAAGTCATCGTATTTTGGTGGAAGTTTATGATGAACATGCTCTAGCTGAGCGAACTTACCAAAAGTGGTTTACATGATTTAAAAGTGGTGATTTTAGCTTGGAAGACGTTAAACGTCCTGGGCAGTCAAAAAAGTTTGAAGATGAAGAACTGGAAGCATTACTCGATGAAGATTTTTGCCAAACACAAGAAGAGCTCGCAGAATCTTTGGGTGTCAATCAAGCAGCTATTTGGATTTATTCAAAAGCAAGGAAATCGGGTTCCCCATGAACTCAAGCCGAGAGACGTCGAAAGGCGGTTTTGCATGCCCGAAATGCTGCTGAAACGCAACAAAAGGAATTCATTTTTGCATCGGATTGTTAAGCAAGCATTACGACAATCCCAAGCGCAAAAAATCATATGTGAAATCTGGCCAACCAGCCAAATCAACGGCAAAGCCGAATATCAATGGCGCGTATTTGGTGGAATCAGTAGGGTGTGCTGTATTATGAGCTGCTAAAACCAGGGGAAATCATCAATGAAGCACACTACCGAACACAATTAGTCCGTTTGAAGAGAGCAGTAGCCGAAAAACGCCCGGAATATGCGACCAGATACGAGGCAATAATTTTCCATCATGACAAAGCTCGGCCCCACGTTGCTTTTCCGGTTAAGAACTATTTGAAAAACAGTGGATGAGATGTTTTACCCCACTCGCCTTATAGCCCAGACCTTGCCCCTTCTGACTACCATTTGTTCCGCTCGATGCAGAACGCCCTCACTGGAATACGGTTCACATCAGAGCAGAATATCAAAAATTGGCTTGAATCATTCTTGGCTGCCAAGACGGCGCAGTTCTTTAGGATGGGATCCACAAATTGCCAGAAAAATGGGAAAAGGTCATAGCTTCAGATGGGGAATACTTTGAATAATACTATTGTTAAATTTTATGAACATATATATCTTATGTCAGTCTATATAATTGCAAAATTTCAAGAAGTTTAAAGATACCGTTTTGATTTTATGGGCAAAAATGTAAAATCTACAAATCATACTATTATTAACAAAGTTGAGCGAATTTTGATTTCTAAGGTATTTGTTGCCCTTGTACTCATTAAGGCCCACGTTCGTGATAATTTGCAGATTTTTTGGCACAAAGGTGTCCGATCGCGAGGGGGGGACACAAATTTTGGGTACATTTTGCCTTCCTCTGGACCCCCTAATTCATAAAATGTTTTTTTTATTTCAGATTCTAAAGGTTCTAATCAAGACCTTTCATTTGATACCCCACTCGACTACCTTTGATTAAAAAAAAATGTACAAGGGCCAATTCGTTATAAGGGGGGACCCCCCTTAAAAAATTTTTAAATTTTTGTTAAGGCCTTAACTTTTGAGAGACCATCACTTCTGACCTGTTCACAAAGTTTGAGCATTCTAGCTTCTATAGTTTCTGAGGAAATTAGCTGTGACGCACGGACAGACGGACAGACGGATAGACAGGTCGTGAAACTAGTAGGTCTTTGTTAAAAATTTTTTTGCAAAGACCTAAAAATAATATAATAGGTTTGCGTCAGTTGAATGAAAGCCTAAAATTAATACATTTGGCCATGGTAGCCACAATATGTGCTGGGCAATTCGTCCCTTTTTCTTTGACTGGACTTGGGACCGGCTTCGGGGGAATTAAGGCAATAGTTTTCGAAAAAAGATGTGTGTAGTTTTTGCAATTATAAATTGGTTTTATTATATTGCTGCCTCACAGAAACTTTATATGAAAGGCTTTTAGAAATAAAATAGAATCGCATGTTTAGATATTTTTCTGCCGTTAATTTTATCAATGAGCTATAGTGCATTGTTTCTCGCATATGGTTTGAGTTATTCGAGAACAGATTTTGACCCATGAACTGTGATTGTATATTGTCCAGTATGGAATTAAATGTATCCTTATGAAGGATTCCACTTTTGTTTACCTATTGTGCGCATCTGATTTGATGGCATTGATTTCATTTGATACACTCACATTATTTCACCACATTACATATCTCAAATACAATAAATCCAGCAATATACACAACCACATGCTCTGCATAAGTTGGTAGTTTCGTTGGGTCCGACGCATAGCCATGATCAAGAAGATAGTCCTAATTGGCAGCATCTTCATCAAAAAATGATTTTTCTATCATAGAACCTCGTTCAGTGCTGATGTTTGTGGCTTGCAGAGGAGAAATTTTTTCGACTTTTAATAAGGGAATATGTTCTAATGGCGTGCAATTACCCATTCCACCATCTTTGATTTGCATTCGAAAGAGATGTTTTTTGTACCGCGAAACAAATTATCTCATAGTCAGGTTAATGTTGCCTTAGCCACCCCTTGTTGACCCAAAAAATAGTTCGAGATAGTCCTGGCTCAGCTTATACATCGGAATGGCGACAAATCTTTCATGTAAAAGCATCAAACTTGCCATACCAACAATTAGACATATGAATCCAACGTATCTTTTAGATTATATTATTGCCATCCCAGAAGGCAGCCTCAAGTCATTTATATACTGAATACGGTGTGCACAGAAGGTAGCCAGTACTTCAAAGTTTTGTTTACATAGAGCTTGTTTCGATGCAGGGAACGATGATAATTTCTTAAAATTAAGAATGTCGAAGATCTCATTGAAAATCCAATTGAAGTTAGCTGTAGATCGGCTTCTAGCCAACTGTGTAAATTTTAAACAGTTCCTGCAAAAGTCTAAAGCATCAGCTACGGAATCGCTGCAAGTTTGTATGGCCAATCATACCTTCATTTTCTTGCTTACCGAAGTACAGGTGTGCCTTTTGAAGCTTATTACCTAAATGCATGCCTTCACTTTCTTGTAATTTCTTTAGAGAAAGTATGTAACTCCATTTGATAGTGTTTCCATTATTGTCTACAATTTCCTGTTAATCTACCAGTGTATTTCGACATTGTTTAAACATGTAGCAGCTATCGGGATGTGAAATATATTTTACTGGGGAACCGTTATTTGTAATCCGCCAAATCTTACACCAATAATTTCAACATTCCCAGCTAGTCAATGCACATTGATGTAAGGTTTGCGTTTTGTCGTCGCCATCTTACTCAGGCCCATAAGGAAATCAATTAACGTACCTGACGTCACATCCCGTACTGGAAACAGCTGATCAGTAGCTCTAAATTTTGATAAACAGCTACTTTTGAGATAGTCAAATACGACATTTCTCAGATGAAATTTAGCCGAAATGATACAAACGGGATCGAAATACATATATTTGTGCGCTAATCTCTTCGTCGTCTCGTATTTAAAATAAATGTTTGACAAAGTACTGATAAAATTTCAAACTACAATCATACTCGTATGTACTATCAAAAATCTTTAAAAAATTTGTTTGATGTAAATAACACTAGATGGCGCTGATTGGGCTACTCGAAGATGTTAGTTCGCGACGTGACGCGGTGTTTCCGTTTTCGGGCCTGAGTAAGAAGGCAACGGTTTTGATCAGCAGATATTTCAGCAATTGGGGAAATCGTTACTGGGATTTTCCATGTCTTATTAATTTAAACAACCATGAAAACTTGTATTTGGGTAGCTATATCGTCCATGAGCCCACCATAACCAAAGTCGACGTATCCAAACGATTGACGACCATCCCATTCTACATGTTGTCTGATATTGATCTCATCAAACATGACATTACTGACAATTGCTACGTCTAAGGAGCTTCACACACAATTTTTGATGGCTTCGAAAGCTTCTCATGCGAAGTTTGGTGCGCAACCAGTTCCTTACGCGAAGCTACTAGTGGAACAATCACAACAAAAGCAAAGACATTAGCTAACAACTGTTAATTTTAAAATTAACTGTAATTGTTTCACTAGTAGTTTTGCGTCTAGCCCTGAAGATGGGTGGCAATACCGACGGAGATGCATACGTGTCGTTTAGAATAAAATACATTTGTAACATCTGAAGTGTAAATTAAATTAATGTAATTGAACACTGGTTTTATTTAATTTTAAATTTGATAATTTGCGGTCCATACGGGTGAAAATCTTATTAAATTTTAATCAATACTGACCACAATTCTGTTCATTTAACAGGTTAAATTGTTAGAGAAAGGTTTCTGAACTTATGTGAGCGTCGCTTCATAGAAAAAAGTCGTAGTTTATACGCCGCATTCAATTCAAGACGCATCTAATCCTTTATAATTTTACTTATACAATTAATTTCAGAAGGAGCTGCAATTGAGAAACAGTGATGTGTTAGACAATGAGCATTTATAAGTGACGGCGAAATCAGGAAATTATCTAAGAAATAAAACTTTCTGGGAAAAGTAGGAATGGCTACATTAGTAATTGATATTGAAGCGCTGTTAGCTGACACTAACCAAATATTAATAATTCTACCGTTAATATTAAAAATACTACTATCCCAACTAGGATGTCTAGCATTAAAGTCTCCTCCCTAAATGAAATCATCAAATTCGTTTGAATAATTTAGATCATTAGGAATATACAAAGAATTTAAAAATAATTTACGAATGTGGCCACCAGCACCACGCATACTCGTATGTAAGCAAATGAAAGCACAAGAAAAAGCTGCAAAGATTGCTGTACCTCTACCAATATCATTGCGAAACATGGTGTAATTTGGAAGTAATGGTTTGTGTCTTACACTTAGCTGAGTTTTGTTTAAAAAAACAAAGTCAGGCGCAAGCTCATGAAGAATATTTTGGAGAGTAATCTGCTTATCATGAGCTTGCAAGGAATTAATGTTCATTGCAATAATTTTTAAGTTATTTATTGCGCACAATGGTAATAAAAAATTTAAAAAGGCTTCAAGTTGTTCTTCCGGAGACAAAAGACAGTATGAAGCAAGAAATTCTTTAGATATTTTTATGAAGGTTACAGGAGATACGTCAAAGGGGAGAAGAGATTCATTTTTTAATTTAGAAAGGCAGTTTCCAGATTCATTATTTGATTTTAAGACATTAGAATGAAGCAAATCGTTATTAGCTGGAGCGAAAAAGGAACTTAGAATGTTATTAGTTGAAATACTGAACGGCATTGGATTTGCTTTTACAGCACGTTTTTCTGCCAACTTTGTTCTTAATTTTACTATTTCTAGGCAGCCGGAAAAAAATTGTTGGATGACAGGTTGAGAAGCATAGCACGCAATACACGGGAGGAGTATCTGGTTTAAAAGTCTCATTATTTTACCCTTATACGGGTACCGTCATATATGTATTCCTTCCCGCAAGCAACGCATCTTTTTTCATATCCACAATTTGAGGATAAGTGCCCAAAACGTTGACATCTGTAGAATTGCATCAAATCCCCCCTCTTCGGTTTTTTCCAAGTTATTTTATGATGCAGTAAAAACCAGATTTCAATAAATGAAACGCCAATGTCATGCAACTCGGTAATAGTATGATGACGGTAATATCCTGCCATCTTTTTCTCTACTGAAAAAAGGAAAGTTCCTCATTTTCTGTCCATCAATGGACCATGTCTCATACCAAATTCAATACACAAATAATTTTCAACAAAGTTGTTGATTCCCAACTTGACAGTCTCGTATTTCTCTGATTTATTCAAAGGATTACCTATTCTCAAAAGTTATTCAACACCTGTCCACTACATCTGCTTAATTTGTATTCATTCGGTATCAATGATTTCAGCAGCAGAACAGCGTTATCATCACATCCCCAGGAATGCATGTTCCGGTAGCTGTCACGTCCTTTTTCCATAAATTTATATAGATTTATCTCTAGTAATCGAGCAGTCACCTAGGCAAATTGCGCGAAAAATATTTGCGGAGAAAACACCATTTCACGCACTATAACCCGCCACTACCATCGCTACCATTAACAGAAAAAATGAAAAATTAAATAAAAACTGCAAAAAAAATTGATGACGGCAACCCCCGATTGCAACGCAATTTAGCGAAGAATTGCAGTTTATCTCGTCGTGAAAAGACACCGCTACCGCCATGAAGAGGCGCGTTGAGTGAAGCGGAATTGATTCGAAGTGGTACTCGAATATTGAACAACGAGCGGGATAGCCGTCGCGTTATTGAATTTGAGCGATAATACATTATGATTCAGGAGTGAACTTGTGAAATCGAGTTAAAAGAGTGGATTTAAAATAAGTCACGAATGTAAGAATCATCAGATATTCGCAACATCCAAGTGGACGGTTTTTTTTTTGTTTAAATATCTCGCACACATTGTGACATAACATTAAAAATTCTGCCGGAAAGTCGCGTTGGCTAGTTGTGAATTGTGAATAGTAATGGCAAAAATATATAAAGAGTGAGATGAGATCGATCATCAATGTAAATTGTTTAATACAACGAATAAATTGTGTAATATACCAAATATAAAGTGAATTAAATGTTAAAATTCCAATACGAAATATCCACCCGTATAACTTGCGAAATCTGACAGATCTTATGAGAATCGGCACGTTAATGTGTGAAGAGAAAAGGGGAACATAATTTCTACGTCTAGCACTCGTTGCGTGTAGACGTGTTTTTAATCGCTCCTGTCATTAATTTTAAAAATTAATTAATTTTTCACAAAAGTCAGTTGAAAACAATTTTTTTTAATTGAAAACCATCACCGTCGAATTATCCGAGCACTTATCGAATACCTGAAATTCATTTCCTGAAGAAAAATCAAAAGTAGAAATACGTTCTTCCCTTGAACGTATTTCCACTTTTGATTTTTCTTCAGGTCCGAGTACATTCCCTCTAGTCTCGCTGCAAAATCAACCAGATGGAGGAGCCCGATGGCTTCAGCCATCAACCAGAAGGTCCATGCCCATCACCAACGATGATGGGTGAAAAAAAACGAAAAAGAAGATACGACGATAAAGAAGAAAAACCGACAATCCTATTGGTAATCGAAATCGCGCAGTTGATCAAAGACAAAGAAAAAATTGAAAAAGAAAATGAAGAGCTCAAGCTTCGAGTTAAATCGTTAGAAGCACTTGTTGGAACGTTAACGTTCAACAAAGATAAAGAAACCAAGAAAGGCCGACAAGCAAATTCAAAAACCGAAGACAAGAAAACTAAAAAGCCAAAGGAGGAAGCTAATCAAGAGGATGTCTTCAGCGCAGGAGGCGCAAATGACAGCAGAAATTACTATGCAGCGCTAGCTGGTCTTAAAGAAACGATGAACATTGAAGAGGATCCAGGTAAAACGTCTGAGTTAGATAATGAGTTCATTGAATACCTTAAAATTAAAAATCGGGAGAAAAAAACCAGAAGGTTTGTCTGCTAGTCCGTCTGCTGGTCCGTCCGTTAAGATTAATGAAAAAAAAGAAAAAGTCTCACCAATCAATGTATTTGAGCAAACGGGCAAAGATATGGTTCGACTTTTGACAGCCAAAAATAAGCTAAAAGATTTTGAGATAAAAAGAGTTAATGCCAACAAATTGACAATTAGGCAACAAAAAGTGCCTTAAATTCTGGAGATGTTCCGCATTTCACGTACACCCCGAAAAGCGAAAAGAACCAAACCTTGTCATTGAAGGGTCTGGACTGTGGTGAGGACACAGTCGATCTCCTTCAGGTGCTCCAAGAAGTTGCACCAGAAATACAATTTATTTCACTTAAAAACTTTGCAACGAGAAGATCGATTGTGGAGCGCAAAAACTTGTCTCACTACTTAGTCCAGATTTCCAGCAAAAGTAGTTCGAGTGCCCTGCAGAAAATACGGTACTTGAACTTCCGCGTGGTGAGGTGGGAACGCCTTTAGAAAAGTGAGGTCAACCAGTGCTACAGGTGTCAAAGACTCGGGGATTTGGCTGCCATTAAATCGGAGCGAATCGATAAACAAGATTCGAAAATTAACATTGTTTTTCAGCGTTTAGGGCTTTCAAATGCCTCAAAATAAGTTTTCATCTAGCCACATTCCCACGGATAGGATTCGTCTCATCTCGATCAACGTCAACTCCATTGTTACGTTACATCGGCGTGATTATCTCCTTGAATTCATTGCCAGACAAAAGCCTGACATCGTGCTTCTCACCGAAACCCACCTCAGTTCATGGCACTCCATGAGATTCAAGGATTTTGAGTTCGTAAGAAATGATAGGGTAACAGGTGATGGGGGAGGTGGCACCGGGATATTGGTTCGAAGACCCTATCGTTTCCAAAAAATTGAAAAAGTCGAATTCAAAAGCTTTTTATCTCTTGAAGTGTCCGTTATCAAAATCTCACTGCCAGGTGGGGATAACCTCTTCGTTATCTCTGCCTATGCAACTGGTGGAACTGTTCTCAAGCTCAAGGAGGAGCTCAATTCCTTGTTTGAAGTACTCGAATTGAACAGGCTTTATGGTTATTATATTCTTGCAGGTGACCTGAACGCCAAGCATATACCATGGCTGAACGCCACCAATAATCCAAGAGGTGTATTCCTGAAATCGTGGATAACAGAGAACCAAATTGAATACAGGTGCAATCTATATGGGTCGGAGTTCCCAACATACCCTAGGACAAATTCATATTTGGACCTTTTCATTGCTGACGCAAGACTTTGTTGAAATTACACCTTTGTTGAAATTACACCTGAGGAATGTCCAGAACTTAATCCGGTCATACTTCAGGAGTGAGGTCAGCAATCAATGGGCGGCAAAATTCAGGGATATTAGCCCACAGGGCCCAGACGGCGTGTTCGCGAAAGTGAATAGCATATTCCGCAAGAAGTCTCCGAGTGAAGGTATCGAATCTTGAAGTCACTAGTGATGAGATAAATCTTCTCGATAGGGCTGGTATCGAAATTGATAGTACGACTCCGGATAGAAATGGAAACAGGATTATTTATGAAGGGTTGGATAAACTTGCCCTGATTGAAACACATTTCGAATTGGTTCATCTACCAAACCCTGAGAGAGGGAATGAAATATTTTCAGAGGTCGTTGAAGCAAAAGTTTCCGACTTCAAATCAAGCCTGAACGGCCATTCAATTCTTCATTACAATGAAACACTAACATCTGACCTCATACCGAGCTTGAATCTTATTGATTATTTTGTCAGCTATGAAGACTTGTGTTTCATATTTCTCAAGATAAACAACAAGAAATCATGTGGTACTGATGGTATTCCAAATGTAGTTCTCCGACATTTGCCTGAGGTTGCTATTAGAAATTATTGCATATTGTTCAACAACATGTTGAGCAATTCATATTTTCCAAATGAGTGGAAAAAGGCTAAGGTATTTCCGATCTTTAAGAAAGGAAAAGAAATCTTCGTGCTCGAAAAGCTAACGTCCAATCAGCTTGCTGCCTAACATCAGCAAGGTGTTTGAAGTGATACTCTACAGAGCATTAAATGCCCACATTGAGGAAAATGCGTTGATGCCGAATTGCCAATTTGGTTTTCGTGCCAGGCATTCAACCACACATGCAATAACGAAAGTAACCTCAGACATCTATTGGAAACTAAATGATAGACAATGTGTTGCAGCATGTCTCATTGATATGGAGAAAGCCTTCGATACGGTGTGGTGGTGGATACGGTGTGGTGGACTAATTTTTAAACTCCTTCAGGACAAGTTCCCCAGACACCTTGTCGCCATGATGTGAAATATGTTATACAGGAAATCGTTTGTTGTAACTGATGGAAATCTAACAACAATGCGCGAATTCAAGGTCTTGAATGGTCTACAGCAGGGAACAGTTACTGCGCCTCTGCTCTTCTCAATCTTCATTCGCAAGCTATTGAACGGCTTTGATTTTAACGTCTCGCCAACGCGATCATTGGTAGCGTTTGCTGATGATCTGATCATCTATACGGCAGACCGAAAAGCTACAATAGTTCAGAGCAATCTCCAAAAAATGTTCAATGATGTACAGCTGTACACTGACAATTGGCGAATGAAAATCAATGGGCAAAAGTGTGAAATAATCTTGTTTCGGACAACGCTGCAGGGGGTCAGTCAAGACCTGAAACGTAATTGGAAAGATTTCCACATCATGGCTGGCGAGGGTGGATCAGAACGAGTTCCACATAAACCCTGTGTTCGATACCTCGGTGTTTATCTCGATCAGTATCTGTACTATACTGACCATGTGAAAATCATGCTCAGTAAGGCACTAAAACTAGTCATGGCTCTACGAAAACTCTTTCATTCCAAATACATTTCTCAAAAGGTCAAAATTATCTGTTAAAAGACCCTGGTTAGACCAGTTTTGACATGTGGATGTCACATCTGGTACAACCAGAGTGCTAGTACAATGGAAAAATTAAGAGTTTTCGAAAGGAAATGTCTTCGTGCGTGTACTGGTTTGTACAGAAAGCCTGAGATGGATTGGAAACATTATATATCGAATAGAAGAATTTATCAAACTGCTGAAGTGACGAGGGTCGATATCTTCATATTGAAACTTCTTCGGAATCATATCGCAAGATCTGTGACTGTGAGTGAAAACCCTTGGATTTTACATCCGTTCCACCCTACAGACGGGTATAAAGCGACTTGCCTCACTACTGGCTTCATTCCTTCAGAAGCATTCGTGTATTTGGACATGAATCGATATGTTTTTGATTTTGACGGCGTCCCAGTCATATGTCACATATATCGACGGGCCAACGATAGGAAGATAAAATATCCTCCGAATTAGAGTTCACGAGACCAACAATCCCAATGGAGATACTCATTTGCTAGATTCGTTGAAGCTGATCGAATTGAGACGGCGCAATCCAGGTATTGGTGGCTGAATGATAATGTCTAAATTATTCGTGTTTATTTCCAGTTTTTTTTGTTTTTTCGTTATTTCGTTTTTTGAGTTTCAGCTCATTATTGCTACATTTAGTGTTGTTATTTATTTTTGTTGAAAATTAGGAATAGGTTAAGTATATGTTATGTTTACTGTATTGCGTTAGAGATAAGATTAAATGCGTAGGTTAGGATCATTGGTATAGAATTCTTTTAGTATAAGATAAAGTTTTTGATTGCATTTTATTAGAAATAAGTTACAACTTATTAGGTGTAGGATCAAAGTTTCACTGTTGTGTTAAAATTATAAATAATTTTAGGATAGTGTTGGTTGGTTTTTTCTCCTTTTTCCAATTGATTTTTTAAAATATGTAATAATCTTAATTAATTGAATTTGCTATAGTTTTTTTTGATGAAATGTATTAATGATAACGTATAAATTTAGAGAGCCATTTGGGCCATTAAGTTTTTTATTGTTATTGTTTGGAATTTGCTTTATATTCTTTTAAAATTTATAACGATTAGTATTAAATAAAGCGCTTATGACTTTGACTTTGAAAAAAAGGTGAGCATACATATTGATTAATTGGTGATTGACGTCTTAAAGAACGGTTGATTTAGATCAGCATATAAAGTTTTTGAGCTAAGGGATAATAGTTTATTCGGAATGCAACAAACATAAGTGTGGAATGCATAATTTTAAAAAATCGATACAAGGAAGTTCGAGAAAATTGAATTTGAAAATTAAAAATGAATAACTTTTGAGAGGTGAGGTGGGTGATATCGATAACCAAAAAAGGAAAACATGAAAATAGAAACACTAATTGTTTCAAAATGAAAATGTGCAGACCTAAATTTCGACTAAAAACAAATGTGAAAATTTGGTTAAGTTTTCGTAGTTTTGTTTTGTTATTTGGCAAATTATTGATTTGATTAAGATGCACGGTTGTTTTTGTGAAAAAAAGATAATCAATCTGAAGAATATGAATTGTGTAGTAGAAAGAAAATAAAGTAGTGTTGATTACAAAAAATTGAAATTGATAATCTAGTTGAGGCTGATTTTGTGAATTGCTTTTTTTCTTCAGTAAGTCCCTGTCTTGATTACATAGAAAATAAAAGGAAATAAAAATGTTAGTGTTTGAGGCTCCTTCGGTCACTCACAAAATTATAACGTCTGGTCATCCGATTTCTTCAGAAATGAGAAGATTAAGTGGCGAACGGTTATCCGATGCAAAAAAAGATTTCGACAAAATGCTAGCAGCTGGCATCTGCCATCCGTCAAAAAGCCCATGGTCTTCACCGTTGCACCTCGTTAAAGAGAAAAATGGTGAATGGAGACCATGTGGTTATTACAAACGACTAATAGCATCACCGTTCCTAATAATTATCCACAACCTCACATTCACGATGTTCCAAATTATCTTTTCGGAACTCAAATCTTTTCCACTCCAGATCTAGCCAAGGCATATCATCAAATTCCCGTCGAGGAATCGGATATAGATAAAATCGCGATTTGCACACCTGTCGGATTATTTGAATATTCTTGAATGACCTTTGGATTATGTAACGCTGCTCAGACGTTTCAAAGATTTATCTACATCGTTCGTAGAGTTTACCTTTCTGTTTTGTTTACCTCGACGACATTCTTGTAGCATCTAAAGACGAAAATGAACATCTGGCCCATTCAAAAACTCTTCTTGAACGACTTTGGGAGTTTGGCGTAACGATAAACTTAGAGAAGTGCAATTTCATGAAAGCAGAGGTAAAATTTCCTGGTCACTTCATCAACTCTCTAGGCTTAAAACCTTGTCTTGAACGAGTTTCTATTATAAAAAATTTTCCCAAACCTGAAATTCAGACGATTTCATTTCATCCCAACAGCTGCAGATATCAATCACCATTTGAATAAATTTTTAGTGGGAAAGAAAAAAGATGGCAATCGCAAAATCGATTGGGACCCTCTCGCTGAAGAAGCTTTTGAAAAATCAAAACATCAGCTATCCCTAGCCACTTTGCTATATTTTCCTTCCTCAAACTCTCTACTTTCCTTAGTAGTGGATGCTTCAAACTTCGCCATTGGCGAAGTTGTCCAGCAAAAAATCAATAATCAATGGCAACCACTGGGATTCTATTCAGTTAAACTTTCACCTTCACAAATGAGATACAGCGCTTATGATAGAAAGCTTCTTGCGATATATTATTCTATTAAGCATTTCAGAGACTTGCTAGACGGTCGTCAGTTCACAATCTTTACTGACCATAAGCCTCTCATTTACGCATTTCAACAAAATCCGGAAAGGCTTCTCCAATTCAAAATCGGCAGTTAAATTATATTTCTCTTTTTTCAACTGATTTACAATATATATCTGGCAACAGCAACGTAGTTGCCGATACTCTTTCAAGAGTTGTCTTCAACCTTGGACATTGAGGAAATCGCTCATGCTCAACAAAACGATGCTGAACTAAATTCACTCCTTCAAACCCAATCGTTTTGTTTTAAAGAAGCCCCCCTTCCAAATTCTACCCTCAAAATTCTCTGTGATCATAGTCAAAATTCAGTAAGACCCTTTATACCCGAACAATTCAGGCAAGAGGTCTTCTGTCAATTTCACAATTTGCACCATCCTGGAATTAAAATCACCATCAAACTATTAACATCCAAATTTCTTTGGAGCAAAATGAAAGCAGACATTAAAAAAAACCAAAGCTTGTCTCAATTGTCAAAGAGCCAAAATTTCACGTCATGTCTCTTCCCCATTATGTGCATTTGCAACACCAACGAAAAGATTCGAAGTTATTCATATGGATATAATCGGACCTTTCCATATGGTCAATCAGTTCAAATACTGCCTAACAATTATTGACCGTATGACTAAATGGACGGAAGCCATTCCCATGATTGACGCTTCATCTCACTCAACAGTTCGGGCATTTTGTTCAAACTGGTCAGAACGTTTCGGTATTCCCAAATGCATCATAACGGACCAACGCCCACAATTTAAATCGCGGCTCTTCAAAGAACTTAGCATCAAACTTGGTTTCAAACGTAAACGATCTTCACCATATCATCCGCAAACTAACGGTTTACTCGAACGATGGCATTGTACCCTGAAAGAAGCACTTCTTTGTCTAGAGCAGCAATCTTGGTTCGAAGCATTACCTATGGTTTTGCTCGGACTCGAACCACTCTCTACGAGTCATCTGAATTCACACCAGCAATGATGGTGTACGGTGAGAACATCTACATTCCAGGCAAATTCTTTACAGAACCATCACAGAACAAGATTTCCAACGAAACTCTTGTAGACCAACTACAGCGTTTTATTCAAAACATAGAACTGTACAGGTTACTTCAAAGATTTAAATTCTTGTTCGAATGTTTTTATCCAAAAACCACCTATTCAGTCCTCATTAACACAACCCTATGATGGTCCATATGCTGTTGTTGGTCGAAACGCTAAACTTTTTACTGTTAAGATAAAAAAATAAAGATTTATCAATTTCAGTGGATCGACTTAAACCAGTATACTTCCTCACAGATACAAACACCTTTAACACATCTAATACTAATACTAATCAAAAAAAGAAAAACAAAAAAATACTAATCAAAAAAAAAAACAAAAAGACACGTTAGTTTTAATTTACATCATTAATCACTTTCAACGCAGCCTAACAGCGGCGATTTCTTTGTTATGTCTTTTTTAATTCTTTTTTTAATTAAATTTTAATTCCATTTTTAATTCAATTGTTTTTGAATTTTCGAATTTTCGAAACAACTTAAATATTTACACATTGTACAATTCCGATAAAAGAGTAACGTAAGTAAAAAGCTTTTTGACAGTTTTAATTAATTTTTGTTAAATTTTTTCACGCTACCGTAGACAACGATTGTTTTTATAGTCAGTCATTAAAAACAGATTTAACTTCCGTTCAACGATTCAATTTGATTAATAAAAAGAAGTTTTCTCATTTCAACTTACATTCTATCAATGAACGAACAGATCTCCATACAAAGAAGATATATTATATTTGTGGTACTAAGCAAATTAACTCCACACTGAAGATATATTATATTTGTAGTGTTAAGCTAATTAAGCCCATATATTTACATTTATTAAAATAAAATATAGCTTACATATACATAAAAGAATTTTTGCATTGGTTCTTCAACTAGATGCCTTCAAAGGAAATAGCCTCATAGAGCCTTTCAAATTAATAATATACATTTAATATCAATATATTTGCAGACAAAATTTATATTGTCCTCGGAAAGAAAAAACAAATGATGTATTTATTTGGATTGTCTGACATAAAAATAATAATGTGGGATCAGAAATAATGTAAAACTCGGTCTTCTCATTTATATGAAGGAGGAGCCAGCTATGTTGGCTGGCCCCTCCACTCATGAGCGAGCCATCGGATGAGCTCACCCCTTCTCTTTGCATTGTGGGTGCTCTTGCTCTTTAACTTGACTTTCCTATTTATACTAAAGCGTGATGTGATCCCACCATAAAAGGCTTTAACATAAATTTGAAACTTTGATGTTTTTCATTTAAAGGAAAAATTCATGCGAATTATGTTTGTATGCATTTTTCATTTAAATGGAAAATATATGGCCACATCTACAATGGATCTTAATCTGGATGGAGAGAGTACGAGGGGCACCTCTTCCACCTGGATGCCCCACTCTTATTTGGGGGTCGTAAGTATACATGGTAAATACGAGATCCTCTCTCGCCAGCGTTCGCCAGGCCCAGTCTGTCGTTTTGGCTTTGGCAATACATGCTTTCAGTAGATTATCTTGGTCTCGATACCGTCGAACCGAGTCCTACAATCACTTAATTCGAGAATTTTTTTTGCAGTGGGCCTTTGTGCTGGGGAAAAGAACCCGCTCCATGTCATCGTAATGTTAGCTTGCCAGCGCATTCACACGACCTCAGACAAGGCCAATTCCGTCGAGCTCTGAAATCTTCGCTCGCCAAGGCAGCAGACCATCTCTGCAGTCCTTTACTGACGTTGATATCCCTGCAATTCACTACAGTTCTTTAGATCATCATCATTACTTAACTTGAATTTGAATATATTTAGCTTTACATCGTTACGGCGAGACCGTGCTTTTGATAAATTTGTTATCCCGAAATTATTCAGTTACAGAATTCGTGACAAAACATAATTTTTTATTTAGGAAATACAGAACAAAGCGCTAAACACCTTGAGGATTACGCCCGATTGAAGGCGTAAACGAATGTTCTTCTCGTTTCTTTTTCTTCATTAAATTGAAAATGAAGGCAATTGTCTCGATTTTGTCGACAATATTTTTGTGGAATGAGTCCAAAAATGATTAAATCCGGTACCTGTACGAAGGGGATAGTTTAAAAATAAGTTTTATTGTTAAAGGGTAAATATTTTTAATAAAAATTGGTGAAAGCCATGAGGATTTGTTAGCGATATCAGAATTATCCTGAATAGCGTTACTACTTGCTAAGGGTGAGAAGCTATTTCGTATGTCAAATTATTTGAGTTAAATTTACTATTAAGAGCAACTTTACCATTACTTATTGTTTTAAAAATTAATCACCCGTTGCATTTTTTAATTTGCTAATGTCCTGTTCAATCGCTATGTCTAAGGCTTGCTTTGAAGGGCTTTCCATTTCTCATATGATGACTTAATTCGACGAGTTTGTAGGTGTACGATGATTGGCAACTGATATTGTAGCTAAAATCATTGTCTGTTGTTATTTCTTCAAGATCCTTTTTGATGAATTTCTTGAAACATTTTTTTGAATCTTGCATTCTCGGGTCTTGATTTTGCTGATTCCAGATTGTGTCGGAATTTTGATAAGTTAGAAATTTTTCACAATATTCTCGAATTTCTATTTGAAAATTTTTAACACGTGAATATTATCTTCCACTCAAGACAAATAAAATCATTGCCCTCGGTCGCAATGTTCTCGTTTTCTATTTGAAAATAATCGTTGCCCTCGATAGCAATTTTCTCGAATTTCTATTTGAAAACGTGAAGGAAAATGAAATCGTTGTCCTCAAACGCAAAGGACTAATTCCTAGTCATGCAATATTTGCAGAAATTTCTCCCTTCGCCCAATCAGGAAGTGCTAGATTTTCTATTTTTCCAATTCTCTAATAAAATATTTTACTAGTTTTATTATTTTATATGACACAAACAAAAATACGTCCATTCGTTGCGTCTACTGTTGCAGGACCCCGACATATCGGTTACTAAGCAAAACTGAGCGAAAATACATCACGTTTCTACTTTCCCGCTGAATTTGAACTGAACTGGTATAAACTTTAAACTAAAGCGAAACTTGAACAACTTCGCTTGAGTGAAATTCAAATTCCGCCATTTTTCGACGACTCTCAGATAAACAGAGGCCGAATTTGACGAAATAGTACGAGCGCAAATTGCGAGCGACAGGCGAAGTGACTTTGCGGAGTGTAGAAGATTACAAGCGTTTCGGTATTTCGTTTCCCGTGTTTAAATAATTGAGGATTGTGAAAATATAGTAAATATATTTGAAAAAGTGTTGTGTCTGGCGAGTTAAGTGGATTTCTCGTGAAGCAATTCGGAAGCGAAGCTACGTGATGTCGGAAGCGCAAAGTGAAAACCAAAGCTCCCCACAACCCCAGCAAGATGGTGAAAATAAGACTCCGGTGAGTACCGCGCGAATAGGTCGTTTGCGGCCCCCGAACTCTTTCATTTCAAATTAGCGGGAAAAGTCTATCGGAACAGCCTGAGCCAAGTGTTTGAATTAGCGCAAAATGGTTGCTGAACGTTTTTGGCGGAAACACATTGGAATGGTTCTCGTGTCTTTCCTGGAGCGAGGAATGTGCGCGGAATCGCATGACGTAGTTGATCCAGAATTTGATTGCTAGTTACAGCTAGTTTTGTTTTTGTCCCTTCCTCTGCTTTAACCACGATTTCCATGTCACGGGGGGATTTTTCCCTCGCGGAAAATTTGAGTGGTGAAATGGAACTTTTCGAACTTAATGCATTGCGCCGTTGAAACTGTGTATGTGGTGTGCTTGTGTAAAACACTGAGCGGTCGATGCGTGTGTAGGTGTGAGTTTTTGAATGACGCGCTTGCCGCGCGATTTATCGCATGGAACGGATATTCTTTGGACTTCTTGAGTTGTTCCCGCACAACGCTTCAAGGGATACATGTGTGGATGCTGGTCAATCGATAGGGAGTTGATATTGTAATTGAATTGCGGGGCAATGACCGTAAGAGTTCGTGAACATATGGGGACGCATTTCGTACTTAAAAAAGAGTTCTAGGTGAAAATGCCCTTCAAAAAGGTCCCGCGCTTTGCGTTGTCGCTGGTTGGGGTTATAATGTGCTGAGTGGAATGAGCGAGATAGTTAATCGGGCGAGCGTCAGGTAGTTGTACTCTTCAATATTGCGTTAGGGTTACCAAGCTATGACGTAATTTTTAGACATTAGGTTTGATTGAAATTCTGTAGGTATGTAGGAATTTTGAGATTGTATGTTGGGGCATCGAAGAAAAAAAAACTTGGTAAGCATGTTGTGATATGGGAGTCTAAGCACGATTTTGATGGCGTTCAATCCGTGTTTGTTCAAGACCTTAGTTCGAAATGTCCTGGTTTTCGAGAAATTGAAGCTTAAATTGTTAATTTTTCCTCTCAAGAAACTTTCATTCACAAGAAGTTTTTGGTTTCACCACTTGATTTGAGAGCATTTGCGGCGATGGCTATTTCAAATGTGCCGTATGTTCACCAGTCATTGATTCGAGAGGAAACTAAAAAAAGTAGGAAAATCTATGCGCCGGAGGGGCTGATCAATGACAGGATAAAATACGACACATGTGGAGTAGCCATCGCCGACCATGTTGTAACTTCTATCATGAAAAGTAATTATTTTTTGCCTTCATTTTATCAAACAATAAAGCCATTCTGCACAAATGTCCATAAGAAACACGATCCTTTCACCAAGCTTTGCAAAGGAACTTTAAGCAAGTGCAGAACTAATATGCTCATTTGAACGTGTCTTTGCCAAGAATACTTGCGCTAACTCATTTGTGCGCTGTGCAAGAAACTTTCATGAACATCAGCGTCAAATTTCCAAATAAAGTGCGCCTGCGCGAGTATCACACTAAACTCCCTTCCTACTAAACTGGTTTGAGAAAAAATCGCAAATACATGCGACTGCACCACCTGGCCAAAATTGTCGCAAATCACAGTGTGCGCGCTTCCATTTAACCGTGTATAACTTACACCAGTAGTGCGACTATAAAGTCGTAGTCTGATCCATTCCTTAAAAAAACTAAAATAGTGCCTGCCTTATTTTCTTAGCGGAGCTTGGTCTTCAAAACGTATAATATTGATAAGCACCCGCTTTTGGTAGACTTTAAGCAAACACGTTATTTGACCCGTAATGATGTATGGGTACGAAGCCTGAATCCTTAAAAACTCATTTATGGAGGTTTTCAAATGGAGTTCAAAAAAATCAACGGTCCAGGAAGTTGCAGACTAAAATAGACATTGCGTTGTGGTAGATATGTATAAGGATCCACACACGGCCGTACGCCACAAATCACGCAAATTGGAATGGGTTTGCTACAAAAGTATTTATTTATTTATTCCATCTTACAGAGTAAACAATCCAATAACAAAATGGAACGCAAAGAACAATTACAGCAATATTTAAACGAAAAAGAATAATAAAATGTCGATGATGGAAGGGCACCATCTACTTAGGTAAGCGATAAGATGCTGCAGAGTACGACACAATAGTCACGTGAATGTCGCAATTCAAACATGTTTAAATGGAAGTGCGCACACTGTGATTTCCTATTAACCATGTGCAAAATGTAAATTGCGATTGGCGCCCGACTATCGTGTCCAAGTCTGCCCGCACCATTAATGGTGTTGCCGACAGTCCAATACGGTCACAGAGTTCGTAACATGAAATAAACACACAAACTGTCACGATAACCAAACTAACAACCTATAGCGTGCTATTTTAGCTAGTATACGAGGGTCATTCAACAAGTAATTATAATTAGCCTACAGAAGAAAAACGAAAATTTTGTAAAGGTGGCAATTTATTTTTCCACATCATCTCCTTCACGCTCGATACACGTGACCCAGCGATGCTCTAACTTTTTCAACCCGTCCAAAAAATACATTTTCTCGAGGGCTGCAAAATAGGCCTCCGTCGCGGCGATGACCTCCTCATTCGACCCAAAGCTTTTCTCGGCGAGTGATTTTTCCTGGTTTGGAAACAAAAAGTAGTCACAGGGGGCCAAATCTGGCGAGTACGGTGGATGGGGCAGCAATTCGTAGCGCAATTCGACCAATTTGGCCATGGAGACGGCGGAGGTGTGAGCCGGCGCGTTGTCGTGGTGGAACAGCACTTTTTTCTTCGCCAAGCGGGGCCGCTTTTTCTTCAATGCGTCGTCAAATCGGCCCAATAAGTCTGCATAGTAGCGCCCCGTGATTGTTTTACCCTTCTCGAGGTAATCGATGTGGATCACACCTTGTGAATCCCAGAAAACGGTGGCCATCACCTTTCCGGCCGATCGAACAGTCCGCCTTCTTCGGAGCACGTTCGCCGGGTGAAGTCCACTGTTTCGAGTGTTCCTTGCTCTCTGGTGTGTACCAGTGAATTCATGTTTCGTCGACGGTCACGAAACGACGCAAGAACTCCAATGGATTGCGCTGAAACAGCGCGAAGCACGTCGCCGATGTGGTCTCACGGTTGCGTTTGTTTTCCGGTGAGCAAACGCGGCACCCATCGTGCCGACAGCTTTCTCATGCCCAGTTCTTCGTGTAGAATACGATGCACCGTTCCTTCTGCGATGCCCACAGTCTCAGCTATCTCGCGAACTTTCTAAAGACGGTCTACCAACACGAGATCGTGGATTTTTTAACGTTTTCCTCCGTAGCAGCCGTTTTCGGGGCGCCTGGGCGTGGTTCATTAAAAATCGACGTGCGGCCACGAACAAAATCGTTGAACCAATTCTTGACGGTAGCCATCGAAGGAGAAGAGTCACCGTACACAGCATTCAAGCGATCTTTGATTTCGCTGCGCGTTTTCCCTTCCAAAAACAAGAATCTAATCACTGAACGATATTGTTCTTTTTCCATTTTTGTACAACCGAACGACACGCTCGCTTCCAAAGGCTATCAAAACAAAACAAATGAAGGGAATTGACTGAAACTTTGACAGTAGGCTACTAAAACAATGTACTGCACGTTGGTAAAATTCTTTTGTAATAGCAGCGCCATCGGTTACTTGTTGAATGGCCCTCGTATCAATGATTTTGTTTTTGGTACGATAAACTAACCAAGCAAATTTCGCTAAAGGCCGGCTTACAATGTGAGCAACACAACAAGTTGCGCAAATTGCATTGTATAAAATGTTGCTGCCTTGATATAATGGCCGCAAGATTTCCTGTCAAATGTTAAACTTGAAATTTACAAATGCAGGACTGTTAACAGTCATGCAACGTCTATTAGGCTAGTAGTATGGGAGCCAAGTGTCCACCTATCACCAACAAAAAAAAAATTAAGCGTTTATTTTTAACCGGCGATCTTCTGGTTTAGTATGACACATTTGACAGAAAATTTGTAGCGGAATATCATAATGAAACGAATTATTTGCTCCGCAACAAAATTTGATGTTGCACCTCCTTGAGGAATAAGATAAAACCGGAGTGGAAATCCATATGGCCATATTGTCGCAACAACCCCTGCGATCGCCTGCCTAACTACGTGTCTTATTGCACCTACCCGTGCGACCGCGATTAAAAAGCTATTGTAGTTAAGGGGAATCCAATGAGTTGTCACAAGAAAGTATGTTAAACAAAGGTTTATGCAATCGGAATTATGATTTAATTGCAAAAAACACTACAAAATCATAAAATAGTATTGAATATGAATAAAACTTTATGGCTGCTTGGGAAAGAAAACACTTTTCATATCGATAACCCATCGTTTTCCAGCAGTAACGCACATTTCATTGAGTTTCTCACTCCGATTTACAATGTCACTGATTAAAATGTTGATATCCATAAACCAGGTGTAATCTTACTTTCACTACAGTCAACGTGTCGCCTCGGACACACTCTTGAACCGAAAAAACGACTAAATTTCGAATCGTCCAGGCTTAGTCGTCATATTGTAAATCGGTCAACATAGTGAAACCAGACAGCAACACGCTAAAACTTAACGCCATGGTATTTTTCAAACCATATTGCGTGGCATGTTTGCTAATTGAGGACTTATTTGAGAAAATAGATCACAAAACAAAAACGATTCGAAAATTCGGTGGAAGCCGCCGATAACATATCTTTGCTAGAATTCATTAACTGGCCTATTGCGCCAAAGATTACGATATTCGTTTTTCGGTACCATATGTGCTAACGTCTGAAAAGTGTGTTGAGTCAGGATCTATCCAAAAATACTGAAGAGTAGTCAAGAAACATTTTTAGCTTGTTCACAATCATTTTTATCAATCAATTTCTTTGCGGAGCGCTTAATGTTGTATCATTGGCAAACTTTGTTTTTTTCCAGTAATATCCACGTGGCGCTATAAGCATTACGGTCATTATTTATCGATCATATCAAAGTATTGGATAATCGTGAATATGATAAAGCTATTGCGTTTCGAATTTTTACGGACAATTGACTATTTGAATTTATCATAATGGGGTCAAACAGATATCAAATGCTAAATCTTCCACTTTATAAATCTGACGGTAGGGAAGCTTAAAAAATGGTTTGCAAGAATTATTTTATTGACACATTTAATAAAGGCAAACAGAGATAACGACTGGTGCATAAACCCACTAAAAGATTCAATTATTTTAAAACTAATAGCCAAATGTAACAGGTTCAAACCAAAATTGCATTCATTTTTCCCGAAAAATCACAATCTATTTATTTTCAGCTATTTTATTGGCGAAGATATGTGACCATGACGAGAATACTGTGGCTCCGATGACAGATTAAATTGACGTTGTAAAAGCGACCGAAATTTAGAGGAAAATCCTATCAATTAAAATTGCAGCTCGAATTCGATTATTTATTGAGTTATATCAGGTCTCCCTATATAGGGGGTGATACTTATTTTTTTTTATTTAAAAATAGTCGAATGTCATATGAAAAATCTTTATTGGATATTTTCAAAACTGATCCGAAAATTACCCAATCAGTCTCGAGGTGGGCAGGAGAGGGAGAAATGTACGAAATTTTCATTTCTGCTCCAAGACTTGCAAGTTTAGAACTTCTTCGTGCAATTCTAACCATTTGCAATCGTAATATTATGATGTTTGAACTTTTTCCGCTGCCGCTTTCGAAATGAACGACTGACGAGATAAAATTCTCGAATATGGTTTGTGACAACTACTTGTATCTTGAATTAAATTTGAAAACATTGCAATTACTGAATGTTTTCTCATAAGTAAAACTTTTCTTCTTCTTAGCACTACAGCCCCTCTCGGGCCTTCGCTTCCTGCAAAACTTTTGAGCTAATTTAAAAATATTACTCAAAACCAACTTCAATGGGGTCGTACGAGGCATTAAATTTAAACAAATGTTTTTCACAATTAAACATTGTCAACTAATAAAAAATCGAACAAGTTACCGGAAAGACTTTAGAAAATTCATTTTTCAATAACTCTTCTAGCTTCGCTGTTATGGCAACTCATAACATCAAATGATATGAAAATAGTATACGTGCTGGAATGAGAAGCACATATTGTTTACTGTTACGAACGTTAACTTGTAAAGGAAAGAAACATCGACATACGTGGGAAGCTCATGCATCTGTAGTGGTTTTCGAATTCGAATATGAGGTCGCGTGGCTTTTGTATTTTGCCGGTATTTTTCTCTAATCTGGTTTGATTACAATCGGGAGCGTACGCTGCAACGTTTTGTCACTTGGAGTGGCTTAGTATTTTTTTTTCTTTTCTAAGAAAATAGGAGAAAAGAATGAATGCTTCAGTTTCCCATCATAATCAGTAATATATTTGTAACGCTAAGGATTTTAATTGAGGCCAAGTCTCTCATAGTTCAGCATTAGCTTGACTTTCCCGCCAAAATTATTCAATCCATTTGAACGTTACGGCCTTTGCGTATGCATAATGTTGAAGCTTCTTGGCGGGTTTTATGTTTGCCTCTGCGCTAAATTTAGTTATATCTAGCATGCAGAGAAAATGCTGGTTAGTGATGGCGATAAGAATGCTATTCATTTGTAGGAGAGGAATACTATGTTCGAGGTGAACATTTTGAAAATGCAAGTGAAATCGTAGGAAATAATAGATTCCATAAGGCTAAACTGGTTTTTAAGGTTTTGTTTTTAAATTCGACATTCAGTTTGGCTGTGTTTGTGGTCAATATTCATTTTCTTGTAATTTAAATTGAAAATTAAAAAAAAAAATCTTTTTGTAGGGACAGCTAGTCATAAAATTCTTGACTCACCGCACCTGAAACATTTTTTTAACCTTTAGCTGGTGTCGCTTTTTTGGGTAACACTACAGGTATCGTGTGTCTTATATGACCCACACAAGAAAATCATCAATAACAAAAATTTCCTTTTTTCCTTTCTTCCCAGCACGATTTGTTTAGCCTTTATTTAATCTTTAATGGTAAAAAAAAACATTTCCTTTGACTAAAATATTTCTTCGTTTTTCCAAATACTAGTATTTCGGAAGCAACACGCTTCCTTCTTCAGTGGAATATTTACTAACTTACAAACTATTTGTACAGCTCTATTTAGAAAGCTTTAATTACATTTTATTATGACATTAATTTTCTTTTAATTGAGGGAAATATTAAATGGCTAGAGCAAGGGAAAAAATAAATGATTAGAAACAAAATTTGGAGCTTGTTAGAAGGTGTGAATATAAAACAAGAAAAATTAGGCAAGGAAATCCGCGCAGTCTACAACCAATAAAAGAAACAACAGCCTGTTGCGTTTGAGCAGCGAATCCCAACAGAAAATGGATGTCTTCAGTTATCCAAAACCAGAAGTCAAACAACATCGATACATTTGACCCAGCGATGCTCCAACTTCTTTAACAAGTCTGAAAAATACGTTTTCTCGAGGTCTGCAAAGCAGGCCTACGTTTTCTCGAGGTCTGCAAAGTAGGCCTACGTTGCGGCTATGATTTCCTCATTTGACTCAAATTTCTGCCCGCTGAGTGGCTTTTTCAAGTTTGGAAGCAAAAAGAAGTCTTTCGCAACCCAATTTGACCAAATTCGGTGCATATTCATAGGGGAAGAGCAATTTTGCTTCGCCAAATGAGGCCCTTTTTCTGCAATTCGGCATCGAATCAGCCCAATTATTCGGCATAATAGAGCCCTGTGATCGTTTTGCCCTTCTCCAGGTAATCGATGCAGCCGGGTGGAGTCCAGTGTTTCGATGGCTGCTTTGTCTCTGGTGGGTACCAGTGGAGCCATGTTTCGTAGGCGGTCACGACGCGACGCAGAAACTCCTTCGGAATGGGCTTAAACAGCGTCAAACACCGCTCTGAAATTGTCTCGCAGTTGCGTTTGTTGTCCGGAGTGAGAAAACGCGGCGCACATCGCGCCGACAGCTATCTCATGCCCAAAATTTCATGCAGGATATGACCCACGCGGTCTTTTGAGTGCCTACTGTCTCAGCTATCTCGCGCACCTTTAATCGGCTGTCTGCCTATACGAGCTCACGGATTTTTGTCACGTGATCCTCCTCGGTAGCCGTTCTCGGGACACCTGGCTATGGCTCATCAAAAATTGACGTGCGGCCACGGAGAAATTCGTTAAACCATTTTTGTACGGTCGCCATAGTAGAAGCAGTCACCATACACAGCATCCAAGCGGTCTCTGATTTCGCTTCGTGGTTTTCCTTACAAAAACAAGAATCGAATCACCGACCGATATTGCTCTTTCTCCATTTCTCTAAAATCCGTGGAGTCGCCCGATCCCACACGCGGTCAAAACAAATCTACGAGTCCGATTCTACTGAAATTTTGACACTAGCCGTCTACGAGAATGTAATACACGATAGTGTCGCCATCGGGCGGCGCGGCTAAGTACGTATCGGAGAGCCCTCGTATATGTATCATAATCTATCGCGCAGCAGTCCAAATTCGAACCTTGGCGTTAAGATTTATTGTTCGGGTATATCATTCCATGATGGTAATGGAATTTGAGGTAATGTGGTCACTATCACGCTCAACCATGCGATTATTACCTAATTTTTCAATTAGTACTTATCACAGCTGGGTGGGCTGATAGTCTCGATGCCGCCATCAAGATTTGAACTTGGGAGCTGCTGCGCAAGCGGAGTGTGCCCTAACCCATTGCTCCACACGGACGTATATTTATCATAGTGATTATTTTTTTTAATAAGCAAAGCCTACTGTGTTCGGAGATGATCCTCTGAATTTTCTTCATCAAAAGTGGCTTTGTATAGGGTCTCAGTCAGGTGTCCAAACTGTCAAATGTGCAAAAATTGTGTTCTTCGCTATTGGACGGATTGCCACCTAAAATTAAGGAAAAATATTTAAAAATTTGGGTTGAATGAAAATAATGTGTAAACACGATTCTTTCAAATTTATTGTAGGAACCACAAACGATCGATTTGGTCTACATGAACTTTATCGTTTATGACCATATCCCACCGGCCTCGCCAAAATATTGACGAAATCTACTCTTGCTTACCTATTCACTCATTTAAACCTCACACCAACCTCTCAGAGTTCATTAAAATACGTTGTATTAATGGCCAACATTTAAATACTTAATTTATTCTGATTGTTTAGCAAAAATATGTGTCAGGAAACTGGTGCAAACTCCTAATCCCATTTTCTATGTTGAACGAGGGCGGGTTGGCTCTCCTCGCGCTTCGGGTGTGGTCTGACTTGGGCAGAGGCCTGGAGCGCCTCCTGGTGCCTTTGCGGGTGGCATGCGCGGCTGATGGACGATCTTGGAAGTCACAAGGCTTATCCTTTTTCTAAGCTGTAACTAGCTACCTGGGATTCCGTCTAACGGTTGATGCGTAGAGTGGAGAGGGAGTTCAATACCCAAATATATTCCTGGAGATAGTTAAATTGGATGGCTATAGACAGCTAAATTGGTTTGTGGAGAAATAAATGCACGTCTTCCTCTAAACTTATGTTTCTTCAAAGTCAAAAGCGCTTTATTCGATACTACTCGTAATCGTTATAAATTTTAAAAGAATATAAAGTAAATTCCAAACAATAAAAATACGAAAATTTAATGGCCCAAAAGCCTCTCAATTTATACGTTATCAACTAAAAACATTACATCAAAAAACAATATCGAATTAAAATTAAAATTACTACATAGTCATGATTCAATTGGAAAAAGGAGAGAAAACCAACCAGCACTTAAAAAATTATTTATAATTTTAACACAACAGTGAAGTTTTATCCTATACCTACTATGTTATAACATAATTCTAATAAAATTCAATCAAAAACGTTATCTTATACTGAAAAAATGCTATCACAATATTCCTAACCTAAACGTTACACCTAAATATAACATATACCTATTCTAAATATTGAAATCTATTCCTAATTTTTAACACAAACAAACAACACTATATGTAGCAATAATGCGCTGCAACTCAAAATTATGCAACGAAAAACACAAAACAGAAAAATAAACACGAACAATTTAGACGTTGTCATTCAGCCACCAATACCTAGATTGCTCCGTCTCAGCTCGACCAGCTTCAACAAATCTAGCAAATGAGTATCTCGTGAACACAGTAGAGTAGTAGAGCGTCGCTTATCCTGATTAGTCAATGGGAGCTCTACGAGTATCTAAGATAATGCAACTATGTGTAGGTTAAAAACGTTGATCCACCTTATTTATTAGATTCAAAAAACAAGTTTATACAGTCAAGCAGGTACTTGAAAAATGCTGGGACTTACGTGGGTCATTTAACAAGTACTAAGCCTCACCGCCAAATGACGCTGCTATTACAAAAGAGTTTTACCATCGTGCAGTACATTCTTTTAGTAGCCTACTGTCAAAGTTTCAGTCAATTCCCTTCATTAGTTTTGTTGAATGTACTGCACGATGATAAAACTCTTTTGTAATAGCAGCGCCATCGGGCGGTGAGGCTAAGTACTTGTTGAATGACCCACGTATACCAAATTTTTGTTGACTTTAAGCAAGCATACGAAATTATTGATCATAACGTATTGTACCAAATAAAGCTTTGCTTTGGCATCCCAGCCAAATTTGTCCGTCTTACCAAAATAACAATGACATCGACGACCTCCCAAGTCTGCATCAATAACCAACTCACCGATGAATTTGACAAAAATATAGGACTAAAGCGGGAGATGGATGACTGCTCGCAGGTTCAGTTGAGCACTGGAGAAAACCGAAGTGATCATCTTGACAAAAAAGAGAATACCTAGAGTAAGGATGATCAGTATTGAAGACATAGTAATCGAATCGAAGCCAGCGGTGAAGTTCCTGGGGGCTACTGATCGACTCGAAGATGAGTTTCTCTGAGTATATCAGGGCAACGGCTGAGAAGGCTGCTTCGGGAGTATCGGCTCTGAGTCGACTTATGGCCAACCCAGCCCATCAAGAAGGCGCCTCTTGATGAGTGCTGCAGGCTCAGTGCTACTGTACGGAGCAGACGCTCTCAGTAAGGAGGTATACCGAAAACTTTTGGCACAGGCACAGAGAAGAGGAGCACTGAGGATTGCATCTTTGTATCCGAGAATCTCTGATTCGGCGGTGAGAGTTATTGCAGGCGTGATACCTCCTCGCTAGAGAGCACCCCGCTATTTACCTGCGTCGAAATGAGGATGCGAGGGAGATGGTTGTCTGCGACGAGAGACACCCCTCACAACGATTGGCAGCAGTAGAAGGTAGACTGCGCGTCTCATCCCGGATGTGAGACCGTGGCTTAATCGAAGGCATGGTGAGACTGACTTCTATCTGACCCAGCTTTTGGGCGGGCATGGGTGTTTTCAGTTTCACCTGCATAATATTGGTAAGTCATGGTCCTCCGATTTTCGGTTTTGCCCAGGAGAGGAAGACAATGCCTGCCACACATTTTTTTTTGCGTGCACAAAATGGGACTGGCTGTGAAGGGACCTCTACAGGGAGACGGGAGAGTTCACCTCGGATAATATTGTCCCGGTAATACTCGAATCGGTTGACAAATGGAACCACGTAGCACATTATGTTCGGGCAGTCCTAAAAGATAAAAGGGAATCACAACAGCCGGGGGCGTTTGTGCTGGGGGAATCGTTGTCTGGCACTTCCTCTTCCCCTCTCCCCTCCCGCTAGAAGAGGGATCCCCCAGCTGGAAGGCGCCTCATGGCGTAACAAAACAAGATCTGGCGCGAAGTAATGTGTCACACGTTTCCAGGCTGAGTTTTTGGGTTGACAGGGGAGGTGTTTAGTGGGTAGTCCAGTCGCCCCACGCTCTGCATAAATGACATACACCTCCCAACCACAAAAAAAGTGTGGAGATCCATTGCTATTCAATTTGGCTCTAGAGTAAGTCATTAGGAAGTTACCTGTCGATACAGGAGGTACATTACTATACAAGTCGAGCCAAGTACTAGCCTATGTGGACGGCATCAAAATTTCGTCACGGTCATTAACAACTGCCAAAGAACTTTTCTTGAAATTCGACAGCGAAGCAAAACTAGTAGGGCTACAAATCAATGAAAATAAAACAAAGCTCATGACGCAGTCGAGGAAAAATACCTAAAGTGCACAAAATATCACACTTGGCGAATACAGTATCGTAGATATGTGCGAATTTGTGTATTTAGGCGCCAAAGTAACGAGAACCAGTAATGAAAGAGACGAAATACGCTGAAACATACAGCTGGTAAATAAAATATTTTATTCAGTTTTGACGAACTTGAAGACCAGCTGCTGCATACACAGGAAAACAAAGCTCGGAGTATACAAATCTGTGATAAGATTGTGTTATGCTATGGGTGATGACCATGGACCCTAATCCAAGCATCCGCAAATATATTGAACGCATTTGACCAACGAGTCCTGAGGCAAATAATCGGAGCGAAGCTAGACAGGGATCTATGGCGAATTTGATACAACCATGACAAGCCGGACGTCTCAACGATTGTAAGACTGCGGAAGCTGCAATGGGCTGGTCACATGAATCGTATGGACCGACAACGGATACCACAAAAGGTATTCGTTGGGAGAAATGAAGGCCGGAGACCAGTGGGGAAACCGAGGAAACGCTGGTCTGACTCGTTCGATGAAGACAGTTCATCGCTGCTCGGGTTTCGAAATTGGAGGACGTGGTCAATGGACCGAGATAGTTGGAGGCGCTATTTGCAGGAAGCGAAGGGCTGAGAGGGGCTGGATTGCTACTAAGAAGAAAAATAAACATTTAAATGAACTATGTAATTGTGGAATAATTTATTTCCGAATTGGGTAGCTTACCAGTATATATAACACCAGCAGTATTAATACCGTTTATAGTATGTATTGAAACTATTAGAAATGTAATTCGCCCAGGAACTTTAGCAGTACGATTAACAGCAAATTGTGTCAGGTTGAAGAGGGTTGATACTAGACCTTTCTTGTAAACCTTTCGCCGAGCTGGAGCTTACGGTGAAATCATTTTGTATTTTTAACTTGGCACTCTGTTTTGTCCATTGAGGTAATTATCATGCGAACCAATTCAGGCGGTATTTCTCGGTCGAGGAGTAAATTGGAAAGGGCGGTTCGGCTCACATATATGTTCGGTTCCCAGCATTTCTTCAATGTTTATTTCACTGCGAAGATGTATTCAACCCGTTGATCGCTCGGCATTAAAGGATCCTTGGTGTTCTCTAACCATGTTGTCAGTGTAAAGTTTAAGTTTCTGGCTTCTAGACAATGGGTGCTAAAGGAGAGTTTACAGCCCTTTGGTTCGGACTGTTTTTGGTCCGCGAGCCATATTTTATTCCTCGTTTGCTCGCCGGTTACCCGGTGGACACTTTCCGCCACCGGAGTAAATGCTCATTTCAAATTAGACTTTTGCATCCCTCGGCAACACTTCAGCACTTTTCTGCTCTTGTCATCCTGCATATATCTCTTCGAATATTTCATATAGTTCAGCCTGGGTCTTATTCGCATCGCTTCCGTTTCAATTTTCTCCTATAATCCATCAAAAAGTGCCCTTGCCCCGCAATCGAAGAATGTCATATGTGTTATATTTTTTTGTAGATTCGAATTTTCTCGCTGCATTTCTCAGTTGGGCAATTAAATATACAAGATTATCAACGTTTCTTGTATTATAGCCAATAAACGAGCCACTTCTATTAGAGAAACTTTTTTTCGTGCCCTGTCTGTCCGTCGGTCGCGCGTCAAGTTTTCGTGGAAACAAATCTGCAATGTTCAAACTTAGTGCAAAGGCCAGAAAAGATTGCCTGTCAAAAGTTTAGCTCATCGAAAGTTGATACTGAAGGAATCTTTGAATTTTTTTTTGCCAAAGGTAATTGAGTAGGGTATCGAATGAAAGGTCTTCTAGAATCTAAGAAAGTGTTGAATAATTGTTTTCCCTCTCACGATTGGTCAACTTTGAGCCTGAATCTGGAGAAAATTATGGAGGTGCATGAGTACAAGTGCAACAAATCCCTCAGAAATCAAAATTAACTCAACCTTGATATTAATAGTATATGTCAAATTTCCTTTTTCCGCCACGAAATCGTAACGGTACCCTTAAACACCTTAAAATTTCATGATTATATAGAATGCCATAAGATCCCTGCGCCCTAAAAATTTGATTGAATTCGAATCAATTACGTGGAATTACGATAACAATTTGCTTAAAAGTGACTTTGCTCTTTGATTCGTAAGAAAGGTTGGTTACACTGAGTAGAAAACCTTGATTGGACAATTTCGATGTAGCATAATAGATTTATGTCCGCATTTAGTGCTTATATTAATGGCAAAATTATTATTTTCTCCATGGTGATTCTTTAAGAAGGCATTCGTGCTCTACAATGGCTAAAATAGTATCATGATCAAATTTAACAACCAGCTTGAATACAATATTTCTAATAAATTACGTTCCTTTTCAGACTAAAAGGACGCCTTCTAAACGTGTATCAAGAGCACAACGTGAAAGTGAAGAATTACTAAAAAATATTGGAGGCACATTAGATGTGGAAGGTGGGCGAAAAACCCGATCGAGCACACGTGGATCTGCTCCTGCCACACCAGCCACTCCACCGCCTGCAAAGAAAGCACGAGCGAATGCAGGCACTCCAAGACGCGGGCGTCCCAAGAAAGGTGCTGCGAGTGAAACGGTAATACAAGCACCAGCATCATTTTTTACAAATTTAAAAATTTCCTATCGCTATTTTTAGGATGAACCAACAACTCCAACTAAGAAATCAGAATCAGAAGATGCAGAAGAACAAAAAGATCAGGAGAACAGTAATGAGCATGGCGAGACTCCAAACAACAAGGATGATGTTGACAATGCTAAATCCGAGGAAAAATCTGAAACAGCAAATGCCTCTGACGAAAAATCTACAGAGAGCATAGCTGAAGGCGGGAAAGAGGAAGATACAAGTGCAAAGGAGACAGAGGAAAGTTCAGATAATCTCCCTGCTACAGAAAACGAAACTGAAGAAGCTTCAGCCGCTGAGGCTTCCGAACCAGTTGAGGCAATGGAGGTAGACTCGGCACCTGCCCAATCAAGTGGTGAGGCAGAACAGACGATATCAGAGGATCCGGAGACAAATGCAGATGAAAATGATGACGCGCAAGATGAGTCGAATGAAGTTGAAGCTCAGGAATCACATGGAAATTCGATTGGTGAAACCGATTCCGTGCCAGTTGAAGTGTCACTACCACCGATCGAACCTGATGGTGGCGAAATTGATGACAGTAAAACAGAAAATGACTTCTGCAGTAAGTAATAATATTAAAATTCTCTATCGTGTTTTCGTTTTCCTTACTCCAGCCATGTTTGTTCATATATATCTTTCCTTGCAGGCGATCCAAAAATATCAACAAATCCAACAGACGTAGTTGCGGCGCAACCGTGTAATTAAATTTACAAAAAACTATATAAATATATTTTTTAAATTTTTAACAAAAACAAAAATGAAAAGTGAAAAAACATCTACAAAGTTTTATATTTTTAATTTTTGATAGTTTTAAAGAAACTAAGATCTACAACAAAATACAAAATCCACAAAACACAAAATGCACCGAATGTGAAAATACCTTGAGAAGAAATAGTTTTTTTAATTAATATTTTACTTTTTGGTGTTTCGTTTTTTTTTTCAATAGCAGAACAGAAGTAACAAGTAATTAAAGAGAATACAAATTAAATATATATTATTAGAATATATATGACGTAAAGAGAATGCGCGAGAGCGGAACGTAGAGAGTAACGAAGTTTTGTTAGGTTGTAAAATATAAAGCAGTGGAATGTATAATTAATTTCTAAGCGACAAAATGAAACAAGAGGTTCAGTGGTAGATTGAGTAAACGGGCGTCTATAGAGATTCCAGAGAATGATAAGATGTTATAACAACAAGACGATACAAACGACAATTCGAATTAGAGATAAAAACTGTTCAAATTGTAAAAAATGCAACTAATAATAAACTGAGAAAAACGTTAAACTTATTTTTGAAAATCTTGTATTCATTTGCTTTGGTTTTATGTTTATTTTCAAATTTGGTTAGAGATTTAGACGGATTGAGTTACTTATAGTCCTGATAAGGAGGGTAGGCGGGAAGACTCATTTATGCTTAACGCTATTACATTTTGGTTTTTCGAAAATCTGCAAGCAACGTTGAATTTTCTAAAATTTTATTTTCTAACAGCTGGAAAATGAGAAGCTGCCTTTCCCATTATACTTGTAGATTATATTCTTTTTTTTTCAATTATTTGATCAATTGTATTTTGATATGTTGTATTTTTTTTATTTCGTATTTTTCATGAATTTTATTAGCAGAGAAGGAAAATACGTGTAGTCGGCTCGGTGGCTATGACAGAAGCGACATTTTATTTAAAAAAGTTTATGAAGTGCACAAAAGGTAAATAACAGTGTGATAATAGACATTCAAATTATAACAGGCTCTAACACGCCTCCTTAGGGCGATGGTTCTTGTTGCACTCTCATTGCTTCTATGAATTGTGCTAGTTTGGCCTAGTCCAGGGATTTTGTGAGAACATCTGCAACTTGCTCAGTGGTGCTTATTTAATCGACTTTTATTTGATTTTGATTGAGTACATCCTGTATGAAGTGATGACGTATGTCAATATGTTTGGTTCTGGGATAGAACCCTGCATTTGAGGCGATCGCAATGTTGTTTTGGTTGTCACACGGGATTTGAAGTGGCCACTTTTTTTGACCAAGTTTGACAAATCCGTCCCACCACAGTGCCTCTTTAAAGTAGCTGAGAGCGCCATGTTTTCAGCTTAACACGACGAAGGCGCCACTGTATGTTGTCTTTTGGAACTCCAAGATATCGCTCCTCCTGGAGCAATGAAGACGAATTCAATGGTTGACCTACGATCAGCACTGTTAGCTGCCCAATCAAGCTGCCTCTTGGTACGGAACATTCTTCGTGAATTCAATATCTTTTATTTGAGATGCACCATCTTTAGTTGATATAATTCATTGGTGTCATCATGGGTTTGGCCTTTTCCATCCCACAAACTTCTATAGAACTTTCTGAATATATTGTTCTTGATCATTTGCAATTTAACAATCAGATATTGTTATACGCATTCCAAAGATTTGTTTCCCTTTTCCAAGCTCTTTCATTTTGAATTGTTGATGGAGTTGCGCTTTAATATGTTCAAGCCAGTCGGTTTTATTTGAGAAGAGCAAAAAATCAACGTAAACCGCTATGATACGTATGTTTTCGTTTTTTGCTTTGACATAAATGTACGAATCATGCTGCGATCTTTCTAATCCAAATGACTTTAGTGTTTTGTCCAGCTCTTGATTCCAGACTCTACTGGACTGCTTTAGTCCATATAAGGCCTTTTTTAAACAACATACCATCAATGGGTTTACTCGACTCTGGTAGTATGCAGGCTGTTCTATATCAATTTCTTTCGAAAGGTTTCCTTGAAGGAAAGTGGAAATTGCATCCATCTGTTCCACCTTGAGGTTTAATTGAACTGCAATTGCGAAAAGATATCACAGAGAACTGTGTAGGACAACAGATGACTATGTGTCCTCATAGTCCACCCCATTTCGCTGCGAATATCCTTTTATGACCAACCTGGCCTTGCAGCGATCAATTTGTCCGGTGAGATTATGTTTTGTACGGAAGACCCATTTAGATTTTATCACCTTTTGATTGTTTGGTAAGGCTTGAAGTGTCCATGTATCATTTGCGAGAAGTGACTACAACTCTTCATCCATAGCCAGCTTCCATTGGTTCGCATCAGGTCTGGATAATGCTTCTTTTGGGGTCGCCGAGTCATCTTGGAAGTAATTCTGGTACGATGCAGGTGCTGGGAAACCTTGAAACAGTTCCATTTCATCTTCAGGAAAGGAAAAAGGAGAAGAGTCATCTTTTTCTAGTAAAAAATAAGTATACTTGCCAGGAGTTTTGCGCTCCCTCTCGCTGTGCCTCAATACCTGCTGTTGCAGTGGGTTAGAGTTGGATTGCTGAAGGAGCGCCGAAAAATCTGAATCAATTGATGCGACTGCATCTTGAAAACTGTCTTCGTGTATTGCATATTCTCGTTCGTTACTAACATAGAGGTATACACTGGAGACGGCGAGCTTTCATTTCCCATATAAAATATTGAAGTCTCTTAAAAAATGCTCAATACGAACAAACATTTCATGTCCGTATACTCCAATTTTCGAAAGCTTTTGGACTTTCACTAATGAGCTTACGTATGATTGTCCAAACTCTATCATTGTTCGAAATTAATTTCGAAATAGCTAAAAAAGTTCATTATTTTTAGTTTTCTCTTTAATGATCATACAGCATTTACAATTGTAAACAATGCCTCCAAATATTGTTCAACAAACTTCTTTCCTTTCCATAAAATATACTAACAAACTAGGAAGTGTGCCACATTCAAATCGTTTTCGATCGAAATCAACAATTGTGACACCCCTGATTTCGGAAATGATGTTTCAGCTGATAGAAAACCGGAAGTTGACAATTCCTGCGAAAATTCCATCAAATATCGTAATTTTTTAAAAATTTTCAATGAAAACGCTTGTTTCGGTCGGATTGTATAAGTGATTTCGAAAATAAAGTGTTCAATGTGTAAACATGAGCAAAAATGTGAACGCGTCATCGAGTATTTTTCATTATTTAGGTAAGTAAAGTGCAGTCAAGGAAACAATTATGTGTCCGGGTATAATTTACGTGATGTTTTCTGTGTCCGTCCAGGTTTTCGGTGCAATTCGTGAATTAAAACATAATTTCGAATGTTGTGTGAATCGTGCCTGCTAGAAACGGTATATGGGAGACACGAGTTTAAAGATTTTCTCGGTTGAAACAGATTTGACGCCGGTCATAGAATTCCGATAACATGCAACTGAAACTCGCTTGCATTTTAAGAATTTACGCGCTTTTTTTTCTGATTTTTATTCCTACGGATTTAAATGGGCTTAAGTTATCCTTAAAGCTTCATGTTGAAGTAATTAATTGTGTTTTTAAGTCAAAGTTCGTAATTATCAAAGAGCAAATTGCATGTGAAATAGATGTTGCGCGCAAATGTTGAAGTTTTGTTGGCTCCGTCCATAATGGTGTTAAGGTTAAATTGTTGAAAATTATTCGTTTTGTTATTGCGAAGATGCTTGTAAAAGTTTCATGTATCGGAGTAAACATTTTAATTGAAAAACTTTGAAGGTTTTCTAAAATACGTGATCTCGTACCAGTGCAGTGCACCTACAATATGGGAGCTGTTTTATGAATTTCGAAAACTGGTCGGTTGAATTTAAAAATGTTTTTCTAGGTTTCTGGAGTTGTGGTGATGGGACTGAAATCGTTGTTGAAAATAGAACCAATTAATGCCGAAATGCATGCATGGTGGTTTAATTTGAAAATATTTGTTTCTTTACCGGAAAACGAAGAAAACCGACTTCAAAGTGCCCTACAAAGGATGAAATAAGTTTTATGAAGGTGATATTAAAGCACCATGCAATATAGCACCGCTTTTAAAAAATTTATTTCATCTTTCTTACTTTGGAGTCGGTTTTTTTTGGCGAATTTCTCAAGAGATATTTACCTATTGCGTATATATATATATATATATATATATATATATATATATATATATATATATATATATATATATATATATATATATGATTTATATATGATATAACGAAAATCGTGACTATGCTAGAGGTCACAATTTCGCTCCAATTTTCACAAAATTTTTAGGAAAGGCGTATTGCATGAATATCCCAGTTAAGTTGTTTAACCAGCCAAATCGATCGAGGGAAAACAAAATGGCGGCCATTTTAGACAAACATTCGTGATTTCATTTCTGACCAAACCGTGGCTCCTATTTGGATGAAATTTGGTACAGAGGTTTATTGAGGTATGCGATGAATTTCACAATAAAAAATCCAAAGTCGAACCGTTTGAAACAAAATGGTGGCCGCTCAGACGTCGAAAAGCGTGTAAGCATTGGATGTTGTAGTTGTGACCAAACTTTTCAACCGATGTTAATGAAATTCGGTTCTTTGGTAATTACTGTAAATGCCTAAAGAATCATGTTAAAGAACTAGAGATCATGTCTCCAAAAACAAAATGGCGGCTAGTTGAAGCTAGAAATTTCAAAGGCTTCTGAAAGACCCAATTTCGATTCGATGTGAATGAAATTTATTTCCAAGATAGAAAACAATTAGATCTAAACATTTTGCTATTTTGGTGCACAGACATGCTCAAGTTTCAAAATGGCGGCGATTCAAATATGCGATTTTTTCAGATTTTTGTGGCCCTCTAGTGGCCGAATTTTCCAATGGATTTGAATAAAACTTGAGATTATGGATAATTGTACAAAGTCCTTGTACTAAACAAAAAATTATCAAAATCGGATGAAAAATAAAGAAGTCGAAAATATAAAACCTTATATTTTTCGCTGCCATTTTCATTAAAAATTTAATACTTTTGCCCTGTCTAGAGGAAACTGATTTGACTGAGATTGGACAAATTGACTGATGAGACTCTAAGATTGAAATATTTTTAAAAATCCAAAATCAAATGCATGCATTCAAAATGGCGGCCCACAAAGGTCAGAAGGTAAGCGCGATTCGCTATTTTAGTAGCAACTGATGTAATGAATGTTTATCATGGAAACATTTTTAACGGCGTAACTTGCAAGTATTTATACAACAGACCACTTTAGGGGATTGTAAAATATTTTTACAATCTCCTATTAAAATCGCGATCTGTCTTTTCGTCCACCTGTCCATCCGTCCGTGCGTCACAGCAAGTTTTCTCGCAAACCACATACTTGAATGATGAAATTTTCTACGTAGGTCAAAAGTGGTACCCTCTCAAGCGTTTGCAAGAAAATTCCACCAGAATAATAATATCAGCACAAATGATCATTTTTTGGCTTTCTTTTTGTATTAAACAATTAATTTTCAACCGCTGCATTCTCGTAAAGTTTATCGTCAAGAGTATGATACAACTTATCATATGATGAACGAAATTTCGACCCCAATTTCGAAATTAGCTTCGAGCCTATGCGAGTTATCACAATAGCAAAGGCAAAAGCTCGTGGCTTCATGAATTTGATCTTTCGCCGTCTCCTGTATATACCTCTATGGTTACTAATAACGACATCTTTGACCAGATCGCTTCACTTTGGTTGCTGAACTCGGGTGGTTGCATTTCTTCTTCGTAGATGAGTTCAACTTTGTTGCTTGTTGTTGACTTCTTAAATGTTTCGGATACAGAAACAAGAGTTTTCATTACAAATGTATACATCTCGACTTTTAAAAATACAATTTTTAACTCGGTTGTATCCGACCATGATACATTCGTTGGATTTTGGATCCCTTTTCTTCGGTTGGCTTTCGGGATGTGTGCCATGGCCGTTGTTCCAAACACTCCGATTTGTTCAAGGTCAGGTGCTTTTCATCTCCACAGTTGAACTGGTGTTGTGCCGGCTCCTTTCGATGGCGAACGGTTTAGAAGATATATGTTACAGAGTATGCAACTGCTTCTTCCCAAAGTGTTGTAGACAGTTTCAAGTCGGCAAGCATTCATCGCCGTTTCCACGATTGAGCAATTGCTGCGTTCGGCCAAGTCGTTCTGCTCTAGAGTGTGCACATTGGTGGTTTGCTGATGGATCCCATTTTTCCGAAGTGTAGCTTCAAATTTGCCGTTTATAAACTCCTTACTGTTATCAGGACGTAGAGTTTTGAGCTTGTGACCGCTTTACTTTTCGGCGAACGTCATGAAGTCTTCAAAACATGATATTACTTCCCAATCCAGTTTTGTTTTTAGGAAGTATACAAAAATTTCCCTCTATTTGTCATCAACAAATGTTATAAAATAACGGCTTCCACCAAGCGAACTGTGTTCTAGGGGTCCACATATGTCAGTATGCAATAATTCAAGTAGCTCGTTAGTTTTGCTGCCGCACTAACTGAATGGCAACCTTTGTTGTTTACCAATGGCGCACACCTTGCAGTCTTTTTTTTTTTTTTAAATTACCTCCTTCCCTTCCACTCTCTCCATCACACTTTCTTCATCGCACAACGCTCGTGCGATCTGCACTTCACATTTCGTCGTTTCTACAGGTGTGCCACCCAGACAATGTGTAAAACATCGGTATAAGGGGGCATACAAAAAATCAATGTTGTTGGTGAAATATATTCCAGTTGCCAGTCCACTGCATAGTTTGACTAAACTTTTATTGTTCCGGTCGCCCATTCGACGATGCCACAGGTCTAGTGCATTTTGAACTACACGCAAACATTCTTTGACGATTTCGTGTCCAATTTAAACAAGTCATTAACGTTTGTGCTTCTTGCAATTACTTGTTTCTTTTTAGGTCTTTTTACAAAGACCTACTTGTTTCGCGACCTGTCTGTCCGTCCGTCCGTCCGTCCGTCTGTCCGTGCGTCGCAGCTGATTTCCTCAGAAACTATAGAAGTTAGAATGCTCAAAGTTTGTGAAAAGGTCAGAAGTGATGGTCTCTCAAAAGTTAAGGCCTTGACAAAAATTTAAAAAATGTTTAAGGGGGGTCCCCCCTTATAACGAATTGGCCCTTAAAAAGTTTTTTTAATCAAAGGTAGTCAAGTGGGGTGCCAAATGAAAGGTCTTGATTAGAACTTTTAGAGTCTGAAATAAAAAAATCATTTGATGAATTACGGGGTCCACGGGAAGGCAAAATGTACCCAAAATTTGTGTCCCCCCCCCTCGCGATTGGACACCTTTCAACCGAAAAATCTGAAAATTATCACGAATGTGGACCTTTATGAGTACAAGGGCAACAAATACCTTAGAAATCGAAATTCACTCAACTTTGTTAATAATAGTATGATTTGTAGATTTTACATTTTTGCCCATAAAATCAAAACGGTACCTTCTTCTTATATAGATTGACATAAGATATATATGTTCACAAAATTTAATTGAGATCGAATCATAATCAAGTGAGTTATAGCCATTTCAATTATATGGAATTACAACAACGAAAACACGTGTTTATGGTTCATATAGGGTTTTCCAATGAGAGGTGTTATTTTGATATTAAAAGAAAAATGCCATTTTTTAAAATAAATGATCGGATGTTTAGTTCATTATAAAGAAGAAGATATGCCGTTAAAAGCAATTACTAACATTCGGCAAATAACCACTACGACACGCTTACAGGACCATATCCTCTTCATGAAATTTTCCATAACCAAATCGCAAAGTGACTGCCCTATGTCCTCGATAGCCTCACGAATTTCATCTTTGAGATCTTGAATTGACGCTGGGCTATTGGCATAGGTCTTCTCTATCACGTGGCTCGAAAGGAAGAAGTCGCAAGGTGTTAAATCAGAAGATCTATTCAAAATAACACCTCTTACTGGAAAACCCTATATATTTTTAAAATTTACTGAGGTACTTTTATTTTCTTTCAATTTTCATGAAAATTTAAGGAATAGTGTTTAACTTGAACATGTTCAATCGGCCGAGCATTCAGAAAAATCATTTAAGCTAAATTAAAATGGCGGCTGCACTGTGCTTATGAAAGAAACTGTGCATCTTTTGTATAAATTTGAACGATTTCATATCTAAGTATTGGATGAATAATTCAAGTTTTCGATTCACGCCATTAGAAAACTTGCTTCTAACCCTAGGATGTTTACAAAGACTTTCTGGTAGGAGCACTCTCCTGCTTATTTTAGTTTATAACTGACACATTTCGGTGTGACCTTGTTTTACGATTTGACCAATAAATAAAAGATTGATGGATAAATCAGGAATGAAATTCACGTCATTAACTTTAAGTGCAGACTTATTGCACGCTGGTCTTATTGTTGCCGTTCCACGCCCTTTTACCTGCATCTTGCTTTTGTTTCTAGCAATCACTGTGCCAACACCTTCAGATAAACAATCCAGCATGTTTTCGTTAAAACTCATGTGCGATGTGGCCCCTGAGTCAAAGTACCATGCGTCTTTGTTTCCCGGATTATCTATTGTAGACAGCACAACTGAGCGCATCAACATTTTTGGTTTTATTTGTGTTGCTGTAACTTCTTGAGTGGCAGTTTTTCACAATATGGCCAAAATTAATACATATTATGCTTATTGTGATTTTTTGAATGACGTTTGGCGTGTGTCTGTGTGGAAAGCTGAACTTTCAATGCCGGGAAGTACGTCTTGCAATAACTTTGTTTTTATGACATCACCATTTATTCTTGTGCCTGAATTCTCCAAAGCCACTATCATCGGGCGGTAATCATCTGGAAGTCTAGCAAGCAGAAAGGAGCCAACCCATTTCTCGTTTATAGGAAATCCAATTCTGTTTAGAGATTGATTTCCTTTATATATGTGTCCATGGAACTGCGAGTGACGTAATGAGCTTACACAAAAGTGCTACTCGACGTGTAAACCTACTATCTTCGTACGCATTTGCTAGCTGGTACCACATTTCCTTGGTTGATTTTGCACTTTGTATATAGACATAGCACGTAGGATCAATCATTAAAGTCAACTTACTTTTTGCACGTCGGTCCTTCTCAGGATCGACAGCGGTTTGTGAATTTCTTTCTTCATCGAGTTCATAATCAATTGTCGATGCCCGAAGATTATCCAAATCTAAGACCGATTGCGCAGCAATTTTCCATGTCGGGTAGTTTTCCCCACCGAGCAGTCTATCAATTGAAATGCTGCTAGCACTGTTTTCGGACAAACATTATTTAACTTTTATGAAAATTCAACAAAAAAGCGAAATGTTTTTAGTACTTCTATTTTTTCGTGAAGAAAATACGTGTGGTCGGCTTGGTGACTATGACAAAAGCGACATTTTATTTAAAATAGTTTATGAAGTACATAAAAGATAAATAACAGTGTGACAATGAACATTCGGATTATAGGGTGACTAACCAATTTCATTCGGATTTATTGTTCTAAAAAATTTGATTAACTTGAACGTACTTATTCAATTTAGAAATCAAATCAATGTATGAGGTGAATGCTACAAGTTATGAAAATTAATCAGTTTCCCATCATTAGTCATCATTAGTTAATGTGCTCAAAGCAAGGAAACATAGTCTCATTAGCACATTGAATTAGGTCTATTCGGAGGTTGCAAGCAAAGTTTGTTTCGAAAAAGTTAGTCGGTATATTACAGAAAACGTGAACAAAATAAATACGGAGTGCGAAAATTGCAAATATTTAGGTAAAGAGCTCTAAGAAGGACAAATTTGTAGCGCACCTCTGTAGAAATGAACAGTTGAAAGTTTTATTCGTTTTTGTGAAAAATTTTAAATTTTTATTTGTGTTGATCTATCCCTGACCAAATTTAACATATTTAACGAGTTCTTTGGAAATGTGGCTTTATATCGTTGTCAATCAAGACAAAGCATCCTATTTTAATTTGTGATTCGGGAAAAAGCCGTGGCTTTCTTTAGGTGATTAGTAATGTAATGTTGATCGGAAAAGCTCAACTTAAACAATTTTTTTTGTTGGTGGTTGGGAGATGAACGTTATTTTGGAACAGAGTGGGGGGCTCCCAGACGCGCAAAACGTCTGGACAACCCGCTGAACACCTCCCCTGTCAACCTGAGAACCTAGCCTGGAACCGTTTGACACATTACTTCGGGCTAAGCCTTGTTTGCTTCACGTAGTTCCTCTTCCCTTCGTGCTGTTCACCCAGGGTTGCTGCTCATCATTGAGTGAGCGTTGTCTCCTCGCGGGCAATTGTCTCGCTCGTGTCTTCGCTTCGACTCGGGTAAATAGTACGGCGCTCTCTAGCAAGGAGGGTGATAGGTTTCACGTCTGCGATGGCTAGAACCGCCGAATCAGACTGTCGGATATAATAAGATAATATCCTCAGTGTTCCTTTTCTCTGTAACTGTGCGAAGCATTTCCGGTACATTTCCTTGCTGAGAGCGTCGCCCCATATTTCTGCACAGACTCCGGCAGTCATCAAAAGTCGCCTTTTTGATGAGTTGGGTGCCCCTGTTGGCCATAAGTCGATTCCGAGCCCATACGGTTGGAGCAGCTTTATAATTCGTTATCCTGATTCGTTCAGAGAAACTAATCTCCGAGTCACCCAGTAACCCCAGGTATTTTAGTGATAGTTTCGATTCCGTAACACTGATCGTCCTTACTGTGGGGATTCTATTCATTGTCAGGATGACCAATTCGATTTTCTCCAGTGCTAGACTGAGCCCACGAGCAATCATCCAGTCTCTAACCTGGCACTTTAGCCTATCTAGGCTAAGTTGTGTCTGTTCGACGGTGCGTCTCCAGCAACTAGCGCCGCAAAATCATCCGTATAGTCGATCTGGCGCGACTCATCTGGCAGCTCTGGTTTCGGTAGCTCATCATACGATACGTTCGACAGGTCTGAACTAAGCATAGATCCTTGAGCAACACCCGATGTAACTTCTATCCTGTCGGCCCCGTATCGTATCATAAAGTAGTCCCCCAAAAGAGGTAGTCCCCCAAAAGAGATCTTCTGAAACTTTAACAGGGGGTTTTCAACGTATGCAGAATATCCACCCATCAAACAGAGTTGAAGGCGTTCGGAAAATCAAGTGTCATCAACAGAACCACCAGTCACTTAGTATGGCTATGTGCCCCTGCCTTTCAAACAACGTTTACCATATCTGCAATTGCATCAATGGTAGAGCGTCCTGCTCTAAAACCCCACTGCCGAGGATATAGGTCCCCAGCAGCACGAATCGCGTCAGTGAGTCCTCCATTGATGTTTCTCTAGCACGCATTACGAGCGATATGCAGACGGTGACTGGGGATTACCCTTTCCCCTTCCAACGTTTCGGGAAAACTCCTTCCCGCAGGCAAGCGTTGAATGGTGAAAGACGAGTTACAATCAAAGCTCACGTAAGATAGGAAGCCATATGGTAGCAATTTGCTTATGTACTAGTCGGCGTACTATTGGACAAGCTTCCGTGAGCTGTCAGCCAACTGCGGCGTGAGCAAATGCTTATATCGCATAATATATACTATTTTCTGAATGAAAACGTACGAATAGCATTCCGTGCATGCTTAAAATTGACCTTGCACTGTCCACTGTACTCCTGAAATTTTCAAGACGAGCAGATGAAGAACATGTTTTGCACCTTCCACTGATAGCTAAGCTTTGAGAAGAAAACAAACTCCTATTCATTCACTTTGGAAGGCGATAAAAATTAAACGAGTATATGAAATGAAGTAATTTTCACTTCACTAGGTGAGCTATTGTGTTCTCCGTGGGCCATCTGGATTTCACTCTAGAAACCGTACAAAACCTCGAATTTTCGTTGGCACCTCCACAATTCTTTATATACCGCCATGTAAGCTAGCGAGCAAAGTCGGCCTATTAGCGGTCATGTGTGTGGTAGTAAGTGCAGCTGTTATATGGCTCTCTATCATACGCAAGTTTTGGTTACAACATATCACATCGACAACTGAGTGTATTTTTCCCTACTCAAGGAGACTTAAAACCCTGTATCTTCGTCAGTTTTGTTACAATCGGCCTCAATTTCTGACTGGAGTCTCTAGACGAGTTTTACTATCGAAAATAATATTAACCCTCTATCGCATGCGAAGCCATACATGGCTTTACAATTTCTTGATCCTGTTTTTATCTAAAATACTGCAAATGACACAAGCCGCACTCACAAAGTAACATTTTTTTTTTATTTTTTACTCCAATCATTACTTCAATACATACATATACCTTTATCTCTAAAAATGTGTCCTTCACGTCATTGCATGACGTATTTTTTCCGAATGAGTGTTAATTTCTTGAATTTATTACTTTGATTAAAGAAGTAGTACCAAAGAAACAAAATTATTTTATTAGTGCTACACTTCAAGTTTATCTTCTGGAGCAAAGGCTTTTATAAGATTTTTAATTATTATAGTGATTTTTATTTGGTTGTTATAGCGTTTTTTTTGTTTTTAAAATTTATTTGGCTTATTTTTTATAAAAATGTGTTACTTGTAATAAAAAACGTATAAACAATTTTCAATTTTTTTTCGTTGTACATAAATCACATATCATGCAGTAGAGGGGTAAAACAATATACACAAAAAGACCGAAAATACCCTTAAAGTTCGGCATCATGGCTGAATGCCAACAAGAATCTAAAAGTTGCATTCCTCAAATCATGGATAACAGAGAATCAAGTATATGAGTCGGAGTTCCCAACATACCCTAGGAAAAATTCATATTTGGACCTTTGCATTGCTTTGCTGACGCAAGACTTGAAATCAGATTGAATAATCCCCACGGAAATTGCAGATCCAACCTTATGATAGCGACTAGTTTACCATTATAATGGAAGTAAATCATCAAAGGGATTATTTTCTCATTCCAGTTTGAAATGAAATGAAAATTTCGCAGAGGATTAATCGGGAATACCAGAAGCAATATTCTCATTCTGACGGTGGTAATTCTTGCGCAATGGTTTCTGATGACACGAATCTAACTAGCGATTAAATAGACTCTATTTGCCGATGTTAGGGAAGCTGGCATTATCCGGGACTTAATCCGTTCATATTACAGGAGTGAAGTCAGCAACCAATAGACGAAGAAACTGAGGAGTATTAGCCCTCAGTGAAATAGTATATTTTGTTTTTGTCGAATCTTAAAGTCAGCCAATTGCAGCTTCCGCAGTCTAAGAATCGTTGAGACCTCCGGCTCGTCAAAAATTTCATACAGTTAATGGTTGTATCGAATTTGCCACTGATCCCCGTTTAGCTTCGCTCCGATTATTCGCTTCAGGACCCGTCGCTCAAACGCATGCAGTATATTTGCGGATGCTTGAGTTAGGGTTCATGTTTCACACCTATAGCATAACACAGGTCTTATCCCTGATTTGTATACTAGGAGCTTTGTTTTTCTGTGTATGCAGCTGGTCTTCAAGATCGTCAATACTGAATAAAATATTTTATTTGCAAGCTGTATTCTTCGGCGCATTTCGTCTGTTTCATTGCCCGCTTTCGTTATTTTGGCGCCTAAATACACAAATCCGCTAACATTCTCGATACTGTATTTGCCAAGTGTGATATTTTGTGTATTTGAGGTATTTTTGCTCGACTGCGTCATGAGCCTTGTTTTATTTTCATTGATTTGTAGGCCTACTAGTTTTGCTTCGGTGTCGAGTTTCAGGAAAAGTTCTTTGGCAGTTGTTAATGACCGTGACAGAATGTTGATGTCGTCCGCATAGGCTACTCCTTGGCTCGACCTGTATAGTAGTGTACCTCGCGTATCGACAGGTGGCTTCCGTTTGAAATTGAACAGCAATGGGGCCAGCCCATCTCCCTGCTTTAGTCCAATATTTGTGTCAAAGGCATCGGTGAGTTGGTTGTTGATGCGTATTTGGGAGGTCGTCGACGTCATTGTTATTTTGGTAAGACGGACAAATTTGGCTGGAATGCCAAAGCAAAGCATTATTTGGTACAGTACGTTACGATCAATACTGTCGTATGCTTGCTTGAAGTCAACGAAAATTTGGTGTAAGTCTATGTTGAACTCCCAGCATTTTTCAAGGACCGGCTTGACTGTGAACAATTGGTCTGTGGACGATCTACCTGCTCTAAAGCCAACTTGATACTCCCCAATAATACTGTTGGCGTATGATCTGATTTTATTTTCTAAGATTTTTGAAAATATTTTGTACGCCGTACAAAGTAGAAATATGCCTCTATAATTTTCGCACTGTAGCTTGTCACCTTTTTTGTGGATAGGGAATATAATTGATTGGCTCCACTCTTTCGGTAAACGTTTTTATTGCCAAATGTACTGGATGACTTTGTGAATAGCTTGATGAACACTACTACCACCATATTTGATGAGCTCCACTGGAATCTCATCGATGCCCGGCGCTTTATCATTCTTTTGGGCTTTGATGATGGAACAAACTTGATCCAGAGTTGTTGAGGTCAAAGGACGCTCTCCGCAGACATCTATAGGCTCCAATGTTCTGGAGCTGTGCGGAGGGTTAAGGAGGCTCTTGAAATATGATGCCCATCTTTAATTAATTTGGTTTCATTAGCGATGATATTGCCGATATCATCACGACAAAGCGTATTTTTGGGCTAATAACCACGTTTCAGGCATTTCACTACCTTGTATGCTTGTCTTGTATTGTCGCTCGCTAAACGTGCGTCTATACCTTTCAATTGGTCATCATAGTATTTTCTTTTCTTAATCCTAATTATCTTATCCGCTACTCTTCTGAGATTTTTATAGTGCTCTCTCTTCGTCCTGGTTTTCCTACCTACATATTCTTTGTACGCCTGATTCTTTTTATCTAACGCATTCTGGCACTCATCATCGAACCAATCATTCCTCTTGCTCCGGGATTGATGTACAATCGTCTGTTCTGCCACGGTCCTGATAGCCGCTTTCACTTCCATCTAGAGCTTGTTGCTAGTCTTTAACTATGCGTCTAATAAGATGGGAGCCAGCTGGTTGTCGATGTCTAATTTTTGCAGCGGGCTGGTCTTTGCTGCAGATGCCTTTGACATACTACATAGATAGGTTAATTTGATCAGGTAATGATCTGAGTTACAATTGGCTTCTAGGTATGTACGGACGTCAAGTATGCTCACGGCCCAACGTTGTTAGATCAGAACATGATCGATCTGGTTTTGTGTGTTGCCATCCGGTGATGCCCACCTCATTTTATGAATGCTTCGATGTGGGAAGCAAGTTGAACGTATGACTAGATTTCTGCTACATGTTTCATCGTGGAGGCTATATCCACTAGTCGTTCCCCGATGAGATAGCTCATCGCCAACCTTAGCGTTTAAATTACCCAGAATTATTTATGTGTCGTTTGTGGGCAATGAGTCGACCACTCTTTCCAGGTGATTGTAGAACGTTTCTTTCGTTTCTTCGTCCTTTTCTTCGGTCGGGGCGTGAACATTAATCAGCTAGATTTTGAAGAATTTCGCTTTTATACGGATCGCACACAACCGTTCGTTGACGTGTGATTTGAACTCCCTATCCACATGAAGGCCACTCCAAATTCTCGTTTTCCAGTAGGGTTCCCACTTTTGAATATTGTGTGCGATCTCATGTCTTGAATGTAATTTTCAGTCCAATTGGTTGGCTGGACTGCCAGTATTTTTAATTAATATTGACTGACCTGTTGTAAAAGGTCCTTAACAGGGCCAGGGTAATTGAATGGTCTGACATTCCAGGATCCAATGCCATAGTCCTTTTTTCGTTCACGAGGTTGTTGCCATGAGTCCAATCCATTCGGAGGCCCATCTGCAGGTTTCGAAACATTTAACGGTTTTCCAAGGACGGGAAGTTAGCCCGTCGCCCAACCTCCATTCCGGCGGCATGGTTATTACGTCAATTCCGTTATCAGGCGCGGAAGCTTCGCCTTCACCCTCTTACGTCCTCACAAAGGAGGTGTAAGTAGGACTTAGTAGCAGAGCTGTAGATGGATTTACAGTTATTAGTATTTCTCGGCATTTAATGTCGCACTATTGGGGAGCCCAATGTGCACCCCGAGAGCATTTACAACTATTTAATTGGGGGTGTGGGATGAGGAATCATGGAAGCTATGGGTTGGAGAAACAAGGGGCTCCCTCCTCCTTTCTCAAACGGGCTTGGGACCGTCTACGGCGGAGTTGATATATTTTATATACATGTATATATATATATATATATATATATATATATATATATATATATATAGATATATATATATATATATATATATATATATATATATATATATATATATATATATATATATATATATATATATATATATATATATATATATATATGCATATACTTTATGTGTTTCTAGATTTAAACATAAGTTTACTTCAAAAGATCCTTTTAACCGTGTCACTTGCTTGCGTTTATTCGCAACCCATCGCATTCGTTTTCAGGAAACTATGGCACACAATTTTCATGAAAATGATGTCCTACTCGTATAATTAATAGGGGTACCGGTAAATTCGAAAATTGAAGTTTTATTGTGAAAAATTGCTTTTAGACGATCGGAAATGGTTTGTTGAGCGACGCCAAGTGATTTTGCAAGTTTGGGATGGATCTTGGTCAAGCAATGTCTCCAATTCGTGATCTTCAAACTGTCCGGCCCGTTCATCGTCGTCTAAATCAAAATTACTACTTTTAAACCGTACAAACCACTTCTGGCACGTACGCTCAGCTAGAGCATGCACACCATACACTTCCACCAAAATACGATGACTTTCGGCAGCCTTTTTCTTCAATGAAGAAGTACTCCCCGCGAAAACACTTTATTCGGCACAAAATTCAACATTTTCAGAGTAAAAAAAAAAGTATTGTTGTTTACGCTTCAGCTAAATGACACATACTGATTCTGAAACTATATGAAAGTAGCTTTTCAACACATATTTGCAAAGGTGAATCACTGGAATAAAAATCAAGTTACGCCATCTGCTAGAAAACCGCCCGAATTAACCGGTACCCCTATTAAATGAAAACTCGACTATGCATTTTCATGTTCATCTTTAAAATTATGATCAGTTATTGAAGGAAAAGTATCGTCCTTTTAGGTCGCAATTCTTGTCGGTTTTTCGTATGGAAATAACTAACTTTAGAATTCTGTGTATATAATGTATATTATCTAGAAAGGAACGAATCAATTTTCAAATGGTGACTAACTCTGTAATTTGCACTCAATCATCATTATTTCTTAGGGGAAATTCGCAAATCCTTTGCGTAACGTTTACGTCAATTTTCAAATGGTGATTAACTCTGTAATTTTCACTCAATCATTATTATTTCTTAGGGAAAATTCGCAAATCCTATGTGTAACGTTTACTTCTAAGGATATGAGAAAGATTTTTTAACAAGTTCATCAGTAGGCCAAGAAAGAATGCGGAAGAGAAAAGTATACTGAAATTTTCCCCAATGAAATTGCTCTAAATCATGTTGAGTTGTATTTACGAGTATATTGAATTCAGAATTAATTTATTGGTTATTTCCGGTAGTAATGATTGACGAAAATGTACCGTTTATGCAGGAAATTAAGGACACTGATCATTTTTATCTTCCGTCACCAAACGATCCGGTATCTCTATCAAATTCTTGAAGAGTGCAAAATAATTAGCATTTTTCATACGAAAGATCATTAAAATTCAATATCCAGACATCAATGTATCACATTGAACTGGTGATATCTAGAGAGTCCTTGACGGGATGACAATGATGTACCGGAAAATTTTAGTCCAATATGCTGTCCTTTATTATAAACCACTACAATCAAAATTGTCATTTGCGTCGATAAGTTATGCTGAAAAATCGGGGTGATAGTCGAACATTTTTTAGTTTCAACGGTAAAAGTTCTTTACCGTTAATTGATTTTCTCATCCTCTGTATCCGACCTCACAGCAAGAAAGGCGTATCATTTGCCGTAAACACGACTCTTCTATCTACATCTGTTCAAATGTTATGCGTGAGCATACGAGTACATAAAAAAAAGCAACAAAAAAGTATACGTGATGAATTGATAACCTTCTTTCCTTTGGAAGTCGGTTAATAACCACCGGGGACATATTATGTGGGCCTCTAAAAAATTTTTTTTCTGCAATTGCAGAAGGGAGGAAAAAATGATCTTTTGTGGAGCTTGAAACAATGGATGATAGAGAAATATAGTAAATGACTTGCTGGCTGAAATTCCGTCAGATGCCGAATCCTTGGCAGATGATTATTTATCAGGGCACAAAGATGAACCTGACCATAGATTGGTCAGGTACTTGGAATTCTTGATGAAAATATCATTGTTGAGTGGGACGACCCCGTTGCAGAAATTTTACCTGGAGAAGCTGAGATTGAGAGTGATGAAGACGAACCGCTTGCAAGAGTAGCTGAAAGGTTAGCTGCTACATCTGTACCCTCAGATGAATAAGAACTGGATGGGCTAAGCTCATATAAAATGCATGAGAGAACTTTCGACCGGTTTCTGTTCTCTTCCAAGTGAACTGTCTGTCATTTCCTCCCCGTCTGCCTCTTGCTGGTCACTTTCTTGTTCCAAAAGCTGACTAGATGTGAACAGTCTGTCAAGTTGACTGATGCAAATTGGGCGCCAAATTGGCCAATTTGCAAGTTTCGTCGCGAATTTTGTCCGATATTAAAACTGTGGAAAGTGTTCGCGATCTAAATTCGTTGCAAATGTTTGAAGATTCGATTGTGGTTTATAATTCACGTAACTTTAACGTGTGACACTGTGAAATTAATTTACAATTTCAAAATGAAGTGTGTAGTGCCTTGGTGTAAAAATCATAGCAGAAATACATCTGTGGGTGTTTCATTTCACAAGTGAGTAGTTAATATGTTAATGTTTTGCATGTTTTTCATACAATGCCGAAGGTTTTTCAAAAATAGATAGCAAATTTTTGGTATCGTATGAAATTTTGTTTACATTGAGCAGCAGCCATGTTTGCTTGTGCAATTTGGCTCTCTCTAAGGTTGTAAACAAGAGCGTAACAATAGGAAAAGTGGTCGCAGGGGTTGTTGCAACCATATTGTCACGTGGTTGTCCACTCCAGTATTATTTAATTACTCAATGTCTGTACCCAAATTTGCCGGTGCATCTTGGACTAAACGTAATTTTTATCAAGAACCTTCAACATTATCTCAGAACGTAAATATCGGCGATTCAATCGAGCTTCCTGTAAGTAATCTTTTGTGCTTATTCCCAGGAGATTTGTTGGGGTCAATTCTATACAATACAACCAACTACATCTACAGAAATCAAACTATTTTTGGAAGTGAATCTACTTATGGGTGTAAAAAAGCTTCCTAGCTTGAAGGACTATTGGCTTTCAGAAGAGGAGGTCTGAGATGCCTATATTAGCAAAATTATTTCTCGTAACAGATTTTATTGGTTGCTCAGTAATTTACATTTTGCAGACAATACTCATCAGCCGAAAAAGGGGGAACCAAATTATAATAAACTCTATAAAGTCAAACCGCTTTTGTCTACCCTTTCTCAAACATACAAGGGGTACTATTCTCCGGGAGAATATCAAGTAATTGACGAAAGTATGATCAAATATAAAGGCAGATCATGCATGAAACAGTATATGCCTGCAAAACTTACTAAGTGTGGATTCAAGGTATGGGTTTGTGCAGATTATTCAGGCTACGTTTGTGAATTCCAAATATATACTTGAAAAATAGGAGATTTGGGAGCAAGAGTATTAAGGGACCTAACAGAAGATTTAACACATAAAATCCATAGGGTATTCTTTGATAATTATTTTATTGGTGTTCCTCTCCTGTGGGGTCTGAAACCCAATCAGATATATGGCTGCGGATCTCTAAAGAAGGGAAAGAAATATCTAACAAATGACTTTGCAGATGACAAGAGCCTTGCCAGAGGCCAGTATGATTGGTGAATGACGGAAGACCGGCTGTTGTGCCTAAAATGGAAACATAAAAAACCTGTGTATTTTTTAATCAAATTACTATGATCCTGAAGACGCTATTACGACTAATTGAAGAAACAAAGATGGTACGTTGGAAGCGGTAAATTGCCCAAAAGTAGTTGTCGACTACAATAACTATATGGGTGCTGTTGATAAGGCTAACATGCTCGAAAAATGTACGAAGGAGGCACACTGTATTCTTTGCCAGGATGCTGATCCAAGACCTAATTTTGGACACTTCTTAGGATCAGGAAAATGTCGGGTTTTCCAGGAATCTCTCGCTAAAACAAAATCAGAATTTCGATGAACCGCATCCTGCAACTAAACCTACACCGCAATTCAACCGCCTAAAATTCACTTGAGCCGTTTGCGAGGGACATGAAGGCCGATTTTATGCTGCTGAGTAAGCAACACCACGATAAAAGTTCGGCATCATGGTATCCTGATGAAATTGGTACTGCCGCCATCTGGGTCCGAAATAGTGATTTCCAAGTGGAGATCTGTGGACGGGGGGATAGTTTTGCTCGGGTTCGGTGCTCAGGGATCACCTCCTTTAGTTTGTATCTAACGCCGAACGAATCGATATCATCTTTCCAAGCCAAGCTTTATGCTTTGGAGGGCGCTGCCTCGAACGCAGACGGAAACGTGCTCGGTGGGGGAGACTTCAACGCTAAACAATTGAATGGGGCATGTCTCAAATACCGGAAACACGCCGACTTTCTATTGTATCGGCAGTGAAGGAACTATACTCGACGTGACATTTGCCTCAGAGTCCTTAGTATGGAGGATACGCAATTCGAGAGTATTAGAGGACTACAGTGCATTCTGTTTGAGATAAGCGATGTTGTCTCCCGACGTCCGTGCTCTCGGCTTTCTACAATTGGAAAGAACATCGGAAGGATAGACGTCGCGAGGTTCGTCGAGGTGCTTACAGCAGGTGCCCCGCTGCAGGGGGATTCGCAGGGGATGGAAGAACTGGCAGCTCAAGAAATGGTAAACTTAACTATGAGCATCATTACGACTGCTTCCAACGCTTCTACGCCCCGTCGAAAACCCTTGCGCGGTAAGCCCCTAGTGTACTGGTGGTTAACTGAAATCGCTGAAAAACGAAAGGAGTATCTCGAACTTCGGCGTGAGGCTCAATAGGCTCGGAACCGTGACGAGGAATGCAACTGGGTGGCACCATATAAGTCGGCCAGGAAATGCTAGACACTGCTGGGAAAGTGCTAGAGAAACTCATCAAAGGAAGACTCACTGACGCGGTTCATGCTGCTGGAGACCTATTCCCTCGGCAATACGGCTTTAGAGGAGGACGCTCCACCATTGATGCGATTGCAGAGGTGTTGAGCGCGGTCCAAAAGGCAGAGGCATAATATATAGTCGCGCCAAGCGACGGATTATCCTATTGGTGACACTCGACGTCAGGAACGCTTTCGACCCCACTAGATGGGTGGACATTCTGTATACGCTGGAAAACCCTTTTCAAGCTTCAGAATATCTAATGTGGCTTTTGAGGGACTACCTAAAAGACCGAAGCCTACTCTACGACACGAAGGCCAACGAAGGGTAGCAGTTACATCGGGTATCGCCCAGGGATCTATCCTTGGTCCGGACCAGTGGTATGTGTCTTGCGACGGGCTTTTGAGCCTGAAGATGCCAGATGAGTCGCGCTTGATCGGCCATGCGGATAATGTTGCCGCTCTAGTCGCTGGTCGCACCGTTGAACAAGCGCAACTTAGGCTAGGTATGCTAATGCGCCAAGTGAGAGACTGGATGACTGCTCGAGGGTTCAGTTTAGCACTCGAGAAAACCGAAGTGGTTATCTTGACAAAAAAGATAATCCCTAGAGTAGGGATGATCCGTATTGGAGACATATTAATTGAATCGAAGCCATCGGTAAAGTACCTGGGGCTACTGATCAGATCGAAGATTTGTTTCTCTGAGCAAATCCACGCTGCTTCGCGAGTATCGGCTCTTAGTCAACTTCTGGCCTACATAAGGGGACTCAGCCCATCAAGAAAACGCCTCTTGATTAGTGCTGTAGGCTTAGTGCTACTGTATGGAGCAGAAATATGGAGCGACGCTCTCAGTAAGGAGGTATACCGAAAGCGCTTGGCACAGGTACAGAGAAGACGAGCATTGAGGATTGCATCTTCGTATCGGACAGTCGGCGGTGAAAGTTATTGTAGGCGTGATACCTGTTGCCCTCCCTGCTAGAGAGCGCCACGCCGAGGGAGATGGTTGTTCGCGAGGAGCAGTCTTGGGTCAATCGCATGAAGGGAAGGTGGACTGCGTGCCTCATCCCAGATGTGAGATCGTGTCTAAATTGAAGGCATGGTGAGACTGGCTTCTATCTGACCCAGCTTTTGACCGGGCATGGGTGTTTTCTGTCTTACCTGCACAAGATTGATAAGTCACGGTCTCCCGATTGTCGGTTTGGCCCAGGAGAGGAAGAAAATGCCTGCCAGATATTTTTTGCGTGGAAAAAATGGGACAGGCAGCGTAGAGACATCTATAGGGAGACGGGAGAGCTCACCCTGGATAATATAGTCGCGGTGATGCTCGAATCGGTTGACAAATGGAACCAGGTGGCACATTATGTTCGGGCAGTCCTTAAAGATAAAAGGGACTCACAGCAGCTGGGGGCGTTGGGGCTGGGGATCGCTTGTCTCGCATTTCCTCATCCCCTCTCCTCTCCTGCTAGAAGAAGGATCCCCCAGCTTGAAAGTGCATCATGGCGTAACAAAACGAGATCTGACCCGAAGTAATGGGTCAAACGGTCCCAGGCTAGCATCTCAGGTTGACAGAGGAGGTGTTTAGTGGGTAGTCCAGTCGTCTTCTTGCGAGCATGGGAGTCCTACACTCTGTGCGTAAATGCGCATTCAACTCTTTGCCTGAAAGATGGAAACGTGACGGAAGTAGTAAACTTTAACCTAGTAAAACAACAAACTAAGCAGTTTAAACGGGGCGACCACCTCTCTTCAAGAGCAGCCACTCCTGATCATCACTAGGCTGCTCGACTGTCACTAACTTGTGTGAACGGGTATGCGAAGGATTTCTAAAAAGGTAGCTGTTGGAAGAACTCAGGGATGGATACCAGTGGGTAAGCTGAGGATGTTCGATAACGTGGTAGATTTACTGATGCAACTAGAGGCGCTATCAGTAGGAAGCTGTAACATATAAATTTCATGTTATTCAGATAGCTTCGACAGAGAATAGTACTTTCAGCATGATTTTTAATGCCTCAAATTTAATTAAATTGATGTATTAGTATTACTTACATTGAAAAGTTCCTTCTTCAAAGACGGAAACAATTCTTCGACAATGTGCAATTACTTATTGTCAAGAAGTTGATCAAATTAGTTTACTTTTAGCAATGCTTAGCGATTCAAAAACTAGCATCCAAGGATAATAATTAAAGAAATCCAATTATCGATATGAGGTGGCTATGAATTTTTTAAGCTACACGAACATTTACAGTCGAATAAATCATTAACTATACCATTGTCCTTCAGTTATATGCAGAAGTTATTAGTAAGACCCATTGATATTACGGTTAAGATTATTATTTTCTTAGAAAACAGCTTTACATTAGCTTTTTATTAAGATTATGTTAGATCCCAAGTCAACATTTATTGCAAATATTTGTGTAAGTTCACGTCGACTGAGTTAAGTGGAAGTGATATTTAATTGCAATATTGCATTTGAAAAGTGCTATCAATACTAGTAGCTGAAAGGCATACATATTCGAGCACTGACCTTGAAGAGAGCCGTTAGAGATGTATGCCATGTCAACATCAACTTTCAATAGACCTCTATATCATCCAAAAAGTGAGAGTACTTTGAGTGGCAGGTTGAAGTCAGTGATCTCAAGAATAAGTTTGTGAAGAGGGCCAGGTTACACTAAAATATTAATGCTCTTGATAGAATCCCTCGCAATAGAACCTTTTCAAATAAAGCTTAATTCATTTAGAACTCCATTAGTTTTGCCATAATTCAAAGTTAAAGTATAAGCTCTGGTTAAAGCGTGAATATGGCAAATGAGCCCATTGAATCTTTCTTGTATTAAAACTGCTAAATTATTTGAAATAAACAGATTACAAACAAATATGTTTGGACGAAAATAAAAACCATTAATTAAAACGGAAACGTTAAATCTAATTAAAGAAACACTATTATAATAAAATAAATATGAAACTAATAAAAAATTTTAAAAGCTTTATATTTAAACTTACTCTAAAGTCTATTTTCAATTCACACTATGCGAAATACTAAGTAGAAAACAAAATAAAAAACCACATAGTGTACGCCTACCTTTGACTTTATTCACATATCTACTTACCACATCGGATCAGTCAATATAAACGATGTCATGTTGCATTCAATTATTTTTAGCGCACTTAAGATGAGCGCAGAGCAAAGTATCTTTGGATTGCATGCGTACGGATTTTGTGGTAGTAGCATTTGGCACGGCCTTGGATGTGTAAAGCAAATACAAGAAAGGCTACAAAAGCATGTAGAACTGCAAATTGAAATGCGAACAATTGGAAGATGTTTCGTTTTCTTCGGTAAATAAAATACTTGTGTGAGTATTTTGCAAACGGAATTTAATATATTGAAAACGAAAGGTGCAATCTATCTCACAATCAATATATTTACTTGAGTTCAATGATTCTCGATAGGTCGATAATGAATGAATCATTTGAAATGAATTTATTGTCACTTTTAGCGGCTTCATTTTTACCAAATGCTTGCCCAAATTATTTGCAAATATATATAAACACAAACGAAATTCTTAAAAAAACATAAGGACATCACAGGACAGCCAGCGGATGGGAAACATCAAAATTTGTGCTTATTGAAAGGATTTATAATAAAACATGTTGGGTAGACAGAGCTATGCTCATGTCAGAAGTGTTTTGTCCTTAATCTTCGACTTGCAGACATATAGAATGATTTGATTCAAGAAAAACTTTAATAACCAGCAGAAAAAAAATATTTTGCTTTAAAAGCAAAACCAGAGTTACTCCATTTTAACCGGCCAACATTGAAATGTCATCTTGTTGCATAAGATATTTGGAGAACATATTTACAATCAAAAGTGTCGTGTCTGGTTTGCTGAAAAGCCCATGTAGTAGGAAAACCGTGTATGATTGATGTAATCGGAGAAAATTCAAACGGGAATAATTTCTGTACATTCTATTAAAACTTACAGAATATAAGAACCTTTTAAAGATCCACTTAAATATCTACTTTCATCCCATTAATGATACTTACTGGCGAAAATATGAAATTTACAAATCCTACCATTTTTAGAAAAGTTCGACGAATTTCAACCTTTAAGTTATTTGTTATTGGATCTACCTCCAAAATCTTTTCATCTATAATTTTTAGCTGCTCATCTTTAGCTACTTATTAACAACTTCATTCAATTGTTAATGTCATGTACCTTAAATGTTGAAGCTCGGGAAAAACATTACAATTTTATGCAATATTCTTATTTAAACCGGCCGCTATTTTGTTTTACGACACAGGATGTCATCCGTTGAACAAATACTCAAAGATACCCATCATGAATATAATTTCTTTTAAAACGTGTCGAGCAACTAACAATGACTCTACTACATATTACGTAACTTCGTTCCGCTGAAAAGGAAGCAAGACAATCGCTGAAAAAATGCGCGGTCCTCAACATAGCCGACGCGGTGCCCGAAATAAGCTACACGAATTCAAAGCCGAAAAAAATCTACTCTAGCAAAAAAACGCAAATTCAAAAAATGGCACAGCGTACCGATCGCAATGCCAAATCGATCATTCGTGGATTACTGGAACTCAAAGACATATAAAGTAATGGACGCGAAATGAGCTTATTTTCATCCATACGTAAGTGAAGTACTTTTACTACATACATGCTTTCCTCTCGCACGCGAATTGAAATCCCCCTACCTTTCACGCCGCTAGAGAACCCACACACTCAAGTGGCTCTCTAGTTGCTCTCATAAAAATCCCACTCCTCTTACACCCTAACTCCCGCATTGTCAACAAAATATCAACCATATGATTTGTGAAAATTCAACATTAACGGGAAACGTCTAATCAAGTTGAATTTGAAATTGTACACAAAACAATTTTTTTAAGATAAACCGTGTTGAATCTAGTGCAAAAGCGTTGCAAATGTGATAATTAATCAAACTGAAAAGTTTGTTTCGGATCGCGAGTGTTTTTGTGTCGAAAAATGAAAAATGTAGTGACGTGTGTGGGATTATAAAAACCCTCTAGGAAGCATGTCAGAGACGTATCCTTCGTAGGGTAAGTCATGTTCAATCTTTTACATCGTTCAAGTTAGAATACCCGCACGGAAAATTGATTTAGTTCAAGATGCGAAAAATAGTGGGAGACGTCACGTCAAATTTATTTGAAATTGGAATCAACAGCAAATCATGCGCCAAATTCACGCTACATGATAAAGTGCTTCAATTCTCTCGATGCATTTCGTATCCGTTCTCTCTGAGATCTATGCTGGAACTCTACCCTCTCAGCGGCATACTCATCTTTCGCCTGATAGACGTGGTTAAGTTAGCAATTCATCTTATTGACTGCAAATAATTACAACTGCCAATTCTAGCTAGATTAGAGTTTGAATGAGAATCGGCACATAAAATAAGTCTTATTCCTTCGTTAAAAACAATTTAATTGTTTGAGGCTGGCAATTCGTGAATTCAAAGTATTTCCATTCCAAATGTCTTGACTTTATAAGTTTCATATTTTTAGAAAACAGGTATCCCTCCTACAGCACAGAAGATACGTTCCTGAAAAGTCTGGTGTTGTGCGAAACCGTGTTATACAAGACCAGAAGCCAGCATAAAATAAGAGTAATATTCTAGTAGGTTATAGATAGATTCCTTTATTTTACTTCAAATTTTATTTTTAAACTCCAAATGAATCACATAACAATGCAAACTAAAACATTTTTTTTTTTGTGGTAGGGAGGTGAAGGCATTTATGCCCGCCGAGTCTGGCAGTGTGGGACTCCCATGGAGGATACCTTTGGACTACCCACTAAACACCTCCCCTGTCAATCTGAGAACCTAGCCTGGAACCGTTTGACACATTACTTCGGGCCAGGTCTCGTTTTGTTACGCCGTGGGGCGCCTTCAAGCTGGGGAGTCGCTTTCCTTGCGGGAGGGGAGAGGGGAAGAGGGATTGCCAGAAGAGCGATCCCCCAGCCCCAGTGCCTCCGGCTGCTGTGAGTCCCTTTTATATTTTAGGACTGCCCGAGCATAATGTGCCACCTGGTTCCATTTGTCACCCGATTCGAGCATCACCGCAACTATATTATCCGGGGTGAGCTCTCCCGTCTCCCTGTAGAGATCCCTTCGCAGCCTGGCCCATTTGGTACACGCAAAAAATGTGTGACAGGCATTGTTCTCCTCTCCTGGGCAAAACCGACAATCGGGAGACCGTGACTTGCCGATCTTGTGCAGGTAAGACTGAAAACACCCGTGCCCGCTCAAAAGCTGGGTCAGATAGAAGTCAGTCTCACCATGCCTTCGATTTAGCCACGGTCTCACATCCGGGATGAGGCGCGCAGTCCACCTTCCCTTCGTGCAATTCCTCCAAGACTGCTGCCAATCGTTGTGCGAGCGTTGTCTCTCCTCGCGGACAACCATCTCCCTCGCATCCTCGTTTCGGCGCAGGTAAATAGCGCGGCGCTCTCTAGCAAGGAGGGCGACAGGTATCATGCCTGCAATCACTCTCACCGCCGAGTCGGAGACTGTTGGATACGAAGATGCAATTCTCAGTGCTCCTCTTCTCTGTACCTGTGCCAATCGTTTTCGGTATACCTCCTTGAACAAAAACATATTAGCAAACAAAACAAAAACATTACTTGATTGACTTTAATCGTAATCGCTGCTCAGCACTATGGATCGAGACCGTTTGTTTTGCGAAGAAATATTTCCTGTTGTTTTAGAGCTTTCTCATTGATGTGGAGTAACTACCGCCTTTTTAAAAAAGTATGTAACTTTGCTTTGTTTACTTGCCCTAACAAGGTCGTTGTAAATTGCGCTATATGGTGATAAGCGATTTTGCAGCTCCTTTCAGAATTGTGAACTTCTTTCTGGAGAAGGATTCAAATTTAAGAAAATAATTCCAGATTTTTTGCTTTACCAAGACCTCCAGTAATTTTTTTTATTGTAAAATTCTTAATTTCACATTCTTCTTCAGAGTCATCGTTTTCAGAATCAATTGGTTTTACTTCGGGTACCATTTGGAATAAATCTGCTTCGGTAATTTCATCTTCGACTAACACTTCTTGCTCATCTTCAACTGCCATATCCACAAATCCTTCTCCTCCGATCGATCTAGCAAGTTGTATTATGCCGCCTATTTCACTTCATGTCGATTCAATTACATTTTCCGCTTCAGCTGCAGCTGGCCACACATTTTTCCAGCACGTGTTTAGTGTTGATGGTTTCAGTTCTTTTAAAAACAGAGAAATCGTTTCTACACAGTTCTTAATCGAAAATTGCTTCCAAGGTTCCTTTACATCAATAGCATCTGAATCGGTTTTCTCTAAAATCCATTGTAATGATCTTCTAATGTAATAAGTTTTAAAGGTGGATCCGGTCTCGCTAACAGGTATGGCCGTTCTCGGAGGTTCTCCTCGACTCCTTCCTGTCAACCGACGATTTTTAAAAGCAATGCCATGTCCTGAGGATCTGAGTTCGCGATGTGATGGCCTAAAATTGCACTTTAGCACCCGCAGAAGTTGTGTTTGGGGTATCAGCTCGATCAGCTGGTCATTTAGCCGTAAGATGTCGGCTCGAAATTCGCGGAAGGGCTCAATTGAACTTTGTCATCTGGCATGGATTTTGTCCAGAATAATCTCGTCCATTTTAACAGTGGGATACTCCATACGCAGTACCTCCTTCAGCCGTGATAAGTGGTGGGATGGTGGAGTAGTATGTATTCGCCAGTACGATTCCTGGGCTGCTCCCCTAAGCAACCTTGGCAAGTAGCCGGCCAGCGCCGTGTGGTACCCCGCAAACATCTGGTCTATCAGAAACCGGTATACGAGAGCCATGGGATTCATGGATGAGCTGGGTCGATTTCGCTACGGCTCGCGTCTCGGATCAAACGGAAAATCACAAGGGTTTAGGTCCGGGACCCTCAGTGGAGGCGTTCGGGGATGAGCTGCAGGTGGGTTCTCTTGTTTGCTTTGCAGAGCGGTTATCTAGGTGGTCAAGCACTGCATTAGGACCATCAGATCCTGCAGGACTATCGCCTCCACGGATACGGTTCGGCTCTGCCGTTCAGCAGGTGGCACTACTTTGGCTCCTACCATGGTGTCAAGATCGTCCAGTAGTGGCGAACCTAGGTCCCTGCGATCATTAGTTTTGGGCACAGCTTCTTGCAAGGCTGCTGTCTCGACAAGTCCGTTTGGTGGTATGGCAGAAGTTGCTGGTTGTCTGTAAAGTGGGCATGTCCGGTTGATCAGAAGATGTTGGGCCACATAGGTCTCGTAAAACTGATGGCTGCATGGAAGCGTTCGCAATGGCTTGCCATCATTTTTCACCTGCTGACAAATAACGCACAGCGCCGTCGGTCCCACCTCTGAACGCAAACGACGTTTATCTTATGTGCGTTTTGTAGACATGTCGCTGAAAATTGTGGCTCTAAATTTCAGATAGCTACAGAAAGGCGAAAAAAATATAATTGTATAGAAAAACCGTAGAGCTTTAAATATATATCGAAGAAAAAAGGTACATCTATAAGAATAAAATTATTCGAGTGGTCATCAGTGGTGAACTATTCGAAAAAACTCTATAAAAAAAAAAAATATGTGTATACGGATCATAAAGATTCGGTCTTTCCATTCATCTATTCCCTTTGTATGTAAGGACACCACTGGTGAGCTCTTCCTTCGCGTCACAGGAACTATAAATATCAGAGAAGTGCTCTCTCATTCGCTAGATATAACCAAGTACAATTTGTCAGCCCAGGGTTGATTTTGACCCACAAGCAGCGCCTGTCTTATCATGGATAGTCACGGACTAGCTAAGCGGCCAGTCACATGAAACCAAGATTCATGTACTGGCAGACACTAAGGCACTGCTCAGTTTGGAGTGCAGCTCAGAATCCGCAGCAAAAGGATATTGAGTAACAGCTTCCGAATACACATAAGGACTCTAATATCATTTGGTGGTAAAATACCAATGTATAAATCAAAAGCAGGTCCAAACGATATTGATGTCCAAGGACAACACACGTCCGGAAGTTGTTAAGTGCCTGGGGCACTATTAGGGCAATATCTTTCGATAGTTACCTACCCGCCAAAAATCTGGACACCTTATAGGGTACCCTAGAGACGATGGTCTGTCTCATGCTCACGACTGTTAATACAGCCGGAATTTTCGGGCCCCACGTTGGTCGCCATTTCGTAGTGAATTCGGGTGGATAGATAAGTGTCCGTACAGGACTAGAGTGATTTTCTGCTGCCTCGGTGAAAGAGGATGGCGGGGTCTGCCGAGATTGGCCTTGCCTGAGGACGCGTGAATGCTCTGGCAGGCTAGCATTGCGGTGTTGTGGGGTGGGTTCTTTTTCCCAGCACAAGGACACACTACAAAAAAATTCGCATTCGTGAATTAAGACGTCAAATGCAGATCGACAAGTGTCGAGGCCGAGGTAATCTACTGAGGGTTGAAATTGCTGGCTCAGAGGACAAACCGGGCCTGGAGAAAACAGACGGACTGAAGTGGACTTCGTCTTTACTGGCGATATTCATGGCCCCCGAAACAAGAGTGGGGCATCCACGTAGAAGTGGTGCCCCTCGCACCCTCCCAACCGGATCAAGATCCAAATATAAGCGTGGCCATATTTTCCATTTAAGTGAAAAACTTATATAAATATTATTTGAATGAATTTTTCCTTTAGATGAAAAATATAAATTTATGTCATAGTATTATGTGAGGGAATCGCATAACCCTATGCCATAAATAGGCACGCAAGCGGAGGGCCACCTTACCCTGCAAGAGCACCTGTAACGCTTCCGTCCGATGGCTAGCTCATTATAGTGGAGGGGCCAGCCACCATAAGATAGCCATTTTAAAATTGTCGCCAGACACTCAAAATACTATACTATCAACATCAAGGACAAACAAGTCAACATCTTAATTAACAGTTGAAAACCTTGTTCCTCGTCGTCCGTCACAAACTCTGTTGCTTTGGTACCCATTCACATTCCACCTCTAATCTTAGTCCTACAGTATTACCCCTATATCATTTCAACACACTATTACTTCGCATTCCACTCCGCCGTCAAATTCCCAACGTCGCGAACCATTACAACAAAAGCTGGGCGAATCACCAAAAAACCTATAACATATAAATAAATCGTTCTTTACCCTATCGCGACTTGTGATTGTATCGCAGCTTGCGATTGTATCCCAACTGGCGGTGGAGTTTTGTAGGGGGTTTATCCACACATCTCGTTGCTACCCAATAAATCATAACATATTTTTGACACAAAACTTACACAATAATATGCTGTACAAATTACACTTTAACAATTCATTCACACCGCTATTTTATTTTTATTTTTACAAAAAATGTAACCTGTTAAAGGAAATATAATTGTTTTTTCAATATATCAAATGTATATCAAAAATACTTGAATTATAATTTTCTTATATAAATAATTTTCTTATATCAAATATGAAACAAGTATTTTAAAATAAAATATGTTTTTTATTGTAGAAGAAGAGAAGAAAGAGGGCATCTGAGTATTCCTCAAACTAATTACAATTCTTGTTGTTGATTTTCTGAGAAGAGAAAAAAAAGGATATTTGGATATAGCACTACAGCTCCTCTCGGGCTTTCGTTTCCTGCAAATAGCACCTCAAACTGTCCCGGTCCATTGACCACATCCTCCGATTTTGGAATGCGAGCAGCGAAGACTGTCAGACCAGCATCTCGGTTTTCCAACTGGTGTTCGGCCTTCAGTTCTCCCAACGAATATCTTTTTGGGTATCCGTTGTTCGTTCATACGATTCATGTGTCCAGCCCATTGCAGCTTCTGCAGTCTTACAATCGTTGAGATCTCCGGCTCGTCAAAAATTGATTGAATTGAATTCGCCATTGGTCCCCGTCGGCTGGGATGCCAACTTAACTTTACTTACTATTTATTTTGACTGTTCCTGAAGTTTACACTTAAACAAATTATGTGTCTACTATCTTAAAGGTGGTCTTACTTTGATTATTTTGGATCTAATTGCTAACCCTATTTTTGTGATTTTTTGTAGCTTCTTTTGTTTAGAGAAGTTGAAATGTTAGCTAAAATTCATTGAATGATAGCCTTAGCTGTAATTTAGGATAGGAATGGACTAAAAAGAACAGGTTTCATATGGTGTAGTTCAGCTTTGGCATGTAAATCTGCAAGTTTGCCCATACAATATATTTCAAGTTTGAAGACGGTGAAAACAACAGCTATGTGGATGTAATAAATATTTGGTTTGAATGATGGGCAATGATTACCTTTGGGTATTAATAGTATAAATATTTCATAAAATTAGTATTAAGCTGAATCGGGTTTGGGTAAAGTTAGTCATTCTGATTTCCAGTTAGAAATTAAATTCCTAATTTAGTAATACGTCATAGAGGTCCATTGCAAATTAAACTTATCCACAAAGTAACCAAGACTCGGAACCCACCGTGAAGGCACGTAGACCAATCTGAAAAAAAGATAGAGATTTTAGATCCTAATTGATAATTTGCATCGTTCGAAGAGAGAAAGTTTTCCTGTAAAATCCCCTTTATTTCAACCTGTTGGAAATATTCACGCTTATTTCCGGGCTGCAATACGCACTTTTGTGATTAGAGACACTTACAAATATTGTTGTGATGTCCAAATGAAATTGTATCGGCGTAGCAACCTCTATACTTGTTGACACTTGTCAGTCGAATTAAGAATCTTCTTAGAAGAAGAACCGTCGTGTCGTATATAGACTAATTATATATTGTCGCGTATTCTCAAATCTTTGTAACATTTTCTATACTACTTGAATAAAGTTCATTTTACTAAACAATCAAGATACCTTAATTATTATAACTTCCTCACATTTCCAAGAGGTTATTGGCCCAGTTTACCTATATTAATTTTTGTATCTTGATTAATTTTGCGATTTTTATAAGCGTTTATTGTGTTCGTGCGTTTTTCGATTTTGTAACGGTTGTGATAAGTTTTCGTTAAGATGGCTGAAAGTAATTCAATATCTATTTTGCGCTTGAAATTGCTATCCAAAGATAATTATGATACTTGGAGCAGATTTGATATTGCCCATTCGTCCTTCAGAATTGAAGAAAATTCGTGGATGCGAAACTTCAAGGGATATTTGGCTCAAGCTGGAGTCAATTTATGCACTTAAAGGGCCCACGCGAAAGGCAACACGTTTGAAGCAGCTTATGCTTCAGCGCTTAGAAGAAGGTGGTGACGTGAGAGACCATCTTGGAAAATTCTTTGATGTCGTGGATAAATTAGAAAATATGAACGTGCAGATCAACGGTGATTTTTCGGCGATTATGCTGTTGAATAGTCTTCCTTCCTCATATGAGAACTTCAGGTGCGCGATTAAGTCTCGGGATGAGCTAACAGCGGCGGAGAAACTGAAGATAAAAATTATGGAGGGAAGTGAAGCTAGGAAGCAAAATCCTGGAAGCGTTATCACAGCTATGGCTGCCGGGAATCGTGCAAATTCACTCCAAAACCACGCATCGAAAGGAAAGGAGAAAGCGACAATGGGATATAGCGGAATAAAGTGCTATAAATGTGGTACAGTTGGACATAAGGTGAACGTATGCCCGAAAAAGTCCGAAGGGTTTCCAGAGAAATAAATCAACCTATAGTGTTGATCATTCTTACGCGGTGAATCATACAAATCGTGCCTGGTTACTGGACAGTTGTTGTACCACGTACCTGTGTGGTGATAAAGGACGGTTTAAGTCGTTGTGTGCGTCAAATGGTGTAAAACTAAATCTAGCCTGTCAAGCGTTGGCAGAAGTTAAAGAAAAAGGTATTGTGCATGTGGCAAGTGACCATGGCGATAGATTAATTGAGTTTAAAGATACGCTTTAGGTGCCTGATTTGCGCAAAAACCCTGTATCGGTTGCAAAAATTACCAATAAAGGACATAAGGTGGTTTTCGGAAAAATGACGCGTATATACGTGATGGGTGCAGTAATATGTCGGTAATCGCGGATCGGCGCGGCGATTTATATTACATTCGGGAAAATAAAAATTGTGCGGAAGCAGTCGTCTAGTCCAATTGCTCCGAACTGTTGATGTGGCATGACAAACTGGGTCATTTAAATGATAATGACTTAGTTAAGCTTGTAAATGACGAAAAAATTCCTACGGCCAATGTGAAAAACAATGAGTGTATTTCGCGCTGTGCAATATGTTTAAAGCGAAACACGACTACGCTACCATTTCTCAAGGATTGAGAACCTTGTTCAGAAATTTTAAAAATTGTACACTCTGACGTAGTGGGTCCGTTTCGAACTGAATTGAATGAGCGAACGAGATATTTCTTGACTTTCATCGACGGTAGCACGAGATGGAGTGAAGTTTATTTTCTGCACGAAAAGAGCGCTGTATTCGATGCATTTAAATTGTATCAACAGTTAGTGGTAAAACAAACAGGCAAGAAAATATAATGTTTGCAGTCTGACGACGGTCGCGAATATGACAATTATTTAGCAAGTCAAGGAATCGAATGTCGATTGACTATTGTGCGTACTCCACAGCAGAATGGAGTGGCCGAGCGAATGAATCGCACTTTATTAGAAATGGCGACATGCTTGTTACTGAAGTTTAGATTAGAAGCATCATTTTGGTCGCAAACCGTTGCCACAGCATGTCGTTTGCGCAATAGATTTCCCATGCGTACATTAAAAGGTGGCATTCCTTATGAGAAGTGGACGGGAAATAAATTAAAAATGAATTATTTTCGAATATTTGGTTTGAAAGTTTTTGTGCTTGGCAAAAATCCGGCGAAGGATAAATTAGCGCGCAGATCGATGGAAGGCGTATTTGTGAGTTATCTGAGAGATCACAAAGGATATCGGATCTAGATACCAAGTATGAGAAAGTTATACATGCGAGCGATGTGAAATTTATTGAAAAACCGCGCGAAATAGCGGGTGAAAATTCTGTATTTGATGAACACATTGCATCAGAAGAAAACGCACTGAGAGATGATGAAGATCATCAGGAAATTATTGAACTTTCATCACGGGAAGCTTTCAGCGGAATGCACAAAAATGCAATATCTGAAATACGAGTGCAAGTAGAGGATGAGATGTTTAGAATTCCTGGAAGACCACACTTCCTGCGTACAGGAAGCAGAGGGTGACCAAGAAAATTATTTAGGTCGAGAAGCGCATCAATTCCTAGCCAGGGAGATACTGACGAAAACGCAGTAAAGCTGGTGATGACAATGATGATGATGACGTTTTTGCGGGTATTTGGAAATCGGTGTGCAAGACGCGTTAAATAGTGACGCATGTGATGAATGGTTAGATGCAATGCAGACTTAAGTGTCTGATTTAATTAAAGATGTCACATGGGAGATAATCAATAAGAACGATCGCAAGAATGGCGTCGGTTGTCGTTGGGTGTTGACAAATAAACGCTGTATCGATGGTGAGATCGAGCGACGCAAAGCGCGTTTGGTGGCTAAAGGATATAGTCAAAAATACGGTGGTGACTATCATCAAACTTTCGCGCCAGTTGCGCGATTGAAAACGCTGAGATTATTGTTAGCGCTTGCTATGCAGTTTGAAATGAAAATTTGGTAATTGGTAATCGATGTGGATTTAAATGGAATATTAAAAGAAGATGTTATCATGCGTGTACCGGAAATGTTAAATAAAATGCTGGTTAGAATTGCATCGAAAAATTCGAGTATCGGAACGCATGCAAGAGAGATGGTAAATATTTTCGAGAACGGGGATAATGCGTGCATGTTAAAGAAAACACTGTACGGATTAAAGCAGGCTGGCCGTGAATGGTATAAACGACTTAGTGAAAATTGTGGAGCCTGGGATTAAAGGCGACAACGAGTGAGCCATGTTTATTTTTCGGTGAACTTTGTGTTAGTGCTCTGTATGTGTTAGTGTGTGTGTGTAGATGACTTATTAGTGGCTACATAGTCGACAGAGTGTATGAATTTATTGAAAACAAGTTTGCTAGAAGACTTCAAAATAAGCGACCTTGGGCTAGCGCAATTTTCGTGTCTTGAAATTGATCAGCAAAAGGATCGAATTATACTTTCTCAGAGTTATTGAGACAGTATGGCATGGATAAATGCAATCTGATTGGAACACCATCGGAAGTGAATATGCGCTTTGACAGCGCGAGTGATGATAGTTCGTGCGAAAAGTATCCGTACCGTGAATTACTTCGCACTTTAATGTATTTATCGGTTGCAAGGTGATCAGATATTGCCAACATGATGTCGCGATTAGCACAGTTTTCGAATAAACCGCGTAAATGTCATTGGATGGCAGCGAAAAGAGTCCTGCGATATTTAGCTGGTACTGCTTATGTCAGTTTGGTATATACAAAAACAGAATTCCGTAGATCGCCATTCATTTACAGGATATACATTTTTATAGAGCGGTGCAGCGATCACATGGAAATCGCAAAAACAACGGACTGTTGCGTTATCATCAACAGAAGCGGAATATCTCAGTTTAGCAGAAGCGGCAAAAAAAGCGATCTAATTGCGCAATTTACTATGTGAACTTGGTTTAGACGACTGGACAGACATTTCATTATATGTGGATAATCGTGGAGCTCAGTATTTAGCAAGTGATCAAGTGTTTCAAGCGCGTACAAAACACATTAACATTAAGCATCATTTTGTGCGCGAAGCAATAAATGCTGGTGTGCTAGCGCTAGAGCATGTGCCAACCGATCAGATGTTCGCGAATATACTGACAAAACCGTTGAATGATTTAAGTCACAAAAATTGCCTAGAGGGGATAGGCCTAAGTATATGTAAGTGACGTGTGCATTAAGAGGACGTGTTGGAAATATTACGCTTATTTCCGCGCAGGAATACGCACTTGTATGTGCGTATGTGATTAGAGAAACGGGAATGAAATTGTATCGGCGTAACAACCTCTATACTTGTTGACACTTGTCGGTCGAATTAAGAATCTTCTTATATAGACTAATTATATATTGTCGCGTGTTCTCAAATCGTTATAACATTTTTTATATTATTTTAATAAAGTTCATTTTACTAAATAATCAAGATATCTTAATTGTTACAACTTCCTCACACGCGATTTGATATGTTTCAATTTTCAAAACCCGTAAGAACTTACCATTATTGTAACACAAAACATTTTTTTCAAATAATCATGAAAGAGAAAAAACGAGAAACTGAAAAGAAATCCAATGGCGTTAGATCGCATGAACGAGGCGGCCATTCGACCGGATCATTTCTCGAGATAACACGTTCACCAAGTTTGCCTTTTAATAAATCGATTGTGAGGCGTGCTGTCTGACTAGTTGCTCCATCTTGTTGAAACTACATATCGTTGATGTGAAGTTAATCCAATTCTGGCCACAAATAATCTTGCAACATAACACTATAGCGCTTTCCATTGACGGTTATACGACGGACGTTTTCATCCACGATAAAATACGACCCAATTACTCCTCCGGCAAGAAAACCGCACCAAATAGTAATTTTTTGCGGATGCGGTGTCTCAAGAAGTACATGTGGGTTTGTTGCTGACCAGTAATGCATATTTTGCTTATTAACAAAGCCACCGAGCCAGAAATGAGCTTCATCGCTGAAGATGATTTTTCGATGAAATTCTTCATTCTCTTCAAGTTTCACTAGAGCCCAGTCGGAGAGGTTTCGGCAATTTGAATGATCAAGCGGCCTTAAAACTTGAGTCAGTTGATCTTATACCCATCTAGGCCAAGATCTTTTCACAAAATACGCCACAGTGTCGTTTGAGTGATGCCCATTTCTTGAGAACGACGTGGAATCGACTGATTTGGCTCATTTTGAATCGATGCACTTACGGCTGCGATATTTCCTTCACTTCAAGCGGTACGACATCTTTTGGCATCAAAACTTCCAATAGTGAAAATTTGGACTCGAACTTATCCACTATAGTACGCACAGCCTGTCGAGTGGGCGATTATTACAGCCGAAAATAGGACTAAGCGCTCTTGAAGTTAATTTTTAATAATTTTCAAACGTTGCTCGCTCGTGAACTTTACCATGATAAAAATGTTGACTTCAACTAACGTTTTGACACTAACAGTTAATTAAAAAAGTATGAGGGTGCTTTCATATAAAGGTACAAAATTGTTATGTCCGTAATGGAAAACCCTATATAAAAGTAGTAAATGGAAAGCGATATTGCTCGAAAGTTGCGTTATCAGATTTAGATCCTAAACCGGCGAATCATTTTTAAGAAATATTTGAAGCAAACCAATGAGGCCTTTAAGGCAGTTAAAGAAAGCAAACAAGCAGTGTCCATAAATCTTTCTTGAGTTTATTAAAAAAGTGCATGAAGGATATAAATAATACCTTAGACTGAGCTTGAGCAGACTTTCCCCCCCCCCCCCCCATGAAATGAATTTTAAAGGAAGAACTTCTGTCGTAAAAAATATTTAAAATAGTTTTTGGAAAAATAAGAACTACAAAGTGCACTTAGTACTAATAATTGATGTATATGAGAATTTGATATTGTTAAATTTTTTCTTAAATTCTATGATCGGCGCCTTGAAATTTTATGGGATAAAATTGTTTTAATATTTAATATATGAATTATTTAAAATTTATTTAATGTTATAGTTATACGCTCATATTAATATATCAGTACTTCTAGCTAAATTCTTTCTTATAGAATATTATCTTACAATGAAAATGAATTGCTAGATAAAAAATACCGGCTTTCTCCTTTTTCTTCTAACAGGCATGGTAACTGCAACGTTGGCGGGCTCTTTCGTAAAAATAAGCTGGCCATCAGGCGAAGCTTCCTCCCGTTTTGTTATTTCAGGGGCTCCTGCTTGGGATGATTGGCCTTCCACTCCTCACTTGGCTAAGTCATCATTTTGATCTTTGATTTGGTTGGAGAGGGTGCGAGGGGACACCACTACCACCCGGATGCCCCACTCTTCTTGTGGGCTGTGAATATTCTTGTCAACGATGGGCTCGTGTCCAACCTTGCACGCGGTTAATTTGGAAATGTCGTCGCATCTCATTGTTGTTGTACCCTTCGGTGGGTTACCTTGCCTTTCGACACCTGTTGAATGTGTCTCATAGCGGCGTCCTAAAAAAAGCGTAAGCGTAAAATTCATTTGCAGTGGATCCTTGCGGTGGCGGAAAACACTCGCCCCACAATACCGCAATGCTAGCTGCCAGCACAATTACGCGTCACCAGGCAAGGTCATTCCAGTTGAGCCCTAAGTTTTCTCTCACTGAGGCAGCAGCTCAACTCTTGAGTCCTAAGCTTACATTATAATATCACTTCAAATGCTACAGCCCATCTGTTCTGGCTTGTCTCGCTTCCATTTTCGTTAGGGGGTCTAGTACTGATAAAATTGCGTCGGGTTCATAATAAGTTTTCCGTTGTTTCTATGTTTATATATTTCAAGTTTTCTTGGATGTCAAGATTCGGTCCTTTGCTCTGTGAGAAAAAAATTAGTGCTCAACTGGAATGACCGAGACTTGATATGCTAGAAAGACTTGAAATATATAATATATATGTTAATATTATCAACAAACAACTTATTACGAAATCGACGTCATTTTTTCAGTACTCTTTCTCACTCTCCGACGAAAACGGAAGTCAAGCAGCCGTCGAGGCAGCGCGGATCGAGCAGCAAACGATTTTCGAAGGACTTCTGTGAATATTGGAATTTGGAGGAAAGTGGAAATATGGAGGGATTATGGAATTTTGGACGCAAAAGGTTTTTTTTTTTGAAATTGTGGAAAAAGAAATGGAGGTAAAGCGCAAGGGCAAGGCGCGTAGAGTGAGCGAGAGTAGGAGAACAAGTGGAATGATAGGAGTGGACAGAAGGGTTGAATTCGAATACGAGTGTTTGGAAAAAACACAAAAAAGAAAAGATTATTATTAACGCTATTTTAAGTGTTATTATTTTTCTTTACAATACAATTATTTTGCTTTTTGTCTTTTAGTCACTAGGCAATAAGAGTTAGAGTTTTTACTTTCTTTCATTTTCTCCCGAGAATCTGCGGGAATGGGGGAAAATAACGGGTATGGAGAGCTTTCCGCCGCTAAATCAAGCTTCACGCCTAAAGCTAGGAAAGACTTGTAGCGTTTCTGTGAGAAGTTTGGGGGTATATAAAGGAGGAATTTATTCTGGACTTGCTTGCTAGTTGCAAGATGCAACTACAAGTGCCGGAAGTTTCCAGTGACATAGAAATGTACGAAGATGAAAGTTCCACGAACAGTGGAGACGAGGCTATCGTAAAGCCACAAAGAGGTCAATAGGGTCTCCAACGCAGGAGCTTACTTCAAAGGTATCGAAGACCCCGGATATGAGCTAGCAGAATTTTCTCCAGCTAAAAAAGCTTTCGCCAGTTTCTTGGGGACCATACCCAAGTTAGGTAGAAGGCCAGGCCTTGAGGTTAATAAAGGGAAATCGAAGCGCCAGGAGCTAAGCGCGGCTGCTACCAAAAAAGAGAGGGAGCCTCCTATCGTGTATATTGTTTAGGGATAGCGTTAAAAGAGCATGCACAGGAAGCTCTGAGAAGGAGCTAGAGTTCAACGTGATGGTGAACGCTCCTCATGAACTTTGCTCCGCTCTGAAATGGCTGAGGATCATACCAGCTTACCTAGTTTTCTAAACTGAGCGAAGGTGGCTTTCTACACCCAAACTCTTCCAGGAGAGAGAAAATTTACTCTTTTTCTCAAAGGTGTGCATAGCTCATACGACGAGAACGATGCCGTAGTTGAGCTGAAGGAACATTTCGGAGAAGATATCCTATCAGCAAAAAGATTCTTCACGATAACCTCTACGAGGGAAAAACGACACTTTCATCTTTCTTAGTCCAGTTTAAAACGGACTTTGAAGTGAAGAAAGTGATGGACATAAAGTTTCTATTGTATCAGACGATACAATGGGAACATCTGCAGAAAAATTGCACTTCCCAGTGCTTCAGTTGCCAAAGATTTGGCCAAGTCGCTTCTAACTGCGGACTACAAGTTTGATGCGTAAAATACGCCAAGCAGCATAAGTCAAAGCAATGTCAAATTTCGAAGGAGGAGAAAAAAACGAGATCTTCTGTGTGAACTGTAATACCAAGGGATACACTGCGAGTTTCAGAGGCTGTCCCAAAGCAAAACATGTTGAAGAGAGGAGGAAAAATCTCCAAAAGAAAAAAGAGGAAAGGAAGGATTTCATCACCGCCTCTATAAAAAATACTGTACGTGATGGGGTCTCGTACTCTAGCCTTTTGCAAGGTGCAAAGAAGCATCACCTTAACCTAAACAGCAATCCAAACAGCAACTACAGGGGTGTTTTCAGTCTTACCTGCACAAGATCGGTAAGTCACAGTCTCCCGATTGTCGGTTTTGCCCAGGAGAGGAGGACAATGCCTGTCACACATTTTTTGCGTGTACAAAATGGGTCAGGCTGCCAAGGGAACTTTACAGGGAGACGGGAGAGCTCACCCTGGATAATATTGTTGCAGTGATGCTCGAATCGGTTGACAAATGGAACCAGGTGGCACATTATGTTCGGGCAGTTCTAAAATATAAAAGGGACTCACAGCAGCCGGGGGCGCTGGGGCTGGGGATCGCTCTTCTGGCATTTCCTCTTCCCTTCTCCCCTCCCGCTAGGAAAGAGACTCCCCAGCTTGAAGGCACCCCACGGTGTAACAAAACGAGACCTGGCCCGAAGTAATGTGTCAAACGGTTCCAGGCTGGGTTCTCAGGTTGACAGGGGAGGTGTTTAGTGGGTAGTCCAGTCGCGCATGGGAGTCCCACACTCTGTGCATAAATAGCATTCACCTCCCTACCACAAAAAAAACCACAGTGGTCGCAGAATGACTGAAATACGGTTTTGAGCACTGACTGCCAACAATTTTCCGGGTGTGACTCATTCACACTCTTTCAAAAAGTAGACTCTTTGATCGCCCACTATAAAAAAACTCACTAACCCTAGTGAAAAAAAGCTGCGTATGTTGTCGTGATGAGTTCCATTAAACTTTCCATCCTCAACATATGTTCACTAGCTCCACGCTATGAAAGGAATTTTGTTCAAGAATACTTGAGCGCCCATTGACCAGACTTCTTCTTTATATAGGAAACAAGACTCAATGGAAGACACAAAATGCATCTCGAATTCTTGGAGTTGCTATTGCTCACAAACATCATCTAGAAGTCCAAAGGTACTGCCCTCCAAGTCTCACATGTATTGAAGCAGAGATAATAAGCTCCATGCTGGGACAGTGCACATTTGCGTTTGTGGGGATCTATGTTCAGCACGGATTTCCGGTGAGGACACTCATTGATGACTTGAAACAGTGCCTACTCTGTGTAAAAAATTTGATTTCTATGCCATGGGAGGTGATTTCAATGGAAAGCATCCCTTATGGGGAAATATTGCATCTAATGGCTATGGAACAGCTATCTCTGAGTTCAATTAAATATGGATCTAGTGCTGATTGCCCCAAAAGAGTCTACCTTCCACTGAAGCTCGTTTATTATTGACTTCTTCATGTTGTCTGCCTATCTAGGAAATCTCTCCCACAGTTGGAGGAGTTTCGAGTGTGGAGTTCCTGACGTCAACTCTGACCATCTTTTGGTTGGGCTGACCTTCAGAGTGAAAAAGGGTGTGAAACTTGACGTTGCAGATCCTCAACTTTTCATTCCATACAAGCTAATCGATTGGGCAGCAGTTAGTGCAGACCTTGATGAAAAATTGAAGGGAGTTTCGATCAATAGCTCGAAAAGTTTTCTTCTTCCTGAAGTCGCTTGTATAAATTTAACCCTAGATACGGGCACCTCAAAGATCTCCATCAAGGGTCTTGACGAATTATCTTTATCGAAACTTACCAGAAGACATCTTGGAGCTTCATCGTAGACGTACGAGCAATTGGCTTAGAAAGCTGCGTCTCTAAACTGAATGATCTCGAGGAGAACCACGGCATTTTTTAACGAGCGATTTGAACAGGACTTGGTAAGTATCAAACCAGGTCCTTGTATGTTTCCTCATATCAATAGGATAACTGGCAAAAAAGGCTGCCCGGGGTTCTCACTTTGATGGATCCATGCTCATGGATGACAAAGCTATCGCTGACTCATTGCAAAATATTTTGCGACAGTTTTTCAAGGAGAGAAAGCAAGTGAGGAATCTTCCGTTACATCCTTAGTGAGTAGCACTAAACGAATTTCAACAGGCAGAATGAGTAATCGTGCTTGACCAGGTTCTCTGATCAAATCTTTTTGACGCACCTACTGGCCATGGTCTGTTTGTCAGTCCTGAGAGACACCCTTTGTTGGCACTGGAGCAGAATTCCAAAAAAGCAGTAGGAGCTGACGGAATCTCCAATTATATGCTTGAATGTTTTCTTTGTTCTCCTCCCGATCATTCTGAATAATTGCATTAACATTTACTACTTCCCTCAGCAATGGAAATGCACAAAAATATTTGCAATATCCAAGAAGTCGGGTAGTACTGACGTAGTCAATACTCGTCAAATTTCGCTGCTTTCAAATTTTGGTAAGCTTCTTGAAAGGGCAATACTTGAATTCTCTGCGTGGCAAGAATTGTACCAGAAAATAATTTGGCTTAAAAAAAGCCCACTCCACGGTGGATACTACGGCCGTGTTCCAAGTCAATATAACGATATATTGACGTAACAATAAGCTTGTTGTAGCTTGGCTGGTTGATGCACAGGAAACTTTTGACTCAGTATGGATCAATGGGCTTCTCTACTAAATGATGGATTTCGGGCAATATTGTAAAAATTGTAGGCAACTTCATGAGGTGACGAATTGCCTTTTTGGTGGCTGGTGGAGCCAGGCTCAACATATTTCGCATTGATTCGGGGGTTCCACAACGTTCCGGGCGTAAGAGACGATTATAAGCCCGGAATCCAGGTGAACTTCATCGCTAATGACTTGTTAGTGTGGTCATCTGCGCACGATTTGGACTATGCTAAGATGAGGCTTCAAAAATATTTGAAAATTTTTACTGCATATTACCGCGAATGGGGAATCAAGGTAAATGTAAAGACAAGTGAATCAATAGTGTCTAAGGACCCACACAAGAACTTTGGTCGCCCTCTAAAAGGCATTTGTGACTCCAGGGTTACATGAAATGGGTAGATGGTGCACAGTTCTAGGCAAACGAAGTACTTGGGGGTAATTTTTGACAGAGAGGTTACCTTTAGTGCTCACGTTGACAATATTTTGAAAAAAGTGACTTACGCGTACCATCTTCTTATACCTCTTTTCAGGAAATAGTCAACAGCATACAAGCGAGTCAAGGTTTTGGCCTATAAAACCTTGATCATCATATGTTATATGCGCTGATGATATAGAATGGAGCTCCGAAAACAAAATGGGGCAAGATAGGATTAGTGGAGCCAAAAATCCTTCGGGCTTGCACAGGCCTATATAGACGGGAGGACGAACGGTCTTACCCCAACGAGGCGCTGTACCAGAAGGCAGCTATGGAACCAATTAAATCGTATGCAAAAAAGCTGGTGGAATCGGCAATCAAGAGAGCCAAGGAACACAAGGCGGGAGTAGTCAGGAGAGCAACAGACAACCGCTCAATGGATGCAGCGAATGAGTAGTTTTAAGGTAGTCTTAAGGAAATAATGTACTTAATTTTAAAGAACTCAATTTTTAAAACTACATTTGTTAGAGCAAATGAATTTTACACCAAACCTCTTTTTTTATAATCTATTAATATTTGATAATGTTGTGGGTGTGAACGTCTCAAAGTTTTGTTTCATCGAAAAAATTAATATTGTAATCTAAGAAAAGCCCAAAGGCACAAACACAACCACAAAGTTATTTATGAATTGTATATATGTATAAATTATAAAAACTCACCAAATAAAGATCTTGAATCACAAGCTTTAGACATTGAAGATGACTGAGAAGAGTCGAAATGCATCTAACCGTACAACAAGGCAAGGTCCGACGGCTTTAAAAAAAGGGCTTTATATTTGTTCGTAAAATGTTAACGATGGTTTTGATAAAACATATTATTGGTTCATTTATTCTTCGATACTGCGGAGCTTCCTTTCCGGCATCAGTGACGACGTGAGTTTAAGGTATCTATTCCCACAAGATACGCCTGGCTATTTAAAGAAGAAAAATGGTGCCTGCTCTTGGAATGGCTTGCTTTTCAAACAATGGAACGAATACACTACTGACCCAGAATCCAAAGATAGTGGCAATATAAGTAGCCTTAAGCATAATTGTAAAATCTTAGATAGTAACTACAACCCATCAATCAATAATCACATCAATTCTCTCCATCTCTCTCACCTAAACAATCCAATGTTAATCGCATTTCTTCAGCCGACTCAACATTGAACTCCGTTTGTGTACGTACTGGCGAATCTGAAACAGCATCAGATTCTGTGGCATCTTTTGCACAAGAGTTGGATGCTGGTCCGTGCTTGGTACCTAAATCCACTGATCAAGGTAAATACAGGAATTTGATCCGTGGAGAGGACTTGATTCCTGTTTCGTCTGGGTCTATTACTCAACCGATATCACCTGCCTCAAACAACTTAACCCAGCCATTCTTAGATCCTCTTCTGCCTCCTTCAGTCATGGCCACTATGGTGTCAGGAGCTGACCTCGAAAAAAGATACCTCATGTCTCCATTCAGAGATAAAAAAATCTACGAACCCGTTCATCTTTACCTTTCTTATATGTACAAGGCCCCAGACACACCTTGCATAGACAGTAAAACAAAAACCAACCTGAAAATTTCAATTCAAATGGAAGGTCTTCCAATCGATCTTGAGGCTCTTAGGCTCGTATATTTTTCATTCCATGAGGAGTTAAGTGTAACTCTAAATCAGGCTAAAAAAAGATCTTGAAATATACGCATCTCATGTAAGCTCCAACCATATTTCTTCACTACAGAGAACAAAGGAGCATCACAATAAATTTTTTCGCCCCATTTAATCAGCAAAGCCTCAAATTATTTTACCACAACTGTGGAGGTGTGCGCAGTAAATTAAATAATTTTTTCCTTGACGTAAAATCGTGCCATTTTAATGCTATCACCCTTTCTGAAACATGTTTGACGGATTCTCACACATTAATGAAGAAATTCAGGATAGTAACTAGGGGATTTACAGCGATGACAGAGACCCGATTAGCATTGGCCAGTCGCAAGGAGGCGGTGTACTGATTGCCATACATAACTCCTTCATGAGCGTGCCAGTTAACTGCACGCCGCATAATTTATTCCAGCATAAAGTGGTCAAAATCAAAATGCAAAAATCTGTTTTATGACCCCACTAAATCGAACGATACTGTCTACGACAATGTCTGTAAAATTATAAGTGATTTCACTGCTATGACAAATGAAGACGATAAAATTATTATAACTGGTGATTTTAATAGACCTAATATAAAATTTGTGATCGACAAAGATGACGGTCGACTCCTTCCGGTGAGTCTGCTTAATTGTAACGATTTCAATTTAATGAGCACCTTCTAAAGTAACGATTTGCAGCAGATAGCTCCTGCCCCCAACCAGAATGGTGTATGGCTAGATCTTATTTTTTCTAATGCATACGACGAAGCAGTGGCCAATTTAACTGAGAATCTGTTTTCTAACACGAATCATCACTCGGCTTTTTCTGCTGATTTGTCCACTCCTGGTACTCTAATTCAGTCACTTTGCCTCATTTATAATCGTTGGAACTAGTCACAAAGACCTTTATTGGAAACATTACCGATTCTGAAGATGAAATTTTTCAGGCTATTGAAGATCTTGATCCATTTAAAGGACCCGGCCTTGACCTTATTCCTCCTTACTTTCTGTCTCTGCAAAGATGAATTGGTTAGACCTCTCTTCCTTATTTTCAATAAATCATTAACATCTGGTATATTCCCCAAACTTTGGAAACCATTATTTATAAAATCAATTCACAAAAAAGGCGATAAGCGGCACGTGGAGAACTATAGGGGTATTGCTATCCTTTCTACTATGCCAAAACTGTTCGAAAAAACTGTCTGCAGTAAAATTTCCCCCATTATCGAACCGTATGTGAATGGACAGCAACATGGCTTCCGTAAAAATAGGTCTACCACCACTAATTTAATCACCTTGACGTCGGATGTTCTTTGTAGTATGGAACAAGGCTACCAGATGGATGCTATATACACAGATTTTAGTAAAGCGTTCGATCGAGTGAACCATGAAATATTAGTGAATAAACTTCGCACTTTTGGCATCTACGGTTCGCTGCTCAACTGGATTCAGTCATATTTGAAAGACCACATACAATGCGTCAAGTTTCAAGGTCGGTTGTCTCGTGAGTTTGGTGTCACCTCCGGAGTACCTCAACGCAGTCATCTTGGTCCACTCCTCTTTAATATTTTCATCGCTGATCTTTCTACAGTACTGTCTGATATTCCACACCTGTTTTATGCCGACGACCTCAAACTTTATCACTGCATACAATCCTTATCCGATGTATCTTTTCTCCAATCCAAATTAGCTGCTCTCCTTCAGTGGTGCGATATAAACCAGCTTGCTCTCAATATAGAAAAATACCAGATAATATGTTTTGCAAGAAAAAAGAACGTTATCTTACATGATTATGACATTAATAACACACAACTATGAAGAGTCGAGAGAGTTGTCGACCTTGGCGTGGTCTTAGACACGTAACTCCACTTTAACCTCCATTATGATGAAATCCTGAGCAAAGCTTACAAAATGCTAGGTTTTGTAGTAATCGAGGAGGATGCAGAAATTATACAAGTAAATAATATAACGGAGGTAGTTCCGCAAAATGATTTTTTTTGCAATCCAGTTGTTAATCTATCCCAGAATAAAAGCAGGCGAAGCATAATTCCCTTGCCGAATTCCTGAAAATGAAGCCTAATATCAAAGTAACACCGATTTCAAAGAAAAAAGATCCACCTGCACCACAAACTGTACAAATTCAACAACCGCAAACAATTCGACTCGCAACAACTCAAGACACTTCAAAACAAATTAAGAAACCCAAATACAATATTGTGTTAACTTCATCGCCGGCTCAACAAAAAACTCAAATAATTCCAATGCAAACGACGACACAGCAAAATGCGCCGAAAACGGTTTCCTTGCAAGATGTGAAATTCTTACCTTCGAACAAATGCTATTTACCAATCACTATTAAGGATTGCAATTCCGACCAACAAATTGTTGCTCAGATTGATACAAAAAATCTGGTTCTGCCCACAACATATCATTTACAAATGAAGCCACAAATAACCACCGTCGATGGTCAGCAAATTGTGCAGTTGACCCCAACTGGCTTACCTGCCTCCATATCGCTTACTCCGCAACAACCTCAACAACAGACGCAGACTTATCAACAGCAGCAAGAACAAACAATAACACATATGTTAAGTAGTATGGATGCATCGACATCTACCAATGAAGAGTTCATATACACAACCCTCCAAAACCACCATCAGCAACCAGCGAGCATAACAATCCAACAAGTTCAGTCCCAACAACATACTGTCCAGACAATGCAAAACCTGCCGAAGCTGCGAATCACCACCATTCCCAATTCGGTAGCGACGTCGACGCAAGGAACCACCCTCACCCATAAACCTTTAAGTGCAATAACGGTTCATAGAATCAATAATCAGAATGTTAAGATAAAAACCGAACCTGGTATTCAACAAACCCAAACCACCCAGCAGCAAGTACAAGTACAGCAAAATCAGCAACACATACAAAAAGTGCAACAGAAGGCGAAAGTGGGTAACGCTACGGTAACGGTTGTGGCGAAGCAACCTCAACAACAAGACGGTACAATGTCGAATCAACCTCCAGCGAATGAGTGTTCCACGTGTGGTAAATCTTTTACGAAGAAGGAACATCTGGCACAGCATATGAAGCTTCATGCAGGTTTAAGGCCATTTAAATGCAATGAGGGAGATCGTAACAAGGCATTTAGTAGAAAAGAACATCTAATGCGACACATAGTCTCGCATACGGGTAAAAAGATGTTTAGTTGCGATCTTTGTCAGAAGTTCTTCTCGCGAAAGGATAATCTTAACAAACACAAAAGAACTCACACGGAACAAGGAAATAATAGCGGCCAATTTGTATGCGAAATTTGTAACAAGAGTTTCGTCGTGAAAATGTATTATATTCAGCACAAGATTATGCATGAGAAAAATGGGCAAACCGTAGCGAACACTATCAAAGTTAAAAAAAAAAAAACAACAGTATGTCGCCTCAAATTAAAAACGAACCAATAACAGATGATACACAAAACCAAACGCAACTCATTTCGGTGCAACAAGATATGCAGCAGCAACAACAACAACCTCAGCAACAAATCATGCAAATACAAATCTCATCGCCTATGATATCAGCGGCAGATTTACAAAATTCTGTGACAAGAAGTCAATCAGGTGATCCACAAACAACCACAACAACTGTATTAAAATCGTTAGGATCACACGATGCCACCGTATTAAATTTGCCATCGAATCTTGCAAATCTTGTATCTATCAACCCGCAACAATTCATGACAACTGGTGAAATAATGGGCGAATTGAAAATGGAAAAAACAATACACATATAACCAATACCAAATGCAACAGATGAATCGTTCGGGAAACTGGCTAAGCGGTAAAATGAGAGTTTCACGCGCGATCCATTGTGCATAGATTGGGGGGAGTCGAGTTGCAACTGCGAACGCGCGTGGACGCGGGGAGTGCAGCAAAGTTCAATCGATTGCATTTAATCTTCTCGGCTGAATTTTAATTTGTTCATGTGATAAGAATTAGCGTGAAAAGATTGTTCAAAAATAGTTAAATGAAATGGAAGTGTACAAAATAAATTGAAGTGCTTTAATCTGAACTTTAATTTGTTCATGTGATAAGAATTAGCGTGAAAAGATTGTTTTAAAATGGTTAAATGAAATGGAAGTGTACAAAATAAATTGTAATCGAAATGGAATAGTAAAATTGTGAATGATATATTGAAGTAAAATTTAAGTTAGGAAAATGATTTATCAGACAAATTATCAGGAAGTGCTTTGATTGATATGAAATTTTATTGCGGTCTGATTTGCGTTCAATTTTGGAATGTTTCTGAATAAAACAAGTGTTGACCGTTGACATCAAGATTCCCTGTGACCGTTTAAGATAACAGTGTGCCACTGCGGTCGATCTCTATCTTGACCCAAAATTAAACGTTTCCCTTCCTCGCCTGTTCAATGTTTGTGGGATAAGGGATTGAGAGTTGAGTTACGGCGTTTTGAAGTGGATTTTACGCGTGGGAAATTGCAATTTCGAATTGTTCAAACATCAACCAGCGACACAGTGCAATAATTTACACGGCCGTAAATTTGAACGGATTGAAAATTTGTGACTTTCCTAGCATTTCGGCTAATTAATTTTCCCGTGAAACTAAACTATTTAAACGAAATTTTGGTAACAATTTTTTTCCATTTATGCGTGCATGGTGCAGCACGTTTCCTATTTCACACGCGTTTGTGCATTTTGATCGGCGCCGGAAAGAGTTTCCGTCTTTCCCACACTCGAATTTCGAAGTGTTTATGTTCCGTGTGGGTGCAAAAATAGAGCCACGTGCATCTCCGAGAGAAAGGAGGTTAGAATGCTGTAACGACTGAGGATAGTGTTGAATTGAAAGAGAAGATAATTTTGGCGCTTATATTTTGGAATCGGAAAATCGCATAAATTTTTTTTGTTGCTTATACAATTGAAACACTTTCGGAGAAGGATATAAAAATAAATTAATGATCTAATTCGACGCTCTCTCTCAAAAATTTTTTTTATAGTGTTTAATGTGTCGATGTAATATTTGTAAATAACGATTAAAAATAATAATGAAAATTTCAGTGGACCCCCCCCGCATGTGTCATCGAGCGCTCGGAGAACCCTGCGGGTAAGTGTCTTTTGTTACCCTTTTGGTATATTGGTATATATATCTTTTTTTTTGCATGTTGAATTGGTCAGAAAATTTAGAGGTTGTTTTTTTTATTTTTTTGAGTACCTAAATACTACATGAGAGAAAGACGCGATTATTTAATTGTACATGAATATAAACAATAAATTTTAACGTAAATATCGACAAATTATGTATATAAAAATTTTCTTTGCTTTTGAATAATAATGCTGCATAACTGAAATCTTTTGGTCTTTCCTTTCCTAAGATTCTAACCGGGTATAGGACCCGGTACGGTGGCAGGCTTCCACCTCAAAACATGAGGCAGCCACCGGGTACTTATTAATCCTTCTTCTGTTTCAGGTGACTTCGTGGGTTCAGTGGCCCAAGAAGAGTGCCTCTTTATGGCATAGAGTTATGCAATCAAATTGTATAATTCTATGACATAAATTGGTCACCGGGGTACTCCCCTTCTGATGGGAAAGTTCATGCAATTCAAGTTGTATGAGTTTTCCACTCAGAAGAGGAATACCTGGCCACTTCAACAAGATATACATGGATTTATTCCGGTTGGGTGGGTACGAAGGGGCTCCACCATCACCCGTTTGCCCCTCTTTCCTCATAAATGATTAAATTAAATTTTTATTTTTTTTTGTATTTCATGCATAGTATGTATTTCGTTTGTAATTACGTCTTGCTTGGCAAAATAAATAAATATTATAGTAGCTGGAAATACCAAAATTCATAGGAGGATCAGTTCTGGTGTCACCATATTTTCAAAAGTTCATGAAGAAGGTCTCATTATATAGAATTAGAAATCTTTTTTTTACCAATTCATTGCAATTCACACCATTCTGTGGCAGTGAATACATGAAATTGTTAAGGAAGCTATAAACTTTATATGTTTTTTAGCCAAAATACATATATTAGTCGTCTACTTATATATTGGCGATACTTTTTAAAGATTTTAAAGAGTGAACACAAATAACTGACTTTACGTTGATTAATCTTAAAACATGTACGAGTATGAGCAGATGTTTAAAATAATTACTTCTTTATCTAATGAGTTCTCAATTTTTAAGTCATCATCATTCTGAAATTATATTGCAAAACAGAAGAATGCAATGCATAACATCCACTCGAGTCCCACCGGCTAATGTGGCGCTGCAAATCTGTCGAGCGTCTCTCCGTGGTAGCTGCTACACTGCAACGTAGAAATTTGCCAGCCATTCATCACATTTGCTAGCAGATTCGCCAGTTTTACCTTAACGATTCTCACGAGCCACCGCTAATAGCAAGCGAGATTTATTAGGGTTATATAACTTCGAAATGTAAGCCGTAGCTTATGATGTGAAGATATGCATGTGAGTTAATACAATCGTTCGCACACTCTAATTACCCTAATGAAAGCTTGTTTGTGTTTTAATGATTCAAAGCAGGCATAAATGGCAAGATGAGAAGTTATTTGTGACTTGCTCCAAAGAAATTTTGTCCAAGCCATACATTATTTTGCTCGTAAATTTCTTCTTTATATTGTTGAGAAAGTACCGAGCGCCGAGGTGATAATTGATATTATTTAATCATTAGCGGATTGCGAATCACTTCATGTCATCTTAACAAAAAGTTACGCATTATTTTGATTTGCAAGGACAAAGTGGATTTGAGCTTATCTGCTTAGACAGTTGTTTTTGAATTTATCGCGGTAAAGCTCTCGACCTCACGCCGTAATACATGTTTATTCATTGAATTTGTAATTATTTGTAGAGTTCAAACGTTTTATGACTAAAAGTAAGGCACACGGGTAAGCTGGAAAAAATGGTTTCGCTGTGTGAGAAACGTAGTTATTAAGCGGAGTTCCAGCAGTAATTACAGCAGAGGAGAGTACCCAAACACGCCCTCTATTGAAGTTCAAGCCCACATTGGCAAACATTAGTTGGTAATCAAATATCAGCGTGAAAAGGTTTGATTAATAGCGTATTCAGGCGCACGGTGGGCCGCGAGGAAAGCCTATGCAATTTCGCTGAGTATCTCATAACTAATTTCGGCAGAAAGCGATTGTGTATGAAAAAGCCAACAACTTGAAAAACTCAAGTAATCCACCACGAAAATTAATCGGTCATTTGAGCAAATAGCCGAAAGGCATCGAGCCACAGCCTTAATGTTGTACATCTAAGATGATGATTATTGCATTCGCCATTACCTTTTGCCTCGTACCGCTGAGGAAATTGTAAAATTTTTTCCTTGGGTTTTGTCTAGTTACGAAATATTTTTTGGCAGCCATACGGGCAGTTGATAATTATTTAACACATTGATGCTGGATATTTGAAATTGAACGCCATCAATGCAACAAGTACTGCTTGAAAAGCCGGTCAAGGGGTCATAGATTGCAGCTTTTAAGGTTTCATTGAACGTTGGAGTAGGTACGTTTCGGCTGATGCCGAAAACATTCCATTCAGCACAAGATTGGGCTGAAGGGAGACAATGCATCAATTTGGGCTGCGAGAAAGTATCGAGTGATTCGTAAGAATTAACGCATTGTTTGTAGTGATAATCTAAGCAAATGTGGTTGCTGGTTCATTTTCGGTTGCTGCTGGTGTTAATTCGATTTAGGACAGTAACCTTATTTTCAGGAATTTATATTCTAATATTAGTTAGTTTTGCTTAATTAGCAAACATTATTTGCGGCAAATTATGCCGCATGCAATTTTTTGCCAAGCGGTATAGTAAAATATTCAGGAATTTATTGTTACCAGTCATGATTAAGAACACAGAATTACGTTTATCTAAGAATAACTAGGTGGGAATCAATTCTATGCATCTTTAAACTCATATTGAACGGATGTACAATATATTCTGTATTTAAATGTTTCTTGCAATGATTTAAGCTGTTATACTAGCGTTATACTAGAATATTACTCGACAATATGCTTCAGTTGTGCAAATCTTAAGATTGGACTGATAAGCATAAATAGGAATGTTGCAAATAGATAGAGGCATGTGTTATTTCATATTGATCGATTAGAGGTCAGCAGCATTCTGTATGTCATAAATCATCCTATGCGAAACTGAAAGATGACTTACGAAACGCTTAAGAACGAAAATCATTTCATAAATTTTCATTGATTACCTATTGGCAACTTATTCCTACTATAGTATGTTATGGACCCCATACTCCATTTACTCTCCTACCAATGTATTTTCATTAGCCACAGTGACCCCATACTTACCTTCGTTCTTGACGTTCAATATTGCAAGCCAGCAAATGCCTCCATTGGCTAAACTCATAAATAATATCTAATATTCACATCAAATCCATAAATAATAATCGATTCTTAGAAATTCACATTCCCAAATCTAATAATTTCCAGAAAGATAAACAATGCCGAATACTGGAAACAATATATCCAAAAGTACCAACGTTCCATACGAAAGATTATATTTTTGCGACGTTTGCAAATCCAATCAGCACAATACGCCAAATTGTGTTTACAATAAGCCTCGCGACATATCATCAAATTCTACGCGAAAGTAATATATCTCAAGTAGATTCGTACCAAAGTTAATAAACAAATCGAAGCAAATTAATCTCGCGAAATTAATACTTTTATAAACAATCTGGGAAGTGGAATTTGCGTGCGGAATTGTTAAATTCAAATATATTGTGAAATAGATTTTTGTAAACATTAAAGCCCTATAAAAGGGTCATATGAAATTGTAAGTTCTAGAGTTGACATAGTGCTGCCCGAAGTTATTGCTCAAAGTATTGTTCAAAGTATTGTTCAAAGTATTGTTCAAAGTATTGTTCAAAGTATTGTTCAAAGCATTGTTTCAAAGTATTGTTCAAAGTGAAATTGTTGAAACTATTTAAGGAAAGAATTGTATCTATATTGTGCAAGAAGTAGACAAGTGAATAGTGTAAATAAAGGATCGTTCAAAATAATTGTGCATTAGTGATTTTCTTGAGGAATCCATAACAGACAATTATTTTTTGGTGTCAGAAGTGGGATGGTTGCACAAAAGATAACCATCCAGTGATTAATAGAAAATCCAAACAATTTAAACCGAGCATTCTTTTATCTGTTCACAGTTTTTGTTTGCATCGCTCAATGATACAATAAGATCCGAATTATTCATTCAAGGAAGCTGAATGATTAGGGGAGCAAAAGTCTGAAACGGATTCAATTCATCCTGCTGAAACTCCTCGAGTAGCGATCAAGTCAAAGACAACGAATTCAAATTCATCCTGCTGAAACTCATCGAGTAGCGATCAACTCAAAGACAACGAATTCAATTCATCCTGCTGAAACTCATCGAGTAGCGATCAAGTCAAAGACAACGAATTCAAATTCATCCTGCTGAAACTCATCGAGTAGCAATCAACTCAAAGACAACGAGTTCAAACTCATCCTGCTGGAACTCATCGAGTAGCGATCAACTCAAGAACATCGAATTCAAATTCATCCTGCTGAAGTTCATCAAATAGCGATCAAAAATCAACTCACCCAAAAGCAACAAATTCATCATATTGCAACTCATCAAATTCGTCCTGCGGAATTCGTGCCTGTCAATAAGTGGCGAACAAACTCAAATTCATCCGGAAAACAGAAATCAGGCGGAGCAATTTAACAAAGCCAACGAACTCGATTCAAATTCACGTGAGTCAAAGTAATTTTTTTTACCTTTCTTGCACATATTCATCAAAAACAGTAAAGAATTTGCACTTCCATAAATATTTGTTAAATTTATATATACATATATTTACCCATATTCGAAATATTGTGCTGTGAAGTGATTTAAAAAGTGAAACTTTGTAAAATGTCGCACGTGAATTCCACACAACCCGAAAATGACGATAATCAATCACAATCTGAGTCGGATAACATTTCCGAAACTGTCCGTGTAGAAAAAATAAATACAAACATACTTTTAAAGTTTATCAAGCCTTTCAACGGGGACCGTGAAAAATTAAATTCTTACATAACTGGATGCAACCGAGCATTCAAGTTGGCATACCCAGAACAGACATCTGTCCTGCTGGCATATGCGATAACCCAACTAGAGGGAAAAGCCGAACTAGCCGCATCCAATCACACTTTTGGGGATGGAGCGAGCTGTGCGATTTCCTCAAGTTATTATACGGCGATAAAAAACACTACAACCACCTTTTGATCGAATTGCAACAATGCAAACAAAACCCGAAGGAAACTATCTCTCAGTTTATCGTACGTATCGAGACCGCCGCGAAAAACCTATTAGTGTGCGTTAAACAGTCCAATGAGGACGAGTCGGAGTTGAAAGGTAGAGTTGCTGCAATGGATGATCTCATCCTGCACACGTTTATATTAAACATAGATCCTGCAATTAGTAATATAATTCGGGCTAGAAACGTAAAGACGTTAACCGAGGCTTTGCAGGTTGCAATTAAGGAGGAGAAATTGTCCGCCCTAATTAAATCAAAGTCCGTAACATCCTCCCCTTCTAATAAGACGACGAAATTTTGTAACATTTGTAAATTCAGAAATCATAAAACCTCCGAATGTTATCGCAAAGAAAAACAAAATCCAACTCATCGCGTATACGTTGCCAATGACAAAGTCTGCAGGTATTGCAAAAAAGTGGGTCATCTGATTCAGGAGTGTAGGAAACGTGAGTTTAATAATAATAGAGCTAAAAACTCACAAAATGAACAAACCAATAATAGTATTTCACTGAACAATGGTTCAAAAAACGGGGTAGCTCGTCCAAGCACAAATGTTCGGACTATATCGGAAATTATGTCGGAATAGATCTTCCAAATGTCTTTATGAACTGCAATGCAAGAAATCCTTATCTCACAATAGCCAGCCCCAATTCGAAAACGTTCCAATTCAAATTCTTGGGAGATACGGGAGCATCAACGTCAATAATCAAAGGTGAAGCACTAGCAGGTGGAACACTTGTGAATATAGAGAATCGCACGGATCTGCATGGAATAAACGGAGATGCAACAGCTGTAGGCTCCTCCTGCATAGAACTGCGATTTTCTAGGCAACACCTAACCCACGATTTCCTCGTCATTGTCGAGGATTCTAATATTCCAGGTGACGGTTTATTGGGTTACGATTTTTTATGCAGATTTAAATGCATACTAAACTTCTCACGAAACTTGTTATCATTTAACAACGAATCAGTGAGTTTTGATATTGACACAGCCCCTGAAAGATACCGGTCTGGAATCAATGAATCTTCAGCAGATTCTCATTTGGAACCCACATTTTTTGGAGTCCGAAAGCCCAGAAAAATCATCGACACAGTCTGATCAATTAACACTCAACCTAAAATTTTATAAGCAATCAAGAAAACAAACAATGTTAGCAATCAAGTCTCGTTCCATAAATTTCTTCAGAGTGAGTGTACAGAATCCAGAAATAAAAGAGGAATCTTTCTAGGCGAAGCCTTAACCACTGTCGATAATAAAAATCAGGCACTCATATCAATCCTTAATATAAATGAACGGGACCAGGAAATCGAATTATCTAAAGTTCATCTCGAAGAAATTATTACACCAAGCTCTAAAACAAATAAATTCATGAACCTCTATGCAGTCAATCAGTTGGAAAATCCATCATCAAAAAATAAATCAAATTCCCTCAATCGTAAAAATTTACTCCAACAATCTCTCAGATTAGATCACCTTAATCCCGAAGAGGCTAAGTCCATCTCAGAAATCGTACATGCATTTTCCGATATATTCTATCTGGAAGGTGATCAGTTGACCAGCACGAACCTGTGTCAACACGAAATAAACTTAACTGATTCAAAACCTATATCGGCAAAGACCTACAGGTATCCAGAAATCCACAAAAACGAAGTCAATGAGCAAATTAAGAAAATGCTCGACCAGAATATTATTCAGCCCTCAAATAGTCCTTGGTCTGCACCGCTTTGGGTTGTCCCGAAAAAACAAGATTCTTCGGGTAAAACTAAGTGGAGAGTGGTAATCGACTACCGTAAGTTGAATGCTGTCACTGAGTCAGATGTTTTCCCAATCCCTAATATCACAGAGATATTGGACCAATTGGGACACTCAAAATATTTCACCACACTGGATCTGGCAAGTGGCTTCCACCAGATCAATATGCATCCCGATGATCGTTCCAAGACAGCATTCACTACACCCCTAGGACACTATGAATATCTAAGAATGCCTTTCGGGCTTAAAAACGCCCCAGCAACATTCCAGCGTTTAATGAACACTGTTTTGTCCGGATTGCAAGGTTTACAATGCTTTGTTTATCTTGACGACATTGTTATTTATGCAAGTTCCATTCAGGATCATGAGGTAAAACTTAAAAATGTCTTTAATAGAATCAGAGAGAGTGGTCTTAAATTAGAACCAGCCAAATGTGAATTCATGCGACACGAAGCCGTGTACTTGGGTCACGTTATTTCCAGAGAGGATGTTTCACCTAATCCAGAAAAAATAAAAGCAGTAAAAGATTTTCCAATCCCAAAGAATCCGAAGGGAATAAAATCCTTTTTGGATCTTTGCGGATATTATAGAAGATTCATCGAAAACTTCTCTAAATTGACAAAGCCACTCACCAAACTTTTGCGTAAGGATCAAAAATTTGAATGGTCGGCGGATCAAAATAACGCTTTCGAGATCCTCAAAACAAAACTTATTTCAGCACCCATCCTCCAATATCCGGGTTTCGGTAGGGAATTCATTTTAACGACCGATGCATCTAGTTATGCAATTGGTGCCGTGCTCAGTCAAATGGGTAGCCAGAGGGTGGACTTGCCAGTCTCCTATGCAAGCCGTACCCTCAACCGATCTGAGTCCAACTACAGTACAACAGAAAGAGAACTGTTGGCTATCGTGTGGGCCGTCCAAACTTTCCGAACCTATCTCTATGGACGAAAATTTAAAATCGTTACCGATCATCGTCCTCTTATTTGGTTGCAAAACTGCAAGGATCCTGGGAGTAAACTGATAAGATGGAGATTGAAGCTGGAAGAATTCGACTATGATATTGTATACAAACAAGGAAGAGTCAATTCAATTGCCGACGCTCTTTCTCGAATCGAGCTAAATTCTGTTAACCACCTCGTACTTCATACTCAAGTAGACGATACATTTCAGGACTACTTAAAATTTTACTACAACTCAATGACCCCCAATATTTTTGATTATAACGATTTGAATAACGCCATTGATACTACCAAATCACCTGTTGCGTACCTTACAGCAATTGATAAGGACGAACAGAATCCCCATACAGCCACATTCCTTGACCGAAGCCTGAATAAAGAATTCATTTTAAATAAAAGCTATGCACTTTATGACATAGAGAAGTCAGCGACGATCTATAAACAGACCATTTATCACTGTTTCATAAAACAATCATTCTTTGAGAAACCCTCATATCAAGATTTCTTCCACTGCATCCTTAACCTAAAGGAAAAACTTGTCAATGATAAAGTTACCGAAGTAAATATTCCTAACCCAGTTGACGCTTTCAACCAATTTAACTACAACAAACTCCGGGATATAATACAGTTTATTTTCCGCAATGAAAAAATTAAAATAAATATCTATCACAATAAAATAATAACTCCAACAAAAGAACAAATCCCTGAAGTATTAAAAGAATTTTACGATTCATCAATTGGTGGTCATAATGGATATCACAAAACATATAACAAAATTAAACAGTATTATAAATGGGAAAATATGAAGAAGGACGTCAAAAACTATATCAAAGCCTGTGCTTCTTGTCAGCTTAACAAGATTTCCCGTAAACTGACTAAAGCCCCTATGGAGATAACCTCCACAGCCGATGTGCCATTCGAAAAAATCAGCCTAGATATTGTAGGTCCATTGCCTATCACAGAACAAGGAAATCGATTCATTCTCACCCTTCAAGACGATTTAACGAAATATTCAGACGCATTTCCAATTCAAAATCATGAAGCAAGTACAGTGGCAAATAAATTGCTACAATTCATTACACGATTCGGAATATCGAAAAATGTCCTCACTGATTAAGGATCAGATTTTACTTCAACTCTCATGAAAGAAGTTTCAAAGCTCTTTCATATAAAGCTTCTTCATACAACCGCCTATCACCCTCAAACTAATGGTGCTCTTGAGAGATCCCATTCCACGTTAAAAGACTACCTTAAACACTACATAAATAACCAACAGAATGACTGGGATGAATATGTCCCACTAGCAATGTTTGCATACAACACTGCCGTTCACACAATTACAAAATTTACCCCTTACGAACTCATTTTCGGAAATAAACCTATCCTTCCCAACTCAATCACTAGTACTCCCGAATTCAATTATACATATGACTCATACGTTGATCAATTAAAATACAAATTAAATAGATCGTTCCAAATAGCTAAGGAAAACATTCTGAAATCAAAAGAGACAAGCAAAACCTACTACGACAAGAAAATCCATAACCCAGAATATAAGAAAGGAGACCGTGTCTTGATGAAAAATAATAGCAACAAACCCGGAACATCCAAGAAACTATCTCCCAACTGGAAAGGTCCTTACGAAATATCTAAAATCTGTGACAATAACAAGAACATAGTTATTAAACTCAAACATAATAAGCATCTTAAAGTACACACCAATCAATTGAAACCAACTTCTATTCCAAAATGCTCTTCCTAATCTCTCACAGTCTTTTATTCATTCAGGAACTTGAGGAGACTTCAATGAAAATATGTACTTCATTGAAAATATTTTATTAAAGAACTATTATGCAAAAGATTGTAAAACCGATATCTCTTACAGGATGATTTTTCCCGTAATAATCCTATATAGCTGCATATATTTGCTCCAAATTCAAGCGAGTGTGGAATACGAAGTTAAGAAGATAGAAAGCGGAAGCGGTTTATTTTATGAACACCTCGGAACAGCTAAAATCTACTCAGAATATTTTAAAATAGTCACTCATATTGATATTCACTCATATAGTGAAAGACTTGGTCTAATTAAGAGAATGGCAAAACAATCCTTTCAACTTTGTGATAAAATCACAAAAGAACATGTAAAACTATTCTGTACGCAAAATTCTAATATTTTTAATGTAAAAATGCCGGAAATCCGTAACAAAGAAGAATCAGTTAAAGCAATGTTAGGAAATCCTAAATCGCGAAGAGGAATATTGAACATCGTAGGTTCAGTATCAAAATACTTATTCGGAACCATGGATTCCAATGATGCTGAGTATGATGACAGCATCATCAACAAAGTCGAACACGATGAATCCGAACTGCAACTCCTTATAAAGGATCAAATAAATGTTGTTAAAACCACCATTACAAACTTTAACAGTACAATTTCCCAACTAAAATTATCAGAAAAGGAGCTTAACAGAAACATAGATAAATTCAATAAATTTTTAAAAGAACAAAATAATTTCAATTCTCAAACAGATTTGAATCAGGAAATAATTGAACATTTGAGTATTCTTACATTCCTTTTAAACGAAATCGACTTGAAGTTCGAGGAAGTGATAGACATTCTCATGGCAGCAAGGAAAAATATCCTTCATCCTAGTCTCATCAGCCCCAGTAGATTAATTGCAGAATTTCAGAAATTCAATCAATACATTAAAAATGGCCTCGATTATGCTATCAAGCCCGATATAAAAAATATCAACCAAATTCTGGACATTATCCGTATACAGTATTCATTTAGAAAACAGCGAATGATCTTCGTTCTATCCTTTCCAATTGTTGATAACACTGATTTTAATCTATATCATTTGATACCTTTACCCATACCTCATGCCGAACAAAAATCTTACGCTTATATCGATCCAAGCTTCAAGTTTTTGGCTATCTCCTCAAATAAACTACAGTATGCCCAATTTCAAACAATTGACTCCTGTAAACAAGTAGAGTACGACAAATATATATGCGAAAACTATATCATCTATTCAACACTAAATAAAGCTATTTGTGAGATATCTTTGCTTACCCAAATAAATAGGAAAATACCAATTGATTGTGCAACTAAATTTTTAACCGGAAAATTAGAAATCTGGCAAAATATCGTGAATAATAATTGGATATTTGTAATAAGCGAACCACATATGCTTGCAATCCAATGTAATGACACGGTTAAGGACATAGAAATTTCAAAAACCGGAATCTTAACTCTCGCAAAAGGCTGCAAAGCTTATTCGGCACAAACGCAACTGCTTACTCATAACGAGATAATCTCATATTATGAAAATATAGTCCCTAAATTAAATATCATCGAAGATGACTGTTGTGAGGAGAATAAAATCAACAAAACAGATTTTAACTATTATCTAGAGCAGATTAATTTATCGAACATTAAGTTGGATGATTTAAATATTGCATCTCATAAACTCGATGATTTAAATGAGCAAGTCAACAGACTGCACAACCAGCCTCATTTCTATAGATATGGAACCCTGTATAAATACATTATAGCAATAATATCAGTTCTTGTTCTTGGATATATTCTCTACAAATTTTATAAATGTCTAAAACAGATTCTCCCGAATTATATGAGAATCGACCGTGGTTGTTGTTGCCGAGCTATCACTATAAATCAGTATAATTCACCTATTTCTTCGCCAAGACATCATGTTCAAATGGAACTTACCTCTGTACCTGATGACTCACCTGCAATCCTACCTCAAGAAACCGTTCCACTGCGGATTTCAAAATCAAAATCTAGATTCAGATCCTCCGTGGGGAAACTTAACCACGACGAACTTTAAATTAAAAAGATAAATTCGTCTTTTCTAAGGGGGGTGTTGTTATGGACCCCATACTCCATTTACTCTCCTACCAATGTATTTTCATTAGCCACAGTGACCCCATACTTACCTTCGTTCTTGACGTTCAATATTGCAAGCCAGCAAATGTCTCCATCAGCTAAACTCATAAATAATATCTAATATTCACATCAAATCCATAAATAATAATCGATTCTTAGAAATTCACATTCCCAAATCTAATAATTTCCAGAAAGATAAACAATGCCGAATACTGGAAACAATATATCCAAAAGTACCAACGTCCCATACGAAAGATTATATTTTTGCGAAAGATTATATTTTTGCTGAGGCCGGCTAGCGCTCAGTCATGTCACGGGTCGTCTGTAGGACCATCTGCTCGTGCTGAGCCACCCTACATACAAAACCTAACACGCATGGAAACGGACAGGTGAGGAGGAGGTCATTCTGAGAAATGAAAAAATAGGTTTTACGCCAATACGACCGTTTTATTCACAACAAAGCAAAATTCAAAACAAATTATTTGCAAATAAAAATATATTAAAAAAAACAAAAGCCTCTTACAAAATATAAAAATAATCTAATAATAAACACAATAGAAGAGGAATAAAGAATAAAAATCAATGAAATATAAAACGGCCACTTGCTCCAACTGCAGTAATCGAGCAGTCACACAAGCAAACTGCTCGAAAATCTTCTTGATCCTTATCCGAAATTTTAATTGCAGATTTAGAAAAAAAGATTTCGTTACTTCTTTTCATAATTGTAATTTATAAAACAGTTTTTTTCGTATTATTATTATTAAATGTAATTTTATATCAACTTTCCTTTATATTAAATTTAAAAGTCTCGCTTTAATTATATTCTTCTTGAGATTTAACTTTTCTTACTATTTAAAATCTTTTTCATTTTTATTTACTTCAGTTGTTTTTTTTGAAAAATCGTAAACCTGCAAATTAAAATTTCGGACATGGGAGCACTGATTTAGTGTATCCCAACGGTGTATTGCATTACCGAAACTCGGCTGAGCGAGCAGCTGATTCGATTTACCGTGACGACACAGGGAAAGGAAAAGAGAAGTTTTGGACGGAGGACAGTCCACAGGAGATCGTGAAGAACCACGGGGAAATTGGCGAAATTTAATCCGAGGATACGTTTTTGGTTAATTCGAAGAGTTTTGTCGCCAATTGGATTGACATCGCGCCTTAGTTAATACTTGTTGGGAAGCTTACCCTTTTGTAATTCGATAAGTGTTGTCGCCATTTCGATCAGTTTCCCGTGCAAGACGAAACATTGGCTCACTGGTAAAAATCACTTAGCTCTTGTTCCGAAAACTTCGCGGAAGTTGTGGGAGTAATTTGCAACAAAGTGTGTGATTTGCTATTAGAATTTTCCCTAGGTGTTCCACAACATAGGTTGTCAGTAGAGTTTATGAGAGATCTTCTAATCAGAATTAATCGTGCGAGTGTTTTTATCGCATCACATTCTTTGCTTGATAGGAAACACTGCAGATTCACTTAACCCAAACGTGAAATGAATGGAATTAATCTCATTGATATCGCGGGCGGGCAAATTTCAAGGTTATTTCGCGAAACGTGGGTTGACAGTCGTTTGATAGATGGCGGATTGCTGGTTAGTTGGGAGGAACAGCTCAAGTTGTTTTGCAATCGTGAGTCATCGCTTACGTTGCTGTCTATTTTGCTACCACTATGAGGTGTTCTCTTATCGAGCTTTCGTTCCCGTATCGATCGGATCCTCGCAAAAAAAAAAACCAAACTGTGCCGACTTGGACGTATCTAATACCTCAATTTATTGGGGAACCTGGCTCGCAGTAGTACTATTATGATCAGTCCGGAGTTTAAGTTAACAAAAAACAAATTAGACAATTCATTCTGCAAATAGCTCTCCTCAAAGTCCTTCAATTTTCCCTTGGCTCTGCTAAGCAGTCGCTTTCGAATTGATGAGGATGTTTACGGTCTTAAGATAAGAATTGGACGATATAGACAGTAAATTCAAAGCGAACGATCGAATTTCTGCAAGTAGGAACCTACTGGAACAAAAATGCGGATATCATCTCATAAATGCAGTCGATTTGGAGTATTATCTATCAGGTCAGGCAGTTTTCAATAAATAATACTAACGCAATATCCTCCTTTATAGGGATGCCAACATTTTCAACAGCTTGAAATCGTGTCTGACTGACTGTGAAATTCGTGTCTGACTGTCTCCATTACCAGATGATACATCTAGGTCTCATCAATTTATTCCGAGTCGTATGGAAGCTAGTTTTCACACAAAAGTTTCTCCATAATTTACCCCTGGTTCGAATAGCGAAACGTTATTTTTTGATTGGAAATGAGAGCAAGAATAAAAAATGTGATAAAAACTCGTACTCTTTAAAGCAAATCGATTTATAGATTTATGTAAAAATGCCCGAAATGGAGGTTTTCTATAATGTGCTTTCATTTGGAAAGCAAGGCTTGTACTCAACATTTTCATTTTCGGAAAATTAAGACTTGAAAATTCAAATTGTATTCACATAATTCTTCTATTTGCAGAACGAGTGTATTTGTAGCCTATTTAAGATTAATTTTTATATAGAGGGGGGCGATTAGAAATGATATAAACAATCATCTGTGTTAAAAATAATTGTAAGAAATCTTTCTTTGAAACCGAACTCTTACTGTTGCAAGAAAAAATGTGTGAGCAATCCATTTGGCAAGAAGAGATTTCATATCGCAGTTAACATATGGATGTCAGATCTGGTACAGTCAGAGTACTAGTACTATGGAAAGTGTAAGAGTTTTCGAAAGGAAATGTCTTCGTGCAAGTACTGGTTTGTACAGAAAGTCTGAGACGGATTGGAAACATTATATATCGAACAGAAGAATTCATCAAACTGCTGAAGTGACAAGAGTCGATATCTTCATATTGAAACTTCTTCGGAATCATATCGCAAGATCTGTGACTATAAGTGAAAATCCTTGGATTTCACAGCCGTTCCACCCTACAGACGGGTATATTGCACAGACGGGTATATTGCGACTTGTCTCGCTACTGGCTTCGTACCTCCAGAAGCATTCGTGTATTTGGACATGAATCGATATGTTTTTGATTCTGACGGGGTCCCAGTCATATATCACATATATCGACGGGCCACCGATAAGAAGATAAAATATCCTCCGAGTTTGAGTTCACGAGACCAACAATTTCAATGGAGATACTCATTTGCTAGATTCGTTGAAGCTGATCGGATTGAGCCGACGCAATCCAGGTATTGGTGGCTGAATGACAATGTCTAAATTATTCGTGTTTATTTTCAGTTTTGGTGTTTTTCGTTATTTAGTTTTTGAGTTTCAGCTCATTATTGCTACATTTAGTGTTGTTGTTTATTTTTGTTAGAAATTAGGTTAAAAATTAGGTATAGATTAGGAATATGTTATGTTTATTATATTAGGTTAGAGATAAGGTTAAACGCTTAGGTAAGGAACATTGTTATAGAATTTTTTAGTATAAGATAAAGTTTTTGATTGCATTTATTAGAGTTAAGTTAAAACATATTAGGTCGAGGATCAATATTCACTGTTGTGTTAAGATTATGAATGATTTTAGGATAGTGTTGGCTGGTTTTTTCTCCTTGTTCCAATTGAATTTTAAACATATGTAATAATTTTCATTGATTTGAATTTGCTTTAGTTTTTTTTTTTGTTAAATGTGTTCAATGATAACGTATAAATTTAGAAAGCCATTTGGGCCATTTAGTTTTTTATTGTTATTGTTTGGAATTTGCTTTATATTCTTTCAAAATTTATAATGATTAGTATTAAATAAAGCGCTTTTAACTTGACTTGAAAAAAATCATTTCCTTCATGTCAAAATATTGATGATTTACTCAAATGAAAATTTTTAACAAATTTCGCCAACTCAGTTCGCATGACTCACAATCGTTAAACTTTGAATAACACATTCGAAGTTTCACAACATGAATGAAATAATTCTCGGTTTATATTACAAACTGATGTCAGACTTCCTTGAACAGAGCATATCTACTAACAAGCAAATTCACATAGAACAAATCTCGCATCTAACGGTAGTTAACGTAAAAACCGATTTGTGTATGTATTGCGTATAATTAGAGATCGATTTGTGTATGTATTGAGTAAAATTTATTTTCCTCTCAAATTGTTAGAAAGGAAAGAAAGAAATGCAAAATAATTTCTCTTATGTTATTTTACGTCCCTTTCTAATCGGAAAAACAGCTGGTGCAATTGCTTGTTAGTATATATGCTCTGTCCTTGAAATGCTCAATCGTTAGAGAGCTAACATGTTGAAATTTTTTAATCAAGTATCTCCAAGTCAAAAGGTGGAAAAAGTTTGTAATTGTCTTGGTCGGTAGATCAAGTTGCACATTAATTTTGAGAATCAGTCATAAATCGTGATTGCAGGCCTGCTAATTCACTCTCCCGATTTGCTGGACCATTTGTTATGATGGTATAAATTCAAAATGTTGGGTTTCATTGAAAAAAGTATACAATATATGCCTAGTTTTGTTACTTTACCGGATGTTAAATCTAATGTATTTCTTTCACCACACATACAATTTTCTTCTTTCGATTTAGGATAGTCCATTTAATTTGCAAATTATACAATATATAAATATTTCTGTATCTATGAAAATTGAATCACTACAAAATCAAAAAAAAAAACATGAATACAATGCATTACTAAATTTATACCTTCGGTCTTTCTATTTCGTTCGACCTGACCGGGTATATGACCCGCATCGATGGCAGGCTCGCACGCTCTTTCTTTTTTTGCTTAACAGGGGCTCTTGCCGGGTAAGGTGGCCTTCCGTTCGCACGCCTATTTATGGCAAAGTGTTATGTGATTCCCTCACATAATGCTATTTCATAAATTTGCCACGTTTATATTTTTCATTTAAAGGTAAAATTCATTGAAATTATGTTTGTATGAGTTTTTTACTTAGATGAAAAATATGGCCACGTTTACATTTGGATCTTGATCCGGTTGGGAGGGTGGGAGGGGGCAATGCCTCCATCTGAATCATAGTATACTCAACTAGTAACCACACTCCATCAACCCTCCGGAAAAATTCGAACACAAGCCGAACAGCGAGCCATAAATCTTCGGTAGCAGGTAGATGGTAAACGCTGATGCGAGGAATGGCGCGAATATAAACATATGCTTCGATGAGAGATTTCAGGGCTACCAGAGCTAAAAAATCAATAACATTGCAGAAAAACAAATTCGTTCCATGCAATCTTTTAGTTTTTTGTTAGGATTTGGCAGCACTCCTATGTTCTGAAATGCGTAAAAGAACACGTGCGTCGGAAATTTTATTTGCATTTTGCTTTGTTTCTTGAGCGCGCGAAACATGGGATCAGCTGTCATGCCCCGGATCAGCTGACGTGCCCCTGGGAAAATTAAAAAAGTGTGCAACACAGGGTAGATGAAAGGTGTGGCTACTATTTGAGTATACTATGATCTGCATGCTCCACTCTTAATGGGCCATAAGTACCGTCGGTAACGACGAAGCCTCTGTAAGTCGGTCCGTTTTTGCCCGGCCCAATTTGTTCTTCGAACAAGCGTTTCAACCTTTGGTAGGGTTACCTCGGCCTCGACACCAGTCGATCGGCATTCGAGCATGTCTAATTCGTAAATGCGAAATATTTTTGTAGTGGGTCCTTGTGCTAGGGGGGAAAGAACCCACCCCACGACACCGCAACGCTAGCCTGCCAGCGCATTCACGCGTCCCCATACATGCTCAATCTCGGCGGATCTCAATATCCTTTTCTGCCGAGGCAGCAGACCATCGCTGCAGACCTGATCGTATATTAATCTACTTAATTCACTACACAACACTCTGCATTGATTTTTCTTCGATTTAGTCTTCTCTATTAATTGAGACCTCGTTTTTTTCGGGGTCTTTTTATTCACTGAATTATAACCAACCGTTAGTTTCCCCTTTTTTCCCTTTATCCCTCAAAACTTGCACTAATTTGATTTTAGCAAAATAATTAATATTGTTATTGTTGGCTTGACCCTAAGGCACCACCTTCTGACAATCTCCCATTGATCACACAAGCAACTTCAAATGTGCAAATTTTGCTATGGTCAATAGTTTGAAATTTGTTAGTAGGGAGACGAGAGTGGATTTTTGTTATTGTTGTACTAGTAATGAATAAAATTTTGCTAGTGGGACATAAAGAATGGAAGTTTGTTAGTAGGAAGGAAGGAATGAGATTTTGTTAGTAAATATTAGTAAAAGGTATAAAATGAAGTGTCGTTAAGAGGAATTAATGAACCATGCTTTGTAAGTGGGAAGGATATATTGTTTTTTAGGGTTTCGTAAAATAATTTTACAGTTTTAGTTTCGCGACCTGTCTGTTCGTCTGTCTGTCCGTCCGTCCGTCCGTGTGTCACAGCAGTTTTTCTCGCAAACTACTGAAGCTAGAAGAATCAAATTTTGTATGCAGGGGTAAAGTGGTGCTCTCTTCAAAGTTCAACTACAAAAAATTTTATAAGGTATTTAAGGGGGGGGGGGGGGTCTCCCCATGTAGGGGAGTGGCCTTCGAAAAAAACATTTCATCAAAGGTAGCCGATATGGGTATCAAATGAAAGGTCTTGATGAGAACTTTTCAAAACAGGTCTTAATACTTTCTGCTTTGAGGGACGCGTAGGGAGGGGAAATACACGAAAAATTTGTGTCCCCCCCCTCGCGATAGGACACCTGTGATCCGAAGAATCTGAAAAAATTATGGTGGTAGGTGTTTATGAGTACAACAACAACAAATACCTTAGAAGTCGAAATTCGCTCAACTTTGTTAATAATAGTATGATATTCGAATTTCACGTTTTCCCCAATAAAATCGCATTGGTACCCTTAAATTGAACGAAATTCGATATATACGTAGTCCTACCGAGGATTCTTAAACTTTGTAAGTTTGATGAAAATCGAATGATATACACGGAAGTTATAGCCATTTGAAAATTCTCCAATTACAACAACAATAACACATGATTTTGGTATTTTATGGACTTTCCATCCAATCAGTCAATGCAGTTTTGATTTGATCTTCTTTAAATTATCCAATAAGGTCAATAACATAAATATTTTTGAGAATCAATGATTTGAGTGATTTTTGTCGGTTTGCAACAAAATGGCGACCGTTGAAAGTAGAAAAACAATGGATTTTTCTTTGAACGTGCACATCTCTTTGACATATTTCTTGACGTTATTCATTGCTGGTGACTGCATTTCTGAGAAGTTAGGTACAAAACCATTCTGACATGAGCGTAGGTCTGTTTACCCAACTTTTTCTTTTTTCATAAAGAAAATAATTAAAAGAAAAGATTAGGCGTGCCCAAGAGAAGGTGGAAATGTTAATTGGGCAATCGAAGTTGTGAACGGCAGAAGGCCTGTATGGCCGGAATTCGCAACAGTATATTCTAGTTAGCGCAGTATGACCTAATTCTCTATATAATGCGTTGAGGATGCAAAGGGGGACAGCCCATCACCTAGTACGATATACCTTTCGTTTAGGGGTAATTCTCTGATTGTCGAATATAATGAACCAAGTCGTCTTCTGACGCAGTAGTGGCAGAGTGAAATTTGGGCAGTGATATTGGCTCCAGGGTTAAGTGACCGCCTCCTAACTTTATTTCAATTAAGCTGACTGTGTGGGTTCAGTTAAGGCCAACTCCTGATTAGTGCGGATCTGGTTCTGACCACTTGCTCTCGCAAAGACTTGTACAAAATCTCGCAAGGCCTACGTGCGCAGCACAGACAAAAATACAATCAACATGGCGACTGCAAGTACGAGCTAAGATAAAGGATCAAGGTTTGGACCCAACAACCTTATGTTTGAAATGGGGTCTCGACTACAATCTAGTTATACAGGAGCTTGACGCCCAACTGTTGCCCTACTCTTACAAGACAATGAAATTGAACGAGTTATGCAAGCACTTAATTGGCTGCCATGATCATGTGATTTGACACCCTTGGACGTCTTTCTCTGGCGATTTCAAGAAAAAAAGTGTACGTCAATAAGCCAAGAACATTTCAAGAGCTAAAGGAAGAGATAATTCAGCACATTAACGACATTGAATCTCAATTATGTCTCAGAGACATTGAAAATATGGACCATCGGATAGAAGTATACCACCGTAGCCGTGGCGAGCATTTGGGCAATATTTTGTTTTACACATAATTGTCAGATTCTTGCGTTTTGGTTGGACCACCCTTTATTAATAAAGCAGACCAATTCAGGATATTGTAAAATATTTTTACAATACCCTTAAAAAATTATAAAACCACGACCTGTCTGTCCTTCCGTCCGTTCGTGCGTCACAGCAAGTTTACTCGCCAACCAAATGAGCTAGAACGAAGAAATTTTCTACGTAGGTCAAACATCGTACCTCTCAAAAATTGCAGTGCAAGACAACATTTTAAGGTGTTTAAGGAGGGGTTCGGGGGTGACTTTAAAATTTATTTTTTATTTTTGTAGCCCTCTAGCAGCCAAGTTGCTCCACAGATTCCGATGAAACTTGAAATTATAGGTTCATTTAACCTGCAAATCGGATGACAAATAAAAAAGTCGGAAATTTATAGCTTAACAATTTTAGCAGCCGTTTTCAATAAAAATCGAAAATTGTTGTGCTATTCAGAGTGAAACTCTAATTCGAATAAGATTCAGCACAGCAGTTGAGACTAAACGACTGATATCTGTGAAAATAATCCAAAAGCAAACGCTCAAGTTCAAAATAGCGGCCCATGATGGTTCAGAAAAGAATTAAAGTCGTACACATTAATAGCAACGTAAGTGTTGAATAAATTTTTGTGAAAATCTTTTTAAATTAACTTTTTGTGCTATTTAAGCCGAGAAGTTTTCACCTTTGTCTGGTAACTACTGAGTAATGTGTAAATAGCAAATGTGAGAAGGACAAAGCCTGTATTTATATGTTTATAATAGTTTATTATATGTTTATTATTAAGTGCGAAACTCAATTTTATTAGCAAAATATTTGTGGCTCTACAAACAGTCGGGCCTTGCTTAGTTGTGTGAGCAGACGCGTTTCGACTACTTTGAGTCATATTCAGTGTCTAAAGGATGTGTTGAAGGGAACGACTTTATATAGTCGTAGGACGGGTTAAGCGGATGGGTAATCAGCGAATGGGTAATTAGCGGATGGGTAATTAGCGGATGGGTAATGAGGTCAGGAAGTAAGTTACTCAAGTGCTAAATTATACCAGGTAGAGGGATATTAGGTTTTTGTTTTTTTGCTTGTTGGATATCCGTTTGTTCTGGTTCATCTAACTGAGAAAATTGCGTCGGAATTGGTAACAAGTTGTTCATTGATAATGTCACCGTCTATCTTTCTATGTTTATAAATTTCAATCCTTTCTAGGATGTCAAGTCTCGGTCCTTTGCTTTGTTTGTGTAGCAATTTCATAGAATTTGTCAAAGCGTCATAATTGGAGTCTGCCTTGTTGTGTAAGAAAGATCGTAAACGCTCTTTGTATCTTGTCGTTAGTTTTCGTATTGTCCTTCCTATATATACCATGTGGCAGTCCTTGCATGTCAGTTTGTATATGCCACTGTTTTCGTATATTGATGTGTCATTCAGTTTTGGTTTCAGTTTGTTTCCAATGTTGTTGTTCGTTTTGAATGCAGTTTGGAATTTGTATTTCCTAAGGAAGTTTGATAGTTTGTATGTCTCTTTGCCTACGTATGTTAACGAAACCCACTGTTGGTCGTTCTTATGAGTTTTAGTCGGTTGGCATTCCTGTTTTTGTTTGTACTGTGTGACAAGTTTGTCAATGTCGCATTGTTTGTTTCCATTATTATAAGCTATTCTTTAAATGTTGTTTAGTTCGTTGGAGTAGTTAGTAGGAGTCATGGGGATGGAGTGAAGCCTCTGCACCATTGATCTGTACGCTGCTAGCTTATGTTGTGCGGGGTGGTTAGATGTTTCATGTATGGTATGATCAGTTGTGGTTGGTTTTCTGTATGTTTTGTAGTCCAATCGAGTTTGTTCACGTGTCACAGTAAGGTCCATATAGTTGAGTTGTCCATTTGTTTCTTTTTCCATAGTGTACTTTATATTCGGATGAACTTCGTTCATGGGTAAGTTATTCGTCTTGTTTATTTTCTTGTGAGTCAATAACGATGAAACAGTCATCCACATTTCGTCTGTAAAATATTACATTGAATCTTTTGACAACTTTGGGTATAAGGACTTCTTCCAAAGATTGTAAGAATATTTCTGACATTATTGAGGACATTGCATGTCCCATACCTAGACCGTCCTTGGCAATGCATGTGTTGCTATTGAACTTCACATTGTTCTGTTTGATTGTGGTCTTTGTGAGTCTTTATGAGTTGTCACTGGCCATACTGAAAGAAAAACTTTCATTCAACAACTGCCGACGATTCACAGATCAAATACTCAATCTCATAAAGACCACAATCAAACAGAACGATTTTAAGTTCAATAGCAACACATACATTGCCAAGGATGGTCTCCAATGTCCTCAATAATGTCAGAAATATTCTTGCAATCTTTAGAAGAAGTCTTTATACTCAAAGTTGTCAAAAGATTCAATGTAATATTTTACAGACGATATGTGGAGAACTGTTTCATCGTTACTGACTCACAAGAAAATAAATAAGATGAACTGCTTACCTGTATGAACGAAGTTCATCCGAATATAATGTACACTATGGAAAAAGAAACAAACGGACAACTCAACTATATGGACCTTACTGTGACACGTGAACAAACTCGATTGGACTACAAAACATACAGAAAACCAACCACAACTGATCATACCATACATGAAACATCTAACCACCCCGCACAACATAAGCTAGCAGCATACAGATCAATGGTGCAGAGGCTTCACTCCATCCCTATGACTTCTACTAACTACTAAACATAGAAAGACAGACGGTGACATTATCAACGAACAACTTGTTACTAATTCCGACGCAATTTTCTCAGTCCTAGACGACACTCTTGGACGAAAACGAGATGAACCACAACAAACGGACATCCAACAAGCAAAAAAACAAAAAACGTAATATCCCTCTACCTGGTATAATTTAGCACTTGAGTAATTTACTTCCTGACACCATTACCCATCCGCTAATTACCCATCCGCTAATTACCCACACGCTTAACCCGTCCTACGGCAATATAAAGTCGTTCCCTTCAACACATCCTTTAGATAGTGAATATGACTCAAAGTAGTCGAAACGCGTCTGCTCGCACAGCTAAGCAAGGCCACGACGGCTTTTAAAGAAAAAAAATTTTTTTTAAATAATTTGATATTTTACCTTTCTTTCGCTTGGAATTTTATTTACTATTGTATTTGGTCAGAGATTTGCAGATAGTCCCTGTCTTTCATGAAAGCATTGTGAGTTGTATACGCCTTCACAATGTCATCCACGAGCTTCACCCTAGTGAAATTGCTCAGAGTTTTATGATCGTTCCAACCTTTAAAAAGTGCGTATCCATCAGACGGTGATAGATAGTCATCTAGTTTCTATTTTAACATTGAAAACTAGTAAAACCTATTTTAATATATGTGATGTAGTCTACTACAAAGCCAGAAATAGTATTCCCGGAACTCAATTTTGGTAGCGTTGGAGATGATGTGACGCTACATCCACACCCAGACGTGATAAGGAATTAGATTCAGTGTTCCTACTTAGCCAGTCGTGAATTAAAAAATTGGGAATTTCAGATAACTAAAATAAAATGTTTACATGGAATGTATACTTTGTTTCTGGGCAATTATTATACAAAAAAGAGATATATCTTACATTGTCCCTTTGCCATTTCAATAAATTATTTCGGGCTTTTGCTAATAAATTTTCCATAAATCTTGTGGGATGATATATTTCAATGTTTCGAAGCCAATTCCAAAACCTTAACAAAGAAGTCACCTTGCATATTAAGAACTCTATAAGGAAATATATTTCTTACTTATGAATAAATCTACCTCAGACTCCTTTCCCTACTCTACTAACACGTCTGTTTTCATTACCGTGTTGAACTTGTTCAGGTTCGATAGTGGAGTACACATCATCCAATGATGTCAAAATATTGAAATTCTCTTCCATTTTGAATAAACTGAATTCAAATGAAGAAGCATATATTGGTGATATCACAGGAAAAAATTCATATTTCTTCTGAAATGCATGCATTCTTGAGTATCTTCCGAAATCAGATCGTTTGGATTTAATTTAAAATACCATCTTTCCGGCTCAAGCGTTGTCATCTTACTCGGGCCCAGAAGGAAATTAATTAACGTGCCTGACGTCACATCCCGTACCGGAAACAGTAGCTCTAAATTTCATCAGTAGCTCTAAATTTCGATAAACAGCTACTTTTGAGATGAAATTTAGCGGAAATGATACAAACGGGATCGAAATACATATATTTGTGCGCTAATGTCTTCGACGTCTCATATTTACAATAAATCGTTGACATAGTACTGATAAAATTTCAAATTACAGTCATATGTACTGTCAAAAATCTTTAAAAAATTTGTTTGATGTAAATAGCACTAGATGGCGCTGATTAGGTTGCTCAAAGAGGTTGGTTCGCGACGTGACGCGGTGTTTCCGTTTTCGGGCCTGAGTAAGAAGGCAACGGCTCAAGGCATTTTTTCATAAATTAGATCCTTATTGACAGGGCCAGCAAAATTACTAAGTAACGGCATAGGTGTCTTCGAGGATATAGAACTAAATAACGATATTGAAAATTTCTACTCATGATGTGAGTGAACCGCGTTTTTATGAGAAAATCAAAAGCTTGATATTCGGACAGACTTCCACTAGTTTCCCATGTCAAATTTTGTAGACAATCCCCAAGATCAATAGAATACCAGGTCTCTTCCAAACGCCAGTTGTCGAAATCAGTTGAATGATGTCATCTGGGTGTGGAAACTTTTTACTCATTGTATATAAGCCCCGCAGCGTGGTCACAACGTTTTTGCACGTTTTGGTCTTAGAAATGCCGTCATTTCATTTCAGACGTTGCGACTTTAGATTTTTTATTGAAAGTTTCATTACAAAGTTTAGAAAACCTTTGTGCCCATTTCATCGAATTCGTTAGAGCAGAAATCTCGTCTAAAATAGCTGCTATTTCGTTTTCGCTGATTTAGTTGGGTAATTGACGTGGCTGACATTTTTGCTCGATACACTTTTCTTAAAATTGGATGTAATCCGAAGCAAAATTTTGACTTCCAGCAGGTTAAGAATTTTTGTTAGAATCACTAGTGCGAAAAGCAAAAAAGTTGACATTCAGTTTCATAGACAGATAGCAGTTGTGTGTGCAATTTATTTACAAGTGCATAAGTCTTGAATGCAAGACAGAGTATTTATAATTTCCAAAGAAAAAAGTACGAATCAAATTACATATTCTTAGTGCATTTTTTTGTAATATCAACTTAAATAACTAGGTTTACATCAAACAGAACCGCAACTATGTGTGATAATCTAAATAAAACTTATGCATATATGCAAATAATGTACGGAATATGCAGAGACAGCAATATATGAAGTTTTTCAATAGATGCATCCTCATGTTGATGAACGGGGTCTCATGTGCAACATCATGTCCATGTTAATTATCTAACAATAAGATGCAAATAAACTTGCCAATTGTTTTCGATGCAAATTCTTGCACTGCATAACTAACTCACATGGAAACAAAGCTACATACTCGTATATACACTGAGCATGTAATCTGACCAGTCGTTTATAAGCTGCAATACCTGCAGAGCGTTAGCGCCGCAAAGTGTAAGAAAAAATTCGTATGTAATGCACGTAGAAATTTGCAATTTGAAATTTGGGCCTTGTGTTATGTCTATTCTCTTTAAGCAATTCATATGAAGATTTATTCAAATGAAAGATATGTCCTTTCACCACGAAGCGTAAAAATAGTAGACCCGTCGGAGTAGATTTTAATTTAGATATAAGCGTGTAATAGGAAACTGAATGAATGATTGAAGAGATAGTTTCGGATGTTAAAGGAGTGGGTAAAAACATTCATGTAAGTACGTGCAAAAAAACTGCGGATGGAGGATTCATTAATTTAATGAATATAAAAGTGTTTGTGAGTGCAAGGTCATCATTTTGACTTTCTAGTGAATTTAGGGGAGTCCCCATTAGTGTTCCTGAACAATTATTCTATAAATACTTGAGTTGGCAGCTCGTTGCATAAAGAAGTTATTTTATTGTTCTCGTTAAAAAATTTTCTAGGTCATTTGACAGTTGAATAAAAGTTGATATATTGTTTTTTCAATGATTATGGTAGTTTCGTTTGATGAACAAATGAGAAAATGAATATATAAAGTTGTCTTAAGTCTATTCGGTACCGGGGGCAAAAATCATTCTGCCCCCAAGCTTGTCTATAAAAAGAACGCAATTCAATTTTCGTGCATTATTTACTTTCCTAAAATACAAATGGTAGTAAATGTTCTCGGGGTCGCATATTGGGCTTACTGGTTCCCCAGTGATGGAACATTAAATGCCGAAAATGCCAATAACTGTAAATACATCTACAGTTCTGCTGATAAATCCTACTTACACCTCCTTTGTGGGGGTGTATGTGGGTGAAGGCGAGTCTTCCACACCTGATAACGGAATTGAAAGCAATAACCATGCCGCCGGAATGGAGGCTGGGCGGCGGGCTAACTCCTCGTCTCTGGAAAACCCTACACTATTTCGGAACCTGCAGAAGAGCCTCGGAAGAGCCACTGCAACGACCTCGCAAATGAAAAAAATCCCCTTTGGCAGCACCAGCCGGAAAGGTAAATTTCTCGTATGTAGCGTAAGGTTTCGAAAAAGAATTTGGCTTGCCTACTTCTAGTCTTCTTACTGCAATTTTTGTAGCACCATCTGGGTATTTATTAACATAAAAAGAATCTGTCGATGTTCGTTTTTAGAGACTCTTTATAGAGGCGCAAATATTTTGCTGATTAAATTGTGTTGCACACGTATAGATCACATTTTGAAAATCGGCGGATAATAAATTTTTATAAACATATAAATACAGGTTTCGCCCTTCTCACATTTGCTGTTTACACATTTCACAGTGGCTACCACACATAAGTTAACTTGTCGGCTTAAATAGCTTAAATAAGAAATGCGAAGGAGAATAAATCTGTGTGAAATGTGGAGGAAAGCATGAGCTCAAGGAATGCAAAAGTACACATGATAAGTGTTACAATTGTATGGGTAATAATAAGAATACTGATCACTCACACAGAGCAGACTCGTGGGGGTGCGCCGAGTATCAAAGAAGGATTTTAATTACTAGGAGGTGTACTGACTACAATTTTGATGATGATTGTTAATTACAAAACTCAATCAAGCGACAAATTAACTTTCTTTATGCCGATGTAAGAAGCTTACGACACAAGCTGAGTGATATTGCAGCGAAATCCTGAAACGGATCTGATTATACTAAACGAAGTATGGATCTATCCTGAAGATGCAAAGTATTACAATATTCCGGAATATCACTCCGTTTTCTCCTGCTGGCCCTGAAGAGGAGGAGGTACAGCAATTTATATAAAAAATAAAATTAATTTCCAAGCAAAGAGAGTAACATCTGACATATATAATATAATAATAATTGAAATAACCTGCGCAGGTAAAAAACTAAAAATCAGTACTTACTATAATCCCAATCGACTTAATGCGCACGGCTTCTGCATAGTAATAGATGCAATATACTCCACTGAAAAAAATCTAATCACAGTTGCTGACACAAACATAGACCTGATTGCAGAATCTCCAGAATCGAGACTGTACAAGGATACCCTGGAAACAAACGAAGCGGTCATTGTCAATAAGGACAAAATTACTCGCCCGACTTCAAGTACCTGCCTAGATCACATAGCAACAAATGATAAAAAAATTGCTGAAAACACTAAATTCACACTTGCAGACTGCCCGGAGTTAGATCATCGTGTCCTAAAAATGGTCGTCCATGGTCAAAGTCTCAATAAGCGAAAACCTACTCACAAAATATTCAGATATTTTGACAAGGATCTTTTCAAATCGACAGTTGCTAGCAAACCGAAAACCTGAAAACCTCATGGAGCTCACAAATATGATTACAGACTCCAAGTATGATTCTGCCATTAAGAAAAAAATCAGATGTCGGCAACATACATGGATAACAAAGAAAGTCATTGATGCTAGTATTAACAAAAGGAAGGCTTATAAAAAATGCAAAAAGAACGCTGAAGATCAAGCACTTAAACATCTGTATAACCAAGCCCTAAAATAATCAAAACGTCTCATAAAAGAAGCTTAACTTTCATAATACTCCAGTAGATTGGAAACAGCGGCGGACAACTCACACGAAGTATGGAAAATAATAAGTGAAGTAAAAGATAATTCGTCACCCTGGATCATGACATCAAATGCGGAATTTTTTGGTATGGACTCTAACAATACAGCACGCTCATGTGGAACAACAAACTCGCTAAATCACTTTTTTTCAACAATTGCTGAAAAAATTACCAGGGAGCTTGCTAAAAAGTCAACTAGCTATTTTAATATCATAAATAGCCCACCTGAGTCCATTTTTCACATTTATCAAACGACTAAAAGAGAAAATATTAAATACAAGCGAAAATTTGAAAAAAAAATAAATGCGGCACCAGGTATTGACAACATCGCCACACATGAAATTATTCAAGTCAAAGAGGAGATAGCTGAACCACTGGCAAATTTTATAAACGAGCATATTAGAAATGGAACATTTCCGGATGAAAAGAAACTGGTAAAAATAATTCCAATATTCAAAGGAGGAGATGATCTGGACCCGAATAATTACCACCCTGCTGCACTTTTGATAGCCTTTAGTAAAATATTCGAAAAACTTATAAATAATCGCTATAATCTTTCTTAATGGACGATTCCATCATAAATCCGAAACAGTTTGGCTTTCAAAAGAACAAGACTACTTTTGATGCGCTACTTTCTGTCTCACGTTACATCAATGGAAGGAGATTATGTTATTGCAATTTTTGTGGACCTGAAGAAAGCTTTTGATACTTCAAAAACTTGAATCGTGTGGTATACAAGGAAAACCGAACCAGCTTTTTAAAAGTTATTTAGAAGGAAGATTCCAAAGAACATCAGTTAATAATGTCTTGAGCAATCTAGCACCAATGAAATCGGGGGTTCCTCAAGGATCCATACTTGGACCAACCTTGTTTTTGCTATACACCAATAATTTGAATATATCTAAACTGAAAGCTCACCACACATTATATGCTCATGATATTGTACTTCTTAATTCAGGACATGGCAACTTTACCATGGAGAATATCGTCAACGAGGATCTAGATAAATATTGTTCATGGCTTATCGAAAATAAGCTAGCATTGAATACTAAAAAAACAAAATACATTATTTTTAAACAGAAGAATAAGGAAAACATAGAAGTTGACCTAAAAATTAACGGCGAAAACTTGCAAAGAGTGTTTGAAATTAAATATCTCGGTCTTACCATAGATCATCGTTTGACATGGTTGCCACACATAAATAATTTGAGGAGACAACTAGGACCATAGATCTCAGAGAGAGTGGATACGTAATGCATTGAGAGAATTGAAGCACTTTATCATGTAGCGTGAAGTTGGCGCGTTATTAGCTGTTGATTCAAATTTCAAATAAATTTGACGTGACGTCTCCCACTAATTTTCGCATCTTGAACTAAATCAATTTTCCGTGCGGGTATTCTAACATCAACGATATAAAAGATTAAACATGACTTACCCTACGAAGGATACGTCCCTGACATGCTTCCTAGAGCTGTTTTTACAACCCCACACGCGTCACTACATTTTTCATTTTTCGACACAAAACACTCGCGATCCGCAACAAACTTTTCAGTTTGGTTAATTATCACATTTGCAACGCTTTTGCAGTAGTTTCAACACGGTTTATCTTAAAAAATTGTTTTGTGTACAATTTCAAATTCAACTTGATTAGACGTTTCCCATCATTGTTGAACTTTCACGAATCATATGTTTTCAATCATATGGTTGATATTTTGTTGACAGTTCGGGGGTTAAGGTATAAGAGGAGTGGGATTTTCGTGAGAGCAATTAGAGCGCCATTTGAATGTGTGGATTCTCAAGCGGCGTGAAAAGCAGGGGGATTTCAATTCGCATGCGAGAGGAAAGCATGTATGTAGTAAAAGTGCTTAACTCACGTATGGATGAAAATAAGCTCATTTCGCGTCCATTACTTTATATGTCTTTGACTAGGACCAATGATAGGAGTTTTGAAAAGATGTGGAGGTTTTCCAATGCATATAAAGAAACTTGTGTTAAATGCATTTGTACTGACAAAGCTACATTATGCGATGGTCATTCGGAGTCAATCGTCAAAGCAAAAACTTAATATTATATCCAGGATACTAACTTAAGCCTATAAAAATATTCTAAACCTTCCAATTCTCACTCCAACAAGACTAGTGTATCAACAGACCAATGCACTCACCTTCGGTCAAATCATTACTATGGAGAAAGCTAAGTTTATCTTCAAATGTCATTTCCAGTGAATCGTAACGAAGCCCCTTTATAAAAGTATCACAAATAAATTCATATAATTCAAGAAATGCCAACAATTTTGTAATACCTTACGCTAGAACTGATCGACTAAAGAACGGTGCAACGAATGATGCTCTGCATATATTCAACAATCTTCAAGAAATAGTGAAAAACGTAAACTCATTATTGCTTTTTAAGAAAAGACTAAAGGAACATCTAATAACTACAAATCAATGATAAGTCCGGAGGATTAAAAATGTATTATCTTAAAGCATTTTAGACCCGAACGTCGAGATACTTAAAGACAGTTAGTTTTGATAAACTCAGAGTTTTTTGCTGCGTCGTTTTAAAATTTTTTTTTTATCTCCCAGAACCGTTCACGAATCGGACTAGACTTGCAGGAAAGAAGTACTTCACAGCATATTGTGTGCCCCTTATACCGAGCTTTTAACATTGCCTGAAGGCACACGTAGAAATCGACGACGTGTGAAGTGTAGATCACAAGAGCGTTGTGCGACGATGAAAGAGGTAGGGAATGGAGGTAATTAAAAATAAAAGAATCAGGCGTACAAAGAATACTTAGGTAGGAAAACCAGTATGAAGAGAGAACATTATGAAAATCTCAGAAGAGTAGCGAATAAGATGATTAGAATTAAGACGAGAAAATAATATGACAGCCAATTGAGAAGTATCGATGTTAGTCTAGCGAACAGCAACACAAGACAAGCATACAAAGTAGTGATAAGCATGAAACGAGGTCATCAGCCCAAGACCACGCTCTGCCGTGATGACATCAGCAATATCATCGCTGATAAAATCAGGATCAAGGAAAGAAGGACATCATATTTCAAGAACCTCCTGAATCCTCCAAACATGTTCCCGGAGAGCTTCGATGAGCCCTACCAACTCTGGAGGAATTTTGTTCCACCAATAAAGCCCAATGGAATTACAAAGCATTGGAAATCGATGAGATTCCAGTGGAGCTCTTCAAATATGGTGGCAGCGGTGCTCAAAAAGCTATTCATAGAGTCATCCAGCACATTCGGCAACAAAAACATACACCAAAAGAGAGGAGCCACTCAATTATATTCCCTTCCCTTAAAATAGGTGAGAAGCTATAGTGCGAAAATTATAAAGGCATATCACTACTTTGTATGGAGTACGAAATATTTTTAAAGATATCAGAAAGTAAGATCGGATCATATGCCAACAGTTTTATTGGGGAGCATTAATGTGGTTTAAGAGCAGGTAGATAGAAGACAGACCAATTGTTCACAATCAAGTAGGCACTTGAGAAATGCTGGGAGTTCAACATAGACGTACACTGAATCTACGTTGATTTTAAGCACGCATACAAAAGCATCGATCGTAAAATATGATACTAAATAATGCTTCGCTAAGGTATCCCAGCCAAATTGATCCATCTTACCATAATGACAATGTCGACAACTTCCCAAGTCCGCATCAAAAGCCAACTAAACGATGCCTTTGACCGAAACATCGGACTAAAACAGAGGGATGGGCTCTGGAATTCGCCATAAGAAAGCTACCAGTCAATACAAGAGGTACTTTACGATACAAGTTAAGCCAACTAGTAGCCTATGCGGACGACATCAGCATTTTGTCACGGTCATGAACAACTGCCAAAGAATGTTTTCTGAAACTGGACGGCAAAGCAAAATTAGCAGGGCTATAAATACATGAAAGTATAACAAAGCTCATGATGCAGCTGAGAAAATATATCCTAAATACCACACGTAGCGAATAAAGTATCGAAATTTGTGTATTTAGGCGCTAGAATAACGAGGACCAGCAATCAAAGAGACAAGATACACCAAAGAATACAGCTCACAAATATTGCGAGCGAACACATGTTTTTTTTCAGTTTTGACGATCTTGAAAACCGGCTACATACACAGGAAAACAAAGCCCCAAGTATACAACAATAAAAAAAGACCTGTGTTATGCTATGGGTGTGAAACATATACCCTAACCCAAGCATCCGCATGCATATTGAACACCTTTGAGCGGCGGGTCCTGAGGTGAATACTTGGAGGGAAGCTAGACGGGGAATAATGGCAAATTCGATACAACTATGAGTTGTATGGAATTTTTTACGAGCCGGAGGGCTCAATGATTGTAAGACTGTGGAAGCTGCAATGGGCTGGCAACGTGAATTGTATGAAGGAACAAAGGATACCCAGAAAGTCATTCGTTGGGAGAACTAAGGGCCAGAGAACAGGGCGGAAATGAAGAAATACTGCTCCCATTCGGTCAACTATTTGGATTTCGAAATTGGAGGCCGCGGTCAATGGAACAAGACAGGTGAAGGTGCTATTTACAGAAAGCGAAGGTCCGAGATAGGCTGTTGTGCTACGAAGGGAAGAAGAATATTAAATCTACCGGCTCTTCCAGCTTTATTTTTAATACACAGTTTCTTTGCGTTTTAAGTGAAGTTAGACGCATATTTATGAATTTAACACTGTTTTGATATTTTCCAGATAAATTATTGTCATGTCTTCATCAAGTAGACGTTGTTTGAACAATCCGCATTGTTCTTGCTTTATTTGTGGTGAATATTTTTTAAAATAGATGTAAGTAGGAAATCGGTGATGGACTTCGTAAAAAATTTTGTCTGAAAAAGCTGTCAGGACTTCTTTTTTGTGGTAAGTAGACTCGCTTGAATCATCTTCTGTGTCGTAAGCAAAATTAAGAGCGCTTCTTAATAAAATAAGCATAGCTCAATAGCTTTTCCAGATAAAAGAGAATATAAAACAAGCAAGATATAAAAAAAAAAATTAATTTTGTAAAAACTGCTTACACCGGCTAATTAAAAGTAGAACTGTGTATTGCAAAATAATTATTTCGAACCACCGTTTATTTTGGGGGCTCAACTCTCCTCGCCACGAAGGGACCTGCGGACCCGGTCAACTCGTCCGGAGACGGACGTGGGTGGCGCCACTCGTTTTGTCCTGGCCCCCAATTAGCCGCCAAACGAGAATGCGGCTGCGTAGCGCACTTCCCCAATCTACCAGCGTTTCCCTACTTTAAAAAAACAAATCTCGCTTCTATTTTTCACCCTCGCTTCTATTTTTCCTCAGACTTCGTAATTCTCCCCACAACGCTAATCGGGATTCCGCTCTGACCAGCAGAAAGCAGAATCTAGCTTTTATTTCAGCTCGACCTTGCAATTACGCGTAATTCTCGACACAATTATATTCGGAATTCCGCTCCGGCCGAAATAAGCGGAATCCTACCGCGAGCCAAGTTTTACAATCTTCACAGATAAGACACTCACGATGCAAACAACACTCGTATGCTTCGAATATATAATTCACTATCAAATTTCTAATTTCTCACTAAATCTACTGGCCAATATTTACTTAATCACTTAAAATTATACCTTATTTTTGGGGATCCCCGAAGACGATTGGTAATTTCGTGCCGTCAGCTGATCTCGATGTCGTACAACGCTTCTTTTGTCTCCTGTATCCGCCACTTGATTTTGCTCAATTCCTCCGAATATCCTCCCAATCGCCAATTCCCACTTGCGTAGCTTGAGCTCGCCGTCTGATTTCTCGCACCGTCGTCCGCCAAAAGAGACCTGTTCCTCCATTCTTCCTTCCAGCAAACCTCCTATCCGTAGTCCGCCGCCGTTAAATTCACAGTTGAGGAAATTGAACCCTCTCGCATGCGAGTGGTTTTACGTGTTCCATGCGAGGAACTTCCTGCACTGCGAGTTACATTGGAACGGGGATAATGCAGTGCGGCGTCCACTTGTCACTGGATGTTCCATCTGACGTGACCTAGTTTCCAGTGATCGTGACCTACATCACTGCGGAGTGACAGGTCTTAACCTAACGAGTTTTCTATTGTACTTGTGATGCTATTAAATGTTAACGTGAGATTTTGGAGCTTAATATCATCATCTATGTCGTATACCGTATCGGGATCGCGACATATTCAAACACAATAGGCTTTCCGTCCACAAGGTAATGTTTGGCACGATATTGCATATAAAATATCTATCACATTTCCATCGGAGTGAATTGCTTCTCCCTTATATCTTCCATCCGCGTATGATTCTACAGGTGGTGGTATGTTCATAGTTGAGGAACATCTTAAGTCGGGGGTCGATGTCAGTAGTGCGGCTCCCGGGTCTATTTCTGGTTTAAGCATTGCTTGATTATGATTCGGTGTTATCGGGTTTATATCGCTGCTTCCTTTAGTGTCAAATGATTCAGCTGACTGCAGCCCGGCTGCAATATCAGATGAATGGTATTCTTGTTCGAATAAATAGAAGAATATTGTGAGTAGAACTTCATCGGGCATCTCATATTGAAGGTAGTAAGCAGCGGAAGAAGTGTAGTTTTCATTTGATGAATTGTTTACAAACTAACGAGAGGCGGCATAAGTCTCGTTCGTATAAATAGGAGAATATTGTGAGTAGAACTTCATCGGGCATTTCATATTGAAGGTAGTGAGCAGCGGAAGAAGTGTAGTTTTCATTTGATGAATTGTACATGCGTCGCGGTCGCTTTCTCGCTGGAAGCATACAGCACGTGTCATCGCAACTAAGCGAACTAGTATTGTTGGCATATTGAGAACTTGTTGATGGACCACCACTTCCGCTGCTACCACTACTCCATACATCATGATTTGGTGGTATTTTTCGTCTTAAGTCGTACGGTGACTGATGACTGCATCCCATCACAGACACCCCCGTTGCAGCACTTGCACTTGGCGATGTGGATCCCGATATTCCTGTGTGGGGTGTTTTACTTGTACTGGCAACAATCATGCTACTATTGCACTTGGCAAACTATTTGAATTGATGTTATTACTGCTCCCGCCACTGTTTGGGCTCTGCGCTAATGAGGCAGGTGCTGCTGTTGATGTGGATGATGCTGATGCGGAGGATGATGATGCGGAAGAGGATGATGCTGATGGTGATGTCGATGATGACGATGAGGCTTGAACAGTGGATGAGTTTGGTGAAACATTAGGGTTGTTGCCGCCATTTGTATTTTATGTGCTTGGACGATTTGATCCGTTCGGTGAGCTTACAGTTGAAGTATTTGTACCAATTGCCGTTCCTACATTAGCTCCACCGGACGGTGCTGCACCCAGATTTGGTGCTGGAATATTTTGACAATTAGGCAAGGGGTTAGCTACTGTCCGTGATGGCAGCGCTATTCGATTGCCTCCTTTTCGCCTCGACCGCCTCAGACAGGATCGAGAGGACGTGAACGAAGCGCTCGGCATCCTCTGATTGTGCTGCGTCTTGCGATCTAGCAGCAGCCGCTACCGTTCCACTGCACACTTCGGTTCCGCTGGACACTCAGTCTTTCCCCACTTCCCAATTCTTGTGGCTGCACTCCTTACGCCCTTGCTAAATCCTCTAGACCGAACAGCTAAGTCACTAACCAATACCTTCTTGCGATATGTCCACTAAACAAAGAAGATGAAAAACTGCTTTCAGCCCGAACGGCCATGTTTGATTTCTCGCTGATTACTGCGTCCTTAAAACTAATCCTACTACTTTTACACATTCATTTAAATGATGATGGTTAATTTACGTTAACATATACGTGAGTGTGGTAAAATGTAACTTGGCTCGCAGGTGAAATCTTGGCGGGAGACAAACATTTGGTCAGGGTGAAATCCCGAATGACTACGTAGGAAAATCCTGATTTAGACAATTCGCATTAATGCAATGAACAGTATTCTTTCTATGAAAGAAATTGTTTTCTGAAAATTCTTTGATATACGTTTTGTTCATATCAATAAAAGCGTTATTTAGGCTAATGAGTAAAAAGCGATCGCCCAATCAGCTTGCTGCCTAACGTCAACGAGGTGCCTGAAGTGATACTAAACAAAGCATTAAACGTTCACATTGGGAAATATGGGTTGATGCCGAATTGCCAGTTTGGTTTTCGTGCCAGGCATTTGATCATACATGCGGTAACAAAAGTAACCTCAAATATCTGTTGGAAACTAAACAATAGAGAATGTGTTGGAGCATGTCTCATTGATATGGAGAAAACCTTCGATACGGTGTGCTTAGATGGACTAGTTTTAAAACTCCTTCAGGACAAGTTCCCCAGACGCCTTGTCGCCATGATGTGCAACATGTTATACGGGAAATCGTTTGTTTTAACTGATGGAAATCTGACAACAATGCGCGAATTCAAGGTTTTGAATGGTCTACAGCAGAGAACAATTACTGCGCCCCTGCTTTTCTCAATATTCATTCGCAAGCTATTGAACAGCTTTTACTTTAATGTCTCGCCAACGCGATCATTGGTAGCGTTTGCTGATGATCTGATCCTTTATACGGCAGAGCGATCTTCACAAATTGTTTAATGATGGGTAGCTGTACACTAACAATTGGCAAATGGAAATTATTACGCAGAAGTGCGAAACAATTTTGTTTCGAACAACGCTGAACTGAGCCAGTCAAGACCTAAAGCATAATTGGAAGGATATTCACATAATGGCTGGTGGGGGTAGTTCAGAACAGGTTCCACATAAATCCTGTGTTCGATACCTCGGTATACATTTCGATCAGTATATGTACTTTACTGAACATGTCAAAATCATGCTCAGTAAAGCAAAAAAAAAATAGTCATTAGCCTTTGACGGCTCTTTCGTTCGAGATACGTCGATCAAAAGGTCAAAGTTATATGTTACAAGACAATGGTTAGACCAGTTTTGACATATGGATGTCAGATTTGGTACAACCCGAGTGCTAGTACTATGGAAAGATTAAGCGTTTTCGAAAGAAATTGTCTTCGTTCATGTATTGATTTGCTCAGAAGGCCTGAGATGAGTTGAAAACACTATATATTGAATAGAAGAATTTATCAAACTGCTAAAGTGGCGAGAGTTGATGTTTTAATTTTGAGATTTCTGCGGTATCATATCGCAAAATCTGGAACTGTGAGGAAAAACCCCCGTATAGTATATTGAGACTTCTCTCGCTACTAGGTTCGTTCCTCCAGAAGCATTCGTGTATTTGGACATGAATCAATATGTTTTTGTTTCTCACGGTGTTCCAATTATATATCACATATATAGATGGAATGCCGATTAGAAGATAGAATATCGTCCGAATTTGAGTTCACGAGATACTCATTTGCTAAATTCGTTGAGGCTGGTCGAGCTGGAACGGAGCAATCTAGGTATAGGTGGCTGAATGACAACGCCTAAATTTATCGAGTTTATTTATTTTTTTTATTTTGTGTTTTTCGTTACTCAGTTTTGAGTTTCAGCTCATTATTGCTATATGTAGTGTTGTTTGTTTATGTTAAAAATTAGGGATAGGTTTCAATTTTTAGGATATTTATATGTTATGTTTATTATATAGGCTTAGAGATAAGGTTTTTCGTTACTTAGTTTTGGGATTCAGCTTATGATTGCTATGTTCAGTGTTGTTTGTTTATGTTTAAAATTAGGGATAGGTTTCAATATTTAGGATAGGTATATGTTATGTTTATTATACATATCAGGCTTGTAGTGATTGAGCAGTAACACAAGCAAACTGCTCGAAAACCTTCTTAACTCCTACCCGAAATTTTATATGAATTTTCTTATATATTAAATTTAAACATTTCCCTTTGATTGTATTCTTCATGCGATTTAACTTTTATTGCTATTTAGAATATTTTTCATTTTCCTTAACCTCAGTTAATTTTGCTTGAAAAATTTAAATCTGCCAATTAAAATATTGGACATGGGAGCACTGACTTGGTGCACCCCAACGGCGAACCTTACTGAAGGCAATCGAGCTCAGCTGAGCGAGTAGCTGATGCGATTTACCGTGTACACGGGAAGAGAAAGACGAGTTTTGGGACGGATTGAGGCAGTTGACTTACGACGGTGACATGGGGAGCACGCAGAGAACAGCCGAAGAAAAAAGAAATTATCTTAAGTAAAACAAATGTTCGGTATCATGCTCCCCCAAGTAAAATTTAATTTCAATGAGTTCATCATGTTTTTGAGAGCTTTTTCAAGTGCTTGATTTTTCCACTTTGTGCTGCACTTAGAATTGTAAAGAATAATAAACGATACCATGAACGTCGCTTTGAAACAATGCTTGAGTGAATCAACTTTTACCTCGTAAGTACACGTAGATGTGAAACATTCCTACTAAGTTTACGTTAAACTATATTAAAAGACGGAATATAGCTATATCTGTTATCTGAGTTTACCCTGTAAAATGTTTGCACTGTAACGAGTTAATTTGTGTAAGAAGCATATTATTATTTATTTTCTTATCGGAATATTGACCACAGATTATATCGAAGAGTTGATTGTGAGAACATGTTCACGCAAAAACAGTCATCAATAATGGGGGACATATAGAAGAAAGAATTGTGAAGAAACATAAACAAAAATGTGATAAGACATTGAATGGGCTGCCAGTGAAATAAATGCTCCCTTACACGATGCCAATCAAAATCGGAATCAGCCAGTTTAGTTGAAGTTATGTTCTAACGAGAATAGCGGTGATGAAAACGAAAAATGATTCTCTAATGTGCATGGTCAATTTTCGAGTCGATCAAGTAAATGCAGTTCATCGACGCCGGGAATCAAATTTGCCTCTATTATCCCTTCATGTTACTGTAAATGGAATTGTTTTAAGTGCATCAGAGACATTCACGATCGTGGAAGTAGGTGCATTGAATTTTTAGCAGAAAAATGCAAATCAACGGAAGAAGGAACTATATAAAGTTTCTTGGCAAATAGCTCTTCAAATTCGAATATCATTTTGAGAAGTCCTTAGCGAGGGCGTTCATGTTCAAAGTCGTCAATTTGGAAGCCGAAATGCGTATATTAATATCCACGTGATTGGATTGGCATGCTTGACCAACGAATTAACTCGATATCAACGTCTCGTGGATTTTCCACGGCCTTACCCCAAACTTCTTGCATTGGGATGAATGGTTCGTATTGTAGTTTTGGCTGAGGATAGGGTCTTCTCAAAATCAAGCATGGCACAGCAACGCAATTAGTCAGATGGGAGTAGTCAACCATACGGGTATAATCTTACCAAATACATGTATTAGAGTCAAGCATGTGCTGGAGTTCATTACTGTAACTGGTCTTCAATTTTATTATAAAAACATTGTGGTTTTGGTAATGCGTAGTTGCTCAGTCGTCGGATACTTGAGATGTGTATCTGCGCATATGTGACGTTACCCGAATAAACTTATTTCTGAATGAAACTTAGTGGCGTTAAGACAACGGACTGCGAACATTTATATTTCAAATTGGTAAAAGTAAACTCTCAGGCCGAGAATCGCTAATTATACATTCGAATTATATTTGTCTTTTCTGTTTGTCTACTACGGCATGAGAGGATCGAATTACATAGAAATCAATGTACAGTACTACAAATATTTTTTCAGTTTTATTTTGACGTCATAACATATGTCGAGAAAGTAATTGCTAGTTTTTTATTTTTCCCAAACAAACCTTACTTCTTAAAGACCAATTGCAATTCGTGGAAAAAGAAGTTTTTTTTTGAAAAATTTATATCACCCTTTGTTTCAAGAAACAACGCTAATACCATATAACTTCGGGAAAAATTTGGAAGAAATGAATCGTTAAAACTTTATACCTTCGGTCTTTCCATTTCATTCTACCTAACCGGGTATAGGACCCGCATCGATGGCAGGCTCCTCCGCTAATATAGGCTAGCCATCAGGCGCACTCTTTCCTTTTGTTTAACAGGGGCTCTTGCCGGGTAGAGTGGCCTTCCGCTCGCGTATCTTTTTATGATATAGGGCTATGTGATTTCATTGCATAACGCTATAGCATAAATTGGTTACGTTTGTATTTCTCATTTGAGGGTAAGAGTCATACAAAGTACTTTTGTATGAGTTTTTCACTCAAATGGGAAATGCATGGCCACGTTTACGTTTGGATCTCAACATCCTCTTCCGCTGAGGCAGCATACCATCGCTGCAGTCGTGAACGGACACTTCATCTACCCATTTCACTAAAAACTTTAGATGAGCTCAAAGACAACATCCAATGTGGAATTGCCAACGTTCCGGTCGAATTGTGTGCCAGCGTATTGGAAAATTGGGTCCAAAGAATCGATCGCTGTAAATGGGCTCGTGGTGGTCATATGACCGAAATCGAATTGTAATGTTTTTACTACACCCACAATAAATTTAAATTCAATATTTCAAATAATTTTGTATTATATGAATAGATAAAATTGTTATGTATGCCCTTAATGGAAAACGCTTTATTAAGAAGTTTACTGGCTCTGCTATGACGTACTTTTCGGATGCGTTTTCAAACTAGGCGGGATTTTTTTCGCACAATTTTTGAGTTATTTCAAATAATTTACGTATATTCTTTAAGTTAATAGAGTATGAAAATGATTCACTTTACTAAATTTTGTAATAATAATGATTAGAACTCTCCCCTGCTTGTGACCCTTGGGCCGGGGCCCCCTCGGGCTGTATGCCCGTGGCGTTTCGCCTGTCATGACACCCTATTGTTACACTACTGGCTACAGAGTAATCAGGGTAGCCATGGTAGGTGATAGATATCTAACAAGATTATAATGGTCGGCTTGTGCCGCTGAGGACTCTTCGCCTGCGTGCCCCGCACCCATTGTAGACGGCCCTGGCAATATGCTTTAAGTAGGCATTCCTACCCCAGTCATCAAAATTTGCATTTCAAATACTTTTCCATTTTATTTGAGATATTACTGTTTTTGAATAATAGTGTTGAATACAAGAAGCTTAAAAGTCTATCATGAAAACAACTGAAATCTTAAAAATAGATAAAAAATTATTGTGAAGATTTTCAATAAAAAAAATTTTTCAATCAACTAGTTCTAACCAACTTTCACTTTTTAGCCTTCCACAAAATGTATACTTTACTCGTATCTTCGAGTTTTGACTCAATTTCGGTTGCGTAAAGCTACGAGTTATATGTAACTTTGCAATCGTTTCAGACTAGTAAAAAAATTTTGCACCCAAACGGAAAATACAGTCATTTGTATTTAACTCACAAAATTATTTCTTGGGTGCTTTTCAGCAACGCCAATTCTTGATTGGGTTAATAGTTTAGGCACATACAATGACCTCAGCTCACTTTGCATGCATGTTTCAAATACTTAAAGATGCGTTAAAACAAAGTTTATTGAGCATTAAATATTTTATTCATTGCTATAATAATGACCACTTTAGTGGGTAAAATATTGTATATGTAGGTGAAACGTGTGTTCATTACTATTAATTTATTTTCCGCAATGGAAATTGTCACGTTTCCAGGTTAAGTTGGGAAATAAATTTAACAAACACAAGAGTAATAATAATGTAGTGAAGATTTGAACGAAAGCATTTATGAATCCAGAATCAGAATAAGTTCAAAATTATTAAGTAGAGATAATTTCCAAATACCTTGTACAGAAACGTGCTGATTAATTTGTTATTAAATGAATTTTAAGTCTTCAACTGCTTAATTATAATTAAAGAAATAAAAGGACATGCATTAGAAGCAAAATTGCCTTTCCTTAGTTTAAATGCTTCGTTATTTTATTAATCCATCTATAAACACAGAAAATATCGAATAACCTGATAGAATTTATAAAACTAGCACAAAATTGATAATTCTGAATAAAAGAAAACAGACTACAAGTACTATATACAAAACCAATGTTTAAACAAGATGAAAAAAGGAAATGCAGAAAAGAATAGTCAATGCCAATTATTCAGTAAAATTATACAGCAAAACCAATTGTTTAAACTCGTTGATAGAATTGGGTAAAGAACCAATACTAAAACAATTATGAACGTTAAAGACAATAGAGGATCTATTAGAGCGCACTGAAGAAAAAAGGGATATTTCACTACATAGATCCAAGGGTAGTATTTGTAGATTATGATGAAGTTTATACAGAAGGCATTAGTCAAGAAATATTCTTCGGGACGACAAAGAAAGTACATGAAAAAAGGAAAGAGGATCACTGTACGAACAATACGGTGAAAGAAATCTGAACAATAAAGAACGGGTGAACTTACGTTGAACACCTTCAATGGCATCCTTTAGGTAACGTTGATGAGGGCTCCATATTTGGGAGCAGTATTTGACAAGACTTCATACCAAGGAGAAAAAATAAAAAATACATGATAAAATATCCTTGAATGACTTAGTTGATCTGAAGATGAAGCCAGCCAAACTAAGCAAGCTATGTGATGACCAAAGCCAAATTTAGTATCGCATAAAACACCAAGATCCTTGTGCCACAGAACAGTCTCGGGATATGTTTCGTAGGTAGAGTAATTGAAACTAATGGGAATCCTTTTCAGTTAGAAAGTCATCTGATTGCACTTACTGATATATAATTTTAGGTGATTTGCAACACCCAAATATAGGGTTTTCCAATAAGAGGTGTTATTTTGATATTAAAAGAAAAATACCATTTTTTAATATAAATGATCGAGTGTTCATTTTATTACAAAGAAAAAAGTATGCCGTTAATAGTTATAAGTAACATCAGGCAAATAAGTACCACGAATACGCTCGGAGGACCATATCCTCTTCATGAAATTTTCCATAACCAAATCGCAAAGTGGCTGCCTATCTCCTCGATAGCCTCTTGAATTGACACTGGGCTGTTGGCGTGGACCTTCTCTTTCACGTGGCCCCAAAGGAAGAAGTCGCAAGGTATTAAATCACAAGATCTCGGTGGCCAATTGTGATCACCTCTTCGTGAGATAACACGGTCCGTAAAAGACGTTGTTGATGATCGCTTGAGTTCTTGTGTTAACCGAATTTTATAAGCCTTAAGACCCAAATCTTTATGCGAAATACGGTGTAATGACGTTTGTGGGATGCTTAATTCCAAAGAATGACGAGGAATGGACAAATCTGGGTTTTCTTCAACACTTTTGGCTATAGCAGCAATATACTCGGCTGTTCTTGAGTGACGTGCACGGGTTTTATTCTTCACATCACTAAGTTGTCCCAACAGCTCGAATTTTTCCACCAATTTCTGTATTGCGGTCCGACAAGGTGCTTCACGACGACCCAAAAATGTTCGAGTTTTACGAACCGGCTCTGAAAAATTTTCACCATTTTTATAGTGTTTTAATAATTTAAATGCATTGTTGAAGCATATAGCGTTCCTATGGCGTAGTTTCTACTTGTCAAATGACAAAAAATGACAGCTTCAAAAGTGACATCTAGCGAAATAGCGGGCTATTCAAAATAACACCTCTTATTGGAAAACTCTTTAGTCTGTTTGTTCTGGTTAGAATAGATTTGTTTCTGTTTATAAGCATAAACTTTTCTTTCTACAATTGGAAAGATATTTTATTATGTATTGAATAATATTTTATTATAAATTCAAACAATATAATAATTAAGAACGAACTGAACAAATTCAATTATATTTATTAATTGACTTTCTCAATATTTGAGAAAGAACTGAATTCGTTGAATGAACTGAACTTACTACATTAATTTATAATCTATATATACAATTCCAAAAACAATATAGGTAACTAGATTTACCATATTTGTTTAATGTGTCAAAAATAAAGTATTTTTATGTAAAGTATATTTTATGAATGGAATGAATATTTTTGAGTTATTTTGAATTAAATATAATATAACCGCCACAGAACTTCCCCCCTAGTGAAATAATTATATTTCGCGGTCAAAGGAAAACTACTTATGTGGAGTTAGTTAACTGTTACTGATTAATTTTTTTAATTTTAATGTAAAATTATTCTTTGAGACTTATTGGAACGTTTGCCATTCATAAATATCTTGTTATAAATCTTGTTTTATTTTTACTGATGTCAAACGATACTTTTTTGGTCTCTATATTTCCATTATTTTTTATTACTTTTTTCTTAATTGCGGGAAAACAAGGTTTTAATCGATCTACCGAAATATTACACGCTTTATTATTAATCTCAATAGTGAAATATTTTTCTTTTCTTTGCAATATCTTAAAGGGACCTTGGTATGGTGATTTAAGCGATGGACGAACTGAATCTACCCTGACTAGAACTTCGGTGCATGTATCCAAACTTTTAATAATTTTTGTGTTATTATTACCATGATTTGCAGCCGGAACAGGCTTGAGAACCGACATAGCAACTTTCAGATCTTTAACAAAATCGTTTTGTATTTGGTTATCAAGTGATGGAATTGAAAAATCACCCGGAATTTTGATATTTTCTCCATAAAGTAGCTCTGCTGGAGAAGTATTAAGACCTTCTTAGTTTGCTGTTCTCAAACCTAACATCACAAAAGGTAAGCTCTTGGTCCATGAAGGATTATTATGTGTCATAATGGCCGCTTTAAGCGTACGATGCCATCTTTCGATCATACCGTTAGCTTGAGGATTATAAGCTGTAGTACGGTTGCGCTTAAAACCTAGAGTCCTTGCTAGTTCGCCAAATAGTTGTGATTCAAATTGTTTATCTTGATCAGTAACTATGGTTTCAGGAACTCCAAAACGTGCAATCCAAACACTGCATAAAGCTTCCGCACAAGATTGAGCTGTTATATTTGTCATGGGAATAGCTTCTGGCCATCTTGAAAATCGGTCAATAATTGTCAAGCAATACGTGAAACCTTGTGAATAAGGAAGTGGTCCGATAATATCCATATGAATTGCTTTGAAGCGTTAAGATACTAATGGAAAAGTCTTAATTTCACTTTTATTATGCCTTGAAATTTTGCAACGTTGACAATCTAAACAACTTCGAGTCTAGTTTGCCACATCCTTATTTAATGAAGGGCAAAAATATTTGTTTGCAATAATGCGACGAGTAGTTCGTATTCCAGGATGTGCTAAATTGTGAACAGTTTTGAAAACTTGTTCACGAAATTTTTCTGGAATGTAAGGCCTGATAGTTTTATCAGAAATTTCACAAAAAACTTCCATATCTGAATTTGGCAAATTAATTTGACTAAACTTAAATTTCGAATTTGTTCTCAAGTTTGTCAAACATTCATCTACAATTTGTGCTTCTGAAATGGCTTTGAAATCTATTGTACTAGGAATTTCTATTTGAGAAATCCTAGTAAGAGAATCAGCAACTACATTCTCTTTGCCAGATATATGTCGAAAGTCTGTAGTAAACTCACTAATAAATGTTAGTTGACGGAGTTGCCTTGGAGAAGCTTTAGCTGGGTTTTGCCGAAATGAATATATTAATGGCTTTTGATCTGTGAACAGCGTGAAAGAACGACCTTCAATGTAAAATCTAAAATATTTTACTGCTTGATAAGCCGCCAACAATTCACGTTCATAAGTACTATAATTTTTTTGAGCTTGATTGATTTTCTTAGAGAAGAAACCTAAGTGTTGCCAGTCATCATTTATGCTTTGTTAGAGTGCTGCACCAATGGCAATTTCTGAAGCATCGACAAAAATTGCTAAAGGAGCATCCATGTTAGGAAAAGCTAATACTGCTGCTTCGAACAATTGTTGTTTTGAAAAATTAAAAGGTTCAATAGCTTCTGGAGTCCAGTTAATTGTTCTTTTTTGAGCTGCATTGGGCAAGAAACGACGATAAAAATTTATCATGCCTAAAAATCGTCTAAGTTCTAAAATATTCTCAGGTAATTTAAATTGAAGAATATCTTGACACTTGTCTGGAGCTGGACGAATACCTTCAGACGAAATGAAATGACCAAGAAATTTCATCTCAGTCTGTAAAAATTTACATTTGTTAATGTTAATTATAAGACCATGTTCTTGTAATCTTTCATAAATAATTTCCAAATGAGCTAAATGCTCAGAAACTGATTTAGATGCAATCAGGATGTCGTCAAGATATACAAAACAAAAATTTAGATCTTTCAATACAGAATTAATAAATCGCTGGAAAGTTTGCGCAGCATTGCATAGTCCAAAGGTCATTCGGGGAAACTCAAAGAGTCCAAACGGTGTGCATATAGCTGTTTTTGGAATATCTTCGGGTTCGACTGGAATTTGATGATATGCCTTGGTAAGATCTAAAGTTGAAAATATTTTGCAATCGGTCAGAGAATGAGTAATATCCTGAATATTAGGAATCGGATAACGATCTGGAACGGTTATGGCATTTGAACGTCTGTAGTCTCTACCAGGACGCCATTCACCATTACTTTTTTTTACCATGTGTAATGGTGAGGACCATTTGCTGTCTGAAGGACGGCAGATGCCTTGTTCCAGAAGAAAATTAAATTCTTTTTTAGCTGACTCTAATCTGTTCGGAGCTAAACGTCTAGGTTTGGACATGATTGGAGATCCAGAAGTAACAATTTTATGTTTAATATTATGTACTGGGACTATAGTGAAATCAGATTCTAAGGTAATCGACTTGAATTTAATTAATAATTCTTTAACATTAGGATCAACATCCGATTGAACATGAATTGATAAATTTGAATAATCTTCCTTAGAAATAGAAGTTATTGATTTAAGATTGGTAAATGGGTCAATTAAAGATTTATTAGTTACATCTATTAAAAGACCGAAATGACCAAGGAAATCTGCTCCTATAATGAGACGTGTAATGTCGGCAATTACAAAGTGCCATGAAAAATCTCTTCTAAGTCCAAAATTTAATGTTAATGAATTTCTGCCATATGTATCAATGAAAGATGCATTAGCAGCAGAAAGTTTAAGTCCCGATGGAATTAATTTCAAGTTATTTGATTTTGGAATCACAGAAATTTCCGCACCTGTATCGATTAAAAAATTCTTCTTTGAAGAATGATAGAGAATTAAAAGGCGGCAAGAAGAAATACCACTTATGTTTGCCGGCGGAGATTTAAGAGGATTTAATTTTTTTGAATTATTGAAAGTCTCCTTAGAATTTTTGTTAATAAATTTGCATGGCTCAATACACGTATGTGCATTGACACCAAATTCAGCATGATACCAACCAAATCCTCTATCTTTTGAGCGTCTGTTGGATGAAATACGTGAACGGAAACCTTGAAACTGGCCATCGTTCCTTCTTGGACTTCTAAATCTTAATGATTCTCCAATAGCCTTAGTAAGTTCTGCAATTTGACTTCTTAACTCTGCAACTTGTTGTTGAACGTTAGATTCTGATTTGGAGGAATTTGCAAATGAAAAAACTGATGGTCTATTTGAAACTTCAAAAATTTTATCAGCACTTGATGCCAGATCATTCAAAGAGCTGGACCGGTTACATGCTAATATTCCTTGCATGTTTTCCGGTAGTCTTTGAAGCCATAATGATCTTAAAAGACCATCTCCAACTTTATTCCCCCCAAGTTGTTTCATCTCACGAAGAAGTTGTGAGGGCTGTCTATCTCCTAAAGTGAGATTCGAAATTAATTGACTTAATCTCGTATTCTCACTTGCTGAAAGTCTGGAAATTAAAGCTTCTTTTAAAGTTGTGTAGGGAGCAGTGGATGAAGGATTATTCCCTAGATCAGTAACTGTCCTAATGGCTTCAGGATCAAGAGCTACCAGAACATAATTGAATTGAGTTTACTCTGTCGTAATCCCAGCCAGAGCGAATTGAGCCTCCGAACGCTTAAACCATGTTTCAGGAAACTCCTTCCAAAATGAAGGTAGTTTCACTGCTACAACATTTACTGTAGAATCCCCTGAAGGACTCGCATCATGAAAATTATTTTGAGACATAATTTAATTTATAATGATATAAATATTCCTGCAAAAATAAATCCCTAAGGGTTCTGGGTGCGCTACGCTGGGTATATTCCCCCTGTCGCAGGATATATCCTACCCTTAATCTGCGATCTAATCGTTAAAATTTACAGTTTTAAAAATTAAAAAAAAATATTTAGAAATATTTGAAATATTTAAAAATTCTGGTATATATGTGTGAATTTAAAATGTGTGTAATTGTAGAATGTAATGTTGTACATAAATTCTCTTACTTAAATTTCTTCTTGGATATTCGCTCCTCACTCGTCGTTTTCCACTTTTGATGTCTTACGAGTTCGCTGATTGGAATTTTCTGCTGGAACTTTTCGCCGTTTTCCACCTGTTCTCGGTTTATTCGCGGTACTAAATCAATGGCTGCCTGCTGATTTGATGATTGTTTTGCTTTGCTCTTAAGGCTCTGTCCAGATGCTATAACTAAATTCGTAATTGCTCACAATTCTAATTTGCATTTCGCTGGCGGGCGGGCGGACACACGACCGTAAATGTACCACCAATTGGCGAAAATTGCAAATAAAATCGCGATTTGACCTTTTCACTTGTTTTTCTGCTCTAACGAAATAATATTTCTACCGTCGTTCGTAATTGACACAAGAATTTTCATCTATCAAGGTGTGAGTCAATCGCACAAACCGACTCGATCGCCACGAAAAATCAGATTCCTTCACTTTCTTCGCACTTCGATCTTCCACGACACGCGAGTCGCAGCTTTTGCGAGGGAATCTCACAATTTTTTCTAAAAAATTCCAGCCTGCCTTTGCCACTGTCATTCAGTGCCAAATTCTCAGTGATGGTTGCCAAATCTGAGACTGTTGTGTTGATTCCTTGCATAGAATTATTGATAGCAGAGAGATCGGTGTGGTTCTCCCGTTCGCGTAGTGTAGCACTGACACCAACAGGACTTTCCTTTGATTCTAAATTAGCTCCTACAATATCTGACTGCTGAAGAGAGAACGCTCTCAGCTATAGCTTTGACAGTTTGCTTCTGTTCGTTTTTTATATTCGCAAAAGCAGCTCACCAATTGTTCGTTTCTGTTGGTATAATTTGTTTCTGTTTATAAGCATAAACTTTTCTTTCTACAATTAGAAAGATAATTTACTATGGTGAATAATATTTAATTATAAATTCAAACTAAATTATACTTATTAATTGACTTTCTCAATATTTGAGAAAGAACTGAATTCGTTGAATGAACTGAACTTACTGAACTTACTTCATTAATTTACAATCTATATATACAATTCCAAAAACAATATAGGTAACTAGATTTACATTATTTGTTTAATGTGTCAAAAATAAAGTATTTTTATGTAAAGTATATTTTATGAATGGAATGAATATTTTTGAGTTATTTTGAATTAAATATAATCTAACCGCTACAAGTCTTAATTGAAAATTCTAGTGAGTTAGTTATAACAACCAACTAAAATAGTTACTTTTTAGAATGCAAATTTAAATGTGAATCAGCTATCCCATATTCTCAGTTCGAGTCCTACTAAAGGATTAAATAAGTTTCTAAATAGCATCTTCTATTGTTAGAATTCATTTCGGAAATTCAATGGCATGATAGTTGTGAGTTATTTTAGGGATCTGCTTAATTTTAAATGCATTAAAACGAAATTCTTACATGTTTGACAAGTCTATAGAAAATACAAACTAATTTTCAAACCTAAATAAATAATTATGCAGTTAAAATTATAATTCTTTCGAGTGTGTTCTCTGTAATGTTTTTTTTACTGGGAACTGCAATAAAAGATACGTTTCTAACTACCAATATATAGCCTGCTATAGAGCTAAGTTCACATATTCTTAATGACGATTCAAATCAATTCAACCTGAGTCTTAAAATCTAAAATATAGTATCAAACATATCGAGGTTTTTTCGCTCATATATCAATCATCGCCGATTCATTAAATTTAATAATTACAAATTACAAACGACCACCGTTGAAAACATTGTATCAATTTGTACACTTTATAAATAACTGAAGGTTAAACGTTCCGACTACCCTATTGTTTACCAAAGATCACTCGAGATCATTTCTGCTACGCTCAATTTCATAATGAAGCATTAATTTTACCATTCATTGAATTTCAATAATCTCGCATCATGGTAGTAAGAAATGAATTGAAAATAGGCACCAAAGTCGCGCCAAGAGGTTTTCGTAATAAATTAATAATAGCGTAAAAAGTACTTTCTACTGAGACCTTGATTGCTTGAAAATTTAATGAAGAAAATCTCAACTCCCAAATATTATTGGGTGCATGAGGAAGAAGACTAAATCTTCATGAATCTTCAACTTCATCACCAGTTCCAGAAGCACAATAGAGACATAGCTTAATAGTTTTTGGCTTTCCCTTTCACCTGCAATCAAATCCACATATATTATACGAGTATCTTTGCTGATGGTAAATCGTGATAAATGCCAACTTACAAATTACATCCAATGAACTAAGAAAGATTGCGCGTGATTAAAAGAATTTCAAGCTCCTTCACGTTATCAATGTAGCATAGCCACTCATACAGTAGTGATTAAGAATATATTTAATTTTTTTGGCTATTGTTATGGAAAAAGATGTTATTTAAAATTGAGCCGAAATATAAACAAGTTGAGTAGACAGACCTACGCTCATGTCAGAAGGGTTTTGCACTCAACTTAAAAGATGCAGTAACCAGCAACGAATAAAATCAAGAAACATGTCAAAGACGATTTTATTGGAGAAAATATGAAATTCAAAAGTCATACCATTGTTAACAAAGTTGAACGAATTTTGGCTTCTGAGGTATTTGTTATTGTCATACCCATAAATATCTCCCTTGATAATTTTTTTAAATTTTTTAGATCACAGGTGTCCATTCGCGAGGGAGGAAACACATTTTTCATGTATTTCCCCCCTGTGCCCCCACTGAAGCAAAAACTGTCAGTTAAGGGACTGTTTTGAAAAGCTCTCATAAAGACCTTTATATCGGCTACCTTTGATGACATTTTTTTTCAGGGGCCACTCCCCTGTACTGTAATCATCGATTCATGGCCTATTTTTTCGAATCCTAGAATGATTACAAAGCCCTTTTGCTAGGAGCTCTCTCTTGCCTCCTCGACTTGTTTCACGTATGACTATTAATTGTAGGCACTCATCTTCAGTCATTCATTAAATTGAATCAAGTGTTCAAAGCATGCACGTTAAACGTTGAAGTTCGTACATTTCCCCTTTCCCTGCCCCCCTCGCTGCCAATAACGCAATTTCAAGACTTGTTTTGAAAAGATCTTATTAAGACCTTTCCAATGACACCCTACTCGACTACTAATGGTGAAAATTTTTTTTAAAATTAACCCCTTTGAAAAAATTTTCCACCCTTGAACTTTCAAGAAGTCAGCACTTCTGACCTTTCTACAAAGTTTCATGGCTGTAGCTTTTATAACTTCGGAGAAAAAGTGCTGTGGCATACAGACGGACGGACGGACAGACGGAGGTCGTGATTGCAATAGGTTTTTGTATGTTAGTACAAAACCGTAAAAAAATACTCTTTGACGCCACCAGGCTGGAAGGATAGAGGGTTCGATCTGAGCAGTCGTCAAGGCAGCACGCATCGAGCAACCTGGAATTTTTTGAAATTTTTTTTTGAACTTGGAATTTCTTGGAGTTTTACGGAATGTTTCGATATCACGGAATTGTTTTTAACTACGAAATTTTATGAAATTTGTTGAGAAGGAAAGGAAGTAAAGTGCCTGGACAAGGCGCGCAGAGCGAGCGCATGGAGCAGGATTGTTTGAGCGCGACGAGTGTAATGCTAGGATTGGGCAGAAGACGTTAAATTCAGATTGTGGTATTTGGAAATAAAAAAATATTATTATTATTTTTAACTTTGTCAATTATTATACTTTTACCTTTTCAATACAATTATTTGCTTTTAGATTTTGCAGTCACTAGATCATAACATAAGGTTCGTAGTTCCTTTTGATTTCCTGCGACAGTATTCCAAGTTCTACCGTGGAATCTGTGGTTATTGGGGGAAAATAGCGAATATGGGGGGCTTCCCACCGCGAAATCAAGCTAAGAAACATTTAAAGCGTTTCTGTTAAAAGTTTGGGGAGGGATGTCAAAGAAGAGTTCATTTTAGACTTGCTTGCTAGTTGCAAGATTCAACTGCAAGTTCCGAAGGACTCCAGAGATAGGAAAATGAACGAAGGAGGGAGTTACACAGATGGTGGCGGTGATAAAAAGGCTATTTTCAAGCCAAGAAAGGAAATGAAAAAGAGACAAATAGAGTCTCCAACACAGAAGCCTACTTCAAGGGCGAGCGAGCGGAATTTTTCCCATCAAGAGCTTCCGCTAGTTTTTCGGAGGCCATACACAAGCTGAGTATAAGACAAAACCTTGGGGGTAATAAAGCTAAATCCAAGCCCCAGCAGTCAAGCGTGGCTGTTACCAAACAAACTGAAGGTCTCTCCTATAGTGTGCTATAGGCTTGACCTGAAGACTTTCTGGGATAGCGTCAAAAGGGCATATACACGAAGTACTGTGAAGAAAGTAGAGTTCAATGCAACGCTGAATAACTCCTCACATATTTCACTCCACCCTAAAACGCCTGAGGATCATATTAGCCTATTTAATTTTCCGAAGGGTCCCAGGTTTAAATCTCGTTGGGAGCAACGTGATTTAGTTCAGGGGATTTTTCGGACAGACTATGAGTGTTCACTCAGTGGTTATATGTACTGATTTAATAAGATCATATCATAGCTGAACAGGCACACGGGAGCATGGTACTGACCAAAGCAACTTCCGAAAAACTCAATACGGTCATGAAAATGAGATACTTTAACTATCTCCAAGCGAAAGCCCGAGAGGGGCTGTAGGGCTACAAAGAAGAAAAAGAATTTTCTGAAGTGTGTAAAAGTGACTTTTTACACTTACACTCTTCCAGGGGAGAGAAAATTGACTCTCCTACTCAAAGGCGTGCAAACTTCGTAGGACAAGAACAATGTCGTGGCTAATGCGAAGGAGCATCTTGGAGAAGATATCCAATCAGCCAAAAGATTCTCGCCGATAAGCTTTATAAGGGAAAAAAGAACGCTTGTTCTTAGTCCAGTTCAAACCAGGCTTTGAAGTGAAAAAAGCGTATTTCCGATTACGTAGTTGCCCCACCGCAATATTGGGGCTCCTCCGGCGGAGGCTCCACCGACCCAAAATATCTCACCCAGAAAGGTGCATGGGCGCCACTCGTTCTTCGAGCCTCTCAAGGGGTCGTCCGAACGAGAAGACGACCGTCCGGAGCGAAATCATAAATATGCAAGTTTTGGGGCTCGCCGCCACTTTGTCGTGAAAATCACCTACAAAAGAAACTCTACCAGACAGAACGAGTTAAGGTATTTCGCCACCACACAAAGCTCGTAGTTTTCCACAACAGGGCAACCGAAATTACCCAGAACGCCACTAACTTTCGCTGCACCCACGAACACTACCACTTCAATGAATCTCTCCAGGTCTTCCTGCCTGGTCAACATCCCGGGAAAAGAATTCCCGAGCCACACCTTTCACAGCTGAAAAGGAAAGTTTATATGTTGAATTCGAGGAAAGAAAAATCTACAATTATCTTTATTCGACTTTATACTTCACTTTATCACAATCTTAGCTAAACTTTAAATGGATCATTTCACCGTTTTCACATCAATTGAATGTAAATCCATACGATAATTTTTGCTCTACATTGGAGCTTTCATTACGTCGTGCGGATATATGGATCTCGTTTTTCGGATGGCTCCGATAGCTTTTTTATATTCCTTATGGAATTCTTTGTAGCTACATAAATGAGATGCATATTTTTTTTAAATAATTTTTCAGAAAAAAATATTTTAAAAAAATGCAATTCATTCAAGTAGCTACAAAGAATTCCATAAGTAATTTATTAAAAAAATTCCACAAATATGAGATAAAATTAAAGCCATTTACATTTATTACCTACTCTAGTAAGGGGCCCCTTTGTTCCATCTTCGTGATTATCGCCACCGCACAGTTGTCTCGTCCCAAGCTAATTTTCGAATATCCAAGGTTCGTCTCCAATTGAATGTTCCAGAATCCAGTGTGCGTCTCCGATTCCTCGCCCGAAAAAACTCCCAAAAGAAAAAGATAAATCGCGCCAATCTTCCCGGGCTTAAATAACATCCAGGTTAACGTTTTTTTCTCCCATCCACCGGGAAAATCATGTTTTGGAGTGCTTTTTTCCGTTGGCTCGAGTGACTCCACTGGGTGGCGATCCTAGTGGAAATTAAGTGTATTACGTGCAGAATGCATTCGACTGACAGTTTGAACTGTCAGTAATGTTTATTTACATCGCGACGCGAGATGAGGATTTCGCAATAATTCTCGTTTTTTCTCCTCTTTCCCTTGAGCCGGCGCTAAGATTTCTAAAGTTTTCTTGTCCCCGCCAGTAGTCTAATCGCCGTGCTAACGGGTGGAGTGACATGTGTGTATATTTATCCACCAGTTTCCACTAATTTTGGCCGTCGAATCTCTCGTCGGCAATGTCGCGAAGTTCTTCATTTAGATTTACGTGGTAGAATATAGTTAGTTTGGTGCGAATAAGTGATTAGTAGGCTTCGGCACGATGTCGATAGTCAGTTAGGAAGGAAGTAAGGAGCTCAACAGTCGTATTCGTGTTTTTTCTTGTAGTTTAGTGGATATATCAGCTTCCTCTCGTTTGTGCTTGGCGTAATCGGTGGTCATTTGTTGGTGTGCCGAAGTGAGTTTTTGTTTGATATTGTTAAGCTCCTTCATAGCCTCTGGTTTGGCTGAAAACTCATCACGAAACTCTTCCAGTTGTCTTTTGTGAGCATCACATATTTCAACTATTTGATATCGTACATTGTGCGCAACCCTTCAGCATTAATTGTTTAAACATGCGCAGCTGTTTTCAGTTTCGCACATTCTTCCCGAAGACCATCGATTTGTTCTTCAAGAGTTCGCTTCTTGTTCTTGGACTCTCGAATTGATTCCTACAGTGGCTTCATTCTGGCTTCATGTTGTGAGCCTAACAAACGGCATTCGCCTAAGTCCTTTCCATATTCAGAAACCGTTTTATTTGGATCTGCTTGTAACGCCTCCAGATTTTGACATCTTGTGCGATATTTTTAGCTTTCGGTTTTATTTTACTACTGTACAGTCAAGCCGCAGCGAATTCCTCTTCAAACTTACCACCTGGATCAGGTGTTATTCATTTCCATCTCACTGATACTATCCGTGCATTAGGCTTGTAACTTACGACAGATCACGCAAAAGATTTGAGAGCATTCCATTCGTTTTTTATGATGCGCTGGTATATCTTTCAATTGTTGCAACTCCGATGTAACGACATTCAATGTGGTCGATTTCTGTTGCAATTCCTCGTTAACAGTATCAGTATCTTTGGTTTTGGCCTCGATTCCAGGTCGTTTTTGATCGGAATTAACAGCCAATTCTTGTAGAGCTTGAAGTACTCCTGTCACCTCCTCCTTCACACTTTCGATTTCTTGTTGCTGCTACTTTTAATTTACGTTACACCTCGCGTTCTCGCTTTACTCGCCTGTGCTTGCCACTAATGAAATGTTAAATTCACGAGTGTCCTCCCTCGGCATGCATGCCATAGCTGCCTCTGCAGCATCTCTGGCTTCGTTACATGGCTTGTTCCCCTTTGGTAGCATGTGTACATCTCTGCTGGATCTGCGTGAGTGTGAAGATGTCTGCGGCGGGATCGTTTTGTTTGTATCCTTGGCCGGAAGCTCAGTGGCTGCACACCTGATAGGAATGTCGGGTTTGATGGCAGCCTCACGTTTAAAACCGCACTTAAAATCGTTTCCCTGTAAATTTTCACAGCACCCAGGTTCGAATTTGAATTAGTCGAAATATATGCTGTGTCAAAATTCATTGGTAGTCTATGTCGGAAAGTAGAATCAATGAAAACACAGGCAGTATGAAACCTTGATCTGAGGAAATGATGTAAATGTCCGCAAAATATCGCGCATAACACAAACACCTCTTATCGCGTGCCGGGAGCAACGATCCAAATTCGAATTTCCTCCCAGCGTTGTATGTTATTTTGTTTGCGACGCAATTTTGATTGCTTCGAGGGGTTATATGTTTTATGCCGCCGCATATGGTGATTGGATGACGCACGTTTCCACTACCGTGTGAATTTGCGTTTCGTTTTGAGCTTAGGTTGGTTCTTGATGCTTTCGGCGCTTGTTACTGCTAGCGTTGTCCATAATGTGGCGTGCAAATTGGAAGCGACCTTGCTACTTAAGTTTAATTGCATAAAGCAAAAATTATTAAGTAGCTTTCTTTCCGTAGGCTAACAAGTAGTCATTTTATGAATGAAAATTTAAATTTCTTGCTGTTGGTTACATCATAAGGATATAAAAAAATTTAATAAAGTGCGGCTCGATATTGCGTAGGCTTAACTTTTACGAAATCGCGTATGGTAGTGTTCGAGGTGTGCAACACTATGGAATCTCAATATTCACTCGTAACAAGCGATGGACATAAAGTTTCTATTGTATCAGAACATACAATGAGAAGATCTACGAAAAAGTAGCACTTGTCAGTGCTTTGATTGCCAAAGATTTGTCCACGTCGCTTCTAACTGTGGACTTAAAGTTAGATGCGTAAAATGTGATAAGCAACACAAGTTGAATGAATGTTCAAGCTCAAACGACGAGAAAAAAGAAGAGATCTTCATTGTCAACTGCAATACTGTTAGACACCTTACGAGTTTCAGTATTTGTCCTAAATCAAAAGAAGTTGAAGAGAGGATGAAGAATCTCCAGAAGAAAAAGACCGAAGGAGGGATTTCATCACTGCCTCTATAAAAAACTACTGTACGAGAAGGGGGTCTCGTACTCACCACAGTGACCGCCTATACAACAACCCAAACATCAGCCAAAGCAGCAGCTACAGGAGTCACAGAATAACTAAAAAAAAACAGTTTCAAGCGCTGACAGCCAACAATTCTTTAGAGATGACTTTTTCACATTCATTCAAAGCGTGGACTCATTCATCCCCTCACTATAAAAAACTCACTAACCCTAGTGAGAAAAAAGCTGCATACTTAGAATTTGCCTTCAAAGTATGTTGTCGTGGTGAATTCTATTAAACTCTCCACGCTTTACGTAATAAAAGCAACTCTGTTCATGAATACTTAAACGCCCATAGACCGGAATTCTTGTTTATATTGGAATTAAGACCCAGAGAACGACACAGAAAACATCTGGGAAAATTTAATCCAGGCGTGATAATCTAGAGAGAGTTCTCGGAGTTGTTATGGCTCACAAAGACCACCTGAAAGTTCAAAGGCACTGCCTTCTAAGTTTGAAATGTATTGAAGCAAATATAATAAGCTCCATGCTAGGAGGGTGCATCTTTGCGTTTGTTGACACGGGTATCCGGCGAGAGAGCTCATTGACGACTTAGAAGCAGTGCTACTCTGTGCAAAAAACTCGATTTATATTCAATGGGAGGTGATTTGAATAGAAAGCATCCCTCATGGGGAAATATTGCATCTAATGGCTACGGTACAGATATCTCTAACTGAGTTCAATCATGAGGTACTAGAACCTGGCCAAACACTCAACTTGGCTCTGTACTGTCAGCAATTAACCAGATTGCAATAAGCAATTCAAAAAAAAAAACCGGCCGGAATTGATCAATAGAAAGGGCGTTGCCTTCCATCATGACAATACCAGACCATACACATCTTTGATGACCTGGCAAAAATTGACAGAGATTGGCTGAGAAGTTTTGATACATCCACCGTATAGTCTAGACCTTGCACCATTAGACTACTATTTGTTTTGTTCTCTGCAAGACTTCCTTAATGAAAAGAAATTAAACTTAAAAAGGGACCTAGAAAATCACTTGGCCAAGTTTTTCGCCGATAAACTACAGAATTTCTACACAGATGGAATCATGGCTCTAACGAAAAAATGGCAAAAAGTCATAGATAATGATAGATAATATGCACTTAAATAAAATCTGTTTTAAATAAAAGAAATATTCAATCGAAAAATGACAAAAAAAGGCTCAATACGTTTTAGAATATCCAATATATTGCTGACTCTACCACAAAACATCTGCCGAAGGTTCTTCAAGGAGAAAAAGCAAGTGAGAACTTTTCCGTTGCTTCGTTAGTGAGCAGAACGACTAGGAACATGACCAATTTCTCTGATTCCCTCTGACGCACCTACTGACCATAGTCTGTCTGTCAGCACTGAAAAACTCACTTTGTTGGCACTGGAGCAAAATTCCAAAAAATCAGCAGGGGCTAATGAAATTTCCAATTTTATGCATAAAAGTCTTCCCCATGTTTTCTTTATTCTCTTCGTAATCATTCTGAATAATTGCGTCAACATTTGCTACTTCCCTCAGCAATGGAAATGTGCAAAAATATTTGCAATACGCAAGAAGTCGGACAGTACTGACGTAGTTAATACTCATCCTATTTTGCTTGCTTTCGAATATTTTTAAGTTGTTTGAAAGGGTTATACTTGAATTCTCGTGCCAGAAAGACAATTAAGCTTCAAAAAAAGCTCGCTCCATGGTAGATGCTATGGCTGTGTTACAAGCTGATAAAATGAGTAGTTGGCACAGCAATGAGCTTGTTGTTGCTCGCCTGATTAATGTAGAGAAAACGTTTGACTCAGTATGGATCAATAGACTTCTCTAAAAAAATGATAAATTTTGGCTTACCGACTAATATTGTGAAAATTATAGGCAGTTTCATTAGGGGACGAACTGGCTTTCCGGTGACTGGCGGAGCTAGGTCAGACCCGTTCTATATTGATTCGAGGGTTCCTCAGCGCTCTATATTAGGCTCATTTCTTTTCAATATATATATCTCTGACATCCTGGGTGTAAGAGATGAATATAAGCAGCCAACAGCGAGCAAGCGAGTTACAATTTTAACCTATAAAACCCTGATTCAACTGATCATCACATATGCGGAGATGATATGGAAAGGACCTCCGAAATCAAAATGGGGCAAGATAGAATCAGTGGAGTGAAAAATCTTTCGGTCTTGCGCAGGCCTATAAAATTAATTTTATTATATGAAATTTTAAATTTAATTTTTATTTTTTGCTGTTACATTGAAGCATTAATGAATGCATCTCGTATTTTTAACGAAAATTAAATATAAGCGGTTGATTCGTTTTATGCTGATGAGCTTGGATGTGAATACAATTATCTTCTATTCACCTTCGGGTGACAATCATATTAAAGCATTCTATGCAATACGTAGTAGCTTACAGTTTTAATGAGGTCTTATACATACTAGTAGAATGCTAATCGAAACGTGAACATTGTTTCACAGTGCAACTGGCGGAAAATTCTTAAACGTTCATTATCTCAATTTCCCGGGATTGTTTTGTTACAAGTGGATATAACATCCCTCTAGCTGTGCCGATTTGTAATTTCATAGAATTAATACAAGTCGGACTTGAACGTCATTATGTGATTTAACATCACAGCTTCAACAGTAAAAAGTTTAATAAGTTTAAGGACACTTACCCCACCCCCAAACGACGAGCGCGGAGGCGTGGGTGAGTAACCTCGTTTTTCTTATTTAAACTCCCATTTTCTGTTGAAAAGAGAGCAAGAAAGCCTTGCGATGATGGAAGAATACTAAAAGAACTTAAAAATAATTATTTTATATAAAAAAGAAATAAGATAAATTTCATTAATATCGCAAAAATAAGCGGTTTGTTTAGTTCTTCTTTCATGTCCTAAAGTAAAAGAAACCAAAATCCCCTATTTGCTTTTTTTTTCTTCCAATCGTTTTCGAATCATTGCCACACAGTGATTTTTTAACATTTACTCTTCCTTAGCAAGATCTACATTATATGGTAAAGTAAACTACAATTTATTGTTTGTTTTTTAAAAATATTTTTTTGCAGTGAAAGAAAATATAGAATTTAGTTGTTCGAATTCAAGCGGGTATGGGATCTGCCACGTTGGCTGGCCTCTCCACTTATTAGCTAGCCATCGGATAAGCTCTCACTCCTTTTTTGTGTTACAGGGGCTCTCGCCGGGATGCTTGGGCTTCCTTACCCGATATGAGCCAAGACATCGCATTGGATTTTTGATCCAGTCGGGAGAGGTGCGAGGGGGCGTCACCACCACCTAGATGCCCCACTTTTATTTGTGAGCCGTGACCTTCCTTGTCATTATTGCGGATCCAAATTTCAATTGTAAATTTATAATAATACTCATCATTTTAGGTAAATTTCTCGAGAGAAATTTACCTATTGCGGAGAGTATCATATATATATATGTATATATATATATATATATATATATATATATATATATATATATATATATATATATATATATATATATATATGTATGTATATATATATATATATATATATATATATATGTATGTATATATATATATATATATATATATATATATATATATATATATATATATATGTATATATATATATACGAGGGTCATTCAACAAGTACTTAGCCTCACCCCCGAAGTAGCTGCTATTGCAAAAGAGTTTTACCATCGTGCAGTACATTCTTTTAGTAGCCTACTGTCAAATGTTCAGTCAATTCCCTTCATAGTTTTGTTGAATGTACTGCACGATAGTAAAACTCTTTTGTAATAGCAGCGCCATCGGGCGGTGAGGTTAAGTACTTGTTGAATGACCCTCGTATATATATATATATATATATATATATATATATATATATACATATATAGATATATATATATATATATATATATATATATATATATATATATATATATATATGTATATATATATATATGGGATATAACGAAAAACGAAATTTGTGATCACGCTAGAGGCTGCAATTTTGCTCCGATTTTCACCAAATTTTCAGAAAAGGTGTATTGAGTAAATATTTCGGTTAAGTTCGTGAACCAGCTATATCAGCCAGGCGAAAACAAAATGGCGCCCATTTTAGTCGAAAAATCGTGATTCCTGCTATGACCAAAGTATAGCTCCGATTTGGATGAAATTTGGTACAAAGGTTCACTGATGTATGTAATGAATCTCGCGATAAAAAATCCAAAGTCGGTACGGCTGAAACGAAATGGCGGCCGCTCGAAGGTCGAAAACGTAGAAAATTTTTGTTGTAGTTTTGAACACAGCTTTCAAGCAATGTCAATGAAATTCGGTACTTTGATAGAAACTGTAAGTATCTAAAGAATTGTGTAAAAAAACTGGAGGCCAGGTCGCAAAAAACAAAATGGCGGCCAGGTGAAACTCAAAATTTCATAGTCCTCTAAAAGTCGCAATTTTGATCCGATATATATGAAATTTGATGTTAAAATCAATTATGTCTAGAAACTGTGACATTTTGGTGATAATGCATGTGCAATTTTCAAAATGGCGGCGGTTTAAATATGCGACTTTTTCAGGTTTTTGTGGCCCTCTAGCGGTCACATTTTCCAACGGATTTTGATGAAACTTGAGATTATGGATCTTTGTACTTAGTTCTTGTATTATACATTTTTTTTAGATCGAATGAAAAATAAAAAAGTCGAAATTTTAAAACCTAATATTTGAGCTGCCATTTTCACTAAAAATTGAATAATTTTGCCTGTCTAGAGTGAAACTCTGATTTGAACGAGATTTGCTGGATTTATTAATGAGGTCCTAGCATAAAAGGACTTAAAATAATCCAAAATCGAATGTATACATTCAAAATGGCGGCCCCCAAAGGTCAGAAGGCAAGCGCGATTCGCTTTTTAATAGGAACTGAAATAATGAATAATTTTCATGGAAACGTTTTAAATGACTTAACTTGGAAGTATTTATAAAGCAGACCATTTTTAGGATATTGTTAAAATATTTTTACAATATCCTAAAAAATTATGAAATCGGGACTTGTCTGTCTGTCCGTCCATCCATCTGATTGTTCGTGCGTCACAGTAAGTTTCCTTGCAAACCACATGAGCTAGAATGAGGAAATTTTCTCCGTGGGTCAAAAAAGGTACCTCTCGAAATTTGCAGTGCAAGAAAATATTTTAAAGTGTTTAAGGGGGCCTCCCCATACAGGGGGGCGCCTTAAATTTTTTTTTATTTCTGTAACCCTCTAGCAGCCAAGTTTCTCAACAGATTCCAATGAAATTTGAAATTATAAGTTATTAAAGCAAGTTAATTTAACCTGCAAAAAATTATGCAAATCGGATGACAAAAAAAAGTTGAAAATTTACAGCTTACTATTTTTAGCAGCCGTTTTCAATAAAAATTCAAAATGGTGGCCCCTGATGGTTCAGAAAAGAATTGAAAATATTTATATTAATAGCAACGCAAATGCTGCTTAAACTTTTATGGAAATCTTTTGAAATTATCTATTTGAGCTATTTAAGCCGACAAGTTATCCCCTTTGTGGTGTAACTACTGTGAAATGTATAAACAGCAAATGTGAAAAGGACAACACCTGTATTTATATGTTTATAACAATTTATTATCTGCCAATTTCAATATGTGATCCATAAATGTGCAGCTCAATTGAATGAGCAAAATATATGCGCCTCTATAAAGGGTCTTTAAATACAAACGTCGGCAGATTCTTTTCATGTCAATAAATACCCATGTGGTGTTAAGAAAATTGCAGTATGAAGTTTAGTAGTACGCAAGCCAAATTCTTTTCCGAAATCTTACACTAGATACGAGAAATTTACCTTTCCGGCTGGTTCTGCCGACGGGGATTTTTTAAATTTGGGATTGCAATCTGGATACAGCAACCCCCTTTCCAATGGAGCTCTTCCACGATCGCACATTTGCAATGAGAAGGAAAGTGGATGGAAGGCCCACCGACTGGTTTTTGGAGTGGTCTCGTAAGGCAACGACGAGCAACAAACTGGTAGTCGAAAGGAGAACGGGAGTCGTGGAAGTCGTTAGTGGATCACTGCGCATGTTATTTTGTGCATTCCCCTACTAAATACCCCAAAATAATTTTAGAAAATATAATTGTCTTTCTTGTTGCGGTTGTCTACTTCGCTTAGTGCAGTCAGTGGTAGTGCATGGGCGCTAGAGTGATCCATCTGATTTACATCCCACTGTACACCAAGTACGGTAGCTTATCCACCACAGCTAGTGTTTTGGATTGGACGAAGTTTGTATCTAGCGAATAGTGAACATTATCATTACTGTCGCATTTCACCTGCTCGCACTTTCGATGTAGTAGAATTCGTAGCAAATTTTCCCAAGCAAGGACTGTGGACGAGTTGTGAGAAAGGAACCGCTAATTGACGAGTGCACCTGTGCTGGTCTATTATTCCATCACATCTGATGAATTAGTGAAGGAATTTATTTATTTATTTATTTATTTATTTACATTACTTTACAGATCCGTGAACCTAATTACAAAATAGGTAATGAAATATAATATAATACATGCGAATAAACAAAGTTATATTAAGAAAAAAAATAACAAGAATATAAAATATGGATAAACTATTGGAAGCTAAGCAGAATATTATGCAATATGCTTTTAAAAGCGTTTAAGGAATGTGGCAGAGGACCCAGCTGGAGCTCATTGTAACGACGTGATACGCGTATTAAAAATGAATAAAAATAAATATCGGTACGAGCAAAGGGCACAAAAAATATGTCAGTTGAACGCGTTTCTGAGGTGGGACGTATATAAAGCCTTTCACGAAGGTTGGATGAAAGAATACCGTGATATAATTTAAATAAGCAGCACAGGTCACGAAATTCTCTCCTATTTTGAGGTGATGGAATGTTTAGGATCTGTAAGCGTTCAACGTAGGAGCTGTAAGTGAAGTTATATTTGTAGAATATAGATCGTGTGAATTTACGCTGTACAGTTTCAACAGCATCCGATAGATTGGTATAGTAAGGAGACCATAGTTGGGAGGCATACTCAAGGATTGACCGGGCTAGAAGTACGAATAGATGGACGCTGGTTGAAAAACTAAAAGACTAGCAAGAGGGTCGTAAAATAAAACCTGCGACACGTGAAGCTCTTGTGGTTATGGATGAAACATGGATGTTAAATTTCAAACCTGGGTCGAATACTACTCCCAAATCTTTAAATTTGTCCACAAGTGCGAGCATCGATCCATCAATCTGGTATTCATAGAAAACCGGATGAATTTTGTTGGTGAATCTCATGTGACAACATTTAGAAATGTTAAGAGGAAGTAAATTACCTTGACACCAATTTTGGAGATTGTCAAGATCATTTTGGAGGTATAAGCAGTCTATCTGGAGTTAATGGAGTGATAAATTTTTAAATCATCAGCGTAAAGAAGACAATTAGAGGACAGGCATTGGGGAAATTGATCCTTGAGGAACACCAGATTTTGGGCTAAATGAGTCCGACGAAAAAAAATTATTCCATGTAACGGTGCAGGAGCGATGGGATAAGAGGGATAAGATCCAAGGGAGCACAGAGTCGGAAATGTGGAAAGATCGGAGTTTGTTGGCCAAAAGGCCATGACCAACACTGTCAAAGGCTTTAGCAAAATCGGTGTATATGACATCGACTTGTTGACTCTTGTCGAAAGCAAGAGAGATGTTATTCGTAAGTTCTAACAAATAAGTTACTGTCGAACGACCTTTAATGAAGCCATGTTGTTCATTTGCAAACAGGATACTGATATCATCCTACATTCTGTTATGCACAATTCTCTCAAGGAGCTTGCGAAAACAAGACATCAAAGAAATCGGACGAAAGTTAGAGATTTCACTTCGATCTCCGGACTTATGGATCGGAAAGATGTTAGCATGCTCCCAGACGTCCAGGAAGCAGGAGGAAGAAAGGCTCATATTGAAAATAATTGATAGTGGGGTAGATAATGAAGAAGATAATGACTTAACGAATAGATTTGGTATTCCATCAGGACCCGGACCACCATTAATGTCAAAGGTAAGCAGTACATTTTCAATTTCTGATGGAGAGGTCACAATAGAATTCATAATGTGGGAAGGAGAAGGACACGATGAGTACATAGTGGGGTTCGAAACCTTAAATGTGGAGGAAAAAAATTGAGCGAAAAGGTCACAGATAGCTTGTCCATCAGAAGCTTGGCAATTACGCCATGAGAAGATATTAGGAATATGGGGTGTTGTTTTCAGAGAATTTATGTATGTCCAAAAGGGCTTAGGACTATTAGATTGCAGTGATGTTTCAATCATATAATAAAAAGATGATGATGATGCATTCTACTGGAAGATACGGTGAAAAGCCAGAGCAGAGTTTGCTGTCTAAGGCCTTATGAGTAGCAATAAGTACACCACCACCGTCAGATTTACCTGAAATCAAACGATCTCTATCAGTTCGGTAGACGTCATATAATGGAAAAATTTCACTGCTGGTGATATCAGGAGTTAGCCAGATTTCTGTAAAATAAATGAAATCATCGCCGGAAACGGAAGAGGCAATTTTAATAGCTTCCAGCTTGGTTCGCATGCCACGTAGATTTTGATAATAAAGATTAAAGCTACGAGAATTGTTTTGAATATCAAAATTTAAATTTATATTTGAAGAAGTTGTAGGGTGACCAGTTGTTAAAGTTTCGGAAGAGAGCTTACCACGCGACGAAAATTTCTTCTATTGGTTGCCTCAAACGGTTTAATTAGTGTTCCAGGAGGCCAGTATTCTGGTTGCAGAACTATGCTGCAGTTTGACGGCACAGTAAGCTTAAAGGAAGCTATAACTCTTCCCTCAATGTTGTCTTTTGTTAGTTTGAGGCAGCTGATTATCTTAACTGAAGGTCCAAATTTCGTTGGACATAATCACAAATGTCATTTGTCGATGTCTCATAAGCCAGACGAGATATAAATATTTGCTTCGGCGGTGCCACGACATGACATGAACCGTTACAAGAGTGTTGGGTGAAGTGGGCCGATTTTTCGATATAGCACCTCAACGAGAAGATAAGGGCCCAGGTGATGATCGGTCAACAGTTTAGCGCTGTTTTTTGTTGCAGGTTTAGCTTTCTTTTTACTTCTCGTTATTATGGCAGCAGCAGTATCTAATGTTATTCTAGTATTCTCCCCCGATGAAGAAATATCTGGTGCGGAAGGCTGTAACACATCGCGAGTCTCAAGGTTCGTCTCAGTTAGAGGATGCGCAGATAAAGTGTCAACAAACTGGAGCAAGGGAGCAATCTCATTATACGCAACCGAACATTTATTGTGCAAAGCATTTAGTTCATCACATAAAGTTTTCACTGTTAAGCTAGCCATGCGGAGCCCAGAAACATAGGCTAAATTTGAATAACGTCTACAGGTATCGCAGTACCAGTGGACGCCATTGTCCGGTTTTTTCATAACGTCGGCAACAGTACCCTTGATGATTTGTGCACGTTATCCTCGTTTTGTCCACACTTTTCCACAACTTTGGTGCTTGCTTCATGCTCACCGTTGGCTGGACAGAGGTGACGAGGAATCAACCACTGAATTGTGAAATTGAATGCGGACGTGAAACTAGAGTCGAGCAAGAATCTGAATCGAACGTAACGTTCTCGTGGTTTCCTCGCTTCGTTCTTGAGATTAATTTCGGTGGAAAATTTGCGGGAATTCAGTTTCGGGTTGAGATTAAGTTCCATGAAATCTTCGGACAGATGTAAAGACGTTACACGAAAGTAACTCAAAGAAACAGCCTGAAAGCTGAGGAAATAAATGGTACTTAACCTGAATTGGCATATTAACAAACAATCGCATTGTCGATTGAATTTCTATTCGATTATTTATTGGCTGGTGCTCGCACTTAGTGCAAATATTGTCGGGTACTTAATCATCTTTAAGACTTACGAGGGCAGATTTTATTATGAAGAGATCTAGTCTAAACTCATGTGAATATTTCAACGGTTTCAATTCGTGGCTCGTAGTTGATCGTGCAGCGTTTAGGAAATTGGAAAAACGCTTGGGGCGTGCAAATTTTCGTGCCAAAAGCTATTTGTCGGAAATTTTAGAAATCGTACATATAGTTAATGCAGAAAAGGATTGAAATCGAGTGTAGTTCAAAACCAATTAATTGCACTCAACCCTTGGATCGAACAGAAAAATGCGCAACTTATCAAGAGAAGTGAAACCATTTTACGATCTGACGTGTGTTCGCTTCTTCCTTCACACATATCTTAACTGTGTGCTGTGTCTGAGATTTGTTCGACGTTGTGCTTTGAATGTAGTTCAGATTGAAAATTGTTTAACTGAGGAAGAAAAGTGAAACCATTTTACGGTTAAGTGCAAAGTGTAAATCTCTAGTCCTCCCCGACTCTCTTCAACGTGGAAAATCTTATTTCTTACTGTAGATTGTATGATAAGGGAAAAGGAAAATATAAAGTACATGTATCTGATGAAAAATAACTAGAAAAAGAACTTTAAGAAGGTTTGCTGTTAAGAAGCCGCATTTACGTACGGAGAAGATTCGCGGGCATATTTTGACGCTAAGGCTAGCATCGTTCAATTCATGGAATCCTTTTCCTAACTCTCACTCCAAATTTCCTTTAAAGAGAAATAGTTATATCATAATTAAGTGAAATTGAATTAAATTTGAAGTGAGTCTAAAATATGAAGTTAATATTGGAGCAATATATTATCACCCAAATTCGTCAGCGGGCACCCGTCGAGGATGGTGGGTAAGTACCCTTTTAGCTTTTTTCATATATTTTTATTAAATATTTATTTACATTTATGTTTTAAAGTATATATTATATATTATAATTAACGTAATTGAATACCTAAATCATCAACTAAAAGCGAGAACCGACAAAGAAAATAATTCGACGCAAACAAAAACAGAAAAAAAAATGAAAGTGAAAGATCACAGAGGATAGATGTGCATTTTTCAAAATCCAAATGAAAACGAAATGCTTGTATTGAGCTCTGAATAGATACGTCAATTATACTTTTACATATATGTACAAACCAGCTATTTTTCTTTAAAATTTTGTGTTTGATTTCCCGTTGAATCATTACATGAATGATTTGAAAATTTTTAAAAGGAATCATTGTTAAATAAAATGGAAGAGATGAGATAAATTGAAAATTCGGTCTTTCTCTTTCTTTCAACCTGGTCGGGTATAGGACCCGCAACGATGGCAGGCTCCTCCTCTGAAATGAGCTAGCCATCGGGCGTGCTCTTCCCTTCTTTGTTCTAACAGGGACTCTTGCCGGGTAGAGTGGCCTTCCGATCACGTGTCCTTTTATGGTATAGAGTTGTGTGATTCCATCGCGTAACGCTATAACATAAGTTGGTTACGTTTGCATTCCCCATTTGATGGTAAGAGTCACGCAAAGTACGTTTGTATGAGGTTTTGGATCTTGATCCGGTTGGGAGGATGCGAGGGGGCACCGCTTCCACCTGGATGCCCCACCCTTATTTGTGGGCCGATGAAGTCTCCGCGAGTCCGTCCGTTTCTGCCCAAGCATTTGAACAAGCATTTCAACCCTTAGTAGGTTACTTTGGCCTCGACACCAGTCGATCGGCATGTTGACATATTTAATTCGTGAATGCGAAATTTTTGGGTTTTTGGTGCTAGGGGGAAAGAACCCGCCCCACGGCACCGCAACGCTAGCCTGCCAGTGCATTCACACGTGCTCAGACAAGGCCAATCTCGGCGGATCTCAACATCCTCTTTCGCCGAGCCAGCAGACCATCACGGACATTTTTATTATGATTTGGTACCGCTTCATTGAAATTCTTCCTTCTTCCTTCTTAGGGTCCTTTGAAATCGGTTTCTTTTATTCTAAAAACTATTTTTAGTTTTGAATATATAGGATAGTGCCACCCTATTATAGATAGAACTATGTTAACGTTGTAGTTTTGATCGACTTTTTCCTCCTTATGTTTCATCTAACTCATTTTTTTCTACAGAAGTGAATCTGTCGCCAGTAAATACTGCCGATGATTTCCCTGGCCCGATTGGTTTAATATTTTTCTATCAGGAAGCCGTACACTGTCAATACTCTTATACACAATAACTTCATCGAATTAATTGCGTAATGTCCTGGCAACATAAAAGATAAGTACATTTTCTTGATTGCCGGAACTTTTTTGAAACCAATGAAAGAAGATAGTTGTCGAAGTTCAATTACCTCAAGAGTACTCCGCCTGTGTCACAAAACTCACTTTTCATGACATGTAATACGTATTCAAAATTTTAAGAAACTCATTCATCAATTTAGACATTGCTTAATAAAATATCTGTTATACTAGATAAAATTATAAAATACTTTTTAAAATTACTTTTTTCTAAGCAATTCAACTTTCAAACATGTTTACTTTCTAATTGAAATTGTCCGGCATATGAAAAGGGGAAAAATCTCTGAATTGCAGTTGCTGCCTTTTTGATGGTGACATCTTCAACGACAACAACAATGAATCAAATCATTCGTGTTAAAGTAAAAAAGTTGGCGATTTTTTCACCCGACACCCAAAATTTGCAGAGCCTTCGAATTTTCTTTAATAAAAAGTAGGCACCACAAAATTGAAGATCATTAACGACGTCGTTAAATTAATCACACTTCTCAAAAGGCCCAAAGAGAAAAGGAACGGTAATTGCTGGCAAGACGCATTATAAAAATACTAATCGAAAGTGAATTCACACGGAGGTCGTAAATTTAATTTCAGGTGTAATGCGCGCGTTCATAATTTCAAAGCTCTTTATGCATCTTACCTCGAGTTCCTTGTCTTAAGGTGATTCTTCTTTGCCATCTGTTACTATCCAAAATCCATTACTGGTAGCATCCCGCGTAAATGGAAGCTCATACCGACGTGCATGTACATATGGGTACCAGGGCTGGAGCAAGATACATACCTTGCCAAACATGTTAATTGTTTATAGGTGAATGTTTTCATCTTCGCACAGGCCATCCAATGGAGCTTGCTGAGTTTCTTCAATGACGATCCGTCTCCGTAAATATTTGGTACAGCAATTTGAATCTTGTCCGCAACATACTAAATTTGTGACGAAGCGTGATCAGAAGGAAAATAAAGACTTCAAATGTTTTTGCATGGGAGATTGAATTGCCGTGCACATAAATCAACAGTTCGAAATAATAGCTTCGTAAAAAAATTTAACACGCTTGGTGATGCTAGAGTCGGCTGGTTGAAGTAAAATATTACTTCAGATTGTAGAAGAAAGTTTCACGATATTTTTTATTCAATTTTATATTTCATTTCCATTTATAACTTAATTTTGAATGAATAAAACAGAACTTGTGGGAAAGACATTTGTATGTTTTTGTAGAGTATGTAAAACTACAGTACCCTATAGAAATCTGCACCTATCTGTCCGTCACTGCAAGTTTCCTCAAAACCTAGAATCTTAAAATTATTGAATTTAAGTATTTTAAATCGTCTTAAAGGATTACATTTTTAATTTACTACAATGAGAAATGGAAACATTCATTCAGGAGCACACTCCTTTCTAGCCCAATGGTGATGACAACTTTCAGGATGGATCGTAGTAGTCTTTGCGTATAGATGTCTTTTAAATCGCTCCTGTCAAAAGTTTTCAAAAATTAAATTAATTTTTTAAAAACGTTAGTCCGAAGTTAATTTTTATCGGAAAAAATCTTATATTGTCGAAGTAATCGACTCAGGAAATTTCTATCGAATATTTTTACTTCGATTGGTAACGAAAAACAAATTCACAAAGAAAATTTCGCCGCTGGTATGGAGGAGCCCGACGGCTTCCCACCGTTGGGGCAACCTGGGGAAACGACGAATACGAAACTGGCAACAATCACCAAAAGAAAACATAACGAAGAAAACTCCGTAGATGGAGGGTGCAAGCTGCAAATAATAGCGGACAATCAACAAATGGCCAAATTGCAGAAAGAAAATGATGAACTAAGGCAAGAGATACAGTCTCTCAAGAATCTTTTCAAGAAAGGGATGAAGCCTCAAAAGACGCAGCCACAAAATCAATGGCAACAGGTAACAAAGCCGAAGAAAAGTACAAAGCAAGTAAATCCAGAGGAAGTTCTAAGTGCTGGTGGCACCAACGAGAGCCAAAATTATTTTGCAGCGCTGGAGGGATTAACCGAAGATATGGAAATCGAAGAAAACATCGGAGGTAATTTTAATCAAGATAATGACTTTAATTTTATTCAATATTTAAAGAACAAAAATAAGGAGAAAAAACCAGCCCGCAGTTCTGCTGGTTCCTCTGAAAAAGCTTCCAACAAGACAGAAAAGGTTCCGCCAATCAACGTGTTCGGACAAACTGGGAAAGATATGGTTCGGCTATTCGCAGCCGAAAATAAACTGGCCAATTTCGAAATCAAAAGAGTTAATGCCGAAAAATTAACTATAAGGACGAATTCATTGGTTGATTTCAAGTCAGCCAAAGATGCGCTGATTTCTGGGGAGGTTCCACACTTCACCTATACCCCAAAAAGTGAAAAGAATCAGACCGTTTTGTTGAAGGGTTTGGACAGCGGAGAGGATACGGTCGATCTTCTTCAGATGCTCAAGGAGGCTGCACCAGATATTGATTTTGTTTCAGTCAAAGCCTTTGCGACAAGAAGGTCGACCATAGAAAGGAAGAATTTACCACTTTACCTGGTACAAATTGCAAATAAGAGCAGTCCAAGTGCCCTTCAACAAATAAGGTACTTGAATTTCAGAGTGGTGAGGTGGGAACGCCTTTAGAAAAGAGAAGTCAACCAGTGTTACCGGTGTCAAAGATTTGGACATTCGGCTGCCAATTGTGCCATGCACAATCGTTGCGTTAAATTCAAAGACGTTCATGCTCCCGGTGAGTGCAAATTGGCTCGGACGGAGCCTAAAGAAAAATTATACTGCGTTAACTGCGGTGTTTTCGGTCACCCAGCATCTTATCGAGGATGCTCCCGATATCAAGATGCAAAAGTTAAATTTGCTCCAAAGCAAACACAAGTACACCGTAATACATACCTTCCAACTTCGTCAAGCCCGGAGTATCATTTGCACTCGCCGCTAGAGGACCAGCAGAAAATGCTGGAAATAATGTAAATAATGTAAGTGGCAATAATGAGCTGCTTCTCAAAATTTACCAGCAACTTAATTCTTTATCGGAGAGAATCGACAAACAAGATTCAAAAATTAACTTTGCTTTTCAGCGTTTAGGTCTTTCAAATGCCTAATAATAACTTGTCATCCAGTCATATTCCCATGGATAGGCTTCGCCTCATATCGATCAACGTCAACTCTATCGTTGCTATACATCGACGTGATTATCTCCTCGAATTTGTTGTTAAGCAAAAGCCTGACATCATACTTCTCACTGAAACCCACCTCAATTCATGGCATTCCATGGAATTTAAAGATTTTGCATTCGTAAGAAACGATAGGGTAATATGTGATGGGGGAGGTGGTACCAGGATATTGGTTAGAAGACCCTATTGTTTTCAAAATATTGAAAAAGTCGAATTCAAAAACTTTGAATTTCTTGAAGTGTCCGTCATCAAAATTTCACTGCCAGGTGGGGATAACCTCTTCGTTATCTCTGCCTATGCAACTGGTCAAAATGTTCTCAAGTTCAAGGAGGAACTCAATTCCTTGTTTGAAATGCTCGAATTGAACAGGCTGCATAATTTTTATATTTTTGCCGGTGACCTGAGTGCCAAGCATACATCATGGCTAAACGCCACCAATAATCCAAGAGATGTATTCCTGAAATCATGGATAACAGAGAACCAAATTGAATACAGGTGCTATATGGGTCGGAGTTCCCAACATACCCTAGGACAAATTCATATTTGGACCTCTGCATTGCTGACGCAAGACTTGAATTCAGCTTTAATAGTCCTCAACGGAAACTGCAGTTGCTTCCTTACGATAGCGACCATAACGCAATCGTAATGGAAATCAATCATCACAGGGATGATTTCTTCCTCATTCCAGTTCAATATGAAAACCATCGGTTGAATTTCAAAAAAACAGACTGGGGAAAGTTTCAAAAGAAGTTTAATCGGGAGTACCAGAAGCAATGTCCTCTTCTGATGATGGCAACGCTTGTTCAATGGTTCCTAATAACAGAAATCTAACTGACGATGAAATAGATATCTGTTTGTCGAAGTTAGAGAAGCTGACGTTGGAAACGATTGTGAAAGTCGTTCCCAAGATTAAACATCGAAACAATATGGAAGGATATGAAACACCAACCATCGCAAGGTTGAAAAGATTGAAAAGCCTTCTTCTCACCCGCGTCAACAATATTTATCGACGATTTTTGGACTACGACCATCCCTCGTTGGCTTTGTTGAAATTACACCTGAAGAATGTCCGGAACTTAATCCGTTCATTCTTCAGGAGTGAGGTCAGCAATCAATGGGCGGTAAAACTGACGGGTATTAGCCCACAGGACCCAGATGGCGTTTTCGCAAAAGTGAATAGCTTATTCCGCAGGAAGTCTCGAGTGAAGGTATCGAATCTTGAAGTCGCTAGTGATGAGATAAATCTTCTCGATAGAGCTGGTATCGAAATTGATAGTACGACTCCGGATAGAAATGGAAACAGGATTATATGTGATGGATTGCAGAAACTTGCCCTGATTGGAACACATTTTGAATTGGTTCATCTGCCAAACCCAGAGAGAAGGAATGAAATATTTTCGGAGGTCGTTGAAGCAAAAGTTTCCGACTTCAAATCAAGCCTGAACGGCCAATTAATTCTTCATTTCGATGAAACATTAACATCTGACCTCATACCGAGCTTGAATCTTATTGATTATTTTGTCAGCTATGAAGACTCATGTTTCATATTTCGCAGAATAAACAACAAAAAATCATGTGGTACTGACGGTATTCCAAATATAGTTCTCCGACATTTGCCTGAGGTTGCTATTAGGAATTATTGCATATTTTTCAACAACATGTTGAACAATTCATATTTCCCAAATGAGTGGAAAAAGGCTAAGGTATTTCCGATCTTGAAGAAAGGAAAAGAATCTTCATGCCCTAAAAGCTATCGCCCAATCAGCTTGCTGCCTAACATCAGCAAGGTGTTCGAAGTTATACTCAACAGAGGATTAAACCCCCACATTGAGAAATATGAGTTCATGCCGAATTGCCAATTTGGTTTTCGTGCCAGGCATTCGACCACACATGCAATAACGAAAGTAACCTCAGACATCTGTTGGAAACTAAACAACAAAGAATGTGTTGGAGCATGTCTCATTGATATGGAGAAAGCCTTCGATACGGTGTGGTTAGATGGACTAGTTTTCAAACTTCTTCACGACAGGTTCCCCAGACAACTTGTCGCCATGATGTGTAATATGTTATACGGGAAATCAGTTGTTGTAACTGATGGAAATCTGACAACAATGCGCGAGTTCAAGGTCTTGAATGGTCTACAGCAGGGAACAGTTACTGCGCCTCTGCTTTTCTCAATATTCATTTGCAAGCTATTGAACAGCTTTGATTTTAATGTCTCGCCAACGCGATCATTGGTAGCGTTTGCTGATGATCTGATCATCTATACGGCAGACCGAAAAGCAACGATAGTTCAGAGCAATCTTCAAAAAATGTTTAATGATGTGCAGCTCTACACCGACAATTGGCGAATGAAAATCAATGCGCAGAAGTGCGAAACAATTTTGTTTCGGACAACGCTGCAGGGGGCCAGTCAAGACTTGAAACGTAATTGGAAGGATTTCCACATTATGGCTGGTGAGGGTAGTTCACAACGGGTTCCACATAAATCCTGTGTTCGATACCTCGGTGTTCATCTCGATCAGTATCTGTACTATACTGAACATGTCAAAATCATGCTCAGTAAAGCACTAAAAGGAGTCATGGCCCTTCGGCGACTCTTTCATTCCAGATACATTGATCAAAAAGTCAAATTTATTTGTTACAAGACCCTGGTTAGGCCAGTTTTGACATACGGATGCCAGATCTGTAACAACCAGTGTGCTAGTACAATGGAAAGATTAAGAGTTTTCGAAAGGAAATGTCCTCGTGCATGTACTGGTTTGTACAGAAGGCCTGAGACGGATTGGAAGCACTATATATCGAATAGAAGGATTTATCAAACCTCTCAAGTGACAAGAGTCGATATCTTCATATTGAAACTTCTTCGGAATCATATCGCAAGATCTTGGACTGTGAGTGAAAACCCTTGGATTTCACAGCCGTTCCACCCTACAGACGGGTATATTGTGACTTGCCTCACTACTGGCTTCGTTCCTCCAGAAGCATTCGTGTATTTGGACATGAATCGATATGTTTTTGATTCTGACGGCGTCCCAATCATATATCACATATACCGACGGGCCACCGATAAGAAGATAAAATATCCTCCGAGTTTGAGTTCACGAGACCAACAATTCCAATGGAGATACTCATTTGCTAGATTCGTTGAGGCTGGTCGTGCTGAGATGGAACAATCTAGGTATTGGTGGCTGAATGACAATGTCTAAATTAATCGTGTTTATTTTCTGTTTTTGTGCTTTTTCTCGTTACTTAGTTGTTTAGATTCATCTCATTATTGCTACATCTAGTATTGTTGTTTATTTGTATTATAAATTAGGTATAGGGTTCAAGATAAGGTAACTTTTTTTTTTTTTGTTTGAACTTATTTAGAATTAGGGTGTAACATATTAGGTATAGGATATAAGTTCATTGTTGTGTTAGAAGTATAAGTAATTTTTGAATAATGCTGGTTGGTTTTTTCTCCTTTTTCCAGTTGAATCAAAAAATATCTAATAATCTTAATTAATTTAAATTTGCAAGTGTATTTTTTTCATTAAATGTGTTTAACTGATAATGTATAAATTTAGAGAGCCATTTGGGCCATTAAGTTTTTTATAGTTTTATTGTTTGGAATTTGCTTTATGTTCTTTTAAAAATTTATAACGATTGGTATTGAATAAAGCGCTTTTGACTTTGACTTTGACTTTGATGACAACTTTCTCCTGCTTCGAACGACGGTAAGACCGATTGAAGTTTTTAATTTTTTCAAAAAGAAAATAAAATCTAATGATTCTAAATTCGGATGCAAAATGTGTTATTTTAATTACTTGAGGTTAAAATGTTTTTCGACGTATATGTTCCTGCATGAAAGAAAATGAAACGAAATAAATGATTGCTTGGATAACAATGTTTATTTTTCCTAGATCTGTACATATTTATTGTAATGTTTTGCTGACATACAAAATTGGTCGTAGCTAATTTTTGCCAGTTCAATCAAGTTCATCATTCTTGAACTGAGCTTTGAATTGATTTTCTGTTTGCAGAAAAACGTTGAAATGGCAAGAATTGTACATGTGCGAATTATTGGGAGTTCAGCTGCGGTCATTAAACTTGCAATATTGCAAACTGAAGTGTTTTATTTTATTTTCAATGCAGTGTTACATTTTTAATAAATTTTATATTAATTTTATGAACTTGAACTAGATATAAGCCCTCCAAGAACCGCCAGGATCTTACAGACGGTGCTCATCGTACCAGGTAGAAGAGGTAGAGGGTTGTGATATATTAGAGACTCTCCGGGGGCTTCTTCGTATGTATTGATAAATGATGGTAACTATCACTGCAGTAAAAATTAATCCTGACAAGCTGATGAAAACTGTCGATAATGTTTGGTGGTGTCTAATTGTTCCCCATTGCGTGTTTTCAAGTTCTGTTACTAGGGTTTTCTGCGCAGTTATGATGCTCAAAAAGGACTCTCCTGTCCAAATAACGGTTGATATACTATTCAACAATCTGATGCCGGTACTGGGCGTGATGATAAGTATTTCTGGCATGGTTAGTGAGATGAAAGTCCAAAAGGAGCGTATTATCTGGCTCTGGTCAGCTACGAGGATAAAACCTTCGGATTGTTTATGTCCAGACAAGCCGAAGGTTTTATCCTCGTAGTCGACCAGAGCCAGATAACACGCTCCTTTCGGACCTTCATCTCACTAACTGTGCCAGAAATACTTATCATCACGCCCAGTACCTGCTTCAGATTGTTGAATAGTATATCAACCGTTATTGGGACAGGAGAGTCCTATATATTACAATTCAGCCATGAGGTACCTACCGATAACTCAATTAAAAGTGGTTTATTTTTTTCGTGAATAAAGACTGTGTGAATAACTTTTTAACCGGATAATTATCCAGATGCAAAATAATTTGAATATTGCCCAATTCTAGTTGTTGCGAATTGTTTGACATAAGTGGATTTGTACTTGCACGCAGCGCCACCACACTTATATTATTTTTACTATCGCTCGGGCTCAGATTAGAGCTCAATTCGAGCTGGCAAAGTGAAGCGTGAGCATCGCGCAGCTATTTGTATCAAGTCATATCTGATTTACAATAAACACCTTAATTAACAAAGCTCTTAGTATTTATTTCTCCTTAACCTGATATTAGTGACTTTTGGCGACCGTGACAGGACCTGGTGAAATATAGAGCGAATTTTGATAATTAAGAGTGTGAGAGTGATCGTGCGCGAATCTGTAATAAAATCAAGTTTGTTATTGTCAACATGAATGCTTTGCAGAAAAGCGTACAGCCAAACGTGTGGCTTTTACAAAGCAGTTGAATGTGCTTATTACTTTGAGTGACTTGACTACCACTACACCAACAGAAAAGGCTGTGGCGTTTTCGTTACTAGAGTCCGAAATGGTGGAGCCCGATGCCGTGCACGATGCGTATAATGAAGCAATCTAAGAATCAGATAAAGACGAGACAGAGATACAGACAGAACTCGATCCATGTGGTAAGACTCAGCGAAAATGAGTATGGCTAGTATAAATACAACTACAGGGCATACAGATAACGGACGCGTAGGACTAAATAATTCTCAGCAGACTAATCTACCGCCAATCGACTTGCCAAAATTTCATGGAAGCATCAAGGAGTGGCTTCCTTTTTAGAGCCAATATAAAAAGATTCATGAAAATGTGGGTATAAGAGATAAGATAAATTCCAATATTAAATCCAATGTACTGTTCCTGGTTCAAGAGCAAATGCCCTTGTATCTAGCTTCCCGCCAACAGCTGCAAATTACGACAATGCAATAACTAGTCTGAAATCTCGTTTTGTGTGGGACGATTTATTCATTGAATGTTACATGCGCGAGTTGATAAACCTTGTCTCGGAAAAAGATTCGAAGAAGTCATTGGCAGACGTTCACGATAAAATTGGAACGTATATACGATCACTGAGACGCTTGGAGTGATTTCTGAGAAGTTTGCTGCAATGTTGTGCCCACTCGTTGAGTTATCTTTACCTGGAGAAATACTTCAGGCTTGTCAAAGGAGACGCGACACATCAGGCGAAGAAAAAAACGGAGCAGAAAGAGATAGAGCAAAGGGGCGACTCCATGCTCTTGTTGCATTTTAGGAGCTTGAAGTTGAACATGAAGGAAAGACTGAATTGGCAAGGCAGGAAAATTCATTATCGACGGAGTCGGCGGAGCCAAGCAAGCAGAAGACACACAAAGGTAAAACTTCGAAACCAAACGGTGTAGTTACCGCGAGTGCGCTTTTTGCTCCAAAAGACGAAAAGCGGACGAATTGTAGTTTCTGTGAGTTAAACATGCGAGTAAGAGCTGTCAGTGTACGCGTAAAACCAGTTTGGAAGAACGTGAAGCATTAGTCAAAAAAGCCGGTGCGTGTTTAAATTGCTTCAATCGCGGACATATTAAGACTAAATGTAGAGTGCGAGTTAAATGTGCTTGGTGCTCAAAGCATCACGGATTATTAATGTGCCGTGAATTTTCGAGTAAGAAAACGGATGATGTAAACGAGCAACCAACGAAACCCGTGGCCACAAATATCGTCACTAACGATTTGGCTTTCTCCGTTGCTTCACATACTGTTTATTTACACACTTTCAGGGTAAAATTGTACTCCGGAACTAATGAAATGACTGCGAGAGTTTTAATAGACCCTGGATCTGAAAGATCTTACATACGAACTGATCGCGCACACAAACTTGGCTACTTTTCGAGAGGTAAACAAGGAATTACGCACTCGCTTTTCGGCGGTGCTGGGTGCAAATACAAATACACTCATGTCAAACAATTCGCAACACTAGTTATTTTTTAATTCTGATTTAGTAGTGAATGTTTTTGAAGGCAATAATAATGATCCAATAACTTACGGTATGTAGGAAGCTGATTAATTATAAGGGGCGTTTTTTTTAGAGACGGAGACCTTTAAATTAAAATAAAACAAAGAATAATGATAGATAGATATTTTTTGTTATTAATATTTATAGATAATTTCAGGCATCTTTGCAGTAAATCATGCTGTACTTCAGTAATAACGCGTCAAATATTGGCTTCCAAGTGCTCTATTGTTTTTGATTTATCAGCGTAGACATTTGACTTTACATATCTCAAAGAAATCAGTCTAACAGGATCAAAGCGCAGAAAGCGTAGGCCAGTTAACAGGGCCGTTTCGTGAAATAAATCATCCGTAAAATATGTCTTTCAGTAAATTAATTGCATCGCAAGCTGTGTGGCATGTGGTACCGTCTTGCTGAACACACATGATAGCAACATTAATGACTTCCTATTGAGGCACTAAAAAGCTAGTAATTATGTCTTTTTACCGCTCACCGTTGCTGTAACGTTGTCATTATCATAATTTTTGAAGACATACATGGATCAATTCTCCCAAGCACACTAAACCGTGACTTTTTCTAGATGTAATGGTGTTTCCGCAACTGCTTGTAGATTATCATCGCTCCAAATGCTGCAATTTTGTTTGTTGGTGTAGCTATTTTAACCAAAAGTGTGCTTCATCTCTGAATAAAATTCTCGAACGAAATTGGGCATCAATGGCAATATTTTCTCCCACTCACAAAACGTTGCTGCAGAGTGAGTCTATTCTAGATGGATTGTGAAAGAGAACTAACCTCAAAGCAACAGAGAACCTTGACATTTTTAAGCTCTGGACCACTAAAAATTATCCTTTATAAACTTAACAACGCAGAAAATAGCTTAAATATTGTTACGAGCTACTGTCGCAATTGTTTTCATAACAATTAAGAACATCAACAAAATGAATTTACTCGAAACCACGAGAACCCAACAAGCATCTACATCTGAAAGTGAGTCACTGCTCCATTCATTCACGCTGCTCGAAAGTTCCCGCTAATTCGCCAATGTACGAGAACTGGGTCGAATGACTACAGACCCTATATAAAGGCGAGCTGAATGAATGGGGGAAATCATTCATCCGACCGCGATAAGAACTGCGATAGTGTGTGGAAAGCGATATTGTTCAAGTAATAGAAAAGTGATTTTCGTGATTGTGAAGTAATTTTGGAAGACAATTGCGATAGAAATTTATGGACAAGTGAAAGTTAGGTTCTAGTTAAAATTGTGAAATAGTAAAATAAGTGATTGTGCATTTGTAATTTAATTAAATAAACTCTTTTAATTTAATTTAAAAGACATTGCGTTTTCACTTTCCCGGAACATTAAAATTATTAGCCACGAACTATAACACGCGACAATGGTGTCAAGAAGTGAGATTAAAATTTTGAAAGTGAAAATTTGAACATTTTTATAGTGCACAATAGTAAAATTTAAAGAAACATTAAAAATGCCACGAAGCCTAAACTTAAAAATTAATGAATTGACCATGTTGGAGCTTAAGGAAGAATTGGAACAGCGAAACCTGACTACGCAAGGTACAAAGGCCACACTGGTTGCACGCTTGCGTGACGCAATTGAATCGGAAGGCACGTATCTGGATTCGGGTGAGCCCTCAGATGCAGAAAAAGGCGCAGAAGGTGGTGAAGCAGAAACACCAAAACCAAAGGAACCAGAAAATCCGCTGATGCAAATATAAATGCTGATGCAGCAAGAGCAGTGACAACAGTCCTCCAATTTAACTACGAAGCTAGATGAACAATCAGCGAAGTAAAATGAACAATCAGCGAAGTTAAATGAACAATCAGCGAAGTTAAATGAACAATCAGTGAAGCTAGACCAACAAGCAATCGAAATCAAGGAAGTGCAAAAACAGTCAACCGAAATAAAAGTGGAGCTCGGTAGCCTGAACAATAAAATTAAATGCGTCGAGGAAAAGGCTTACCAGGTCGAGGAGAAGGAAATCAACTATGAGATCAGCCAGGTCGAAGAGAGAATGAACCAGGAGATGGAAAAGTGAAAAAAGAATTGGAAGCAGCGAAGGCAGTAGTAACCACCTCACTAGCCCCACTTATAACTGCAGCGCAAAGCACATCCAGAAATGTGCAAGCACCAATATTCGATGGGCAAACGGTCTGGAGTATTTACAAAATCCAGTTTGAAGCCGCCACTAGGATAAATCACTGGAATGAGCAGGAACGAACAACTGCATTAATTTTTGCTCTAAGGGGCCCAGCTTCCGAGCTTTTGCAGACCATCCCCGTTGAGTTGCATTCAAACCCGGCTGCTATAATGAATGCGCTGGACATGCGTTATAGAGACGATCATCTGAAGCAGATTTACCGGGCACAGCTATGGCATCGGATGCAAAAGTCTGGCGAAACCTTACAGCAGCTAGCCCAAAACATTGAACGACTGGCACCTTTGACTTATCCAGCTTACGACCCAGAACATCGAGATGACGCAGCAACAGAAGCATTCATCAGTGCGTTAAAGGACCAGGAATTGCAACAAGCCGTGCGTTTAGCCCAAAAGCAAACGGTTAAGGACGCATTGGTTTATAGTCTGATCTTGGAGGCAACAAAAAATGCGACTCGTACCACTGCTCGGGTCCGTGTAGTAGTAGCAGACGAGTGCAGGTGTAAGCGCGTGGAAAATGAGCGAGAGCCGCAGGTGAATGGTGCGCCTAGATGCTGCGATTGTGGAGAGAAGGGGCACCTGCAAAGAGACTGCAAGAAGCGTAGAAAACGGAGCTATTGTCCAGGATGGTGGAGATCCAGACCGTGTCAGGAGCCCAGAATTGAAGCCCATCAAACTGCAAGGGCCAATTTCGTGGGGTGAACGTTGGCTAGGAGGATTGACATCCCCAGCATCCCCATCACTGTGCCAAGGCAACATCGTGGAGAAGCAGACAGATGCCTTCCTGGTCAAGTTGATTAAGAACATTGCACCATAACAAACGACAATAGCGCGACCCGATCGATGATCCAACCAGGCCTAGTGAGGCCCCAACTACTTCACAAGAGCAGAGTTCATGGAAATGCTGACGCCGTATCTCGTCATCCATGTCCAGCTAACTGCGAGTATTGCCGGCGGGTTGAGGAAAAGGAACCACCCGTTGATCTGGGATCGATAACGGCTGAATTCGATGAAGGTTGGTCATTGGAGGAGATTCGAAATGCCCAGTTAGCCGATGAAGACATCGGACCATTGCTCGTATGGAAGAAGACGACTGGGCAACCTGAGTGGAAGGACGTTTCAACGCATGGCGCAACCCTGAAAAGCTATTGGGCACAATGGAACTCGCTTCAGGTGGAGGGTGGCGTACTCAAGTGGAAATGGGAAACGGCGGATGGCAGCTCCTATAGGATGCAAACTATACTTCCCGAAAGCCGAATCCACAATGTCATTAAGGAAATGCATGAAAGATCTTCGGGAGGCCACCTTGGTGTTAACAAGACCTTAGCGAAATCGTGGGGAAGATTCTACTGGCTCCACGCTCGAGAAGACGTAGGGGACTGGTGTCGCAGATGCACAATTTGCGCTTCCGTCAAAGGCCCAAAGCGACGACTGAGAGGACAAATGCAAACCTATAACGTGGGGGTACTGTTTGAAAGGATTGCTGTTGACATCCCAGGACCCTTTCCTGAATCTGAATGGGGAAATCGATACACGCTAGTTGTAGCCGATTATTTCTGCAAGTGGCCCGAGGTCTACCCCATTCCCAACCAGGAAGCAACTACTGTATTTGAACAGCTAGTGTTAAATTGGGTCAGTAGGTACGGCGTACCTTGCGAACTACATTCAGATCACTGCCGAAACTTTGAGTCACTAGTTTTTAGCGAAATGTGCAAGCTGCTAGGAATACGGAAAATGAGGACAACACCGCTGCATCCCCAATCCGATGGAATGGTCGAACGTTTCAACGGCACTCTCAATAAACACCTGGCCAAGATGGTTGACGAGAACCATAGGGACTGGGACCAACACATTCCACTATTTTTGATGGCATACAGAGCTGCAGAACATGCATCGACGGGCCAAGCCCCAGCCAAAGTCATTTTTGGAAAGACTCTTCGTCTGCCGGCTGATATAAAGTTCAGAACACCTCCCGAGAAACCCCAAAGCATCTCGGAGTACGCAAGTGAGCTAAGGCAACGGTTGAACCAGATACATCGGACAGTGCGAAAACACCTCGAATCGGCTACTGACCGCATGAAGAGCAGGTATGATCTAAAGGCAAATTCTACTGGCTTCCTGCAAGATGACTTGGTGTGGCTATATAACCCGCAACGGCGAAAGGGTAGGTCTCCAAAGTTGCAACATAATTGGAAGGGACCATACCGAGTTACAAAGCGAATCAATGACGTCGTATACCGAATACAGGAGCATCGTAAGCTGAGAGCCAAAATGAAAATCATCCAACTGGACCGTCTTGCCCCATATTACACCCAGGGAGAATCGACTACAAATGGCGACACATCTTTTCGGGGCGAAAAGAACTGAGGTGGGGGCAGTGTTTCATGTACAAATAATTCTGCAAGCTACTGTCGCAATTGTTTTCACAACAATTAAGAACATCAACAAAATGAATTTACTCGAAACCACGAGAACCCACCAAGCATCAACATCTGAAAGTGAGTCACTGCTCCATTCATTCACGCTGCTCGAAAGTTCCCGCTAATTCGCCAATGTACGAGAACTGGGTTGAATGACTACAGACCCTATATAAAGGCGAGCTGAATGAATGGGAGAAATCATTCATCCGACCGCGATAAGAACTGCGATAGTGTATGGGAAGCGATATTGTTCGAGTAATAGAAAAGTGATTTTCGTGATTGTGAAGCAATTTCGGAAGACAATTGCGATAGAAATTTATGGACAAGTGAAAGTTAGGTTCTAGTTAAAATTGTGAAATAGTAAAATAAGTGATTGTGCATTTGTAGTTTAATTAAATAAACTCTTTTAATTTAATTTAAAAGACATTGCGTTTTCACTTTCCCGGAACATTAAAATTATTGGCCGCGAACCATAACACGCGACAATATAAATATATTAGGTGATAGGATTGAGCGGGTCTCGGCGACGAAATATTAAGGTCGTATTCTAGATAAAACATTATCTTGGAATCAGCAAAAAATTAGTTCAATATCTTAGTTATCTTTGTGGACTATTATATCTAGGTCTATAAATTACTTACATATAAATCTTTAAAACTTAATTTACAATGCTCATCTTTTGCCCCTGAATACTTATGACGTTATGAATTTGTTTTATATGTTGGAAACAATTATTAATTTAATTCATGGAATGCTGAACAAAATCATCGGCATAGAATCGATTAACTGATCTTCAGTAACAATCTTTATAATCTTGCAGTAGGCAGCTGGTTTTTATGGAATTGATTAAATTCATCATTGAAGCTAAGTCATTTTCATTTCTTTGTAAACACAGTTTAGAGTCTTAAAAGGTTACAATTTTGTTGCTTCCCTTAAACAAGCACTTTTTTGTTGCAGTCTTAGAAATTATACGAGTAATTCGAAAGTTTTTTCAACATGATTTATTTTGGACAATGAAACCAATTAAGCTTTTTTCCTGGGTTATATCTTTTATTAGTACCATAATACCCCTTTATTGGTGATAATTATTAATCTAATCTGACTTTGTCGTCATCAGTAATTAAATTATATTATATCAAGTGAAAGAAAATTAAAAGAATATTCAATTAATTTTTCTCAATATATACATTAAATTCATACAATGGAAGTGATTTTGAGTTCATTCATGAATGGGTTCGGAAACGTAACAGTCTCCTCCTCTGCCTGTAGTGTCTTTAAGGATATTTTCTTCAACTGGCCCATCAGCCGGGTTTTACTATCAGAAACAGAGTTCTCGCGTAGTCATATATAAAAAAAAATGTTCATGGAGCTTCCATGTCTACCGTATTTGTAATTAAAAAACACCTAAGCATCCATTACTTTGAAACATACGACCTATTGTCAGATATTTCGACACCAGCATAGCCGAAAAGCATATTCCCAGAATTATTAAATTATTTAAAATGGTTGTAATGAAAGTTTGGTGTGAACATTCATGCGAGTAGATTATGTTCCAATTGTTATTATTGCCGTTGCATCACATTTCGGTTACATTAACAATGGTCTAACGACTTGATGAGATGGATAAACTCAAACTGGTACTTGTACAAAATGATTCTCAGTGTGGCATGTTACTTAATAGCTGCGAAATGAAATGGCTATGAATGAGATCTTCCTTGCCTTCAAGTTTTGCTGCCGGTGGCTTGGGTCGATGGAAGATGCCACTTCGAGCCAAGCTCGAGTGCCGTGGAGTAATTCAGTACCATTCCAAATTGCGTATAAAAATCTGAAATTATCTTACCATTTTTTATGAATCTTTAGTAACAATCAACGTATCCATCTTTTCTTCATTTTCGTCATAAAGTTGTGAGAGAATGGATTATGCCTACCCATCATTGAGTATGGACAATTGTTATGGTCTGGTGTTGAATTTGACCCAGTTTCCTTATTCGAGATGCCCCTTCGACTACATTCACACTTTTCAAGAGCAAGTTGGGGTCCAAGCTTTGAACCAGATATCGAATAGGAAAGTAAAATGAAATATTTTATTCTATGGTGGTAATAGAATCACAGAGAAAGAAAGGTTTTGCATACATATGTATTTTTTCATATATGAATATCCTAACCTTTCTAAACAAAAGAGCATTCCACACTCAATAAGAAAAACTTATGCGCGAAAACTAAAGTTCACAAGTACTTAAAAATGTTAATATGGCCTACGCATATTTCCCAAGGTTGTTAGGGTTAAGTGATCATTTTTATTTACTCAAACATTTTGATGAATATATAAGCTCAAGTGAGTGTTGTAATAACCATAAATTAATGAAGTGATCATTGAACCAAACATAAGTCGGATGCATTGAAAATACCATCCTGACCGTGACCTAGCTAAAGGAGCTTTGATTTACTATTACAATATTTTCTAACCAGTTTAGCGAAGCTTTAAAAAGCTGCAATAATAGTATTCGTATGCCGGATTATTTAATAAAAAATAAATAAATACGAGTAAAAAAATGTAGACATGTGGCTCTCGATCAAGTTGATTAGCTCCTTGATTGAGTGTATTTGTAATACTAGCTACGTGATCTCGGGAAGAAATCAGTCATCCAGTCACTGCCGTAACCTCACTTTACGGTGGGGTACCATTAAACGCATGCGCGCTGAGTGATACTTGATGAAAGATTAACGTGATATATTTTTGATAAGCAACACAGGTCTAAGAATGTTCTCCATTTGTTTTTTTAGTGACGAGGTGTTGAGGATCTGTAAGCGCTTATCGTAGTAGGGAGATTATATTTGTCAAATAGAGAACGTGTGAATTTATGCTGCATAGACTCTACAGCATCCGATAGATAAGTATAGTGAGCAGACCACACTTGGTAGGCATACTCCAGGATTGACCGCGCTAAGAGCACAAATATATGTTGAAGGAATTGGAAGAGGATCGTAAAATAAAACCAGCAACAGATGAAGCTCTAGATATTACGCACAAAATACGGATGTTGAATTTCTAGCCTGGGTCCAAACCCACTCCCAAATCTTTGAATTTGTCCACATGTGTGAGCAACGATCCATTCCGATATTCCAATATTACTAGATAAATTTTATTTGCGAACCTCATGTGGCAGCATTTTGATATATAGAGAGAAAGTGTATTATCTTGTGGCGGTTATATAATATATAATTCAAAATAACTCAAAAATATTCATTCCATACATAAAATATACTTTACATAAAAATACTTTACTTTTGACATATAAAACATATAATGTAAATCTAGATATCTATATTGTTTTTGAAGTTAAAAAAATATTTTTTGAATTGTATATGTATAGTCAATTAATGAATATGATTCAGTTCAGATTTGATATTCATACTGTAATGTTGTTTGAATAAAATAAATATTTACAAAACAGATTTAAGTACATTTCTCACTTAGTGCGCTACACAAATAAATCGATCTGCGTTCGACAGTGAAAGTGTTCGGCTGCTGCATTTCGAAGTGGTGATTGGGAAGAAAAAGTTTATCATTATAAACAATAACGAACAATAATTATACATCATTACGAACAATCTTGACACCATTTTTTGGAGATTGTCAAGATTATCTTGAAGGTATCAGCAGTCTTCCCTGGTGTTAACGGTACGATAAATTTTTAAATCATCAGCTTAAAACAATTACGATGAACAGTCAAGTCAATATCAATTAAACAGCCAGTCAAATCAATTAAACATACTGGCAATCCAAGAAACGCATTAGACTAGAAGTGATATTCAAGATATGAGATCGCACACAATATTTAAAAGTAGGAAGCCTTGGCATCCCAGCCAAATTGGTCCGGGTTACCAAAATGACAATGACGTCGACAACCTCCCAAGTCCGCATCAATAACGAACTCACCGATGCCTTTGACACAAATATCGGACCAAAACAGGGAGATGGGCTGGCCCCATTGTTATTCAATTTGGCTCTGGAGTACGTCATACGGAAGCTACCTGTCGATACACGAGGTACATTATTATTCAAGTCGAGCCAAGTAGTAGCCTATGCGGACGACATACACATTTTGTCACGGTCATTAACAACTGCCAAAGAACTCTTCCTGAAACTCGACAGTGAAGCAAAACTAGTAGGGCTACAAATCAACGAAAATAAAACAAAGCTCATGACGATGTCGAGGAAAAATAACCCAAATACACAAAATCTCACACTTGGCGAATACAGTATCGAAAATGTTAGCGAATTTGTGTATTTGGATTTCGGAATTGGATGACGCGGTTAACGAACCGAGACAGTTGGAGGCGCTGTTTGCAGGAAGCGAAGGCCCGAAAGGGGCTGTAGTGCTAAGAAGAAGAAGAAGCCTGCTGCAACGCTAGAATTCATAGTGGTCTCCATTGTGGATAGGAAGTTCAAATCACACGTTATTGATTTTAAGGCAGGCAATGAATGGTTACGTGCAATCAGTATAAAAGCGAAATTCTTCAAAATTTGGCTGATAAATGTACACGCCCTGACTGAAGAAAAGCACTAAGAGACAATAGAAACGTCCTACACTCACTTAGAAAGACTAGTCGACTTATTGCCTACAAACGACGCAGAAATAGTTCGGGGTGATTTCAACGCTAAAGTTGGCAATGGACTATCCCATCGGGGAACGACTGGATAATATAGGTCCCATGATGAAACAAATGACAACGGCCAGCACCTGATTTAATTTGCATGTAGTAGAAACCTAGCCATATGCTCGACTTACTTTCCATATCGACGCATACATAAAATGACCTGGGTATTACCAGATGGCAGCACAAAAAACCAGATCAACTATGTTCCGATCCGATGCTTGATGTTATTTTTCACTATTAACGGCATAGCTTTCTCTTTATAATGAAATAAACATTCGATCATTTTTATTAAAAAATTTTCTTTTAATATCCAACAACGTTGGGCCTCAAGCATACTTGACGTCCGTACAAATTGCGGAGCCAATTGTAACTAGGGCCATTACATCATCAAATTAACTTATCGATGTCGTATGTCAAAGCCGTATTCAGCGAAGACCACCGCTCTACAGAAATTTGACATCGAAACGCTCCAACCGGCCTCTACGGCAAAAAATTTCACGGAGACTCCCGACAACCAGCTAGCCCCCTTCCTATCAACTAAATCGCTGAGAACAAGCCAAGAGATTTGGGTAGCAGTGAATATGGCAATTAAGACTGTAGCAAAACAGACAATCGGGTATCAAGCCTGGCGCAAGAGAAATAATTGATTCTATAATGAGTGCCAGAATGCCTCAGACAAAAAGAATCAGGCTTGAAACGAATATTTATGTAGAAAAACCAGAACGATGAGAGAATATTATGAAAATCCCAGAAGAATAAGATAATTAGAATTAAGAAATGAAAATGCTATGACGACTGATTGAGAAGCATCAATGTAAGTCTAGCGAGCTACAATACAAGACAAGCATACAATGTAATGAAAAGCCTGAAACGTGGTTATTAGCCCAAAGTCATGCTCTGTCGTGATGACATTGGCAATATCATCGCTGATGAAACCAAGATTAAGGAAAGATGTTCATCATATTTCCGGAACCTCCTTAATCCTCCGCACAGCTCCAGAACATCGGTGCTTATAGATGTTTCCGGAGAGCTTCCATTGACCCCAACAACTCTGGATAAAGTTATTTTTCACCATCATAGGCCAAAAGAATAATAAAGCGCCGGGCATCAATGAGATTCCAGTGGAGCTCATCAAATATGCTGGCAGCAGTGTTCATAAAGCTATTCACAAAGTCATCCAGCACATTTAGCAACAAAAAAATATTCCAAAATAGTAGAACCAATCAATTATACATCATTTCCACGAAAAAGGTGACAAGCTACAGTGTGAAAACTATAGAGGCATATCACTACTTTGTAAAGCGTACAAAATATTTTCAAAGATCTTATAAAATAAAATCGAATCATACACCAACAGTATTATCGGGGACTATCAAGGCGGTTTTAGAGGCAGGTCGATCGACGATAGAGTCCAATTGTTCACAGTCAAGCAGACGCTTAAAAAATGTTGAGAGTTCAGCATAGACGCACACCAAATTTTCGTTGACTTTAAGCAAGCATACGACAGCATTAATCATCAGGTACTGTACGAATAATGCTTTGCTTTGGTATCCCAGCCATGTTAGCCCATCTACCCAAAATGACAATGACATCGACAACCTCCCATGTTGCCGTCAATTACTAACTCACTGACGCCTTTGACACATATATTGGACTCAAGCAGGCAAATGGGCCGGCCCATTGCTATTCGATTTAGCTCTGGAAGAAGTCATTAGAAAGCTACCTGTCGATACACGAGGTGCGTTATTATACAAGTCAAGACAATTAGTTGCCTATGCGAACGACATCAATATTTTGTCATGGTTGTTAATAGCTGCAAAAATGCGAAGCAAAAATAGTAGAGCTACAAATCAATGATAATGAAACGAATCTCATGATGCATCTAGTGAAATATGTGTATAAGAATGTCCGTAAAGGACTGCAGTGATAGTCTGCTGCCTCAGTGAAAGAGGTTGGTGGGATCCACCGAGATCGGCCTTGGCTGGGGACGCGTGAATGTGCTGGTAGGCTAGCGTTGCGGTGTCTTGGGAGGGGGGGGATTCTTTCCCCAGCATAAGACCCACTACAAAAAAATTTCGCGTTCACAAATTGAAGCGATCTAATGCCGATCGACTGATGTCAAGGCTGCCAGTAACAAACTGGGCCTGGAGAAAACAGACAGACTTGAGCGCAGGCTTCGTTATTACTGACGACATTTGTGGCCCATAAATAATAGTGGGGCATCCTGGTGGAAGCGGTGCTCCCTCGCACCCTCCCAACCGGATCAAAATCCAAATGTAGACGTGGCCATATATTTCCCATTTAAGTGAAAAACTCATACAAACATAATTTGCATGAATTTTTCCATTAAGTGAGAAATATAAACGTGGCCAATTTATGTTAAGGTACTATGCGACGGAATCACGTAACACTATACCATAAAAGGGCATGCGTGCGGAAGGCCACTCTACGCGGGCAAGAGCACCTGAAACGCATAAAATGGGGAGAGTTCACTCAATGGCTAGCTCATTTTAGTAGAAGGGTCTGCTATCGTTGCGGGTCCTCTACCCAGTCGGGGTTAATGAAAGGAAAGACCGAGTTTATCTTTCTTTTTATCTAAACATTTTTATTTCTTACAATTTTTATAATTTTAACACATGTACTTTGAGAAAATAAACAAACATGTATTTCCCAACAAAAAATGTTCAGCTCAGAAAATTGGGCTCTCATAAAAAGATACAGGGAATTCAAAAAATGCTAAAAAAAAACAACTTTCATTAAAAAGAGAAAATTTAAAAATGCCGAAAAAACCAATTATCAAAAGGAAAAAAAAATAGAAAATTTAAATAAAAATGATAAAGCACGTCGTTTACATAAACAAAATAGGAAATCCAACATCCTCGCCGGACGCCCGCTGATGATGTGGTGCTGCCTGAACATTTTTCCAAACTTCTATTTGCAGTACGTAATTTGAGTGGGGAGGAAAATCTCAAATCACTTTATATACATTAACGTCCTTTATCATATATGAAGTCGAGAAAAGCTGCTTTGGGTTAATTAAGTTAACATGCAGTTCAGATATAGCGATATATCGAATAAACCCCATATCAAACCTGTAACCCTCCTTCTAATTCCTTTTTGTCACGCATTCCTTGCGAACAACACCGTATCCAACATTGATTTGGAAAAAAAATAAATAAACAAACAGTATCCAATCCGTTCAGACATTATAACATCAACTTTATCAATCCCATCTGGCACTTCCTCGTCTTCGACTTTTCCTGCCGTGCATAATCCACTACGTTCGAGCAACCTCGTGCTTGAAAACAATCTTCAAATTGATAGGATTTACACTGACGTCAGTCTTTCTCAAATAGTGTCGGTGCACCAGACACTCATCTACGGTACGTACGTGATTCAAACAAGGTGCCGTAGGATCAAATGGATGCTGATGAGTAGTTTGGGGCGTACCGGGTCTAAGTCGAAACAAAACGATGAAATACGACAACCAAAGATGTTAGAAAAGCCATAGAAAAAAACCCCTCGTGCTATTTAAAGACATTCCAGCATTTTGTGACGATGACACTTCCATTTTCTGGCCAAATTCTAAATTTCTGCCGGTTTCGCTTGCTATACTGACCAACGCAATGCAATTTTCCCGTACTAATCTCTCGTTGGCTCTTATCCGACTCCGTAGTGTCGCATATAAACATAGATATAGAGAGTACTGGATCCGCAACCGGTCGTGAGAGCCGAAGCAATTGGCAACGTTCGCTAAAGTTGTGTGAAGTTGAGGTGTGAAGAGATATGCTTTTGTTTTAGCACTCTATTCACGGCGAAACACGTTCACATTTAAAAAGTTTTCAATTTTAAAGATCGCGCGTACGTAATCGGAACTTTAATTCATTGTTTTAATTAAAAATTTACGAAATTTCCATCCGCTTTGACACATGAGTTTTCCCGCGTATTTCGCGCTCTTTTCGTTTTTCTTTTGCTTTGACGTTCGAGTTTTCCGTGAGAGTCGTTTGTTGTTTGTACTCAAACTGTTTTCCGAATGATAACGAAGGTGCGATCGTGTGCACGCAAAGACATATAAACAAATGGACGAGCAACGAGAATCTGTGTACTCGTCCATGTGAGAAGCAAATTTGCCACATAAATAAGTTATAAATAACTTACGCTCTCGAAACTATATGATTCCCTCTGCTTCTCCTTCCCCTTTTTTTCCAGACAGGTTTTTCTTTTCTCTCTTCAGAAGAATCGCTTCCCCCACTGACACCCGCGCACACCAACGAAATTTCGTTTCAGTTTGAGTACAAACAATAAACAACTCTCACGGAAAACTCGAACGTCAAAGCAAAAGAAAATCGAAAAGAGCGACAACCACGCGGGAAAACTCATGTGTCAAAGCGGATGGAAATTTCGTAAATTTTTAATTCAAACTGTGAATTAAAGTTCCGATTACGTACGCGCGATCTTTAAAATTAAAAACTTTTTAAATGTGAACGTGTTTCGCCGTGAATAGAGTGCTAAATTAAAAGCATATCGCCTCAAACCTCAACTTTAGCGCAGGTTGCCAATTGCTTCGGCTCTCACGACCGGTTGCGGATCCAGTACTCTCTATATCTATGTGTGCACGTGAAATGAAATTTCGTTGGTGTGTGCGGTTGTCGGTGGGGGAAGCGATTCTTCTGAAGAGAGAAAAGAAAAACCTGTCTGGAAAAAAGGGGAAGGAGAAGCAGAGGGAATCATATAGTTTCGAGAGCGTAAGTTATTTATAACTTATTTATGTGGCAAATTTGCTTCTCACATGGACGAGTACACAGATTCTCGTCCTTTTGTTTATATGTCTTTGCATATAAACCTACAAATGTACTTTATGAGTACACAAAAGATCTCCATGGAGATGCGCTATTTGGCTTGCAGGCGTGCTCTCGCATATAAACACACAAATGTACTTCAGGCGTACACGAAAAATTGCCGTGGAGATGCACTCTTTGTCTTGCAGGCGTACTCTTGCGTACCACCCCAATCCAAAGGAAGGTTTTCAGCGGCCAAATTGCGACCAATAAAGATAAGGAGAAACTTTCTTAACGAATTTTTGCTTTGCGCCAAAATCAATTTATTTCGCTTTTCCCCCGAATCAGTATACGAAATCGGCACGTATATTGTTCATAAACCTTTGGAATTCCACAAAAAAAAAATCTTTTCGGACTTGTACACGGAACAACTCCACTAGTGTTGGTGGCAATTGCGCGAAATGCAATATTTCCTTTCTCCTTTTCCTTTTCTTAACAACTGGAAAGGCAACGACTTACTTGCTAAAACGATCGACAGAATCACAACACAAAGGAACGAGTTCACTAGATGCGAAGCTTCCTACGTGCAATTGAATGGGATAACCGTGAAGCGATTACATTGTGACGATTCTATGTTGGCTTTAGGTTCAATTAATATACACTTCCTAGTATTGTAAAATAATGTTGAAAATCACAATAGCGCTCACTGTACGCACGAGAGCTTCAGGGTCTCGTCTTTTTGCTTGAACTCAGAACGCGAAACTCCCCCGTCGCGGTTCTCCACCGTAGCAGAAGTGTACTCGTCACTATGCAAAAATCAAATGTTTTATGATGACCAGTTTACTCGACGTTAACACTTAAAGGGTTAAATTGATTTGAATACATTAGAAATATTGAGATAAAAATCAATTTTTATTTTAAAAAAATTTAAGATTATTAACAGGAGTTTAAAAGTCAACTTTTACTCTTAATATATTTATTTCTTTTACTCTTGGTAAATGTCGGACGACGGACAACGACGAAGATGGTGAAGCTACTGATGTCGCTATCGTTGTTCGCTTGCTACTGATGTCGCTATTGTTTTTCGTTTCGGTCCAGCTCTTGAGAAACTCTCTGGTACATCACATCATGAGAAGTAAGAAGAGCGGCTCAAGCAAGTTTTCCATTTTCTCGAGTTAATTGCTCGAGCCGCTGATGTGGGAAATTGGCCGGCAGGCGAAAATCTCTCGGGGGACGAGGACCTGCTTGCGGCGTGACGGATGTCCTGACGTTGGAGTGATCCATGGCACCACAGGAGTAAATTAAAAACACATTTAAGCGCTATGTCGAATTTCCTAACAACTTAGCACTCACCTAGCAAGCTGGCATCAACGACTTTTCTTTTATATTTGTTAAAATCAAAAATGTATCATGTATAAAGCACAGCTTTTTAGATGCCTCTTTATTCATTGCATTATAATGCGTATGGGGAGTAGTATCCTTGCACTCTCGCCAACTTTTCCAGGTCATGCTTTGCTTCTTTGACTTATATTAAATTAAGCGTAAATTAATTCGGGGGAGAATATTTCAAGTAGCTCGTCCTGTTTTACGTCGATATGTGATCAAGGGTAGCAGCAGCTGTACGTTTGATATACCCATTGATTTGTAAGTCTGGTTGTTAACTTCGACGGTTACGTTCACACGTTGAATAATAAAACTTCCAGTAAGGTATTGGGATGATCCGTTTATAACAATTTCTCCGTTGAAGCTGTTGAGGAGCAAGGTGTCCGTAGCGATTTCTCCCACGATTGGAATATGTTGGGCATTTGTCACGTTGCATTTAGGTTTTTTACTTTTGAAAAGGAAAAGGATACAGTTTGAGTGATGGCTAATGTTTTTAATATCCTGGGATTTACATACAGAAAGTGCATTGAAATTCTTGCATTCTCCTGCTAAAGCGAAATAATCATTGTTGTTTTTGAGGATATATTCATATTCCATTTTGATTATGGAATTCATTTTTTTAATAGGTTTATAAGAAAACATTCGTAAATAGCTTCATAAGTGGTTGTCAATCTACTGTATAGAAAAAATGTGTTAAATTTCGAAAGATTTTTACATCGAAAAATTCCAAGGCTTCTTCTACATTCCTGTATGGAATGTGGTTTTCACTGTAAGTATTTAGAATTTTATCCATTTCATAATTTGAAAGGATGTTTGAGTTTACCAGGTTAACTTTTGCTAATCTTATGGATTCAACTATACTCGTATTTGACAATTCCTCTTATAAATTCTCAACTTATATTCAGTACTTAAAGCTAGAGTAGTTTCGAAAACTTTATCCTTTTTTAAGACGTTTAAGATTTCATCAGTTACATTAGTGATTTGATTGATTCTTTCATTGTATTCTTGATTAATGAGCACTTGTTTGTTATTATTCTCCAACAGCTCATTCATCTTCCCCGTTAATAAAACAAGATCATCATGGTCGGAGTTTCCTGCAATGAATTTCTATGCGGATCCAATAAAATTTAAGGATCTTTTTGTTTTCTTTGGCCGAAATTTAATGTTATCCAAAAGATTCTTTGTTTGCGATACTTCGTGAGAAAGTAGTGGAAAAAATGGGTTGGATTTGGGGATATGGTCGGCGAGGAGGTCAGAAAAATTATTAAGGAAATGATGATATTAATCAATTTGGAGTATGTGTACAAGTTGGAAGCTTCCATTCTGGATTTTCGCAGTTCCTGTTTTGAGTGTGGTGATTTGAAAATTTTAATAGTCTATAATCTGGATATTTGCGTCGATCACACTGGATAAAAACCTCAAAAGAGGATCAGTTCCTTATGTCCCTCTTGTGTATGGTTCGGCCGGTTTCAGTTAGAATGGTAGTTGGTCTATTTCCCTTTACTATTTGCTTTATGTACCTAGTTGTTAATTTTGATCCTTTGCGCTTATTTATTTTTGCGTATACTTCCTGGCCTTTTTCATAATCTTTTATGGGTTGCCTGTCTTTGTTATGGAAATTCAAATCACGAGCCTGTTTATTTTTGATTGCTTCTATTTTCCCTGCGAGACTTTTCTAATTGCTTGCGAATAGTCGATACTATTCTACTATAAAAAACCTTACCGGTTGTTGAATGAATGCTGTAGTTATATTCGTATACTGATCTTTCCAATAGTTCTTGGAAAGTCCTATGAGTACCATCGGTTTTAAGGCACCTCATTATCTCGGATAGGTTCGAGTCAAATCTTTCAACCTGTCCGTTGACTTCACTCTTATAAGATGGTGTTTTGTAGATGGTAATATTAAGCATGAAGAGAATAGATGCTGAATTCAATGATTTTTCACCATCAATTGCAATTGCCTTGGGAACACAGTAAAAAAGTAAAAGCTCTCGAAGTGGGTCGCGCACAATTTAGTAAATTTGTCGACGGTTGTTAGTATAAGATGCCCTTCTGTTGAAAATATATCCACGTCAAAGATGTGACCCGGGACTTCAGAGATAGGAGTTGCCAAGAGCACAGGATTGTTAGGATGGCGATCATACTTGTTTTTCTTGCAAATATGGCACTGTTTTACCATTCGCTTAATTTTTGCATTCATTTTGGGAAAATATAATTGCTCGATTATTTGCAATTGGTTTTCCTTTGTATTCCTGTGAGCCCCTTTATGGAATTTCAGAATAGTTTCTTCTTGTTCACATTCGGTCAGAACATTTTGTACTTCCTTCTGAATGAACCGTGCCCGGTAATTTTGAAAATATAATGGATACAGTTCTTGAATAATTCCGATGACTTCTTCCGGTGCCTTAATACCATTGATGACATTAGGATGAAGATACCGTTTGGAAACACCAATGATATTTCCTCTGGTGTACTAAGGCTCAATAAAAGTGTGCTTGAACTAATTTGGGAATGGTTTTTTCAATTGGTAGCTTGTCTCGTCTCTGATTTTCAAAATAATCTGTATGCGAAATGCATTGAGCGGGGTTTCGACGGAAAGTATTTGATTTTGGGACGAGCTTTCGTCACAGTGAGCGGAAACGGTCAAAGAATGCAATGTTGCTCTTTTTGGAGGCCTAGATAGCGCATCTGCCACGACATTAGCCTTGCCAGGCCTATACTTGAGCTCATAATTGCCTTTTTCCAGTTTTGCTTTCCAGTGTTTGAGCTTTGTGTTTGTATTTTTGTTGCTCAACGCGTATGTGAGTGGCTGATGGTTAGTGAAAATGATTACTTTTCTGGAACCGTATATGAAGTTTTGCAAGGAATCTAAGGAACAAATAATCGCCAACATCTCTTTCCCGTTTCTCCCGTTTCGCTCAGTGTTCGGGAAAGGAATGTTACAGGTCGTCCGTCTTGCGCTAAGACAGCACCAAAAGCATATTGTGAAGCATCGGTCGTCAACTCGAATACTTTGTTAAAATCTGGGAAAGAAAGCATAACTTCTTGTGAAATTATGGAATTTTTTATTTTGCTCAATGCGTCTAATGCTTCTTCGTTCCGGGAAGTTTTTATTCTACTCGATATATTCTTAGGTATTCTGCCATCTTCTCCTCTTAGGAGCAGGGTAAGAGGTTTTGCGAGTTTGGCATAATCCAAAATAAATCTTCTGTAGTTGCCAGACATACCTAGAAAGGATCTTAGCTCCTTAAGAGTAGTAGGAGCTGGGAATTTGGCTATTGCCTCGACCTTTTTCGGGTTTGTTTTGATACCCTTACTTGAAATTACAAAACCCAAAAATTCAACCTCCGCTTTCATGAATTCGCACTTATCTAGTTGTACCTTGAGGATGGCTTCCTCTAAGGTAGCAAACACAGAGTCGATGTTCGTCTTTACCTACAATTATGATGTAATCAATATAATTTTCGCATTCAACCCTATTGTGTTTTCGCAGTATGTCATGAACGGCACGTTGGAATGTGGCAGGTCCATTTTTTGACTCCAAAAGGAAGCCTATTGAACTCATACTTTCCATGGTTGACGAAGAAAGCCGTTTTTTCTTTATCAGCCTCTTTCAAAGTCAAAGTCAAAGTCAAAAGGGCTTTATTCAATACTTATCATTATAAATTTTAAAAGAATATAAAGCAAATTCCGAACAATAACAATACAAAATCTTAACGGCCCAAATGGCTCTCTAAATTCATACGTTATCTGTTAAACACATTTTATCAAGAAACAAGTTGGGTAAACAGACCTACGCTCATGTCAGAAGGGTTTTGTACCCAACTTCTCAGAAATGCAATCACCAGCAATGAATAACGTCAAGAAATATGTCAAAGAGATGTGCACGTTCACAGAAAAATCCATTGTTTTTCTACTTTCAACGGTCGCCATTTTGTTGCAACCCATAAAAATCACTCAAATCATGAATTCTCAAAAATATTAATGTTACTGACCTTACTGGAAAATTTCATAAAGATCAAATCAAAACTGCAGTGACTGATTCGATGGAAAGTCCATAAAATACCAAAATCATGTGTTTATTTGTTGTTGTTGTACTCATAAACACCTACCACCAGAATTTTTTCAGATTTTTTGGATCACAGGTGTCCAATCGCGAGGGGGGGGGGCACAAATTTTTCGTGTATTTCCCCTCCCTGCGCATCCCTCGAAGCAAAAAGTATCAAATTAAGACCTGTTTTGAAAAGTTCTTATCAAGACCTTTAATTTGATACCCATATCGGCTACGTTTGATGACATTTTTTTCAGGGGCCTCTCCCTTATATGGGGAGACCCCCCCTTAAATACCTTATAAAATTTTTTGTAGTTGAACTTTGAAGAGAGCACCACTTTACACTTGCAAACAAAATTTGATGTTTCTAGTTTAAGTAGTTTACGAGAAAAATTGCTGTGACACACGGACGGACGGACAGACAGGTCGCGAAACTAGTAGGGTTTTGTAAAATTATTTTACGAAGCCCTTAAAACTATAGAAAATTCAAATTAATTAAGATTATTACATATTTTATGATTTGATTGGAAAAAGGAGAAAGAACCAACCAACACTATCCTAAAATTATTTATAATTTTAACACAATAGTGAACTTTGATTCTAAACGTAATATCTTATAACCTGATTCTAATGAAAATTCAATCTAAAAACGTTATCTTACACTAAAAAATTCTATCATAATATTTCTAACCTACGCGTTGAACCTTATCTCTAAACCCAATATAATTAACATAACATATACCTAACCTATCCCTTATTTTTAACACAAATAAACAACAATACTAAATGTAGCAATAATGAGCTGAATCTCAAAAACTAAGGAACGAAAAATACAAAAATTGAATTTAAACACGAATAATTTAAACATTGTCATTCAGCCACCAACACCTAGATTGCCACCAATACCTAGATAGCTCGATCAGCTTCAACGAATCTAGCAGATGAGTATCTAGTAGTGGCCCGTCGATATATGTGATACATTACTGGGACACCGTCAGAATCAAAAACATATCGATTCATGCCCAAATACACGAATGCTTCTGGAGGATCGAAGCCAGTAGCGAGGTAAGTCGCAATATATCCGTCTGTAGGGTGGAACGGCTGTGAAATCCAAGGGTTTTCACTCACAGTTACAGATCTTGCGATGTAGTTCCGAAGAAGTTTCAATATGAAGATATCGACTCTTGTCACTTGAGCAGTTTGATAAATTCTTCTATTCGATATATAATGCTTCCAATCCATTTCAGGCTTTTGTACAAACCAGTACTGGTCTAACCAGGGTCTTGTAACAGATGATTTTGACCTTTTGATCAATGTTTCTGGAATGAAAGAGTCTTCGTAGGGTCATGACTACTTTTTGTGCCTTACTGAACATGATTTTCACATGTTCAGTATAGTACAGATACCGATCGAGATGAACACTGAGGTATAGAACACAGGATTTATTATCAGCCTCTTTTAGCGGTATTTAATGAAATCCGCTCTCTAAGTCAATTACAGTGAAGAATTTGTTTTTCCCTAAATTAGAAAGAATTTCATTGATCTCCGAAACGAGTTATCTATCTGGGATAGTCACAGAATTCAGTTTCCGAGAATGAATGACTAATCGGTATTTTTTTTTCGTTGGAAGCATCCATTTTTTTTTGGGTAATACCCAAACTGGAGCATTGTAGGGTTATTTAGAGGGTCTTATTACACCATCATGCAGCATTTTCTCAATCTCCTGTTCTACAAAGAGGTTGAGAGCCATTTTATATGGGTAAGTCTTAGAATACACGGGGTTATCGTCCATAGTGCGTATTTCCGCTTCTGCTTTGGTCGTGTATGATAGCTTTTCATCTGGATCTACAAACAGACTAGGGTGCCTCATTAAAACATTTACAAGCCTTTTTGCTTGTCCTTCAGAAAGATGTGGAGTTCTTATTCCAATATTGTTAACACCTTCAGATGTAAGTTGTTTTATTGGAATATATATATATATATATATATATATATATATATATATATATATATATATATATATATATATAATCGAGAATTGTGACATAGTTTTCAGAGGTATGGCTGCCAGTTTTTAGTTGCTTTAAGCTATCGTTTCCAATAATACCATGAAATGTGGTCAGAGCCGGTAAAATGAAAAATTTGAGCGGAGGTTCGCGAGGACCTAATAAGTTTATCATGGCATGATGGGTGATCTTTATATTGCTTCCCACTGAGTGAGTGAAAACGGTTTGATGTTAGGGATACTAAATTTCCCACAGTTAGGCTGAATGTAATTCTTATTTGATCCTGTATCAATCAAAAACCTCAAAATAGTACCGCTCCTTGCCACGTATTCGATATAGGGTAGCGAAGAGCTCGTTAGCCTCAAAAATGAATGTTTTGGGTGCTTTCGTCTTCTTTGACCAAGTCTGGTTGTTGGCAGTAGCTTTCAGGATCAGCCAGGTTCCATTCAGGTCCCATGTAGTCAAAAATATCTTCCTGGTTACCTTGGTCTTCTCTAATGAGTACTTCGTTATATTCGGCCAACTCGTTTTTAGCATCAATGTGGAATGACCGTTGCTGCTTTTGTAGATGGGGTGCCTGAAAAGGAGTTACTCGTTTGGGAGCAAGCATTGGTCGAGGTGGAGGTCTATTTTGGTAGTTAACCATTCGAGAGTTTATGAAGTGGTCTACGTCCATGGGCTCAGGACGTGGTTGTGGTTTCGGAAACATTCTTGCAGGAGCCGGTGCCTGATATTGCACTGGGTATTGGTGCCTGATATTGCACTGGGAATTGATTTGAATGGAAAAAGTTTTTATTGGGGCTGTCGTCGCTTTCAACTATAGTCCTGGTATGACCGTTGCCCATTTTGGTGAGATATGCACATGAAATTTATTTTATTTATTTATTTATTTAAATCCATTTAACAGACAGAAATCCAATTACAAAATAGACTTAGACAATTAAATATAGTTAAATATAATTTAGAGTAAGACAAATTAATACAACAAATCAAGCAGAAAAAAGTTAAATTAAACATGTAAGAAATGAAGTTAGAGTCTAGATCAAAGTTTGAAAAAATTGAGTGATAAGGAACATTAATCACTATTCGCAAAAAGTGACGTCTTTAGTTTAATTTTAAAAACAAAGTAGGACGTGGATAGAGAACCAAGCTCGAGGCTGTTATGCATTCTTATGATTCGCGGCAAAATTGAGTGAAAATATAAATTTGTCCGGGCGTACGGAACCTCGAGAAGGTGATCAGACCGACTAGGACGTGCATACAGTCTGTAGTGCAACTCTGCGCTTAGGGTGGAAGCATTTTGTTGGTGGTACTACTTATAAAGGAAATATTTATCTAAGAAGGTTCTACGGGACGACAGAGAAGGGAGACGAAGTATGGATAGACGACGCTCATAAGACTCATAAGCTACGTTGAATTTGAAAAATACAATACGGGTAAACTTACGCTGAACAGCTTCTAGTGAGTTCACAAGATATAAATGTCTAGGAGACCACACTACAGAGCAGTACTCAAGAAGCGGGTGGACAAGACATGTGAACAAGCGAACAGCGATAGCAATATTTGCAAACTTATGCAAATGCCGCATAAGAAAACCCGAAACTTTTGATGCCTTGGTAATTAAGCTAAAAATGTGGACCTCAAATTTAAGCTTGGGGTCAAATATTACGCCAAGAGCTTTACATGAGTCTGCAGAGGAGAGAACAATATTACAAAGGGTGTAATTAAAAGTTAAAGGAACAATTTTCAAAGTAAAAGTCATTTTAAAACATTTGGAAACATTGATACGAAGGGAGTTTACATTACACCAGTTATACTCGTAGAGGTTAAAAAGATCAATTTGGAGTTGCCGACAATCTTCAAGGGCTCGAATTGTCCGGAATACCTTGAAATTATCAGCATACATGAGACAAGAGGAGGAAATTACAGAGGGAAGATTATTGATAAACAGTACTAAAAGAAGAGGTCCAAGGATTGACCCTTGAGGGACGCCAGATGTAGGATTGAATGGGAAGGAAATTGTGCCATAGAAATTAACACGACATGAACAGGAGGATAGATACGATGAAATCCAAGAATGAAGGGAACCGGATATGCCGAGCAAAGCTAACTTTTGACAGAGGAGAACATGGTTCACGGACTCAAAAGCTTTGGAGAAGTCCGTGAATATTGCATATACTTGAAGCTGTTTATCTAAAGCTCTTACAATATAATCTTTGAACTCAGCCAAGCTCGTAGAAGTTGAACGACCCTTCAAGAATCCATATTGCTGTGGTGTGACAAATGAACTCAGGGACTCAAGAAGCCTGTTGTGTACAAGTCGTTCCAGCAGCTTAGAGAAACAGGAGAGGACTGATATGGGACGATAGTCTGAGGCAGATGATGGGTCGTCGTTTTTAAAGATAGGAACAACATTTGCATCTTTCCAGTACGTTGGAAAGGTGCCAGTACCAAGACTGAGATTGAATATAAGGGATAGAGGAAAACACAAAGAGGAACAAAGTGACTTTACAAATGTATAAGGTAATCCATCGGAACCAGGACTAACATTCAGATCGCGCAAGTTAATAAGGGATTCAACTTCAGAAGGATCAGTGGAATAGGATGTAATTGATGCTGGATAAGTTTGAATTGAATTTATGGGGGAGTGTAGTATGTCAGAAGAGGAAAAAGTAGAGGAAAAATATTCGGCAAATAGGTTAGAAATATCCTGAGGGGAGGAGGCTTCAGTGTTATTCCATTTGACAGTATGCGGGATGGAAGAGGAAGATTTAAGGGATCGGATGTATGACCAAAAGGGTTTAGGGTTATTTGTCAGGAGGGAACTCTCTAAGCTGCTAAAGTAGTTTTTCATAGCCGTTTTGAGCTCTTTTTAGCCAAAGAGCGCAGTCTGCAGAAATTTTGTTTAGCATCATCACTTCCGGTCAATTTATAGTGCCTGTGCCCCTTATCTTTGGCTCTTACGGGACGAAGAACACTTCGAGTAACCCAAGGCTTCATTTTCGCTTTGCGAGGAGCATGGAGTGGAGTATAAAGAGCAATCAGATTACTAAGGTAATCGTAAAATTTGTTCAAGGAATTATCGCAGTCAAGGCGAGTGAAGAAGGTACACCAGTTGACCGAGTCCAGATTGGTTTTAATTGCCTCATAATTTGCTTTAAAGAAATTGTAATGACAAACTGAGGCAGTTCTCTGGGGTTTAAGGGTATCAACGGTAAGTACTAGAGACAGAGGCGGATGATGGAGATCAGGTTGAACATAAGGATGTAAAACGGGAGCTATAGATAGACACCCAGTTTGAAAATTTGACATGACAAGGTCCAGAAGACGACCATTAGGGTTACGGATATGATTAAACTGTGAAAAAGAACAAAGGGAAAGAAAGGAAGAAAGTAAAAAAGAAGGATTATTTGTTGAGAAAATGCCAGGTGTTGCTAAGTGGTCCCGTTCCACTGCCAGTAGATTGAAGTCCCCACAAATCATAATTTTGGAATGTGGATGACGAGCAAGAAGACAGGCAGAGAGTTCATCGAAGAAGGCTTCGTACACAGTTAAGGGAGAATTACAGGGAATATACACAGAGGAAATTAATAATGAGGAGTTATGAGGAAGAGGGAGTTTCACAATTGCACACTCAACAGCACGAGCAAATTTGAAGTCAGCACAAAGTGAACTATTTAGGGTTTTGCAGACTACAACCATGACTCCCCGGTCGCATCGGTAAACTAAATAGTCAGGTAATATTTCTGCATTTGAAATATTCTCATTTAACCACGTTTCAGTTAAACAGATAACAGAATCGTTAGTTAATTGGAACACGAGTAGTAAGTCCTCAAGTTTGGTTCTCTCAGGAGGATGGACATTTCTAGGCGCACGTATGGGTTTATGCCTGCGTGGTACCGATGGGGGTACGTTATTGCTAAGGCGACGTGGCATGCTATTATTTTTATTAGCATGTTGTGCCATATAGTTAATGTTCTCGATTTTGAGGCGTAAGTGAAGAGCTTGTGGAAGATCGGTAGGCGTTTTCAGACTAAGAAGCCTTGGTGAGTCAGCAGTACGGCCCCTTATAAAGGAATCTATGGCTTTGTCTCTATAAGAGTGAACTAAGATATTGTTAGCCTCTGCACCTATCTCTTAAGAACGAGGGACAAATGATGGTAAACAGTTTGATAAAATTGATGCACACTATCATTGCCCTGGACAAGGATGGACATTTAGTATACTCGAGAGTTCCCGAATCCCTTTTGTCTGCATAATGTAGTGTCAAACAATGGGATATTCGTTCCCTGTTAAGGAGAGTGTTATAAGACTCTAAGACCGTGTCGGCTTGACCAACAATTTTATTACGACTCACGTTTAGTATTCCGTAGTATTTAGCCGATCCTGAAAGGTGAGAATATATGCTCAGAACCCTGTCGACACTCTTTTTCCAGGAACTAAATTCCTCAGCCTGCCCATAAAATTCACGTCAACTTTTCACAATATCTTGGATCTTATCTAGATCAGTTAAGTTCCCTAGTTGGTCTGCATTTATTCTCTGATTCACTTCGAGGTTGAAGTTAATTTCCGGCGTAAGTAGTTGCTGCACTAGGCATGGTACTTTTCTTGCTCTTTGATCCAGGAGGGTTTTCAGGAACTTGAGGATTCACCTCTTCCTCTGGAACCTTTTGAAGCCTAGCTGCCATAACCAAATTTTCCTGACGGGACATAATGTTGGTATAAGGGATAAAAATTAGGTTTGGGAACTACCGCAACCAAAATTTTGAGGCTACTTACAATTTTTCCGCATAAAAATATATATCCTTTCACAATCACTTAAAACCTTTCGACCACGATTAATTATCCCTAAATTTTTTTCCTCACTCATGGAAATTTAATTTTCCACACAAATATAATGTTCACTCTATTTTGTATTCGACTAGTTTGTTACGATCAATTATTTTTAAAATTTTTCTCACTAATGAAAATTAAATTTATCACACAAATAAAACTTTTCATAAATATTCAACTTTCACTTTATTTTTTATTTGACTGATTTCTTACTTAACTCAAATTCACATTGACCTTAACATTAGCTTACATTAGAATTAATACAACGATTTTCATCGCAAAGCGGTTGTCGGGATATATCCGACTCCTTTTCATCCGTTGATTACTCATGGGCCTCGTTTCTTCGTGATACGTAGGTAGGTGACCTGCGATGTTCCTGGGCCTTTCGTGTCTAAAATTCAACTTTCGGACGGTTTCCGTACATTTTTAACGATTTAATAAACCGAACCTTTCGTTAATGTGAGACTACTTTCGGTTGATACGACACGTAGGTCCCTGCTCGGGCGCCAATTAATTTAATAAGATTAAAAATTTGTTTTTTAAAAATCATGTCATTGTTACTTAAGCATTAACAATAGGCTGAACTATTCTAATTCATATTTTAACAGAACAAATGATGAGTTGCAACGTGACATGCCGGATATTTGCCAGACGGATTCGTCATGTTTCAGCTACAATTGGATCGCGCATCAGCTTTCAGGTATGATAGAAGCATTAGCGATTTCGTGGGAACGACCGTTGAAAGATTTTGATGGAACTTTGCTGTTTCGCGTGTCCGTCTGGAATTTTGGGAATTTCATGGAAAATATAGATTTATGGTTTTCGTTTCTTTACTAGATATATGTATTTTGTTCCTTAACTTGTACACAAAATTACAGTCCGTTAATAAGTTCATAGCTATACTGCCATCCAGCTCTGCTGCTATTGTATAATTCTCCCTTCAAAGCGCAGGAGTACACAAGTTAAATCCTTGAAAACGAAAATAGCTCGTGCAAAATCAAAAATAGAAGAACTTTTTGCTAAATCTGATTAAAAATGGAACTAAGCAAACAAAACATATTTGCCACTTTTCTTCTACGAGTAATATGGACGTGATTATGTATTTGTAATGTTTTATAATAAATGAGACGATTTTTTGTTTGAACAGATTATTTAGACTTGACTTGCATTTTCACTGAGCTACATAAACTGATGCTTAAACAATCACGAGAGTCATTGTTTTTAAGGAACTTAAAATATCCGTGGAGATGCCGGGCATCGATCCCGGTACCTCTCACATGCTAAGCGAGCGCTCTACCATCTGAGCTACATCCCCTGTCTCTCCGTTTATAGTCACTATGAATAGATTGTTACTATCAATATGGGTCTCACTTATTTCACTGTACTTTGTTTTGCATTCAATGCATAATTTTTTTCAGTCATTGAAATCGATCCGACGCTACGTAGCTAATCAATATGATCAAAAGATACTCCAAGTGTTTGCAATCGTAGTATGAAATTCGACGCGATTGATTAATTTGTGTTTACGTTTATTTTGTTAATTTTTTGTTAGTAGAAAGTGAAGTAATTGGTCTACCGTGAAAATTTGCTAACATTCAAAGTTTTTTGTTTAAAATAACAGTACAGACACTTGAATGTGTTTTCGAAATATTACGTACAATAGAGCTCAGCTTAATGGGATAATTATATTAGATATGCTCAAAAAAGTATCCGTGGAAATAATTTGAGGAGAAACTGGAAACGTTAAATTAAATTCTTCGAGTTGCTTTACACAAATATCGTTTTTCGGCAATATTAATTTAAAATCATTACCAATCGACTGATTAATTGCACTCGTGTTTATTTTTTCATCGGAATGTTTCCCACATTATTCAAAAAACTACACCTGCTGAATGGTGGTAGCGATTTCGTGCTGGCCATCTCCTGTACATTATAATCAAAAACCGGCTCTGCAGTGGAAATCAAACAAACTCACAATCAGTGAACGTGAGCTCCTTGCGAATATCTTTTCAATCTTCTTCAGTCGGTGTTGAAGCATCTTTCTCTTCCGTATGCAAATACCACAAAATACTTTTGCTTTCCTTCAATTTAGTTACCCACGACCCACGTGAATGAAATTTCTCTACAAATTTTCCGTTTTCGGTTATTTGAAAAATTAAAGATGCAGCCAATGGCGCTTGTAATCTCAAGATTCGCGGGATGCACCGTTGGACATTGTGAGTGCTTGTATGTGCAATCCAAATCACATGAATCAAATCTATTTGCGGGCTTTGTATGCCTTCGAGTAGGTATATGCATAATTGCGACGCGACGATGCGTTGTGCTCGGACATCTCGAAGATATTTTAATCGAACAACTATTCTATGAAAAGTGAATGTAAAATGCTTAACTTGTGGGAAACAATCTCACCATTTATCATTTATCTAACGAAGAGGAAGTGATGAGCGCAGATATGCTTTGCAATGTTTTTAACGCCATGATCTTCCGAAAGTTTAATGGAATTATTGAACGTCTTACTATTTTATCAAGCTCACTTTCAATTTTCCAGAATGGTACATGTAAGGGCTTGTTATAATCAGACAGGAAGTATACAGCAAAGAAGTAAATGAAAGTGGCACTGGTGTACTGACTGACAGAAGCTATGCTTCTACTCCGTATGTAAATGAAAGGAAATGACGATATTTGGGAATGAACATAAGAACACGGTAGCTTTAAATAAATATATATTATGAAATAATAATCACAAAATGTGTAAATAAGAGAACTCCCCCTCGACTCTGATGCATTCTAGAGCAAGTAAGTAAGTTTTTTGCGGATTTCTATTACATCATTGACAGTTTTGACCATGACTTACTGAGTAGTTGGTTGACTTTGACAGCGAGGAATGTCAAATGAACTTATTGATGTGAGATATGTCATATGTTACATATGCCAGATTTTACAAATTACATTTTTGGAATTTAGTACCAATGGCTCCTTTGGTTTATGACTTGAGTGGACAATAAATATGCTTAAAACATAATTCTATCTTAACTGCTTTCCTAACTAAAATTACATCTAAACTGATTCTAAATTACGTTCTTATTCCTTCTTATTTTTACTCAATATTTAGTGTATGGTATTTATTATTATATTTTTTGTGTTTGGGAGGTGAATATCATTTACGCACAGAGTGTGGGACTCTCATTCTCATAAGAAGGCGACTGGACTACCCACTAAACACCTCCCCTGTTAACCTGAGAACCCAGCCTGGAACCGTTTGACACATTACTTCGGGCCAGGTCTCATTTTGTTCGAGCTTGGGATCCCTTTCCTAAGAGGGAGGCGAGAGAGGAAGAGAAAATGCCATAAAAGCGATCCCCCAGCCTCAACGCCTCCGGTCGCTGTGAGTTTCTTTTAAATTTTAGGACTGCCCGAGCATAATGTGGCACCTGGTTCCATTTGTCAACCGATTCGAGCATCACTGCAACTATATTATCCGAGGTGAGCTCTCCCGTCTCCCTGTAGAGGTCTCTTAGCAGCCTGACACATTTTGGGCACGCAAAAAAGTGGCAGGCATTGTCCTCCTCTCCTGGGCAATACCGACAATCGGGGGACCGTGACTTACCAATGTTGTGCAGGTAAGACTAGAAACATCCATGCCCACTCAAAAGTTGCGTCAGATAGAAGTCAGTCTCACCATCCCTTCGATTTAGCCACGGTCTCATATCCAGATTGAGGCGCGCAGTCTACCTCCCCTGCGTGCAATTCACACAATCGTTGAGCAAGCGCTGTCTCTCCTCGCGGACAACCATCTCCGTCGCATCCTCCTTTCGGCGCTCGTAAATAGCGTGGCGCTCCCTAGCAAGGAGGGCGACAGATATCACGCCTGCAATAACTATCGCCGCTAGATCAGACACTGTTGAATACGAAGATGCAATCCTCAGAGCTCCTCTTATCTGTACCTGTGCCAACCGTTTTCGGTATACCTCCTTACTGAGAGCGTTGCCCTATACTTCGGCTCCGTACAGTAGCACTGAGCCTACAGCACTCATCAAGAGCCGTCTCCTTGATGGGCTGGGTCCCCCTACGTTGGCCACAAGTCAACTCAGAGCCGATATACTCGAAGCAGCCTCCTCAGCCGTTACCCTGATTTGACCAGGGAAACTAGTCCTCAAGTCGATCAATAGTCCCACATACTTCACCGCTGGCTTCGATTTGATTAGTATATCTCCAATACTGATTATCTTTACTCTAGGGATCCTCTTTTTTGGCTCACTTGGCGTATTAGCATATATAGCCTAAGCTGCCCTCATTCAACGGTGCATCCAATGAATAGAGCCACAATATCATTCGCATAGCCGATCAAGCGCGACTCATCTGGCGTCTTCAGTCTCAGAAGTCCATCGTAAGACACGTTCCACAGGTCTGGACCAAGGATAGATCCCTGGGCAATACCCGATGTAACTTCAATCCTTCATTGGCCCTAAGTCGTGTCATAAAGCAGACTTCAGTCCTTCAGGTTGTCCTCAAAAGCCGTATCAGATATTCTGAAACTTGAAAATGGTATCCAGAATATCCACTAATCTAGCAGAGTTGAAGACGTTCCTAACGTCGAGTGTTACCAACAGGACAATCCGTCGCTTGGTGCAGCTATGTGCCTCTGCCTTTAGCACGCACCTACCACCTCTGCAATCGCATCAATGGTGGAATGTCCTGCTCTGAAGCCATACTGCCAAGGAGATGGTTTCCCAGCAGCACGAATTGCGTCAGTGAGTCTTCCCTTGATGAGTTTCTTTAGCACTTTCCCAGCAGCGTCTAGCATGTATAACGTGCGGTACGCAAACGGCGATCCGGGATTTTCCTTCCCCTTGCTGATCAGCTCGAGCCTCGCTACCTTTCATGATACCCGGTTAAATGTGCTGAGCAATATGTTAACTCAGGATAATGGTGATAGACAAGCCGCAACACCTCAGCTGAAACACCATCAGGGCCTGGATCGGCCTCGCTTTCAGTGACAAGACTGCCTCTACTAGTTCCGGCTATCTGAAGAGTGGATACTTGAATGCTGCTTCACTATGGACAGCGTCAACACGGACCGCATGGGCGGGGAAGAGTGCCGGCACTATCTCAGCCATCTTTTCCGTATCATGTATGCAAGGTTTTCGTAGGGCACCAAGATTCCGTATAACTAGCCTGTAGCCAAGGTTCCATGGATCCTTGTTCACTTTGTCCACTAGATCTTGCCAGCAGCGAGCATTGCTTTTTTAAATCAATTTCCGAAGGCGTTTCCTGGCCGACTGATATGCTGTAGCCCGGTTCCATGCCTCGTCACGGTTCCGTGCCCTTGAGCCTCACGCCGAAGATTGCGACACTCCTTTCACTTTTCAGCGATTTCAATTGACCACCAGGACACTGGGGGGTTTACCGTACCGAGGTTTTCGTCTGGGCTTAGAAGCTTTTTAAGCAGTCGTGATGATGCTCATAGTTGAGTTCACCACGTTTTGAGCTACCAGTGCTTCCATCCCCTGCGAATCTCCCTGCAGTGGGGCACCTGCTATGAGCACCCCGATGAACCTCTCGACGTCCATTCTTCCGATGCTCCACCAAATTCTAGACAGCTGAAAGCACAGATATTGGGAGAGAACATCACTGATCTCAAGCAGAATGCACTTATGATCATTGGCTGAGTAGTCTTCTAATGCAATCCAATTGTGTATCCTCCGTACTAAGGACTCCGGGGCGAATATCACGTCCGGTGTGGTCCCTTCACAGGAAATACGGTGGAAAGTCAGCGTACTTCCGATGTTTAGTGCAACGAGCGCCATCCTGGCCGACATTTCTAGGATTCGTTTTCCCCGCGGATCTGTTTGAGGCATATCCAATTCGATTGCTTTAGCGTTGAAGTCTCCCTCGAGGAGCACGTTGCCATCTGTGCTCGAGCTAGCGCGCTCCAAAGCATTAAACTTGACTTGGAAAGATTATATCAATTCGTTCGGCGTTAGGTACACACTAAAGAAGGTGGTCCCTGAGCACCGAACGCACACAGAAGCACTGCTATCCACCCAGAAATGACTGTTCCGAACCCAAATGGCGGCAGTACCAGTTTCATTAGGATACCATGATGCCGAAGTTTTATCGGGGGATGGTTTCGTGTGGGTTCGTGTGCTCAGGGACCACCATCTTTAGTGTATACTTAACACCAAACGAATCGATATCATCTGCGTTTATTTCAATACTTTAATAATTAGCTAAGTATATAAGAAACCATCTACTGAAAAAAACATTTTTTTTGTGCCGTTTTGTAAAAACGCTCCTCAGATGGACCTAGAATACTTAGCATGTAACTTTTTTTACTGAGCCCAGTTTTTATTTTTTTCGTTTCCAGCAAGACAGTAGCAGCGTTTTTAAGTGATAAATACATCGAAGAGCTGTTGAACCAAAGTGATGAATGTGAATCGGGTACTGGTGGAATGAATCCCTATCAAAATCAACTTTATGCCGAAGATATAATTAGCGATCAAGACATTGAAAACGAAGGGAAGAAACATGAATGTGAAAAAGTGGACAGAGGAAACATCGAAGAGGAAGAATGACTTCTTCATCATTATTAACATAAAAATCATTATAAATGATTTAAACAAACTCCAAGTAAGTCTCGAACGAGAAAACGTAATATTTATAATTATATTCCTTTCTTGGTTAGCAGGTCCAGCTCTTGAGAAAATAAATATGTTAGAATTGGAGTCATGGCAATTGCTACTAACAAATAAAATCGTTGTAAATATTACTTACATACAAATGAAAAAAATTAGTGAATTCTAGGAGGCCAACCCAAGTACCGGATTTTCTACAAAATTGGGGAGAATGTCTAGCATGAACGTTTTTTTGGAACTTTCGCTTTCAGCTAGTGTTTTCAAGTCAAGATAATGTATTCTAGGATCACCATAAAATACATTATTTATACAATGCCTTCATATATTTCCAGTATATATGCAGGTAATGTATAAATAATGTATTTTATAGTGAATCAGAATTAACAAGAAGAATTGAAGAATTGATTTTAGAATTAATTCGTATTAAATTTTCGTGCAAATCCTAACAAGCCCGTACTGTCTAAGTCGACTGGAAGTACATACGAGTATTGCTCAATAACCTCGTTTTTTTGTTGTTACTGTGAAAAGTTAAACCACCATAACTTCATTAAATACTGTTTGACTCTTCTGAAATGTTAACATAAAATTTCATTAGATTTAAGGGCTCTCCTATGATTTTATAGAATTGATAAATCATACTTCTTCTTCGTAGCACTATAGCCCCTCTTGGCCTTCGTTTCCTGCAAATAGCACCTCCAACTGTCTCAGTTCATTGACCGCGTCCTCCAATTTCGAAATCCGAGCTGCGATGAACTGTCTTCGTCAACCGAATCAGACCAGTGTTTCCTCGGTTTCTCCACTGGTCTGCGGTCTTCAGTTCTCCCAACAAATACCTTTTTGGGTATCCATTGTTCGTCCACACGATTCATGTGTCCAGCCCATTGCAGCTTTCGAAGTCTTACAATCGTTGACCTACTAGTTTCGCGACCTGTGTGTCTGTCTGTCTTTGGATGCAAGAAGTCTTTTCAAAGGGGTTCCTCAACAAGTTTCCTGAGGAACTGAAGAAGCTAGAAAGCTGAAACTTCATGGAAAGGTTAGCAGTGACGATCTCTCAAAAATTTGGATCCAATCAAACATTTGAACCATACTGAAGTAGCCCTTAAATATTATTTTTCATCAAATGTAGTCAAATGGGGTACCAAATGAAAGGCCTTGGTGAGCACCTTCTAGAATTTGAAATAAAAAATCCAGTTTGTCTTCAGAGGGTCCAGGGTGAGCCAAAATATACGAAAACTCTGTCCCCTCTCCTCGCAATTGGACATATGCGATTGCAGATGTGGTGAGGGGGGCCCGAAAGGCAAAGGCACATACTTGTAGCCGCATCAAGGAATGGATCATTCTGTTGGTGGCACTTGACGTTAGGAACGCCTTCAACTCAGCTAGATGGGTGGATATTCTGGATACGCTGGAAAACCCTTTTCAAGTCCCAGAATATCTAATGCAACTTCTAAGGGGCTACCTGAAAGACCGAAGCCTTCTTATGACGCGACACTGGGCCAAAGAAGGAAGGCTGGAGATGCCAGATGAATCACGCTTGTTCGGCTATGCGGATGATATTGCGGCTCTAGTCACTGGAAGTACCGTTGAATCCGGGAAACTTAGGCTAGGTATGCTAATGCGCTGAGTGAGGGACTAGATGACTGCTCGTGGGTTCAGTCTAGCACTGGAGAAAACCAAAGTGGTTATCTTGACAAAAAAGAGGACAACGGCAACGGCTGGGAAGAAAGCTTCGGGAGTATTGGCTCTGAGTGGACTGATGGCCGACATAGAGGGACCCATCCCATCAAGAAGACGCCTCTTGATGAATGCTGTAGAGTCAGTGTGACTACACGGAGCAGAAATATGGGGCGACGCTCTCACTAAGGAGATATACCAAAAATGCCTGGCATAGGTACAGAGAAGAGGAGCACTGCGGATTGCATCTTCATATCCGACAGTGTCTGATTCGATGGTGAGAATTACTGCATGCGTGATACCTGTCGCCGTCCTTGCTAGAGAGTGCCGTGCTGCTTCCCTGTGTCAAAATGAGGCCACGAAGGAGACGGTTGAATGCAAGGAGAGACAGCGCTCACTCAACAATTGGCAGAAGTCTTGAGTGAATTGCACGAAGGAAAGGTGGGCTGCGCATCTCATCCCAGATGTGAGACCGTGGCTAAATCAATGGCATCGTGTGAATAACTTATACCTGACCCAGCTTTTGAGCGGGCATGGGTGTTTTAAGTATTACCTGCGCAAGATTGGTAAGTCACGCTAACCCGATTGTCGGTTTTGCCCAGGAGTGGAAGACAATGCCTGCCACACATTTTTTTGCGTGCAAAATATGGGACAGGTTACAACAGGACCTCTACAGGGAAACGGGTGAGTTTGCCCCGGATAGTAAAGTTGTGGTGATGATTGCATTGGTTGGCAAATGGAACCAGGTGGCACATTATGTTCGGGCAGTCCTAAAATACAAAAGGGACTCACTGCAGCAGGGAGTGTTGGGGCTGGGGATCACTTGTCTAGCAATTCCTTTTTATCCCTCCCTTCCTATTAGAGACCTGGCCCGAAGTAATGTGTGCAATGGTTCCCAGCTGGGTTCTTGGGTTGACAGGAGAGGTGTTTAATGGGTAGCCCAGTAACTCGCCAGCATATGAGTCCCACACTTAGTGCGTAAATGGCCTTCACCGTTCAAATAAAAAAGTAAGTGGATTGTTTATTTTGAATTGCCGAGCAGGAACAGATTCTCTATGCCATTTTAATTTGCTGGTAGACGTAAAGTGGGAACTCTATTTGACAGTAACACTTACCTTCAACCTGTAGCAATAATTGAGAATGGGTTCAAAAGAGAGAAAGAGAGAGAGAGGGAGAAGAATAACAAAAAATTTATCAAAATTCAATCAAATTCTTTCGCAGCTAAGTGACCTTCCCGGTACTTGGAATCAAGACAATGATATACTTGAACGATTTCCAAGTGAAGGCTCGAAAAAGTGGTAGTGCTAAAGCAGAAGCCTATGTGGACGATTTGACTTTGCATGGAAACACAATATTCTCGACAATCAACTCCATCTGTACTTATTATCAAGTTTCAGTTCCTGAGGAGGATGTGCTGGTGGTGCACTTTGGGATTTTGATTTATGAACCTTGGTCTCGGTTAGTTTATGTGAGAGCATATTATTTGTAGTCTCATACACTTCAAGTCTGATGCCTGTTAACAACGTTCTTCTTCATCCTTCGGGCCTTCGCTTCCTAGAAAAAACGCCTCCAACTGATTCAGTCTATTGGCCGCGTCCTCCGATTTCTAAATCCGAGCAGGGATGAACTTTCTTCGTCAACTGAGTCACACCAGCGTTTCCTCAATTTCACCACTGGTATCCGCCCTTCAGCTCTTCCAACAAATACCTTTTTAGGTATCCATTGTTCGTCCTTACAATTCATGTGGCCAGCTCATTGCGTCTTTCCCAGTCTTACAATCGTAGACCTCCAGCTCGTCAAAAATTTTATACAGCTCATGGTTGTATCGTATTCGCCTTAAGTCCTGGTCTAGCTTCGCTCCGATTATTTGCTTCCACGTTTCGCACCCATAGCAGAACGTAGGTCTTATCACAGATTCTTGTACTTGGAGGATTGTTTTCCTGTGTATGTAGCTGGTCTACAAGATCGTCAATACTGAATAAAATATTTTATTTGCGAGCTGTGTTTTTCGGCACATTTTGTCTCTTTCATTAGCTTTTCTAGTTGTTTTGGCACCCAAATACACAAGTTTGCCACATTTTTGATACTGTTTTCACCAAGTGTGATATTTTGGGTATTTGATACGTCTCTCTTTGACTACGTCGGGAGCTTTGTTTCATTCCCATTGATTTTCAGCTCTACTAGTTTTGCTTCGCTATTGGGTTTCAGAAAGAGTTCTTTAGGGGTTGTTGATGACCGTGACAAAATGTTGATGTTGTCAGCATAGGCTACTACTTTGCTCGACTGGTATGGTAGCGTAACCCTTGTTTCGATAGGTGGCTTTCTGATGACATATTCCAGAGCCAAATTGAATAGCAATGGGGCCAGCCCATCTCCCTGCTTTAGTCTGATATTTTTGTCAAGGGCACTGGTGAGTTGATTACTGATGCGGACTTGAGAGGTTGCCGAGGTCATTGTCATTTTGGTAAGACAGACGAAAGCAAAGCCGTATGCTTGCTTAAAATCAAATTTGATGTACATCTATGTTCATCTCCCAGCCTTTTTCGATTACCTGCTCGACTGTGAACAATTGGTCTACTGTCGATCTACCTGCTGTAAAGCCACTTTGCTACTCCCCAATAATACTGTTGGCGTATGATTCGATTTTATTTTGCAAGATCTTTGAAAATATTTTGTACACCATGCAAAGTAGTGATATGCCTCTATAATTTTCGCATTGTAGCTTGTCACCTTTTTGGTGGATAGGGAATATAATTGATTAGGTCCACTTGTTCGGCATATATTCTTGTTGTCAAATGTGCTGGATGACTTTGTGAATTCCTTTCTGAGCACCACTGCTCTTTTAGTTGATAAGCTCCACTGGAATCTCTACTTTGTCCGACGCTTAATTATTCTTTTTGGTTTTGATATTAGAACAAACTTCATTTAAAGTTGGGGGGCCAATGGAAGATCTGGAATGTCTATAAGTTCCCATGCTCTGGAGCTGTGTGGAGGATTAATGAGGTTCTAAATGTGATGCCTATCTTTCCCTAAATTCTGTTTTCATCAGCATTGATGTTGCCGATGTCATCACGGCAACCGTTCATTGATTGCCTTGGAATTAATAACATTCGATTTGAGTTCCCTATCCACAATGAAGGCTACTTTGAACTCCCGCTTTCCAGCAGCCTTCTCACTTTTGAATCTTGAATATCACTTCTAGACTAATTCATTTTCTGAATTGGCAGTATGTTTATTGGCCTGTTGTAAAAGGCCCAGAGTAGTTCAGTGATCCGATATTCCATGATCCAATGCCATAGTCCTTCCTTGAGTGTTGAGGTTATTCCCGTAGATTCAATCCATTTTGAGGCTCTGCCACTTGTTTCAAAACAAAGTAAGGGGAGCTAGCCCATCACCCAAACTCCATTCCGGTGTCATGGTTATTACTTTCGATTCGCAGAAGACTCATCATCACCTTCTTTCGTCACCACAAAGGACGTGTAAGTAGGATTTAGTAGCTGAGCTGCAGGTGTGTTTGCAGTTCTTAGCATTTCTCGGCATTTAGTGTCCCATCATAGGGGAACCAATAAACCCAATGTGTGACGTCGAGAATATTTAATGCCATTTTTTCGTGAAATTTAGGATGAGGAATCATGAAAGCTGCAGGCGGAGAAAATAAGGGCTTCCCTCCTCCTTTGTCTATTAGCCTTGGGACCGTCTGCAGCGGAGTTCCGTCCCGTCATGCAATTCACTCAAGATTGCTGCCAATCGTTGAGTCAGTGCTGTTTCTCCTCGCGGACAACCATCTTGGTGGTCTCTAGCAAAGAGGGCAACAGGTATCACGCCTGCAATAACTCTCACCACCGGATTCGGCGATGTAATCCTCAGTACTCCTCTTCTCTGTACCTGTACCAGGTTTTTCCGGTACACCTCCTTCCTGAAAGCATCGCACCATATTTCTGCGCCATACAGTAGCACTGATCCTATAGCACTAATCAAGAGGTTTCTTCTTGATAGGCTGGATCTCCCTACGTTGGCCATACCAGCCGTTGCCCTGATTTCTTTAGAGAAATTCATCTTCTAGCCCCGAGTACTTCACCGCTGGCTTCGATTCAATTAGTATGTCTCCAATACTGACCATCCTTACTTTAGGGACTCTTTTTTTTTGTCAAGATGACTACTTCGGTTTTGTTCCGTGCTAAATTCAGCCCACAAGCAGTCATCTAGTCCCTCCCTCTGCATATTAGTATACCTAGCCCAAGTTGCGCTTGTTCAACAGTGCGTCCAGCAACCAGAGCTGTAATATCATCCGCATAGATGATCAAGCGTGACTCGTCTAGCATCTCCGGTCTCAATAACCCATTTTAAGGCACGTTCCACAGGTCTGGACCAAGGATAGATTCCAGGGCAACACACGGTGCAACTTCCATCCTTCCTTGGCCCTGTGTCGTGTCGTAGAACAGGCTTTGGTCCTTGAGGTACTCCCTCAGAAGCCACATCAGATATTCGGAAACTTGAAAAAGGGTTTTCAAGCGTATCCAGAATATCCATCTATCTAGCAGAGTTGAAGGCATCGCCAACATCGAGTGTCATCAACAGGACAATCCATCGCTTGGTGCGGCTATATGCCTCGGTATTTTGGACCACCGGCACCACCTCTTTATTTTCATCAATAGTGGAACGTCCAGCTCTAAAGCCGTGCTGCCGAAGTGATAGGTCCCCAGCAGCACGAATCGCGTTAGCGAGTCTTTCCTTGATGAGTTTCTCTAAAACTTTCTCAGCAGCTTCTAGCATGTATAACGGGCGGTATACAGACGGCAATGCGCTACCTTCCATCGTACCGGGAAAACTCCATCCCATAGGCAAGTGTTGAATGTGCTGAGCAATAAGTCAGGAAAATGGTGGTAGAAAAGTTGCAAACCTCAAGTACGCCTTAGCTGGAACACCATCTGGACTTGGACCCTTCCTTGCTTTCAGTGAAAGGGCTGCCTCTTCCTGTTCCGGCTGTGTATAGAGTGGACTTTCGATTATGGTTTCGTTATGGACAGCTTCAACATGGACAGAATGGGCGGAGAAGAATGCCCGCACTATCTTGTCCATCTTTATCACACCATGTATGCAAGGTTTTCGTAGGGCACCAAGCTTCCGCATAACTAGCTTGTAGCCAAGGTTCCGTGGACCCTTGTTCATATTCTAAACTAGAACTTGCCAGGAGCGAGCCTTGCTGTTGTTAATCAATTAGTGAAGGCATTTGCTGGCCAATTTATATGCTGCTACCCAGTTGCATGCCTTGTCACAGATCCGCGCGCGCTGAGCCTCACGCCAAACCTTGCGATACTCCCTTCGCTTTTTAACGATTTTAGTCGACCACCAGTATACTTGAGGATTGCCGTGCCGAGGTTTTTCACGGGGAATAGAAGCTTTGCAAGCAGTCGTGATGATACTCATAGTTGCTTTCACCACGTCTTGAGCTGCCAGTTCTTCCGTCCCCTGCGAGTCTCACTGCAGCGGAGCACTCACTGTAAGCACCTTGACGGACCTCTCGACGTCCATTCTTCCGATGTTCCACCCAATTGCAGAAGGTTGAGAGCATGGACGTCGAACGACAACATCACTGATCTTAAGCAGAATGCACTGATGATCACTGGCTAAGTGGTCCTGTAATACTTTCCAATTGTGTTTCTTCCGTATTAAGGACTCCGAGGCAAATTTCACGTCTGATATGGTTCCTTCAGAGCCAATACGGTGGAAAGTCGGCATATTTCTGGTGTTTAATACGACGACTGCCGTCCTGGCCGCCATTTTTATGATTCGTTTTCCCCGCGGATCTGTTTGAGGCATACCATTCGATTGCTTTAGAGTTGAAGTCTCCCGCAACAAGCACGGTACCGTCTGCGTTCGAGGCGGCCCCCTCTAAAGCATTAAGCTTGGTTTGGAACGATGATATTGATTCGTTTGGCATTAGGTACATACTACAGAAGGTGGTCCCTGAGCACGGAACCCACACAAAGCCATCCCCCCATTCACAACCATCCGCCTCTCCGAACCCAGGTGGCAGTAGTACAAGTTTCATCGGGAAACCATGATGCAGAAGTTTTATCGTGGTTTGGCTCACACAGTAGCAAAAAGTCGGCTTTCATGTCCCTCACCAAATCCTCGAGCAGGTTTTGGGCGGTTGAATTATGGTGAAGGTTTAGTTGCAGGATATGGGTTATCGAAGTTCTGATTTTGTCATAGCGAGGACTTCCTTGAAACTCGACATTGCCCCAATCTCAAGACCTGGCCAAGATCCGGTCTTAGATCAGCCTCCCCTTACAAAGAATACAGTGTGCCTCCTTTGTACACTCTTTTCTTTTATGTCCTGTTTCACCATAGGGAACTCCTATCGGTTCCTTTATATACTTGTGTGGTGTGACTATAGCCAAGGCATTTGAAACATTGAAAAAGCACAGCTCTTCACCGTATTCTGCAGACAACCCACCCTATTCTTACCTCGCGCTTATTCAGAAATTGTTCGGCGTCCTTTTCGGTCAAGTAAATGATAGCCATGCATTGTCCTCTATTGTTTTCTGGTGTCAACCTTGCTTTGATCCTGCCCACGCTAGGGAACTCCCTTTTGATGGCCTCTTCTATCTCGGCCAAGTCCGCGACGCAGTCAATGTCTTTTTTTTTGGATCATTGCCATCGGCTCGAGCAAGGCTATAGTTACACTCTTGCCAAGAACTTTTTTTACTACATCGCAGAATGCTTCTTTATTGTCGGGCTCTGCTCCCAGTCCAAGCAGCATGTAGACCGATAGCATTTAAATCTTAAAGATGAAGATATTTTTTGCAAATAATGGAATCAATATTTTCCTTCAGCTTTGTATAACGGTTTGTTTTAATAAAAAACGGTTACGTGTCAAAATATTGTCCATAGCGGTATTTATCAACCACCAGTGCATGTTTTTATTTTTTATTTCTACATATTTGAAAAAGCTATTGATAGCTATAGGATACGCATAAACGTACATATTGTACAGTACTGTATCAAATAATGCTTTGCTTTAGTATCCCAGCCAAAATGGTTCATCTAGCCAAAATGACAATTACGTCGATAACCTCCCAAGTACGCATTAATAACCAACTTACCGACGCGTTTGACTCAAACATCCCCATTTTTGTTCAATTTGCCTATGGAATATGTCATTAGAAAGCTATATGTCGATACAAGGGGTACGTTATCTTACAAGTCGAGTCAAGTAGTAGCCTATGCGGACGATATCAATATTTTGTCATGGTCGTTAACAACCGGCAAAGAACTTCTATTGAAACTCGAACAAAAAAACAACGAACAAAACAAAACTTATGATACCGCAGAAAAAAAAGCTCAAGTCTCCAAAATCTTACACTTGACTACAGTATCGTGTATAGGCAAATTTATGTATGTAAGTGCCAAATTAACGAGAATCGGTAATGAAAGAAACGGAATACGCTAAAGAACATGGCCCGCAAGTAAAATATTTTATTCAGTTTTGACGATCTTGGAGACTGGAAGCAAAGCTCAAATTATACAAATCGGTGATAACACCTGTGCTATGCTATGGGTATGAAACATGGACATTTAGCAAACATTGGCAAACATTTTAAACGCCTTTGAGTGACGGGTCTTTGGGCAAATAATCGGAGCGAGGCCATCTGGGAACCATGGGCGAATACGATACAACTATGAGCTATATGAAAATTTTGATGAGCCGGAGGTCTCAACGATTGTAAGACTGTTAAAGCTGGAATGGCCTGGCCACGTGAATTGTATGGATGAGCAACGCATGCCTAAAAAGGTATTTGTTGGGAGAACTGAAGGGTGGACTCGGTCGACGAAGTTACCTTTGCGTTGCTCAGATTTGGAGATTAGAGGACCGCGACCGGTGGAAAGCGGAGGCCCGGGAGTGGCTGTAGTGCTGCGAAGAAGAATGAATACGATTCGATTTCAATGAAATTCACAAATCATACAATTACTAACAAAGTTGAGCGGCTTTGATATCTGATGTTTTTGTTGCCATTGTAATCATGGAGGTCTACCTTTGTGACAATTATAAGATTTTACGGCTGGAATATGTGCAATCGCGAGGGGGTGCACAGATATAGTATACAATCGGGATCAACCAGTATGACCCCGGGAAAATACCATTTTCCTTTACAACTTACCAATTAGAACGCCTGCTGATACTTTTAAAGAGTGAATTATGGATGAAACATCAAAGCCACGAAGTGAATGTATTCGTTTGTAAAATTATGCAACTATTTGCTACGCTTTTTGATTGTATTTTTTCCGATGTAGTTTTTCTCTATTTACGCATAAACTTATAAGGATATGTGTTCATGATTTTTGAGCCAAATATGTCTTCAAGAGGGAGAAGATAAATTTATCAAATATTATGTCTTATTCTCCATCCTTCAGCAACGTCATCGCGTTTGTAATACCTGATAAAGAAATCTATTATCAGAACGTTTAATGTAACAGTAATACTGGCTCCCTCTCAGTAATAATATTTTTGGGTAACTTTTATGAAAAATCTTATCAAACTTTTTATAACGAAAGCTTTAGAGTGTTTATCGTTTTTGACCAGATTAGGTACTCTAAGTTTCTTAATATTTGCTTTTCCCATTCCCGAGAAAACTTCAGCTGCAGGGAACAGATAGGTCTTGTTTTCAAAAAACAAGGTTTTTGTCAAATAATTTTCCAAGCCTTTCAAGACAGAGCTTGATATATAATACAGAATCTTTAATGGACTTATCACAAAAGCTCGTTAACTTATTGATATAATTGTAGAACTAAATTTGTAGCAACTGAAACACTTTTGCACTCAAATGCTGGGATTATTATTATGATGAAATAACAATGCCAACATCTTGCTCACATATTCGGTGATTGATTAAAGTGTAGTATCTTTTTTAAACTAAACGCACCCAACGCACAAGAATCTTACTTTGAAGGGTTTTGACTTCCGCAGAGGTAGCTAATATTAGTTGCCAAGGCTAACCTTCACCTGGAGGCCTTAATTTTGTACACGAGCTATGTCACCTTTTGGAAACCAAAATATTAGGGGTAACAGGAGCTAATCTGAAATTACAGTTAATAATCGAAATGCCGTCCCAAAACTAATTAGCGTCACACGACATTATCATCGCCAGATTCGTAATGGTGCAAGTAAATGTCTACAACTGCTGCCAGATATTTTGTAGCGTTACTGCTTCGCGTTACAAGATGCACGTACTCGCGGTTAAAAGTAAATTTATCCACTCTTACTTATTTCTTTGGCCCCAAGCACACGCATGCGAACATGTCTTCTGCAAGACGAATTGTGTGAAGCCGATTACTTTTTACCTCCCGAATAACAAAGTGACTATCGAAGAAATTATACGCTGAGAAAGATGTACACCAGTGGATGGCGATGGCGCACAAGCTGCCTGGCAGGAAGGTAGGAGGAATGAGCAGCCTAAGGCCAAAGAAGTTCGTCTTGAGGAGAGTCCGAAGAAATCAGATTGCAATTGAAGATTGTCGTTATCACTTGGTGGTCCCCCTTTTTCTCTCTCGTGCCAAGATTCAGCGACTTCTTTCCCATTTTCTTGAATGCTTCCTAACTTTTTTCGGGGGAGCCTAAACACAATGTGTGTTTGTATTTCTTGGTGTGCGACTCACGAAACTTATGTCCAACATACACAGGTACATCTGCGTACCTTGCATGCTGCTCGGTTCGCGGTAACTGCATCAAGTGAAAGATATGGAAGCAATAAAAAATAAAAGACAAAACAAAATATCCACTAAGCAAGGTACATGGTCGGCGCGGGAAAAAATCATCAACAATTCCAGGTGACTTCTTCAAGTGCGACTATAAAGAGGGCTGCAATGACCAGTTGATGGCACACTCAGTCACTGGTTCCCATTTGAACGCAACCAAATATCCTCTCTTCTATAGGCAAAATGAACTCCTTCACAGTGGTAAGTTTTTTGCTACTGAAGTTCACCGTAGATAGATGCTCCCGAAAGGATTACCTAACAGAAGTTTCTTTTTCGAGTGCGAAGTGAAAACCATTTTAAAGTGAAAAATTGTGTTTCGTGTCACCCGACTACATTGGATTATTATACGCAACAAGGATATACAGTTGTGATGATGGAACATTCAAGTGGATTTACATAAATTCCAAAGAGGCCTGTGTGGATAATTTATACTTGTTATTAAAGCCATCGGTCATGAAATCAGATTTAAGATTTGATTTTTACAATTGTGATTTAATGAACCCTTAAATTGAAGTACTTGCTATCTACATACTTCGGATGTATAAAAGCAGTGTTAAAATGGTCGTCACTTCCCTCACGAATAGCTTAGTCTATTATCATATTTATAAAAGAAATTCTGATGCACATAAGACTTAAACACGCTCCCTTTCTTTCAACAGTTCTTGGCTTTTGCCCTTGCGGCCGCTGTAGTAGCTGAACCCCCATCCGGATACAACTACAACCGCGCTGGTGGCGCTAGCTTCTCTGCAGGCGGTGGCGGATTCGGAGGAAGCGGCTTCGGCGGCGGATTCTCAGGAGGCGTCAGTGGCGGTTTCGGGGGCGGCGGTTACCAAGCCGTTTCCGGTGGATTCCAAACCTCCGAAGGATTGAATGTCGATCCCAAGCTTTTGGAACAAGTTCGTCAAATCTTGTTGAGCGAAGAGAGCAAGGCTTCATTCTCAGGCGGTGGCGGTGGATACAGCGGTGGCGCCCCATCCAGCCAATACGGTGTTCCATCAACCCAATACGGAGTCCCATCTGGTGGCAGCTACGCTTCCCGCGTTGTAGGAGTCGATCTTGAAGGAGTCCGACAGGCAATCCAAGTCGCTCAGTTCGCACAAACCACCCAACAAGCTGGTGGATTCGGTGGATACCCAAATGCCCCATCCGGCTCATACGGTGTCCCACGTGCCCCCAGCGGTAGCTACGGCGCTCCCTACTAAAAAGTACAACCAGAAGTGATCTTAGGGAATTTTATCTCGAATGCTGCGAATGAATGTTTTTTAGGGTATTTAATATTGACAATCATGATGCGAGGTACTGCCAAATGATTTGTGAAAATGATACAAACTACCGTCTAAGCCAAGAATCAGTATTTCCACGAAGTTGAGCATTACGTAACATTCTTCCTTCTCTCTTCTTCAACCAACAAAATTTTATCGTTTTCGATCGCTGCTTAACTTTAACCACCAAATTAGTCCAAACTTTTGGCCTGTAGAAGAAATAGCTCTGTCATGACCTTAGGCTCCATTTTCCTTATCGTTTCAACGTTTCTCGTTGGAAGGGTACTATAATACTTTTCTGAAGGCTATACTATACAATCCAAGTATATTTTGTATATATGCGCATGTTTTCATGCATAGAGTTAAGTGTTTTTATAGAAAATAAAAAAATTTTGTCACCGTTAAATGCTTTTGATGTTTGGAATTCAAATTACGCATTTGCGTAGTCATTACTGGCCACCATTACAATAATCTCAAAGCGAATTTTCGACATTTGGCGCCTTGACTCTAATAAACTTACAAAATAAAAGCCGTAACGAATGGCAAATGGGCTGCCCCGATGGGACGCTTGTTAGTGCAACGCAGCTGGGAGTTGAAGGTTTTATTGGAAAATGGATAAAATAACAAGCGTGTAATGGGCCTTGCAGATTTATCACAAATAGTAAAATTGATCGGCAAGCAATGTGTTCATTGCTGACCGATTTGTTTCAAATTATCATTAGACTCATTGTATTGCTTTCACACGTAAAAAATTAATTTGAGTCGGCAATTGTTGAAGCCGCAATTTGAGAATGATTTGCGTTAAGTATTATGACCGACTTCTTAAAAATAGCCTTGAAATCAATGCATTGAAGAAATAATGATTACTTTCCTACAAAAAATTGCCTAATATGAAATTTGTTTTGCTAAGTAGTGCCGACGACCTCGATGTATTAGACAATAATGTGACGTGCCCATCCACGTTTGGGACTTAATTAGTTTCTTGGGAAAAATATTGCATAATAAGTTTTGTATTTGCAAGGCTAGAAATGATGAATTAGAAAGTGTATAGTGCCGAAGTGCGTATATTTTTTGAGGTCCTATTTTCCATCAAATCGTATCCTTTTCACGGTACCTACAGATGATACTCTTTGTAGGGGTATTAATGATGCAAACTGAAGCAAAAGTAATTTCGGTTGATGAAAATTTTGCTGATTTCAGTTTGCGAGGTTGTCATACCTGTTAATTTATTCTTTTCAACCATATTAAGGTCCTAAAGGTTCATGAAGTTTAAAAAATGAAACCAACTAGATACCTCTACTTTCCTTCCAATAGCACCAGAAAATGCGATCATCAAACTATTAACTTCAACACAATGTGATTCCAGACTACCAAACAGGTTTCCGGGCCGGGAGAGGGTGCATAGATAACATATTTATATTAGACACAAGATTCAATATAACTACAATAAAACTACATAATTGCATGGTTCACTACTTTAGTTAAAACTAAGCAACAGAGGTATAAGTGGAGTCTTTATCGATTAACTCCAAACAATATACCAGACCTCGACAAATTCAATAGAAACAATAACTGGACTGACGAACTCTAGACAAGTAACTAAGGGAGTGTTACAAGATGACCCTTTAAACCCACTCCTTTTCAACATATTCACGTCAGAAGTAGACGCATATATCAGTAGAGAAGCATTTAGAAGCTTCAGAATACATTAAAACACAGATACAACTCAGTAATGTTTTGTATTTGGGAGGTGAATGCCCTTAACGCACAGAGTGTGGGACTCCTATGCTCGCAAGAAGGTGACTAGACTACCTACTTAACACCTCCTCTGTCAACCTGAGAACCTAGTCTGGAACCGTTTTGTTACGCCATGAGGCGCCTTCAAGCTGGTGGACCCTCTTCTAGTGGGAGGAGGGAGGGGAAGAGGAAGTGCCAGGCAAGCGATTCCCCAGCTCCAACACCCCCAGCTGCAGTGATTCCCTTTTATCTTTTTGGATTGCTCGAACGTAATGTGCCACCTGGTTCCATTTGTCAACCGATTCGAGCATCACCGCAACTATATTATCCGGGGTGAGCTCTCCCATCTCCCTGTAGAGTTCCCTTTGCAGCTTGAGCCATTTTGTGCACGCAAAAAATGTGTGGTAGGCATTGTCTTCCTCCCAGGGGCAAAATCGACAATCGGGGGACCGTGGCTTACCATCCTGTGCAGGTAAGACTGAAAACACCCATGTCCGCCCAAAAGCTGCATCAGATAGAAGTCAGTCTCACCATTGCTTCGATTTAACCACGGCCTCACATCCGGGATAAGGCGCGCCGTCCAGCTTTCTTTCATACAATTCACCCAAGACCACTGCCAATCGTTGAGTGAGCACTGCCTCTCTTTGTGGACAACCATCTCCCTCACGTCTTTGTTTCGACATAGGTAAATAGCGCGGCGCTCTCTAGCAAGGAGGGCGACAGGTATCACGCCTGCAATAACTCTCACCGCTGAATCAGCAACTGTCGGATACGAAGATTTAATCCTCAGTGCTCCTCTTCTCTGTACCTGTGCCAACCGTTTTCCGTATACCTCCTTACTGAGAGCGTCGCCCCATACCTCTGCTCCGTACAGTAGGACTGAGCCCACAGCACTCGTCAAGAGGGGTCTTATTGATGGCCTGGGCCCCCTGCGTTGGCCATAAGTCGACTCAGAGCTGATACTCCCAGAGCAGCCTTCTCAGCTCTTGCCCTGATTTGCAAACAGAAACTCATCTTCAAGTAGATCAGTAGCCTCAGGTAATTCACCGACGGCTTCGATTCGATTGGTATGTCTCCAATACTGATCATCCTTACTCTAGGGATGCTATTTTTTGTCAATGATGACCACTAAGTTGCACTTGTTCAACGGTGCGTCCAGTGACCAGAGCCGCACCATCATCCGCATAGCCAATCAAGCGCGACTCATCTGGCATCTCCAATCTTAGTAGCCCGTCGTAAGATACGTTCCACAGGTCCGGACCAAGGATAGATCCCTGGGCAACACCCAATGTAATTTCCATCCTTTCTTGGCCCTGTGTCGTAGAGCAGGCTTCAGTCTCTCACTTAGTCCCTCAAAAGCTGCATTAGATATTTTTTAACTTGAAAAGAATTTTCCCGTGTATCCAGAATGTCCATCCACCTAGCGGAGTTGAAGGCGTTCCTGACGTCGAGTGTCACCAACACGACGATCCATCGCTTGGTGCGACTATATGCCTCTGCCGTTTGGACTGCGCTGACCCCCTCTGCAATAGCATCAATGGCGGAACGTCCTGCTTTAAAGCCGTATCGCTGAGGAGATAGGTCCCCGGCAGCACGAATTGCGTCAGTGAGTCTTCCCTTGATAAGTTTCTCTAGCACTTTCCCAGCCGTATCTGGCATGCATAATGGGCGGTATGCAGACGACAATTCGGGATTTCCCTTCCCCTTGCTGATCAGCACGAGCCTCGCCACCTTCCATCGCACCGGGAAAACCCCGTTCCATAAACAAGCGTTGAATGCGCCGAGCAGCAAGTCAGGACAATGTGATGAACAAGCTGCAATACCTCAGCTGGAACACCATCTGGACCTGGAGCCTTCCTCGTTTTCAATGAAAGGACTGCCTCTTTCAGTTCTGGCTGCATGAAGAGTGGACATGCGCCTGCTGTTTCACCGTGGACAGCATTAACATGGACGGGATGGGCGGGGAAGAGTGCATGCGCTATCTTGTCCATCTTTTCCACATGCAAGGTTTACGTAGGGCGCCAAGCTTCCGCATAACTAGCTTGTAGCAAAGGCCCCACGGATCCCTGTTCACATTGTCCACTAGATCTTGCTAGAAACGAGTCTTGCTGTTGTTGATCAATTTGTGGAGGCATTTTCTGGCTGAATTATATGCTGCTACTTGGTTGCATGTCTTGTCACGGTTCCGTGCCCGTTGAGCCTCATGCCGTAATTTGTGACACTCCCTTCACTTTTCAGCGATTTCAGCTGACCACCTGTACACTGGGGGTTTGCCATGTCTGTTGCAAGCACTCGTGATGATGCTCATTGTTGAGTTCACCGTTTCTCCGATTCTCCCGGCAGCAGTGCACATGAACTTTTATCATGGTGTTGCTCACTCAACAGCAAAAAGTCAGCTTCAATGCCCCTGGTAAACTGCTCAAGCAGATTTTGTGGGGTTGAACTGCGGTGTAGGCTTAGCTGCAGGATGCGGGTCATTTAAGTTCTGATTTTGCCTGGACAAGGGCTTTCTGGAATCTGGCATTTTCCTGATCCCAAGACGTATCCAAAATCATTTCTTGGATCAATTTCCTTGCAAAGAATACAGTGTGCCACCTTCGAATACTCTTTTCTATTATGTTCTATTTCACCGCACTTGTAACATTTCAAACTCCTATCGGGTCCTTTGCATACTTGTGTGGTGTGACTATAGCCAAGGCATTTGAAACATTGAAGAGGCGTTGCTCTTCGCCGTATCCTACAGCCAACGCACTCTATTCGTACTTTGCCCTTATTCAGAAATTGTTGGGCGTCTTTTTCGGTTAAGTCAATCATGGCCATGCGTTGTCCTCTATGGTTTTCTGGTGTCAGCCTCACTTTGATGCTGCCCATGGAAGGGAACTCCCTTTTGATGGCCTCTTCCATCTCAGCCAAATCTGTGATGCAGTCAATGTCTCTTATTTCGATCGTTGCCATTGGCTCGGGCGAGGCTATGGTTGGGCTTTTGCCGAGGACTTTTTTTAACTGCGTCGCAGAATACATCCGTATTATCGGCCTCCACTCCAAATTCGACCAGTATATGTGGTCTGACCACGTTGGTCGTACTGTTTTATGTTTCTCCCGATATCCGCAGCACCTCCGCGTAGAATCGGCTATCTTGGGGTTTCACAAGCAGTGCCTGCGCCGGGCTCTTTGTCGGGGTTTCGTTCCCTCCTCTTTCGCAGCGGGTGTTTTTTTGCTTCAGGCCCGTGCGAACTTTACTTTCTAGAACATTTTGAAGGAGTTTCTTAGCGGCTTTCTTCGCTTCTTTTGTAAGCACTATCCGGAACTCCTGGTCTGGTGCTCTCACTCCCTTCTTTTGTCTCGATTTGCTGCGATTGGGCTAGACGCCATTCTTTTATTGATTTTTGATGGTGGAGCTATCTGCTCGTGCCCTTTAGCCTTTTGTTCTGCTTCGGCCTTGTGGTCCTCTTCAGCCTTAAACCAGCTCCTCCGATATTGCCCTTTGCGGTCTAGGAGATCTTCTAGTTCAAGGAGCCCAATCTTTACTGCTTTGATGATTTTTGGTGAGCCGCATGCAGATTTTATTCTTTTCAGAACAACTCCTTTTCGGAATAGCCTTTCCTCTTCATGTCGCTGGGTGGCAATTAAACTTGGCGGCCATCGCCCTTGGGAGAGGTTATCAGCTTCTATTTCCGAATACAGTACTTCCGCAAACTTTTCGACGTTGGCGACGAAGTCACTCGTTTCGTTTCCTGCCGTAATCTCCTCGTTGACTTCAGGATGGTTCTTTATTATTTCGGGATTTAAGACCCTTGCTTCAATTGCTTCGGTAGCGATCCCAGCAGTGGCCATCGAGTTCTCGATGTTCTTTATATTTTCCTTCCCCGCTCGAACATCTGGCGCATCTTGCAGAGTTTCCCGCTTTTCCTTTATAGTATTCTCTGGCGTTTGCATTATTTTTTGACTGCACTCGAATGCCGCAGGAATCGCAGTCTGGACCAAACTGTCTGTTAATCGCCGTTTTTCGTACTTCTTCACTGTCATTGTATTAATCGTCGTTTTTGTCTTCGTTAGTACCGCTCCCAATGTGCTGTTAACATCGTGGCTGCATCCGCTCGTTGTGTCGTCTTTGTTGTTATTTTTGCATTTTTTTGGTTTTTTTAAAATCATTTCCAAGGGTTTTTTGGTTGCTCCAGTTTTATTGGATCCCCCCTCGGAGCCGCTATCTTTTTGGTCCCATGGTTATCTTTGCAGAGCAGAGAGGCCATGCGAGGGTTGCCACAAGCCCTTATCGGGACAAGTGCTCAGAGCCAGACCAGCGCTAATCGAGAGTCTGTCTCAACCGAACCTACACCACCAACTCAATGGTGCGAACTCCGAACGTGCTCCAAGGCCTACCAAGGTTTTGCCGGGACGGAGACGGTATGATAGTTGAATTCGAGCCTTTCACACACGAGTGCCACTTTGGCGCTACTGTGCAAAGCAACTAGGTCCAAACCATCATATCCGCCAGCCCAAAGCATCAACTCCGGTTCGTTGTACAAAGCGTAGTCCAGATCCAATCAGGGTCGTTACCTGTCATCCCAGGAGGGAACCTCATGGCGCCCCCATATGCTCGGGCCCATGGGAGTGGCGCTCCCCAAAGAATGCTAGCCTCCAAGAGTGCTCTTGTTGACCGGCATTCCCCCTGCGAGAATTTCCTCGGGTACGTGGGGGCGGAACTCCCCAAAGAATGCAAGCCTCGAAGAGTATTCCTGTCGGCCAGCATTCCCCCTGCGATAAACACGTTTTATCTTAAAATATTGTTCTTTGCACAATTTCAAATTTAACTTGATTTAATGTTTCCCATCATCTGTTGAATTTCCACGAATCATAAGTTTTCAAACATATGGTTGATATTTCGTTGACAATTTGCGGAGTTACAAGTATAAGTGGAGTGGGATTTTCGTGAGAGCAACTAGAGAGCCATTTGAGTGTGTGGATGCTCTAGCGGTGTGAAAGGGGGGGGGGGATTTCAATTCGTATGGAAGAGGAAGGCATGTATGTAGTAAAAAAAGCTTCACACACCTATAGACGAAAATAAGTTCATTTCGCGTCCATTACTTTATATAACTTTGGTTACCACCTATTGAGAAATCCCAAGATTTATCAGCCTATGAACTACTTATTATACATTAATTTAATTTTATCATAAAATATATCCCTATTGAAACGAAATATCGCATTTCATGTGCAAATTGCCAATTCAAAACTTATTTCACTAAAACAAGCCAATTATTTATTCATTACTCAAATAGTCTCAACGATTAAACTCACAAAATTTTTGTATTTCGTTAGTTCAGAGCAAATAATTGCACTTTATTTTGTTGCATACTTCGTTACTTATATCATTGAATGACAGAAATCTAGCGTTAAAGTTAAACGCTTGGCTCATTTAATAGAGCGCTTTATTGAATGCTAATCGTTATAAACTTTCAAAAGAATATATAGCGAATTCCAAACAATCAAAATGCGAAATCTTAACGGCCCAAATAGCTCTCTAAATTTATACGTTATCAATTAAACATTTGATCAAAAAAACAATATCAAATCAATTAAAATTATTACATATTTTGTGATTCAATTGGAAAAAGGAGAATAAACCAATCAAAACTATTCAAAAATTATTTATAATTTCAACACAGCAGTGAACTGTTATAACCTAGTTTTCATAAAATTCAATCAAAAACTTTATCTTATACTAATACAATTCTAACACAATATTCCTAACCTAAGCGTTAATTTTTATCTCTAAACCGAATATAATAAACATCACATATACCTATCCTGAATATTGGAACCTATCCCTAATTTTAGGCTAATTTAATAGATACATCCATTTACTCTTACAAAAATGTATAAATTATGCACAGAAAAGTGAAACACTAAAAGTTCAACTGAACGATTCAGTAATAGACAACTGAGATATACTTTTTTTCAAACATATTTTCATCATAGCATTAACAGTTTTTTCTTGAAAAGCCGTCGGGTGTGCCTTTATTGGGTGAGCAGACGCGTTTCGATTCGTTCCAGTCATTTGCAGTGTCTAAAGGATCTGTGGAACGACTTTATGTAGGTGTAGGATCGGTTGAGCAGGTACGCCTTAGTTTAGGTTTGGTAGAGGGATATTAGGGTTTTTGTTTTTTGGTTTGTTGGATATCCGTTTATTTTGGTTCGTTTCGCTCCCGTTTTCTGCAGAGGGCGTGGTCTAGTACTGAGACAATTGCTTCAGAATTTGTAATAAGTTATTCGTTGATAACGTTACCATCTCTCTTTCCGTGCTTATATATTTCAGTCTTTCTAGGATGTCAAGTCTCGGTCCTTTGCTTTGTTTGTCCTAAAGTTTGCTATAGCGCCAGGCTCGTGTGCGTGGTTTTTTAGGTATATAGCGTAGTTACAGTCTACTCAAACCTTGTTGTGTTAAAAAGATCATAACTGTTCTGTGCATCTTATCGTTGGTTTCTGTGTTGTCCTTCCAATGTATACCTTGTCGCAATCCTCACATGTCGGTTTTTATATACCGCTGTTCTCGTATATTGATGTGTCATTCAGTTTTGGTTTCAGTTTGCATTTCTTAAGGAAGTATGATAGCTTGTTTGTCCCTTTGCCAACGTATCTTAAAAAAATCTACGGTTGGCCGTTTTTGTGCATTTCAGTCAGTCGGCGTTCCTGTCTTTGTTTATACTGTGTAACAAGTTTGTCAATATCACATTTTTTGTAATCGTTGTTACCAGCTTTTCTGTAAATGTTAATTAGTTCATTGGAGTAGTTGGTAGGAGTCATGTGGTGTCCCCGCACAATCGATCTGTACGCTGCTAGTTTATGTTGTGCGGGTTGGTTAGATGTTACGTGTATGGTATGATTAGTTGTGGTTGGTTTTCTGTGTCTTTTGAAGTCTAATCATGTTTGTTCCCATGCCACAGTTATCTCCATATAGTTGAATTGTCCGTTTGTTTCTTTTTCTATAGTGAAATTTACATTCGGGTGTATTTCATTCATATAGGTAACTAGCTCGTCTTGTTTATTTTCTTGTGACCCAATAATCATGAAACAGTCATCCACATATTGTCTGTAAAGCGTTACATAGAATTTTTTGACAATGTTGGGTATAAAGACTTCTTCCAGAGATTGTAAAAAGCGGTGAGGAGGCGGCCTGCCAAATCAGATACTTTGTACTCAAAGTCATAATCCTCTTCATCAGTTGTGTTTTATCTAAATTGCATCTCCAGAGAACCAACTATGGCTTCAGCGTTACCTGCAAATCCAGTTTGCATCCCGTTTGGACCGTGTGTAGGTGACATTATAATTTTGTTTTCAATTCTGACGTATTTGGTCGTCCAGAAGCTGTAACACGCAGGCTCTAGACTCTGCAAAAAGCTCTCACACTGCTCATTTTTGGATACACTTATATTTTTACTGATTTGTGGCTTAAGTTATTTTCGGTAACTTGAGCTCAAATTAAAGAATTTAGTAAAATTTTGGCCCTTTCAAATTGTATTTTCTTCTTCTTCTTTGTAGCGCTACAGTCCCTCTGAGGCTTTCGCTTCCTGCAACAAGCGCCTCTAGCTGCTTGGGTCCATTGACCGCATCCTCCAATTTCGAAATCCGAGCAGCGATGAACTATTTTCCACAACCGAGTCAGACCAGTGTCCTCGGTTTCCCCACTGCTCTCCACCCTTCTGTTCTCAAATTGCATTTTAGGAGTGTCAAATTGTATCTTCTGTCTTCAATTGATTCAGGGAGATTACATGGTTGTTCTTTTTACATTAGACTAAATATCTACTCTATTTATTATTCTCGTGTTATCTTTCGGATTTTATACTACTTACATAACCCTATTGAAATCGGTTTTGCCTGTTCGTCTATCTATCTATCCGTCCATTAGTCTGTCCGTATGTGTGTCACAGCACTTTTTCTGTGAAACTATTGTACCTAAAGACACAAAGCTTGATAAGTAGATCAAAAGTGATGACCCCTGAAAAGTTTAGGCATCAATAAATTTTTCCACGGTTTTACATCGGAAGGGGATTTCGCCGATTTGAACTGACGAGTATCAAAACAGATCTTTAAAAAGTGTTATAAACGAAAAATCTATGTCCCCCCTCGCGAGTTTGATCCGAAAAAACAGAAAAATGTATGAATACAATAGCAATACAATAGCAAAAAAACTTTAGAAGGTAAAATTGGCTCAACTTTGTTAAGATTAGTATTACTTTTAAATTTCACGTTTTCTCTAATACAATCAAATCTATATCCTTAAACTCAAATAAATTCTATATTTAAGTAGTCTTACGAAATATCCTATTACAACAACAACAATGCGCAATTTCGGTATTCTCTGGGTTTTCCATCGAATCTGACACTGCAGTTTTGATTTGATCTTCTTAAAATTTTCAGATAAGATGCATAACACAAATTATTTCGGCAATTCATCATGTGAGTGATTTTTGTTACAATGCAACAAAAAGGGAGCCGGTGAAATTGGAGCAACAGTGGTTTTTCTTTTAAAAATGTACATCTCATCGAAGTATTCCTAAAGTTTATTCATTGTTGGTGATTGCGTATCGTAGGTTGAGCACAAAACCCTACTGACAGGAGACTAGATCTGTCTACTCAACTCGTTTTTAGGTCTTTGTAAAAAATTTTTTACAAAGACCTACTAGTTTCGCGACCTGTCTGTCCGTCTGTCCGTCTGTCCGTCCGTCCGTCTGTCCGTCTATCCGTCTGTCCGTGCGTCACAGCTGATTTCCTCAGAAACTATAGAAGCTAGAATGCTCAAACTTTGTGAAAAGGTCTGAAGTGATGGTCTCTCAAAAGTTAAGGCCTTGACAAAAATTTAAAAAATGTTTGAGGGGGGTCCCCACATATAACGAATTGGCCCTTAAAAACTTTTTTTTTTCAAAGGTTGTCGAGTAGGGTATCAAATGAAAGGTCTTGATTAGAACTTTTAAGATCTGAAGTAAAAAAATCATTTGATGAATTAGGGGGCCACGGGAAGGCAAAATGTACCGAAAATTTGTGTCCCCCCCCCCCCCTCGCGATTGGACACCTTTGAGCCGAAAAATCTGAAAATTATCAAGAATGTGGACCTTTATGAGTACAAGGGCAACAAATACCTTAGAAATCGAAATTCGCTCAACTTTGTTAATAATAGTATGATTTGTAGATTTTACATTTTTGCCCATAAAATCAAAACGGCACCTTTAAACTTCTTGAAATTTTGCAATTATATAGACTGACATAAGATATATATGTTCACAAAATTTAATTATAACTCACTTGATCATAATCAAGTGAGTTATAGCCATTTCATTTATATGGAATTACAACAACGATAACACGTGTTTATGGTTCATATAGGGTTTTCCAATAAGAGGTATTATTTTGATATTAAAAGAAAAATACCATTTTTTAAAATAAATGACCGGATGTTTAGTTCATTATAAAGAAGAAGATATGCCGTTAATATCAATAACTAACATTGGGCAATTAATCACTACGGCACGCTTACAGGACCATATCCTCTTCATGAAATTGTCCATAACCAAATCGCAAAGCGGCTGCCCTATATCCTCGATAGCCTCACGAATTTCATCTTTGAGATCTTGAATTGACACTGGGCTATTGGCATAGGCTTTCTCTATCACGTGGCTCCAAAGGAAGAAGTCGCAAGGTGTTAAATCAAAAGATCTATTCAAAATAACACCTCTTATTGGAAAACCCTATATATATATATTTAAAATTGACTTAGGTACTTTTATTTTCTTTCAATTTTCATGAAAATTTAAGGAATAGTGTTTAACTTGAACATGTTCATTGGCCGAGCATTCTGAAAAATCATTTAAGCTAGATTAAAATGGCAGCTGCACTGTGCTTATGAAAGAAACTGTGCATCTTTTGTATAAATTTGAACGATTTCATATCTAAGTATTGGATGAATAATTCAAGTTATCGATTCACTCCATTAGAAAACTTGCTTCTAACCCTAGGATGTTCACAAAGACCTTCTGGTAGGAGCACTCTCCTGCTTACTCAACATGTTTATTGTTAGTGACAAACCCATGCTCACGTTGTCAACTAAGTAATTGCAGTGATATATCAAACAAACTGAATCTTAGCTTTTCGATAAACTCAAAATCATCGTCATGATCATTTAATCCAAGGACCAATTATAACAATTAGGCGCAATTATATAAAATCGAAGAATCAAAAGTTAACAACTGATATATATAAAGATGCTGAAGATCAGGAACTAAATAATTATAGAATTAAATTTTCAGCTATCACGAGTTTATTCAATTAGAAAAGCGAGTGGTATTAACCTTACGTTATGATTATTTAGCTGGTATTTAAATTGGTTGTTCGATCCAACTCGACAAAGACGGAAAAGCGGGATCGTCAAAAGAGAAAGGAGTTCCCTAGGCAAAACTAAAGCCATCTTTAGTACTCGAGTTTAATTCCCATTAGCGGGTTTCCAACTATTGATGATTGCTTTACAATGAATGCTGGACAAATTAAGAACCATGTTCGAAATCGTTAGGGTTGTATATGTTAAATGCTTGCCGATACTTCATTGGAAAAATTTTGGAGTTTCATCCCAGGCCAATACGAATGCAGAATAAACAAGTCTAAGCTCCTGCTAGTAGGGGTTTGTTAACCAATTAGTAACTCAAACAATGTCTTATGAATATCAAAACTTGACTCATATACATATTCCATAAATTGAGTTCGAAGGACTAAATCCTCGTTATTACGTATTTAAATTCGCCGCCACTTTGTTTCAAATATTTTGACCCTGTTGCTTGAATATGCATGATAGCATATCAATATCACAAACCATTTCTAAATTTTTTATCAAAAAAGTATCCGTACATGACAATATTAATTTGACGTGCTATGCGTGAGCGATATCCATCTCTCTTTAGTATTTTTCGTGTGGTATCTTCGTGGAGAGCCTTGCCAAAAGAGTCTTTTATATTTGTAACGATTTGGGAAGCAGTTACTCGAGAATTCTTTTTAACTGCCTCCGAAATGTTTCCTTTTTCGCGTTCAGTCAGTATGGAGGGTCAACCACAATGAGGCTTTGACATAATCGAACCAGTTGTATCAAATGTTTTCACCACAAACTGGACAGAGGAGTGAGTTCTGCCTCCTCACTCTTAAGTTTCAGCAGAATTTTCCCCTCCTCAGCACTGATTTCGCTAATTTTGGGCGTCATTATGTATTCTAGTGCAAAAAAAATTAAAAAAAACTGCACTCACTTTTAAACCTATCACAACTTAAAGTAAAACAATTATCGGACCTAAAAACATTAATATGCATCTGCATATGTCATCGCGTAGCGCGGGGGATCCCCCGGTTTGTTCTGTACAGATACTTTTTCTGGTCTATTGTGTCGCCATAAATTGAATTTGCTTGAGCTTCAAGTCTTTTTAAATAGAAAGTATTATGAAACACTTGGAATTATGCATTAGATTTTATGATAATATAAAAGAAAGCATTCAAATTATGTGGACATATCCTTTTTAATACAAAGATAACTTTGTTATCTTGCATGGTCGGATACTTTTTCTGACAAGTGTATTCCTTGGGCAACTCGGACAGCCATGTGTGCACGAACTCCTCTACCGCTTCGTCGGTGTTAAATCTTTGACCTCTGAGGGCTATTTTCAGTGTTCCAAACATGTGATAGTCGCAGGTTGATAAATCCGAACTATAAAGGGGGTGTTCCAGTACCTCCCACCCCAATTCTGATATTGTGTCGAGCGTGATACGCGCGGTATGAGGGCCCGCGTTATCCTGGAATGCTTCTCTGTTTTCGGCGATAAGCGGGTTTCACGTATGTTTTAAGAAGGTTTGAGAAGTATACAGCATTGAGTGTGCAGGAAATTGACGTGCAGCACGCCCCGCTGGTCCCAGAACACAGTATACATAACCTTACTCGCGGACCTGGTTGTCTTCACTTTGACTGGTCCCCCTTCCTCCTCCATCCTTTAGACGACAACTTGCTTTCGGGAGTGTACAAGTGTACCCATGTCTCGTCTGTAGTGAAGATACGCGTTAAAAAACCCGTCCACCCTCCACCTCGTATCGTGTCAGCAAGCGGCGATAAGCTTCCAACCGCGTAATTGCTCGAAGTTCAACAGTTTAGGAACCCATCATGCAGTTATTTTGCGATATTGAAGGTGTTCGTGGATGATAGAGTCTACACTACCAATATTGATGCCGAGTTTAGTCGACATGTCTCGAACATTCATCTTACGGTCCTCCAAAATGAGTTGATCTACGCGGCAAATGTTGTCTGCTGTGATGCTGTTCACGGTCAACGATCATGCAGCTCAATCTCAAGGGTTTCGTGACCATCCTTGAATGTTTTAGTCCATTTAAACCCATCAACCCCACTTAGGCACTCACTACCGAACTCATTTCGCAAACGCAGAAAAATTTCCGTGTTTTTAACGCCTTACCTCACTAAAAAAAATGGTAATATTTGGTGGTAATTAATACGAATTAATAAAAACCCTAGAAGATTGGAAATTCATTGACACGCAGTCAGAAGTTTGCTATATTATTTGTGGAAATTGTGATTATGAAGTCCATGAAACGATGAAGCGACTTATGGTGAAGCACCGAATGAGCTCTAGGCAAACATCAACCAACGGATTTTGAAGCTAATAAAGACAAAGCGGGCCAATACTCGACAAAAGCCAAGTTGTGAAAGTGTTGAATATCAAGTAAGTGACAAAAAAGTAGAAGGCAATACTGAGACACAGATGTGCACAGTTCACACTGTGATAACGACGATTTCTGCCACGAACATTTAAAAACACCAATCCAGCAAAACTTAGAGCTCGATTTAAAAGAATGGGCTATGAAACACAACATAACTCATATAGCGCTGAATGTTTTACTAGTGTTTCTTCAGTATTATAGTTTAAATAGCCCAAAGGATTCCCAGACAATTTTAAATACCCCTAGGGATCGTGTACTTTACCTGGAAAAAATATATATTTTGAGATTGAAAAGAATCTGAAACAATTTTTCGATAATAATAAATCTATGTACAGAAAAAAAATTTTTCTTGGTTTTAATATAGATGGTCTACCTATAACCGATATTCGAAGTATTTCCAATCCTTTTATAGTGCGCCTATATAATGGTATGGAAAAACCTAATTCAACAGAAGAATTTTTGAAATGTCTTCTGGAAAATTTAGAACACTCAATTGTAGAAGGTATTACTAATCAAAGTGGGCAAATAAGAGTTTTTGTTGGAAATTTTATATGTGACACACCAGCTAGAGTATTTATAAATGGCGTCAAAGGACATAATGGGTACTACGCATGTGAAAAGTCCAACATTGAAGGTGAATACTCTCATAAAAGTTATACAATAAGCTTTAATGGGATCATGTCACCAAATCTCCCTTGTTTGGATTACCAAATGATATGGCTCAAAATTTCCCAATGGATTATATGCACCTTATCTGTTTAAGTATGGTTAGAGATTATTGCTAACCTGGGTACGAAGAAAACTAACATTATCCAATATAATAAATAATAATAAAAGCAGGAAAAACCTTACCAAGAGACTTTAACGAGGAGTAAATACATTTTATTTCTGGAAGGCAACAGAGTTAAGAACGTTCCTATTGTATATTGGCCCTGATGTTCTCATGAATATTGTTTCTGAGGATGTATACACATTTTATGTTACTTCATTGTGGAGTACGCATTTGATGTAGTGAAAAATTACATCTTCTTCCAGTGGCAAAGAAACTTCTACATACCTACCAATAATCAATCAATTCATTTACTTAAACCATCAATTGCAATATTTTCATTCATTCATTCATTAAATTGTAACATCCATGTTAGGTTTTTGCCTGCGTAGCATAAATACAGGGTTATTCATTCTACGCTTGGGAAAGTAAAGCTAAAAAAACACGTGAAATATTCAGATGGAAACAAATTTTTTTATTCAATATAAAGATTGAACCTTGCCATTAAACGTGAAATAAAACATCATTCAAATGTCCTCCACGGTACCTCTTACAGGCCTCAATCCTTTTAAGGTAATTTTCAATGACTTTTCGGTACGTTTCCGGCAATACCTCGGCCATAACTTCACGAATATTGGTTTTCAATTGCTCAAGATTTTGAGGATTGTTCGCGTAAACACGACCTTTCACATAGCCCCATAAAAAGAAACCAAAAGGTGTTAGGTCGCAGGATCTTGCGGACCAATTGACATCACTCAATCTGGAAACTACGCATCCTGGAAATTTCTCTTGCAAAAGTGCTCGATTAGCCTGTGTTGTGTGGCTTGTGGCTCCGCCCTGATGGAACCACATGTTCTGCAGATCATAATCTTCAATTTTGCTCCAAAAATAATCGGTTGACATCCGTCCATAGCGGTCAGAATTGACTGTAATGGCTCTTCCTTGATAGTTTTCAAAAAAAATACGGGCCAGTAACACCACCAGACCATAATGCACACCAAACGGTCACTTTTTCCGGATGCAAAGGCCTTTCTGTGATCACCTGAGGATTTTAAGAGCCCCATATGCGGCAATTCTGTTTATTTACGTAACCACTAAGCGAAAAATGAGCCTCATCGCTACAGAAAATTTTGTTCGAAAAATCGTTATCAATGGCTTGTTGTTCAATCACCCAATTCGCATAGATTATGCGTTATATATATATATATATATATATATATATATATATATATATATATATATATATATATATATATATATATATATATATATATACATATATATATATATATATATATATATATATATATATATATATGTATATATAATATATATATATATATATATATATATATATATATATATATATATATATATATATATATATATATTTTATATATATATATATATATATATATATATATATAAATATATATATATATATATATATATATATATATATATATATAAATATATATATATATATATATATAATATATATATATATATATATATATATATATATAGATATACTTAAATATATATATATTATATATAACAGGCCAATTGAAAAGCCATATGGGCCATTTTTTAAAGATTTCATCCTTTAAACGATCCAATAACTCTATATAATAATCGCTGTTGATGGTCTGGCCCTTTTGGAGGTAATCAATGAATATTATACCGTGCGCATCCCAGAATACTGATGCCATAACCTTGCCTGCTGACTGTTGTGTTTTTCTGTCTGTCAATTGGACTCCGGAGTGAAATGATGGAGCTAAGTCGTCCATTGTCACTTATCTACGCAAAAATTCAGGTTTATTGCGCTTAAACACTGCTCATTAACACGTTGTTGCTGTTGATCGATTGTGAGCTCGCGCGGCACCCATTTTGCACACAGCTTTCTCATATACAAATATTCGTGAATGATATGATGTACACGTTCAGATGATATCTTCACAATGTCTGCTGTCTCCATCAACTTCACTTTACGGTCATTCAAAATTATTTTGTGAACTTTTTTGATATTTTCGTCGGTGACAGCCTCTCCACTGCCTTCGCCGTCTTCGGTGCTCATTTCACCACGTTTAAACTTAACATACCAATCAATGATGGTTGATTTTCCTGGTGCAGACCCTGGAAACTCTTTATCATGCCAAGATTTTGCTTCAACTGTATTTTCTCCCTTCAAAAAGCAATATTTTATCAGCACACGAAATTCTTTTTTTTTCATCTTTTTTCAAATAATAAAAGTAGCTACACTCACAACCGAATACCTCACAAACTAATGGTCGGACTGCTGTCAAATTTTGACACGTATCGTTTGAAGGTTGGTACTAACTAAAAATCATATGGATTTAATACTAGCGCCGCCATCTGTGTATCAGACCAAGGACTTTTCAATTGGCCTGTTATATATATATATATATATATATATATATATATATACTATATATTAGTATATATATATATATATATATATATATATATATATATATATATATATATATATAGATATATATATATATATATATATATATATACTAATATATAGTATATATATATATATATATATATATATATATATATATATATATATATATATATATATATATATATATATGTATAATGACTTGTGTGTAAGCTAAACTAAAGAAGAGGGTGTATTTATGCTTGAAATATACTTGTTTTTAAAATTCAAGAAAACTGTTTCATTTGCGTTAAAGGATATTTAAGTCAGTTCGTTTTTTGATTTCCTGGAGAAAATGACTCTTTAGAAAAATGTAAACATTTATGTGACACGTGTTGATATTGAATGTAAACAAGACATTTAAGGCAATTAAATTCCAAACTGTTTCATTCGTGTTAAACGAAAAAAGTTTCGCAGTAAGTTTTGAGTCGGCCATCACAGCCAGTTACCATCTACAGAGTTTTAAATTTTGAATAAAAAATTTTTTGGAAGTCAGGTTGGTTTGCACTAGTCCGTAATCATGGACTGCAATTGCATTTATCTTGCAGGTTATTATGAAGAATTTAAAGCGTCCAAAAATATTTCTATCAACCGGCGAGATCACATTCATCGATAAATACAATGAAAATTATCCCAATCAAGTGAGAAGCTAGCCCCATTTCAGAACATTTTTAGACCTATAGTGTGCCCTATAATTTCTTCGTCCTAAGGCTTAAAGCTGCCGTTTGGTGCAAAATCAAAAAGAGGACAAAACGTGGTATAATATATTGTTCATCGCCTACAAAGTTTTGGGTGCTTTTGGTGGTAAACGTAGGCTATATTATAGTCCATGAAATACTGTCTAGTTTCAGAATCTGATTGACATGTCGGCCTTAGAGATTGTGGACCGTGGCACGGTTTTTAAGTTTGAACTGTATTTCATCGGTATTTTCATGTACAATGGTTAGATATCTTTCTTGTTAAATCTTTAGTCAATAATAAGCCAGTGTATCAGCAACTCAAGATTAAATTTCCGTAATATATTTTCGGTTCATGACTGTTCAGTCCATCGAACTTCTTGCTATGCATGCTGGTAGAAAAATGTATGACAACTTTATTTAGAAATTTCTAACTTTGAGCTTTATTTCATTTTAATCAAAAACTATTGAATTTTCAGACCATAAAGAAATTTTTGAAGCAATCAAACAGCAAAGCGTCGGTAGATGAGCAACAAATTGAAAATGCGTCGAAACATAAAAAGGCCAAATATTGTATTGTTCAACGTGGAAAAAGAGTTTACTTGGATTAAATGAAGCTCCAAAAGCGAAAGGCATATATTTTGTAAAGTTCGTTTGCGAGACCTCTATGTGGGGACTATGGGGAAATCTCGCATTGAGATCCACCCAAACTTATTTGTTTCAAAATGTGTTTTCCATTCATTTCATCTGTATGCGTCATACGCATGCGGAAATTTTGGCTGGAGATATTTTTAATCATTTGAAGAGTTCTAAAAGCCTTAATGACTTCAAATCCGTACAAACCTTTTTCGGAGTGAAGCCTCATAAAATTTTGCATCCTAGCCAAACCATTTTTACAAAGAATAGTTTCTCATAATGATATATCAAAAGCTTATTTCGCAATCGCTGACCAAGAGGAGCGATTATGCTCCGCTTTATCAATTTTACAAAGACTACATGATAAAGTTACTTTCTTATATTTCCTTATTCTTGAATTTAATCTTCCGTTTTTCAACAACTTAAATGGAGCCTTTCAATCACAAGCTCCTACAATATACAGTTTACATTCATCAGTGAAAACAATTAGTCTTTCTATCCTCGAATGTTTTATGAAAAATTAATCGAAGTACTGTAAGCCAAACTAATGTAGTGAAATGGGTATTGTAAATGTCCGTAAAGGACTACAGCGATGATCTGCTGCCTCAGCGGAAGAGGATTATAAGATCCGCCGAGATTGGCCTTAGCTGGGAACGCATGAATGCGCTGGAAGGCTAGCATTGCGGTGTCGTGAGGTGGGTTCTTTCCCTCAGCACAAGGACCCACTACAAAAAAATTTCGCATTCACGAATTCCGGGGTCAAGTCAAAGTCGACCGAAGTCGAAAAAGGAGGTAACCATCAAAACGTTACAAATTGCAGACGAAAAAGGACAAACTGGAACTGGGGAAGACAAATGGACTTAAGGGGCTTCGTCGTTACCCGACGATTCTTATGGCCCACAAATAAGAGTGAGACATCCAGACGGACGTGGTGCCCCCTCCCAACCGGATCAAGATCCAAACGTAGACGTGGTCATGTGTTTCCCATTTGAGAGAAAAACTCATCCAAAAGCATTTTGTACGACTCTTTCCCTCAAATGAGAAGCACAAACGTAACCAATTTATGCTATAGAGCTATGCACACACATAACCCTATATCATAAAAGGGCACGCGATCGGAAGGGCACTCTACCCGGCAAGAGCCCCTGTTAAGCGACAAAAAATGGAGGAGCGCACCCCATGGCTAGCCCATATCAGTGAAAGAGCCTGCCATCGATGCGGGTCCTATACCCGGTCTGGTCGCACGAGATGGAAAGACCGTAGTTTTTAACTTTAACAACCCATTGTATTTTATTTTATTCTCACAAAATAATTTTTCATTAATTATATTGATTTTTCTTTGATTTCCTTTTTTTATATTTTATAACAATAAAAAAATTGAAATGAAATAACTATAATCATACTCATAATGACAAAATAACTATTATTACAAATAAAATTGACAGAGTGATAAGGTATACCATCGTTTTTTAGTTGCAAGTGAAAATTGAAAAAGAAGGACCGTAGGGTAATAAGCCTAATAAAATAATTCAAATTCATCAATGAATCGAAACAATATGTTGGAGTAAATAAACATTCAATTGGCTTGACATCAAAACAGTTTAATAAATTATTATTATTATTTTTTTTTTCGTTAAAGTTTCGGTGGGTTATGAAAATGTGTAAATATATATATTTCTTGTAAATTTTGTATTTTTATTTCGAAACAAAAAAATCGCAACAAAAATATTATATAATAAATATTACTATGCAATAATACCAAGAATATGATATAATAAATAATCCTACACAATAATAACAAAAATATTATATAATAAATTTTTCCATACAATAACCACCAGAATATTTTAAATAAATTTTTCTATACAATAACAACAAAGAATATTTTAAATAAATTTTTCTATAAGGTGCTACGCAATCTTTTTGGCCAAAAAGAAAACGTTCGCGTTATTCTTAAATTTAATGTTCATGGATATTTTTAAGTTTCGTATCGATTCCATTCATAATGCTTTAAAAACATTTCTCTACACTCAGGGTCGTTATTAAATAATGGTGTTTCGAATAATTTGAGTCTACTAAATTTTTCCGTAACAATAAGATTAAGTACCTCCATACAAATATGTATACTCGCAAATCGATCATTTGTGCCTAATTGCAACTCATTGCTGTTTCCGTTTTAGTTTTCTGTTTATGACTTAATGTTTGAGAATATATATTTTGCACCTTTTTGCCTATCACTTAGCAGTTTTAGCCTACATTAACTTTCCAGAATATTCATATTAATAATTTCAGGTAAAAGCATGCTCTTCATTATACATATTTACATTCTCGAATCTCAACATTGAAAATACCATAAGATATGATTGGCTTTTAACGTTAACTTAATAAGGATGAGTTCAAAGTGTAAGCAAGTGGAAAAGATTTAATCTGTACCTTCAAAGGATTTTTTAAAAGTATATTTTACTCACTTTCAAAGATAATAATCTCCCATATGTGATAATTTTTTTAATTATTTATGTAGGATTTAGCCCAAAATTTTCTTTCATAAAAAAATAAAGTTTCAAAGAGATTGAAACCTGTCTGAAATTGTTTTATAACTGAAATCAAATGGGGGGGCTCTTAAGGTCTTGCTAGAGTTATTTTTCCTCCAAAATTTGGTATAGTTCGTAGAATTTGCAAAAGTAATATTATATGAATGAGGCAGAAAAGAGGTAGAACTTTCTAACAGGAAATAGCAAATAGTTAAATTATGAGTTTTTCCATTAATCAAAAAAAAATTGCTTGCTTATGAAGATATTTTCTGCATGCTGTTGAAGTGCTGCGCGAAAGTTGGTTCGATTCATCTTTGCTCTTTTAGCCATACGCCTTTTCTGGCTACTAGTGTTAACTAAAACATTACTTTTGACTAATTCACTGCTTCACTCAGAACTTTATGTTGGTTTCTGTCTATATCTCGCTAAGTTTCTTACCTCCTATTTCTAGTGCTCGTAATATTCAAAGAGAAATGCAAATAACAAAACAAACTAAAGGGAACGTAAAACTCCAAATATCACTAAATGTCCTGAACATTTCAGTTCCTTGCGAACTTTTCCATGTGTTACAATATTATATTGTTGCCATTTTCATGCGAATGGATTGACCCAAATGGACTTGATGCGTAAGCCACGAGCTTTTACGCTACTTCTCACTTTGTATTGGTTGTTTGGGCTTTTGTAAGGAGGTCAGAATCTTAAACTTGTCCAAGAAGCTTCGAAATTTGGGCCATATAGGTTGAAAAATGTTTTGTTTGTTTAAATACCTTCCAGGCTGCACCTTGCAGTTGGCTGTAGCTAACACGGAGACGCCTGGTCGACTCCTGCAGCTTGATTTCTCTTTAAATTCCGCCAAGGTGAAAATTCCTTCTAGCAGCTAGATGTACGATGACACACCTTGCAACGAACTCCCGAATTCACTCCCGGATTAGGTTTCGAACCAAGCTCCCTTTTGACAGAGAGAATATTGCAATTTGAATCTAGCTGGAAAATGCAGGCTAATTAAACGAGAGATATAAGTAGAATTGGCATAGTTTACTTGGGCATGATGAAGATGCGTGGAGCTCACATGGATAAGAAGTGCCTTAATCAGTGGTCAACGTTGTCTAGCTTTTCAAGACGGTTCCGATGCAAATGGGTTGTAATTTTTCCTTCGCCTTCATTTACCGCGATAATGTATCCGATTTGCACCGGGCGCAAATTTTGTAGCCGCAGAGGTTAGAAGTTAAACGTAGACACTAACTCGCCATGTGGCCGATCAAAAGTCTAAATTATCGGATCGCCTAGAAATCGAGCATCGAATTATAAATTTACTTCAACAAACAAACTATACTCGGAGAATACCTACTCTGACACAAATAAATACGGTGGCGTAGCGTGGCGTCACTAAGAGATTTTATATTTGGTCCAAAAAACTATCAACTCACACTTCATGCCGGCAAACCCCAATCTCTAACCACAAAACTTCTTTGACATTCATTCACCCCGTTTACATTCCATTTCATCGCAAGTTTTAGTACACCGGCAAGGTGTTCATACACTGTAAATTTTACGTGGCAGATTTAAATTTTTTAAAACACAATTTAATGGGAGTAAAGGAAATGAAGAAAATTTTAAGTAGTAATGAAAATTAAATCTCAAAAGAAATATAATTAAAGGGAAACATTTAAATACAATTAAAAGGGAAATTGATAAAGAAAAATTTTACATTTAATATAAAGAAAATTGATATAGAATTACATTTGATAATAATAATAATAATAAAAAAGAAAATTATTTTACAAGTGACGATTATGAATGCAAATATTGTAATTAATTATTATTTTTTAAATCTGCCACATAAAATTACAAGTAGAGGATAGAAAGGTTTTCGAGCAGTTGGTTTGCAAAACTGCTCGATTGATACACTAATTTCATTATTTCCGGAAAATTTCTTCCGCCTACTCAAATACACATAACTTGGCGTTAAAGTTGAGTCCGTCATTTTAGCGAATAATATTGACAATACTGTTTTTAAAGAATTCAGTCAAAACTGCCTGGCATTCTGCATAGAATCTTTGCGACAGATTTTTAAGCGGTTTGATTTTGAATATAACTTTTATCAAACCGTTGATATTTTAGAACCTAAAATTACATTTGACAGAAAATACTCATCGATATTACCTCTTGCTTCTGAATTTCCTAACTTAATTTCACCTGAAAATCTTCAAAAAATTGATTACGAGTTTAGATCACTTATGTTTTATGTAACGGAAACACATAAGCACTACACTGTTGAGAATTTTTGGAAAGAGATCGCATCTGTTGAAATTGGAGGAGATATTGCATTTCCAACTCTAGTTAAATTTGTGTTTCGAATGCTCAGCCTGCCTCGTTCTTCAGCCAATCTTGGAAACATATTCTCACAGATAAATTCAAATAAAACAAAGCTAAGAAATAGACTAGGAAATGAAAGCACAACGGCTTGTTGAAGAGTTAAAGGGCTTCTAAACCTTCAGGATCAGAATTGTACTAATTTTGAAGTACCCAATAGAATGATAAGGCATTTTAATGTAAATATGTATGCATTTAATAAATGATGCCTGATGAGTACAAATTGTAACAAATAATGTATTTACTTAATATTTCGATATTATTTTATCATCATATGTCGTTATTATTTCATAAACATCTTTTCTATTTTATTATTGAAATTTACATTTATGAAAAAACAAACACATGAAGCTTAAGTCACTAAGTTTTAAGAGTAATTTCACTTCTTTTTTCGTTTAAAGCAATATAACATTTTTAATTAGAAAGCATCAGTTTCATGTGTCTGTAACACTAATTTGAAAATTAACTTGTCTATAAATTTGAATGTATTCCTCGAATACAAAATGTATGTCTTTAAAAGGTATTTAGAAAATTTTTGTGGAAATAAATAATATTATTTAATACAACGATTTTTTAAATATATTTGAAAAATACTCCTATAAGATGATCTCCTCCTTTTAACCCCCCATCTCCTGCTCTTCATAGCTGTAATCCACTTCTTAAAATCCTGGTCAAAACCGTTAAATCTGAAAACGTATCTCGATTCTTTATTCAAGTTAAACCAACCCTGCTCATCCATCATACTATATTACCCACAAAACAAGTGATTTTATTATCTTCGCGGACCATTGCAGATGGCGCCGCAGCTTCATCGTGTAACCTTTCTCTTCGTCTTTATTTTCGTCTTGTGTTTCTTTGACATAGAGGTCCACCTTCATTTCCTCTGGGTGCAAACTGTTAAAGCTCGAACTCAATTCACTTTCATCGGATTTTCAAAGGCAGTAACAAAACGCGATTCCATGTCGTGCAACCATTTCTACTTCTTCTTCGTCGTCTTGAGGAATTTCACATTCTTTGCAACCGCCACGATAATGATGATGATGGCGATGAGGAAGATCCCACATAGAAGATAGCTTGCGAATAAATTCGTATATTGGCCATTATTGTATGATAGCTCACGACAACAGAAAAGAAAACCGGAAAATGTTCCATTGACGACATCGAAGATGCGACGAAGATGCCAAGTAACGTCTTGGACACAAGAGTTAGTTATTCACTTCCTAGGCCTTTAATTCTTCGTGAGATTTGTGTCTTTCAGATTTTGCGATTCGAAGCATGTTGCGAGAGTAACTAATTACAAATTTATAGTTTTTATATAGCTGCGGTAACAGGTGATTTACGCTGGCTGTTTGTTTAACGATCGATATGGAAAGTTCACTCTGCAATTGTCGTTTGATGCGCTTCCTTATCGGTTATATACGAGTATGGATTTAAGTAGTTGGTTAGGCTTCCTTCATTTTAATAAAAAACTTTTCTTATTTTACGATTTCTGTTTAAAGTTTAGTCATGATTTTAGGTGTAAATAAATTAATTCAATTTAATCGTATGCGCATAATAAGGAAATCTTGACGGTTTTCTCACAATCACAAAAACAATTTTGTTAGTTATGAAATTACAAATTAAACTTTATCAAAACTCCTAAGCAATCATAATTAAAACTAATTGAATTTAAGCCTGGTTTCAGAGATTTAAAAAAATTTAGTAACCACACTACTATCCATCCAGTTATTCCTACAAAGGATGTGATACTCGTACGTAAATTTCTATCCTTCTAGGGTTCCCAAAATAAAAAAAGCATTTGACATTTCACCGAAGTTAAACAAATGATATAAATGGTTTGACGTCTGTGGTTAGTGGCTTTTAATCACCATTTGATTATAAATTGCATAGTTTAAAGAAAAAAAAATTAATTCGGATGATCTTTCATCCAAGGAAATTAAAGTCTAAGATACACAAAACCCATTAGCTCCACTCTTTCGGCATATGTTCTTGTTGCCAAATGTGCTAGATGACTTTGTAAATAGCTTTATGAGCACCGCTGCCACAATATTTGATGAGCTCCACTGGAACTTTATTATTCTTTTGGGCTTTGATGATGGAAACAACTTCATCCAGAGTTGGTGGGGCTAATGGAAGCTCTCCAGAAACATCTATAGGCTTCGATGTTCTGGAGCTGTGCAGAGGATTAAGGAAGTTCCTGAAATATGATGCCCATCTCTCCTTAATCATGGTTTCATCAGCGACATTGCCAATGTCATCACGACAGAGCGTGGTTTTGGGCTGATAATTACGTTTCAGGCTTTTCACTACTTTATATGCTTGCTTTATGCTGTTGCTCGCTAGAATTACATCTATACTTCTCAATTGATCGTCATCGTATTTTCTTTCCTTAATTTTAATTATCTTATTCGCTAGTCTTCTGAGATTTTCATAGTGTTCTCTCTTCGTCCTGGTTTTCCTACCCCAAGTAGGGTTTTCCAATAAGAGGTGTTATTTCGAATAGATCTTGTGATTTAACACCTTGCGACTTCTTCCTTTGGAGCCACGTGAAAGAAAACGTCTACGCCAACAGCTCAGCGCCGATTCAAGACCTCAAAGACGGAATTCGTGAGGCTGTCGAGGACATAGGACAGCCACTGCGATTTGGTTATGGAAAATTTCGTGAAAAGGATATGGTCCCGTAAGCGTGTTCGTGGTAGTCATTTGCCTGATGTTATTCTTCACTATTAACGGCATACCTTTTTCTTTATAATGAAATAAATATCCGATCATTCATGCTAACAAATAGCATTTTTCTTTTAATATCAAAATAAAACCTCTTATTGGAAGTAAATAATACAGACCCACAATAACAACACCTAATTTAAAGTAAGTATAAAAATTCATTCAATTTAGTCCATGCATTTAATGCCATCATATAGGACACAAAAATATTTGTTTATGCATTATGGGTATAAACAAAGAATAATAGCATAATAATAACAAACCTCTAATGTCAATGATTCCCCTCATTCACTGTTTTCTATATTAGCTTGTTCCTTTCCGTACGTACCCAAAATTTATCAATGAAAATGCGTAAATATTCCCACTTATTAGGATCACTCCGATAATTCCTATATCCATCAAACAAAAACTCCATAAAAAGTAGCATTCCAGAAGCTATAAACCGCACTATCTTGCCTTGACAACATCCGTAAATAATCTCAAATTTAGAATGGATGACTATAAAGATCAAGCATCTTAACCATGCGCTTATCAAAACGGAAAAAATCATAAGCAAACGATGCTGTTTGAAATAATCCATAAATGAACAAGCACTTTAAACGTTATAAAATGTATTTCGGTTTTACTTCACAAAATCAAATAGTTCAATAGTTTCAAGAAAAGAACGTACTACCGTCGATAATGTTCGAATACGAATGAATTATCAGTAAAAACAACAGTTTGTTGAATGGCACTTTGATGATCAAATGAAAAGTGTTGGTTTATGGCTGTAGTTCAACGACAAGTATGCAAGTATGCAATCTTGAATAGCAATTCATATACCGGCAACGCAAGGCCATGAAACATGCACCCGCGGATTTCTGCAACTTCGTTAACATTCTTCCCCCCGCTGGGCGATGAAGGCTGAGTCTAGGACATCGAAATTTAGATGATAGATGAATGCTTGAAATGTTTTTGTTGATTCCGTCATAAGTGTTCCAAGATCGATGTAGATTTTTATAATAGCATGGTGTTTGGGATGCCTATTGTAGGCAGTAATTGGTGACATAATTTTCTATCAGAAAGTAGTAGTATTAGAAATTGTTGCAAAAAAATATCGAAACTTGATATCTGAGCATGTCGATGACGTTGTTATAATGTCCTAACATAGTGACCATTATGATGATGTGAGTTTCAATGGTCCTTGCATGGTGTCTTGTTGAAAGTCTATAGTGATTCCGATTTGATTGTCGATTTGATAGCGCAAAGTTGTCCCAACTATGTTGAGCATTTGCAGCCATCTTATCTTAATTAATAGTTCAATTGCTATATAGTGGGAAGGGGGAGAGGATAGGAGTGTGGTGATACTATATTATTTCAATTTATTGGTAACGCAATAATTTTTGTTGTTGATCTTTTGTAGGTGGTACCATTGCATTTGACGGGGACAACTCTAACTAAGGAGTCAGTTCCAGAATGTACTTCAACAATGCGAGCGAGAGGCCATCGAAAGGGAGGGTAGCGATCATCCTTCAAAAGACATAAGTCGCCGATTTTGAACGGTTCCGTTGGAGATATGTAGCTATTTGGGTCGTTGTTGCAGTATACTGAGGTATTCGTCTTTCCATTTTCTCCAAAAGTTTTGAGACAATCTTTGTGATAGTTGCCATCGCGTCAAATGATTTACATTTTCATCCGTAAGGTCCATTTCGGGAAGTGCCATCAAGTTGTCACCGATTGAAAAATGGCCTGGGGTTAGTGCATTAATACTGTCCGGATTGTCGTTCAGTTGGCAAAGCGGTTGTGAATTTAGGCATCGTTCGATTTGTACAAGGGTAGTGAGTAACTCCTTGTAAGTGGATGGTGTAGTTCCAACCACTCGTCTCAAATGGTATTTCATAGATCGCACACCAGCTTCCCATAAACCGGAGGGTTAAATTTCCAAGTAATCCCCATGTCAACTAATTTGTTCTGAACGTTGTTGTGCTTCATAATTTTTCGAAGTTCCAAGCTTTCTCCAATAAAATTTGTGCCACAATCGCTATATAGATACTGGCAAAGTCCCCTTCGTCCAACAAAATGCGATAAAGTGGCTAAAAATGTCTGAGTCGTCATGTCATTTATCAATTCGATGTGAATAGCCTTTATTGCGAAACAGACAAAAATCACAACATAACCTTTGTGATTTCGACTTCCCCGTCCGTTCCCGCCCTTAATTAGAAAAGGTCCGCAACAATCCACACCTGTGTGTGTAAACGGACGAGTAATAGTAACTCGCGGCTTCGGTAAATTGCCCATCAACTGAGTTGATTCGTGGGATTTGGCCTGAAAACATTTAACACACTTGTGCACAAGATGCTTGATGACATTTCGTCCATCTAAAACCCAATATTTGCGTCGAAGCGTAGTTAGCATCATTTGAACGTTTCCATGTAGTGTAATTTGATGTGTGTGACGCACCAACAAATCCGTAAAATTGCCCCCTTTAGGAATAATGACGGGGTTCTTCTCATCTATGCTCAAATCCGCATTTGCCAAATGGCCACCTAATCATAGAATGCCATCTCCATCAAAAAAAGGGTAAAGTCTACGCAATTTACTTTTAGCATCGATCTTTTCATGATTCCTCAATTTGCGAATTTCATCAGCGAATTCCCTTTGTTGTACATGCTTTATACAAAATAGGCTTGCGTCATTTATCTCTTTAGTCGTTAACGTTCCTTTTTCGAAGATGCGTTTCATCACTACAGCGGCGAATCGTAGACAATACGCGGTAATCCGTAGTAAGAATGTTAGTGAAGAAAACTTTTCGAATAGCTGATTCATATCGTCAACGGATTTTACATGATGATTAACAAATTGAATCTCATCAAAAATGACCTCATCAGGTTTCGAATTTGGCCACTTGTAGGAAGGTTCTTTTATCTAGGGTGGACCATGCCACCATAGTTTTATATTGTAAAATGCTTTTGCGTTAACTCCTCTCGAAGTGATATCCGCTGGGTTATCCCATGACCAAACGTGTTTCCATGGTCTATTACCTAAGTTTTCAAGTATTTGTGTTGTTCGATTCGCTTCGAAAACAGGTAATTTTTGAGGGGGTTTTGTTAAATAAGCCAATACGAACGATGAATCGCACCATAAATACACACACGTGGTGTTATTTGCTCTTAAACTGGCGAAACTTTCGTTTTGGCCATTAGTAGATGTGATTGTACTTCATTTGTCGACAGAGTAACCATATACACGGCAGAAGCATATGCGACCTTCGATGCATCGCAAAATCCATGAAGTTCTATAGTTGAGTTTTTAATTATATCCGATATAACGAGAAACCCTTATTAGCTCTAATTCCTTTAATTCTTGTCGATACGCAGACCAGTGTACTTCGATTTTTTGTGGTATCGGCTCGTCCCACTCAATGCCATGCAACCATAGTGACTTTAGAAATATTTTCCCAGTTATTATCACGGGCGACAACCAGCCCATCGGATCGTATAACCTAGCGATATCCGAAATCATTGAACGTTTTGTAGTTGATTGTATAGCACTCAGATTGATACGGTATGTGAAGTTATCAGATGCCGGTAGCCAAACAATGCCAAGAGATTTTATTCCATCTAAATCCAAATTCACTGAGCTGCATTGTTCGATGTCTTCGTTTGCAATGCCTTCCAGAATTCGTGGGTCATTTGCCACCCACTTACGAAGTTTGAAGCCACCGGTGGCCAATGCATTATCGATCTCTTTCCGTGCTTCGATCGTTTCTGTTAGTGTGTCTCCACCAGACAAAATGTCATCCACATAAAAATTGTCCAAAATGATCCGGTGTGCGATGGGAAATTTATTTTTTTCATCTTCTGCCACCTGCCGAAAGGATCGTATCGTGAGAAACGGTGCACATGTTGTGCCGAACGTTACCGTTATCAAACAATAATCCTTCATATCATGCAATGGGTTACTCCTCCATACTATCATCTGAAAGCGTTTATCGTCTGGATGTATTCCGATTTGGAGAAACATTCTGGCTACGTCAGCTACACATGCGTACATGCTTAACCTCCATCGTAGGACGACCGCGATCATATTCGAACTTAATGAAGGACCGGTCAGAAGTATATCGTTCAAGGAATTTCCAGCAGTTGTTTTCCTTGAGGCATCAAAAACAACTCGCAATTTGCTTGTAGTACTTTCTTTTCGAACTGCGTGATGAGGTAGATAGTAGTTGGGATGCGGCGATTCTCCCTTGCATTCCTCCATGTATCCCGAATACAGATATTCCTGTAGACATTTAGTATATTCTTTCATCAACTGTGGGTTCGATGCAAATTTCTTCTCCAAGTTCAATAAAGAAGCACGCGCTGATTTTTTTGAGTTGCCCAGGGTGTCTTGTATGTTAGGTGATTGAAATGGCAATCGCACTACGTATTGTCCATCCTCATTTTTAGCAACGTTCATTTTGAAATGATCTTCACACTGCTGCTCTTCCAGCGTTGAGAATTCAGTAGATTGGACTTTTTCCAGTTTCCAAAATAATTGCAATTGCTCACTTAAATCAATGTCCGAATTGTCGATAGTTATGTTGAAATTGTGGTATTGAGTCGAAATGTTTCTAGTTGCTCCGGAAACGATCCATCCTAATTTCGTTTCCTGTGCAATTGGTCCAATATCAAGTTTTCGAATGCTTGCAAGGATAATACTAGCGTACACATCCGCGCCAAGTAACAAATCAATTCTTCCAGGCTGATCGAATTGAGAGTCAGCAAGCTGAAGATCATGAAGTTGTTGACAATGTTGCAATGAGAGTGAGCGAGAAGGAAAAAAACTACTTATATCATACATGACCAATGCTTCTATACACATCCTAGTTCCATCCTTTAATAACATCCCGATTTGAACGTTATTAGGAATTGAACGAACCTTTGTATGTCCGACACCAAAGAGTCTAGCATTGATTTTTTGTTTTGTCAGGCCCAGTTGCTGTACCGCCGATCCAGAAATGATACTAACTTGAGAGAATTTACCAACATATGCCCTTTACCAAGGCAATTTAAGCAAAGTCCATTTCGTTCAGCCAATGTAAATCGTTCGCATTGATTGGCATCAATAAATTTTTAGGGTTTTGTACTAAAATACAAAACCCTATTGCAATCACGACCTGTGTCCGTCTGTCCGTCCGCCCGTCCGTCCGTCCGTCCGTCCGTCCGTCCGTCCGTCTGTATGTCACAGCACTTTTTCTCCGAAACTATAGAGGCTACAGCCATGAAACTTTGTAGAAAGGTCAGAAGTGGTGACCTCTTGAAAGTTCAAGGGTGGAAAAATTTTTCATAGGCGTTTAAGGGGGGTCTCCCCATATAAGGGGGTGACCCCTCAAAAAAAATTTTTCACCATTGGTAGTTGAGTAGGGTGTCATTGGAAAGGTCTCAATGAGATCTTTTCAAAACAAGTCTTAAAATTGTCTTATAAGTACCGAGGGGGGCAGGGGAAGGGGAAATGTACGAACTTTTCGCGTACCCCCCCCCTCGCGATTGGACACCTTCCATCCGAAAAATCTGAAAAAAATCATGAATGTAGGCCTTAATCAGTACAACAACAACAAATACATGAGAAGTCGAAATTCACTCAACTTTGTTAGTAATAGTATGATTTATCGATTTTTTGTTTTCTTGAATAAAATCTAAACGGTACCCTTAAACTCAATAAAATTGAGCAAGGAGATGACTATTTATAAGATTGATCTTTTTGGAAAGTTTCATAAAGATCGAATAGTATTTACCGAAGTTATAGCGATTTGAATTTTCGTGTATTACTTTGGAGCAATATGCCCTGTATTACTATGGAAACATATTGCTATGGAACCATATGCGCTTTTTACCGACTTAGACACTACAGCTTTGCTAGAATTTGCATGAAAATTTCAGGAGTGATAGGTATCATGAAGATGAGTACATACAATTAAAACAAGTCGAAGAGGCAGGAGAGAGCTCCTAGCAAAAGGGCTTTGTAACCATTCTAGGATTCGAAAAAATTGGCCATGAATCGATGATTGCAGTACAGAGGAGTGGCCCCTGAAAAAAAATTTCATCAAAGGCAGCCGATATGAGTATCAACTGAAAGCTTTCTATGAGAGCTTTTCAAAACAGTTCTTAAACTGACAGTTTTTGCTTCAGTGGGAGCACAGGGGGGAAATACATGAAAAATATGTTTCCTCCCTCGCGAATGGACACCAGTGATCTAAAAAATCTGAAAAAAATATCAAGCGAGATATTTATGGGTATACCTATAACAAATACCTCAGAAGTCGAAATTCGTTCAACTTTGTTAGTAATAGTATGATCCTCGAATTTCACATTTTCTCCAATTAAATCGTCTTTGACATGTTTCTTGATTTTATTCGTTGCTGGTTACTGCATTTTGTAAGTTGAGTACAAAACCCTTCTGACATGAGCATAGGTCTGTCTACCCAACTTGTTTAGAATTAAAAATGTTGCGGTTTTCCTGACAAATACCACATCCAGAATCAGAAGCAATTTGACATGTATTTACTCTTCTAGTTGATGAGGATTGTTGGGTCTTGGACGAATTAGTTCCGCAAGCTTTTAAAGCTCGGAAACGATTTTGCAGGAAATGCTTTAAATCGTTAAAGGAAGATCTTTTCTTCAGATTGGAGGCTTTCTGCTGTTGCCATAATTGTCGAGTGTTAACTGGCAACCTTTCTGCAGTCAAGAAAATAAGAACCATGTCCCATAAATTATCTGCCTTTAAGTTTTCTACAGCTTGAACGCACTCCACTGTACTGTCGAGTAGCTGTTTTAGCAACGAAGAGCATTCTGAAGCATTTCGTAAATTAAAGAGCTTCCGGCGCTGTGTTTTTAACAAAATGTTCTTGCTGTAATACCGTTCATTTAATAATTGCCAGGCAATTTCAAAATTAATTTCGGAAACTTGGAGGTTGTTTGATAACTTCGCGGCTTCGCCACTTAAACTGCTCTTTAAATAATGCAACTTTTCAACTGATGAAAGTCCAACACGATTGTATATCAAGGACATAAAGAAGTCCTTAAAAGTGACCCAGTTCTCATAACTCCCATCAAACACTTTTATCGAAATTTGGGGAAGTCTCACTTCCGAACGACTTACGGAGCTCTCATCAGCCCTAGTATCGGTACTGACGGAATATACTGCTAATGCTTCCGTTGGTTCAACTATCAATGACATGCATCCATCCTGATTCTCTTCAAACATACAATTTTTGAAGTATGGATGCTCAATTTTATCAGCAACACCTGTAAGCGTGTCTAGAATTCTCTCATGGATTGATTCCGCCTTACACTTTATGTCCTCAACCCTTTCAATCATTTTTTCTAGATACACTTTACGAGGCTTAGGGTAGGATTTTTGGCTCAAGTTGGCCGACAAACGATCCAAATTTTGCAAATGAATCTTTTGTTTTATCACTAAAGCCTCCATAATATCAAAGAATATCACCACCAAGGGAATATAGGTAAAGGATAAGGAAAGACTCACGGTTTGTTGTAATGTGCAATTTTTTGACGACGTTTAACTCACTCGTGTTCACTTTGACCGGCTAATTCCGCAAAATACTATCACAATTAATATCAATACACTTCAACTAGTCAGAAATCAATATCCGGCTCGACGGACCAAAATAATGTTCGAAATAATACATAAATGAACAAGCACTTTAAACGTTATAAAATGTATTTCGGTTTTACTTCACAAAATCAAATAGTTCAATAGTTTCAAGAAAAGAACGTACTACCGTCGATAATGTTCGAATATGAATGAATTATCAGTAAAAACAACAGTTTGTTGAATGGCACTTCGATGATCAAATGAAAAGTGTTGGTTTATGGCTGTAGTTCAACGAAAAGTCAGCATACATACTTGTGCGCCACGGGGTATGCAATCTCGGCAACGCACGGCCATGAAACATGCACCCGCGGATTTCTGCAACTTCGTTAACAATGCGATGTACGAACAAAATAAACACCATCCCATGCACTACCAGATTATTCATTTAAAAAAAAAAACCCATCCTGGAGCCATAATCATTAGAATTTTTGAACAAAACCAATGAAAATCCTTTAGTTAAGAAAAAATGAATGAATATAATATCATGCTGCTATATAATATTAAAATCAGAGAATGAAGCATAGAAATTGCTTTAAGAAATCAGTGATAATGATGAAAACAAACAAAATGCTAATGCAGGCAAACTAAAATTTAATACTAGACTAAATACCAAGAACGCATAACAAAAAGCATTAAGATCTCTTCAACTATATCCACAAATTAGAGCAATCAGCATAGTAATCTCACAGAATGAAATTCATTGTAGACGATTCTTAAAGCACTATTGACATGAAACCGATAAAAGCAATAACATGTAATAGCAATGAGTAATAAAGCAAAGAAACAACGCATCCAAGCAAAAAGAAACCGAAAAATATCAATGTGAACAATAGTCAGCAAATAAGAGCAGGCGTATCTGTCAATGGACATTTGTGAAGACACGCCTCAACCCCACGGATCACGTTATCCACAGCCAATGGGCGCTACAAAAACCTTAGCATTTTTAAAAATTCCCGTTGCCAAGTAACGCACAATGCATACGATATCAAAGTCATCTTACAATGCAACGTATACCATGCCATTTCCGCTCCATGATGTAGATTCCAATGCCCTTAAACTGCTACCGACAGGCAAATCTACGTGCACACAACACTACTCTTGACAAGCAAAACCAATTACATATGACACGCATCCCCGAGGCCAATTTCCATGCCTAACAGCATTCGTCACCGAGCAAATGTACACCCCGATCACCATTCTCCAACAAGCGATGCACATCAGTCCTACTTGCCGATAAGGCTGTCAAAACATAAAAACTGGCACCCTGCGATGAGCAACGCGAAAAACCAAGCGCTCACAAAGAAAATTTCTATGGCTCATAACATCCACTGTCACGGAAACCTACATCTCAAATTACATTCTCCAGCAAGCAACCCGCATGACGTTTACTCGCCTACAATGCCGTCCATCCTCAGCCACAGACATCAATCGAGGAGCAAAACGTACATTAAGCAAGCACCCACGAAGTAGATTCTCATGCGTTAGAATACCTGCTGACAGGCAAACCCATCACCCATCCATATCGCAAAGCCACCCATCTGTAGCAACGTCCGCTGTCACCACGAACCACTCGCACCATAAAAAACGTCGGGCATACCTACCACTATCAAGCAAATCGCTTCCTTCTATGCTTCACCGCGGACATCAATCGATGAACAACGTGCTCCTTAACCGAGCGCCCATGAAGTAAATTCCCATGCCTTAGAACAGCCACCGAAATATAAGCCCATCACCAACCAATAACCGAGTCACCCACCAATAGTAGCACCCACCATCCCCACTCACCCAGCCGCAGCATAAAAAACGTAAAAAACACCTTCAATAAGTGACACACGCTAAAAGATCTCAAGCCCTACATCCAGCAAATCAACTGCTCGAAGTGCCACGTATCCACAGAGCTTTCCTTATGAATCAGGAACCCTAATCCTATGAATTAGTAACGTGGCTCAGAAGAAAGAAATGATGTACTCAAGCAAAAAGAAACCGAAAAAGATCAATGTATACAATATTCGGCAAATTAGAGCAGGCGTATCTGTGAATGGACATAAGTAAAAATACGTCTCAAGCTCACGTATCACGTTATCCGCAGCCTATGGGCACTACAAAAAACAATTTCCATCGTCAAGCAACGTACAATGCATACGCTATCTTCTCCAAGCATATATGCCTGCCTCAAACAATCAAAGTTATCTTAAAATGCAACGTATGCCATGCCACTTCCGTTCCATGATGTAGATTCCGATGCCCTTAAACTTCCACCGGCTGGCAATTCTATGCGTACGAAACACTACTCTTAACAAGCAAAATTACTTGCATATGCCACGCGTCCCCGACGTCAGTTTCCATGCCTACCAGCATTCACCGTCGAGCAAATCTACACCCCAATTACCATCCTCCAACAAGCGAGGCGCATCCGTGCTACTCGCCTATAAATTTGTCTAAACTTAAGAACAGGCACCTTTTGATGGACAAGCCGAAAATTTAACAAAGCACTTATGACGTGAATTTTAATGGCTCATAACATCCATCGCGGCGGAAACCTACACCTCAAAGTACATCTTCCAGCAACGAACACGCGTGACGTTTTCTCGCCCACAACCCCATCCATCCTTAGTCACAAACATCAATCGAGGAGCAACGGACACCTTAAGCAAGCACCCACGGAGTGAATTCTCACGCCTTAGAAAACCCGTCAAAAGACAAACCCGTTGCCCATCCATAATACAAATTCATCCGTCTATACCAGCACCCTCCGTCAATACGCAACCACTCGCATCATAAAAGCATCCGGCACGTCTAACATGATCATGCAAATCGGTCATGCTGTCGTCCGTTCTTAGCCAAAGACACCAATCGATGAGCAACCCGTACCTTATCCGATTGCCCATGAAGCAAATTCCCACGCCTTAGAACACCCGCTGACAGGCAAGTCCATCACCGATCAATATTGCAGTCATCTCTCTATACCAGTGCCCGCCGTCACCATGCAGCCACTCGCATCATAAAAAACGTCCAGCACGCCTAATCGCTCGACCCAAATGCCTTCAATAAGTGATACACGCAAAAGCATCTCAAACCATACAACCATCAAACCGACTGCCCGGAGCGTAACGTATTCACAGAGCTTCTCTAATGAATCAGCAACCCTAAAACTTCAAGCTAGCAACTGTAGACATGGATCTCCTGTACATTATAACAGCCAAATCAAAGATTAGCTTCTATCAATCTGAGACAAACCCATCAATATAAGACTTATGCCTATACCTGCTATAATCAAATAATAATGTATGAGTGTATAAATACGTTAGTCTACCGCTGCAAGCGCCTTTTAGCTCAATACATATGACTATGCTGGAATATAAATATCATTACTTTATAGTTTCACTATTTACTTTTAGATGCTACCAAACTTACCTATACTAATCTGATACACACACACCCTCCCCGGCAGCCACCCATAACATTCAACCCTCTACCGGACTCACACCTTCTTATCCTAGGTATCTAACTATAATAATCTGATACACACACCCGCATGCCAGAGACACATAGCCTCCCATGGCAACAACCCAAGAAATTCACACCTACCCAGGACTCACACCTTCTTATCCCACCCACCCTAATACACGCACCCACATGCCCAAGACACATACCCTCGACAATACTTGAAGTTTGTATGGAAATAGTGAGCCAGAAGCGGCATTCTATATTTACTGAAGAGAGACCCCTGCCTAAGGACATTCAGTTTTTGGAAAGCACTGGTCAAGTTGACACCAGCGATAAAGTACTTGGGTTTGCTGAAAGGACCAAAGCTGAGTTTTTCCAAGCAAATTGGGACAATGCAAATTAGGCTGTGATAGACATATCACCTCTTAGTCGACTCATGGTCAACGTAGGAAGATCCATCTTATCAAAAAGATGGCTCTTAATGGCAGTCGGAGCTACGGTATGGATAAAAAATGCAATGACAAATGAGATGCAGCAAAAATGCTTGGCTCAGGTACAGAGACGAGGAATCCAAAACATTGTACCTGCATAGCGAACAGGTATTGCCCTCCTCAGAAAATTTACCTGCGAAGAATCAAAGGTAATATAGAGGCTGTTGCTTGAAGATTGGGGTGAAGGGCCTCATCCCTGGAAAATTTTGGTAAGCAATTGCCTCCTGACTACATATTTTTCTCCAGTAAGAGAGCTTATTAAGGAATCGTGGCAAGCTTTTTTCATGTACTATTATCAGAGATATGCTTAGACTGATTGACAAACGGAAACATGTGGCACATTACGTTTACGTGGTCCTCAAAATTAATAAGAGTTCGGATAGCCTAATAATCAAAAAGGGCATACTTGGGTACCTGGAGGCATTAAGGTCGGAAAGTGTCTAATCTTACAATCTTTGATTGAGCAGATCCTTACAAATTCATTATAAAGATCCGTTCTGAAATGTTGAGTAAAAACAACACATCTGGGTTGATAGGAGTCATACATCGTCATCATCTATGGAACAACAGCCCAAGCCGGGCCTTGACCTCCAGGATTAATGTCCTCCAATCATCACGGTTCTGCGACCTTGTCCGCTAGTTGTTTGCTCCCAACAAGGATCTGCTGTCAGCTTCTATCGGGTCTTCTAACAGAGTCCTCGGTCTTCCTGCTGGACGTTAACCCTATGCTCTACCCATCAATGCTCTTTTGGGTGACCGGTTGTCTTCTATTCTTTCTACATGGCGCGCTCATTGTGATTTACGTAGCTTAACGTAAGAGGAAACAGGTGGATCGTCAAAAAGTTTATACAGCTCATTGTTGTAATGAAGTCCTTCACTCCGTTCCTTGCTTCACTGGGCCGTAGATTTTCCGGAGCACTTTGCGTTCACATATGTCCACTGCCTTCTCAGATTCGCTCATCAGGGTCCTTGTTTCACTTCCATGTAATAACACAGGTTTGATTAGTGTGTTGTAATTGTGGAGTTTACTTTGCCTCTGCACAACTCTGGACGTTAGAATGGGACTAAGGGAGTATTTAATGACCACTGATTGAAGAGTGGACCTGTAATGCTGCTTTTATGAGCCCAGTATCTCTACACAGCTCTGGACGTTAGAATGGGACTAAGGGAGCATTTAATGACCACTGATTGAAGAATGGACCTGTAATCCTGCTTTTTTGAGCCCAGTATCTTAGGGCGTTCTTTTTTGACCCAATCGGCGAGAAACTGAAGTGACAGTTACTCAGAGTTTTTTTTTTATTTTTTTTTTATCTCTGAGAGCTGATCATGATTTTTTTTTTTGGACAAGATGTTCATGAAAAGGACTAGTTCACATTATATTGTGTGCCCCCTTATACCGATGTGTTAAATATTGACTGGGTGGCACAAAGGACCAAGTGACGTAATGTGAATGCAGATCGCACAAGCGTTGTGCGACGAAGAAGGAGTGATGAAGAGAGTGGTAGGGAATGGAGGTATTTACAAAAAAAAAGGACGTAGTGATATACTTTATTTGCAGAGTTTATGCGACGTCCAATTTCGTTCCTTTCAGCACCTCTTCTATTCAGGTTAGCTCCAAGATACACAAAATTATCCACACTTTCAAAGTAGTAGTTACCTATGGTCAGGTTTTATTGAGCTGGAGTTTTTATCCTCGTTTGAGTCATGCATTTAGTTTTAGTTTCATTAACTCGTAGGCAAATCCACTTTGATTCAGATTCTACGAGTAGATTCAAGAATGCTTCTTTGGCATCTAAGATTGAACGTGCTATAATATTGACGTCATCAGCATATGCTAACAATTGTGTGGACTTGAACATTAGTGTACCCGAGCTTTCAGCTCTTGTCTTCCTGACAACGTGTTCCGCTTATTTTAAGCCTGATCCCGTTATGAAACTGTCCATGTATTTGCCATTTACCTTGGCTTGGGACTCTGGGTTTAGCATCGTTACCTTGACCAAGCGGACTAGTCTTGTTGAGATGCCAAGGTGAAGCATTATTTTGTAAAGCTCATTTCTGTAAACGCTGTCTTATGTTTGTTTATAGCCTAGAAAGAGTTGGTGCACATCGATGTTATATTTCCAACACTTTTCAATTATCTGCTTTACGGAGAATATTTAGTCTATTGTAGACCATCCACTTCAAAAGCCTCCTTGATGCTCTCCCATAATACTATCATAGTAAGGCTTGGATTTTCTGTCTGTCTGGCCAGCTCCTTTTACCATATTCTGCCGCTGCAGAAAGTGGTTTAGATAGCATACAATCTATTCCAGAAGCCTTATTTTTTCTGAACTCTCGTACTGCTGCCTGTACTCGTCTCTGGATGGTGGCGAGACTGGGCTCTCTTGGTCTGCTTCTGGAATGTTCACAGCTTCAGTCATTGTTAGGGATGCTGTGAATAGCTTCTGGCTATATCTGTTTTTTATATCGAATGGGTCGCCTATGACTGTTCCTTGTACACTTTTGCAAAGACTTGTTTGTGGACTGAAGCTGTCTATAGTTGTTTGATAGATGCATATGCCGACCTGACATCATGTAGGATCATGTTTTCGATTATTTGTTGGATCTTGATGTTGATTGTTAATCGTTTCTTTCTTCGGTATATTTTTTTAGCTTGACATCGAAGGCTTTTATATTGTTCTTCTTTGGCTCGAGTTGGTCGTTGGATGTATTCTTTGTGCGTTCCTTTTTTAATCGCTTTCCTGTTTTCGAAGTCGTACCAGTCGTTCCTACTTTTCTTTGCCTGGTGCCCTGAGACCTCCTCTGCTCTTCTGTCACCGCATCTCTTTCTGTCTTCCACATGGTTTTGATCAAAGACATATAAAGTAATGGACGCGAAATGAGCTAATTTTCATCCATACGTGAGTGAAGTACTTTTACTAGATACATGCCTTCGTCTCGCATGCGAATTGAAATCCCCCCACCTTTCACGCCGCTAGAGAATCCACAAACTCAAGTGACTCTCTAGTTGCTCTCACGAAAATCCCACTCCTCTTACACCTTAACCCCCGAATTGTCAACAAAATATCAACCATATGATTGAAAACATATGATTTGTGAAAATTCAACATTGATGGGAAACGTCTAATCAAGTTGAATTTGAAATTGTACGCAAAACAATTTTTTTAAGATAAACCGTGTTGAATCTAGTGCAAAAGCGTTGCAAATGTGATAATTAATCAAACTGAAAAGTTTGTTACGGATCGCGAGTGTTTTTGTGTTGAAAAATGAAAAATGTAGTGACGTGTGTGGAACTATAAAAACAGCTCTAGGAAGCATGTCAGGGACGTATCCTTCGTAGGGTAAGTCATTCTCAATCTTTTACATCGTTCAAGTTAGAATACCCGCACGGAAAATTGATTTAGTTCAAGATACGAAAAATAGTGGGAGACGTCACGTCAAATTTATTTGAAATTCGAATCAACAGCAAATAACGCGCCAACTTCACGCTACATGATAAAGTGCTTCAATTCTCTCGATGCATTTCGTATCCATTCTCTCTGAGATCTATGGTTTTGATGTTGTCATTGCTTTCTCCCGACTGCGGGAATATGTTGATGCGATTTTCCAGCGGTAAAATTTATTTAGACGTTTGGCTTGTGTATCTGGTTCCTTAGAGTAACTGATGCTCCTTGCTTACAGCTCTTAGAGATGCGGCATCGGAACTTGACCCTTATAAGCTAGTGGTCCGAATCACAGACAGCGCCGCGAAACGAGTGCATGTCGAGAATGCTGGTGGCGGCTCGAGGAGGTACATCGATATAGTGTATTGCTGTTCGTGTAATGGATGAAACTTGAATTAAAGGTGGACTAATTAGGTAAAATTAGATTCTTTTCGAATTTTGCAGAATACAAAAACCTTATTAAAGCGACCAGAGTGCATTTAAAGACGTCCATATGATTTTATTTAGGGAAATATGTAATAAATAAAAAACATTCCTTTATTATCAAAGTTAAGTGAATTTCGCTTTTTGAGGTATTTGTTGACCTTGTTCACAGACGGTCCTACCTCTGTGTTTTATTTCATATTTTTGGGTCGACCGATGTCCAATTGCTAGAGGGCCGTCACGAGTTTTGAACTTCTCAGCTCGTTATCGATACTGCAATTTTAATGTTAATATCCCATCAAGACCTTTTATTTGATACTCTACACCACTATATTCGGTGGACAACTTTTTAAGCAGTGAAATCCTTTCATGGGGACACTTCGCCCTATAATCCTTTGAGCATACAACTTCTGACGCATAGACGGACGGGTACTCGATAAATCTTTTTTACAAAAAATCTTAAGACACCTTCGAATTCTATGTAAATACAGTGTGTTTTATAAGTATTCTAAAATCGTGATTGTAGAATTATCGTTGTAATTAATTGTCGCTTTAAATAACATAAATCATTTATAGTTAAGTCGTGCACGAAGTTTATCAAATGTATAATAAAAACTATTTAAATGGTTCTAGCGCGTCTGCAAACTTTCAGTAATCGCGAACAATCCGTCCACAATGAACGAAACGATCGTGGAAACAGTAGGGCAAGTCATTAATTTGACCCTCGGGAAAACCGACATGGTTGTGTTCGCGTTACTCCTTGCTTTATCGTTAGGTGTTGGAATTTATTATGCGTGGTGTGGTAAAATGTCGGATACAACGGACGAATATCTTCTCGCCGAAAGGAAACTCAAAGTATTACCGGCAGCGATTTCTATATTATCTAGGTTTTTATTTCCCGTTGTGAAGGTGAAAGTTTATCCTTAAAAGCCGTTTATTCCTTTTTCCAGTAAAATTTCGGCAACAACAGTTATGTTATTACCTGTGGAAGTTTACTCGAATGGATTACAATATATCATGACGATTGGTGGTATGACACTGGCTGTACTGTTGATGATTTATATAGTAGCCCCAGTGTATTATAGCACTATCAATAGGAGCTGCTATGAGGTAAGATGTAGCTATTCAGGACTAAGACTATCGGGTCTGTTTTTGAGAACAGATGTCATTTATAGGCGTTAATAATTATGTCCTACCTTTAGATCAGTGTAAAGGCTCCATCTCTGGAAATTTCGGCCTGGTCAGAATTCAATAAATTTTTCTCAAATCTCCGAATTCACAGATCTAAGTTGAAATAACCTATTATAATATGTTATTTCGTCGAGCTGTCACGTTTGTCTGGATTTTATAACATGAGCATTATTTTATTTTGGGTTATTATAACTATCCACAGCAGATATTTCTAATATGGAGTTGAATACATAGAATAATTTTTTTCAACTTAATTCAAACTCTTGCGTTTGACTGAATCAATTGCTATAGACCCTGAAGGTATATGTTAGGTTCAAACCTCCTAAAAAACAGCCTGAATCAAATTAACAATTCATTATATATGGCGTATGGGTTTCACATGAAAACTTTCACATTAGGGCATCGAAACGGAGGTATAGACAAATAAAATCGTCCTTAGCATTTTTTAAAAACTGTAAAGTACAATATTAAAGTAAATCGATACCTTTCTGCCTGTCCGTCTGTGTAGTACAAAATGTTTTCCAGGAGTTGTAGGAACTAGGATCATCAAACTTTGTAAAAAGTCAAAGAATGATCGTTCAATGTACGAAAAAAAAATTGCAGTGGACTACAAGACCGGTCTCCTCATACAAGGATGTAACCCCTTAATAAAAATTTTAGCTGGAGATAGTAAATTAGGGTATCAAATAGATGGTTTTGGTGAAATAGTCCATCATCAGCAGTCTGGTGAAAGGATGTTTGAACGGTAATAAAATGGGATGTTTGGCGTTGAACGTGATCTTGGCTGCCTCCAGCCTCCCACCGACACGGATCCTCAGGATCCAGGAATGGCGCTAGTCCCACCAACGCACTGTGCTTGGAGACTTGCCTCCCCGACCTGATGTCCAAAAGCTTGCAGTTAAAAGCTTGTGATTGTACATACCTCACGATGATCTCCAGGGCTACGGATAATTCATCACAGATAAACCGCATCATGTAGGCCACTATGCGCTGCAGCCTCTTGAAGAAGTTGCCATGTTGGATCTGCTGAATAAAGTGTTTTTCAGAAGCCTCTGCCGCTGCCATAGCGGTCTTGGTCCATTTCGTCTCCCAGGCGCAAGGGTCACCACTTCGATACTCAGTAGGCAAAATTGATTCTGCCCTGGATAAAAAAGGTAGTCCCTGCAACCACATACTACAGCAGCTCAATTCAGCTGGCGCCATCTCACGTGAGAGGATGTCCGCTGGGTTGTCTTCAGACGCTACGTGTCGTCATCGGTCCGGCCTTGAGAGGGTTTGTATGGCCGAGACCCTGTTCGTCACAAAGGTATTCTACGATGATGCAGTAGAGTTGATCCACGCCAAGACTATCTCGGCACCGGTCTAGAATACCTGAAAAACCTCCTGCAGATTGAACGCTGTCTTAACTCGTCTTGAGAGCTCAGCGCCTAGTTTCACCGCACACAACTTCAGGCGCGGAACAGTAAGTGTTTTGATCGCGCACTCTTGACTTGGTGCACAGCAACCTCAGGGTTGACTGCATGTGCATCGCTGCGCTATATGCCTTCTCGGAGGCATCACAAAATGTGTGCGACTGTACTTGCATGGGGTTCTTGCTTGTGAGGATGTCACGAGAAAATCGGGCCTGCTGCAACGATGGCAAACCACTGCGGAAATTGGACCACTGGGTATGGATCCCGATACATTTTCTCGATCTCGGCGGTTAATACGAAACAAGGCATTCTGAAGCGCAGGAGTATCGAAAAAACGTCATCCTGAACAGTAGGTCCTGTATGAAGGACATCATTCAACGAAAAGTCTGTGGTCGTCTTACTGGATGCATCTAAAACCACCTGCAGCTTTTTGTACTGCTGTCAGGCTTCAGGACACAATGATGTGGAAGGAAGTATCGTAATTCCTCCCGCTGCTGTGACGTTAGCTCCTCCATATGCCCAAGCTGAATATACCCCTCCCTGAATCTTCTCCCAGGATGCCGCATGTCACAGAAGATGATTGAGGTGTGATCACTCTTCCGGCTACGATCCACCATTAGAACGTATTCTGGAGCACTGGGAGATGTAGGCCCAACTTTATTTGTTCAATAGCTCAGACCTCGTAAAAGTGTTCGGCACTCAGCAACATGTCGATGCGCTCCGTTCGGTGGAAGTCTGGATCTGCCAGCCTTATGTTTTTGGGAATGTGCCATCCCGATGTGTTCAAGTTCTGAGACGGATGCGGTGATATAATTTTGTCCATCACGTAGGCTTCCAGCTGCACGGCATATCCAGATAATCTGGATCTTAGGCCGAGGTTCACCTTATGGTGTGCCTTCTCAGTGCTACCGCCTACCCTTTCAATGAGGGCAAGGTGTGGTGTTGATGATAAACCCAATTTTTCGATGATTCTTTTGGTGACAAGGTTTATTTGTGTACTCGGATCCAGCGCAGCTCGGCAATCCGTCGTCTTCCCATTGCTGGTGACCAGTCTGACGATGGCTGCGCCCAGAAGCACATGTCCTTGGGATCGGGGCTCCAACAGAGTCGTTAAAGCGAGCGAAGGCGGTTCTGCATTTGTTTGCGGTTTCGAGCGATTGTTCGTATGATGCGTGAGTCGCTGAATCTAATTTTTGGATCAGAACATGTAGCAGCAACGGATCCCAGTCCTTTGTGGACACTTGCAGGTTCTCCAGGCCTCTGAGACACTCTTGCGTGGTGTCATGTAGAGCCTTTATTGCCGCCATTGATGGCCTTTTATTAGCACGAGATGGCTAACTCATCAATTTGTTGATGAGCGTCGCTACCAATAGTCACCGGTTGTCGTACCTTTCCTTCAAGGTTGTTCAAGCCGCCTTGTAGTTGTTATCCAACAATGTAAAATTTCGAATCAAAAGCTCTGCTTCTCTGGTGAGACCGGCCTTGAGGTATCATAGCTTTTGTCACTTGGACATCGGTTGGCTATGCACTATTTTCAGGAACAAGTCGTGGAATTGTTGTCAATGTAAATACTTCCAATCGAAGGTGAGGAGTTATTTTTTCGGCAGAGGCATGGTAAGAGGAGTTACGGGCAGAGCTGCTGAGGGCAGTGTGGCACTGAGTTCATGTATTTTCGATTCCAGGCGTATGACCCAATCTTGAGTAAGCTCTCACAAAGGAATGTGCTATTGCACGTCAAAACCATACGCTTCAGGATCTTCATGGAGCTCGAAGATCTGCAGGTGATATTCATCTAGCTGTTGCCAACCTCGTTGGAAGGTCATGAGTTTACTCCTGCACCAGGTCCGAGTGACCTCCTTCTGGTCCAAACGGTCGATGATCTTCCTCAACGAGCCTGCAATGAATTTGTAGCGACACAGCATCCTGACCCCACTGGAATCTCTTGGTGCTGAGGTTTCTGCAGTGTAATCCCTGTCCTCGCTAAATTTCAAGCCCTTTTGGTGACTAATCCCCGGTTGACATATCCTCGTGTGTTTTGGCACGCATTTGATCGTGGAAGTGCTGCTGGTAACGGAGAAAGTTGCCTTTGGTAGTATCATAGATATGTTGGGTAAAATACTCGTGCCGGTAGGGATCGGATGTGACAATCGGCTACTTCAAAATCCTCCCACGCGGCCCCTAGTTGCCGGAGTCGCTCCACATAATACCACGGTTTTGGTTGAAAAGGGTTGAAGCTCTTTCTCTTTTCATTTTTTGTATGCATTTGGCAATCAATTTGACCATCAGCGCTTTATCGTATCCATTCATTTTAGCTAAATGTACAATATGCTCATATTCGTTCCTATAGTCTGCCAGTGATAAGGGCAATCGACACATACGATGTATCATCGATCTAAACGCTGCGATCTTGTTCTGATGTGAACAAAATGAATCTCTGGTGATATATCGATCTGTTGTTGTTGATTTCCTATGTATCGAAACTTTAATTTTTCGGCCGTCGCGCGTAGTACTAAGATCCAGAAAGTGCAGCGTTTGTTCTTCATTTTCGGATTCGATGGTAAACTTTATGATTGGGTAACGACTATTGAGCAAATCTGAGAGATGATTTATTCTTGATTCCTTAACAACGGTGAAGACATCGTCTACATAGCGCCACCAAATCCTTGGTAAAATGCCTTCAGATTTAATTACTTTTTCTAATCTTGATATGAAGGCTTCGGCTATAAATGGTGACAAACTGTTCCCCATACTACATCCAAAGTAACTCGAATAATATTTTCCTCTAAATTCAAAGCAATTATATTTCATACATGCCTTGATGCAGCGTAATCATGCGTCTATATGTTCGGTGGAGGTCTGTTTACCCAACTTGTTTCTTCTTGCTTTTATTTTTCGCACTTATTTCAATGTCTTCACTTTTTTTGGATCATTTCCATACGTCTTATTATCTTCAAGCTCAGATTGTTTTTCATAGTTTATTAATCGAGAAGGCAATTCAGCTTTATTGCCTCCAGTTGATAATCCTCGACTTTGTAGTTCCGCTTTCAGTCCTTTTATTGTCGTCGTAGATATTTCCACTTTATATCTTTTGACCATCATCCGCCCGTCGTAGCTTCTGATTGCGTCTTTTTTCAGTCGTTGTTTCTGATCGCGTCTCGAATTTTAATCCACTGTTTTTTCCAATGGTTGGGTCCCCATATGGTGTTTCATATAATACCAATGTTCGATTTTAATATGCGTTATTATCACAAAGAGGAAGAAAACATGAAGCTGTACTAATTTAAAGGTACAAACAGTGAGAATTGAAGCACGGCTCTATAGGTAATCGACGTACTTTGTTAGATGCTTACCAACGACTGATTGTGCATTGACATATGTGGTGTGCATGTCGTATATAGGTGTGTGTTAGCTCATAGTCATTATTGTATGTTAGCATATAGCCGTCATCATCCACATACATATGTATATTTATACCCTCTATTTACATACATGCTGTATAGCTTCTATCGGTCAGTCCTATGACTGCCATTTTCTTTTTTGTAAGAAGATTCTTAAAATACATTTATATACTTGCAGTATCTTGAACTTCGATTCGACAAGAAAACTCGTCAAGTAGCGACGATATCCTTCTTAGCGACGGTTTACCTGCTAATGCCTGTAGTATTATTTATTCCATCCTTGGCATTTTCACAAGGTAAAACAAATATTTTTCTATATAATGCAACAAGTCTGACATTTGTTTCTTTTGTAATCAGTAACTGGGATCAACGTCCACGCAATTAATTCGATGGTTTGTTCAATTTGTGTAGTGTATACAATGTTGGTAGTTATTTCATGAAAAAAAGTTATTCTGAGTATTTTAAACTATTTCGTTAAAGGGCGGAGTGAAAGCTGTCGTTTGGACCGACTTCTTTCAGGGATTGATCATGATCGGATCAGCATTTGCTATTGCATGGACTGGTGTTCAAAAGGTCGGAGGGATATCTGAGGTTTTCACGCGCGCTAACAATGGTGGACGATTAGAAATATTTAAGTAAGAATTATAAAATATTCAAGAAAACTTTGATTGCCTAGCAAATAAAACTGAGTTTGATTTTTCTAGTTTATCCATGGACGTTATGGAAAGAGTAACATTCTGGAATACTTTGTTGGGCGGTATGTGTGTTTGGTTTTCATTTTTGGCAATTAATCAAGCTTGTGTACAAAGGATAATTGCAATGCCGTCTTTAAATCACGCTAAGAAGTGAGGTATTTGAAATTTATCACACACAATGGTATACCTTAACTTTAAAATATCAACAGAACTTTGTGGACCTTTTTGGTTGGTTTTTTTATAATAACAGGGTTATGTTGCTTCAATGGCGTTGTAATGTATGCGAAATATTATGCATGTGATCCTATCGCATCAAAGGTGAAAGTCATGCAAGCCCGTAAATATAATAAAACTGATGAGCATTCAAATAATTACAGCAAGTCAAAAAAGTGGACAAGGTGATGCCATTCTTCGTACAAGACATTTTGGGCCATATTCCAGGAATGGCAGGCTTATTTATTTCTTGTGTATTCAGTGCAGGATTAAGGTAACCGATGCTAAAAACGTAAACTGCAAAACGTTAAAAGCTTAATTCCAGCACTCTCTCTGCGAATATCCATTCAATGTCCGGGGTCGTGTACTTTGATTACATTCGTCCTTTCGTCAACCACACTGAACGAAAAGCGAATCTCATCATGAAGGGTCTCGTTTTGTTCACAGGATTTTATTGCATTCTAGCTGGATTAATCGTAGAAATGTTTCCTTCACTCCTTCAATTGAATATAACCGTTTCAAGTATCGCTCAAGGAACAATGGTCGGCGTTTTCATGCTTGGGATGTTATATCCTCGTGCGAACTCATTGGTAGAAAATAAAAGGAATATTTAGAGTTTAATTATTAAGTTTATTTCCCTACAGACCGCGTTCGTTTCCAGTCTCATTAGTCTTTCAGTCATGACGTGGATTATTGTGGGCTCACAAATTCAGCAGCTGCGTGGAAAAGTTGTTGGCAAAATCTTACCAATACGTACTGATGGTTGCACAGTTGGAAATGCTACCGCCATGACAGATCATTTTGTGTAAGTTCCAATTTGTATCCAAATTCCTAGCCTCTTATCGAAATTCCATCTTTTAATACTTATTTTCAGTTCAATGCTTACTACTCAAGCTCCACCAATTAATCCAGGACCTGAAGCTTTCAGTGTGTATAAGGTATCATTTATGTGGTATGCACTAATTGGAGCCTTAATAGTTTGGCTGGTTGGAATTCCATTAAGTTTTATTATTGGAAAAAATGAGTTGGCCAAACTTGATCACAATTTGATTACGCCATTTGCTCGTTTTATGATTCCAAAGGAATATCGACGTGAGCCAGTGTCTCAAAGTGAATTATCATTTAGAACATTAGATGTAAAATTAAATGAAAAATGAATATGGATTAGAATTGAGTTAATGAATTTCTTGCTTTTTTATGTACTAATTAAGTACATGTTATCACAGTGCAAAAGAATGTAACATGTAAAACTAGTAGAGACACTCGGAAAACATCTGAATAGCAAGGGTAAAAAAGCGCAGATAAGTTTTAAGCTTTAAGAAGTAAATAGTTGAATTTAGCTCGCTAAATATTAGCATTCAGCGATTATTGCTCCAGAATTGTAGTTACAGTTTTTTCTTTGCTGTTATTTTTCTCTTTCATTGATCTTTTACGTTTTCTCCGTTCGCAGCTTTGTTAACATGGAGACTTTTGTTTGACGGAGGATGTGGAAATGGCAGCCATTTCTGCAGCTGTGAACTCGAGGGAAAATCGGGTTGACGTTTGGGCGGCGATTTTGGCGGGAGCCATCTCATCGAGTGTAGAAAAATTGTTTTAAGAAATCTATGATTGTTAACTAAACGTTTAAAGTTGGAGATATTTGTAAAAATTGGGAGGCATTCGAGTTCCCGCGATTAATCACCCGAATGCAGGCGCGGATCCAGGTTTTCATTCAGGGGCATTTTTTGTTCGATTTGATATGCAATATCTGCTCGAAAGGGTTTTTAGACAATAATACGAGGATAGTGCCAAGAGTACCCGACCTGAATACAGGTAGTTTTAAAAAACAATTACTGCAATTGACAATACCACCTTTCAACAACTTAATGTGAAAAATTCATAACGGTACGTCTATTATTATTTTTTTACAGCCATCCAAAGTGAACGCTCTCAGTGAATTTGTAAATATGAAAAAAAAATCGGGCATCGTTATGTGATACAATACTTTCATTTGAAAGGTCTAAGTCCAACCGATATCAAAGCCGAGTTGGAATCTACTCTGAGGAAGTCTGCTCCCGCGTTTACAATGATCAGATATTGGGTAGCTGAGTTTATGCGAGGTCGTTCGAGCTGCCAAGATGAACACCGCAGTGGTCGTCCAAGTGAGGTCACTACGTCAGAAAATGTGAAGAAAATCCACAAAATGGTATTGGGTGACCTTCGACTAAAAGTGCGCGAGATTTCAGATATGGCAGGCATTTCAAAAAGCGCTGTGCATCGCATTTTGACCAAACATTTGGACATGAGAAAGCAGTGCGCAAGATGAGTGCCACGTTTATTCACAATGGAGCACAAACAGCAACGTGAGGATGCTTCCATCGAGTGTTTGACAATGTTTCGCTGAAATGAAGCCGAGTTTTTGCGTCGATTCATAACCATGGACGAAACATGGGTTCATCATTTTACACCTGAGACCAAGGAGCAGTCTAAGCTGTCAACTGAAAAGGGAGAACCAGCTCCAAAGAAAGCAAAGACTAGCTAGCAAGGTCACGGCATCCGTTTTCTGGGATGTGCGTGGAATAATATTTATTATCTCAAAAAAGGAAAAACAATCCACGGCGCACATTATTGCAGAATTTGAGTGAGGAAATCAAGAAACAAGTTGGGTAGACAGACCTATGCTCATGTCAGAAGGGTTTTGTACTCAACCTACAAAATGCAGTAACCAGCAACGAATAAAATCAAGAAACACGTCATGTTCGAGGATCATACTGTTATTAACAAAGTGGACAGAATTTTGACTTCTGAGGTATTTGTTAAATTTATACCCATAAATATCTCCTCTGATAATTTTTTCAGATTTTTAGATCACGGGTGTCCATTCGCGCGGGAGGAAACACATTTTTCATGTATTCCCCCCTCTGCCCCACTGAAGCAAAAACTGTCAGTTAAAGAACTGTTTTGAAAATTTGATACTCATATCGGCTACCTATCATTAATTTTTTTTCAGGGGCCACTCCTCTGTACTGTTATCATCGATTCATGGCCAATTTTTTCGAATCCTAGAATGGTTACAAAACCCTTTTGCTAGGAGCTCTCTCCTGCCTCTTCGACTTGTTTCAATTGTATGTACTCATCTTCATGGTACCTATCATTCCTGAACTTTTCATGCAAATCCTAGCAAAGCTGTAGTGTCTAAGTCGGTAAAAAGCGCATATGGCTCCATAGCCATATGTTTCCATAGTAATACAGGGCACATTGTTCCATAGTAATACAGGAAAATTCAAATCGCTATAACTTCATTAAATACCATTCGATCTTTATGAAACTTTCAGAAAAGATCAATCTTATTAATAGGCATCTGCTTGCTAAATTGCTGAATTTAAGGGTACCGTTTGGATTTTATTCAAGAAAACATAAAATCGATAAATCATACTATTACTAACAAAGTTTAGTGAATTTTGACTTCTCATGTATTTTTTGTTGTTGTACTCATAAAGACCTACATTCATGATTTTTTTCAGATTTTTCGGATGGAAGGTGTCCAATTGCGAGGGGGGGTACGCGAAAATTTCGTATATTTCCCCTTCCCCTGCCCTCGTCGGTACTTATAAGGCAATTTTAAGACTTGTTTTGAAAAGATCTTATTAAGACCTTTCCAATGACACCCTACTCGACTACCAATGGTGAAAATTTTTTTTTGAGGGGTCACCTCCTTATATGGGGAGAGAAATTTTTCCACGCTTGAACTTTCAAGAAGTCACCACTTCTGACATTTCTACAAAGTTTCATGGCTGTAGCCTCTACAGTTTCGGAGAAAAAGTGCTGTGACATACAGACAGACGGACAGACGGACACAGGTCGTGATTGCAATAGGGTTTTGTATTTTAGTACAAAACCCTAAAAACGGCCCCATCCGACGAAAAAGAAAGTGTCGTTTCATCACGACAACGTACCAGTCCACACATGTGTCATTGCGATGGTTAAAATCAATGAGTTGAAGCTCGAATTGCTTCTTCACGCACCCTATTTGTCAGGTCTAGCTTCCTCGGATTATTTTCTTTTTCCGAATTTGAAAAAAATGGCTTGGCAGCAAGAGATTTGCCAACAAAAAAGAGGTAGAGTCTGTGGTTAATAGCTATTTTGAGAAGCTTGACGGTTCCTACTATAAAGCGGGTATCGAAGCTATTGAACATCGTTGGAAAAAGCGTATCGAGCTAAAAGGAGAATATGTTGAAAAATAAAAAACATTTTCGCAATTTTTTTAATGTTTTCTTTGTCGGGTCGGCTGCTTTTGAGACCGCCCTCGTAGTGACTTGTGCAACTTAGTATTCGTGTCAGAAGCGAAATTTCTATGGCGATCTAAGCTCCGATTTGTAAGTAGTAAAAAGAAGAATGATATGAAGACAACATTTTTAAATATAGGGTTTTGACTGCGCTGAGAACAAACAATACTGATGACAAGAATGATGACCATCAATCCAGTTGATACCCTGCATAGCAAAGTTCAACTACAATGAAGCATAATTATCAATGTTACAACATATGATATGAAAAATTCAGAAATTAAATGTACTAGTTCAGAATTATTCTACAAGCTCTGCATTTAAGAAAATGTATGTGTTCTTAAAGAAGAAATCAATGAAGTCTTTCAAGAATCATATAAATTGATTACGTCTTAAGATTAATCTTTCAGTATTAAAAATTTATGGTTTCCTCCGTCTTTGGCCGAATGCCCATTTACCATTAATTTCGTCATGAAACATTTGATAAATCCCAGTGTTTTACTTTATACATAATACTTACATTTGAATAATGCTAAGTTTATCTGCTTTAAAAAAATTAAAATATAGTGCATATGTATAGAGAAAGAAATATTATTTTATGAAACAAAAATATGATAGGAATGTCTCAATGGATGTGCATGAGAGCGAGACCGAGGAGCCGGTTTTCAGTCATACAGTCTGTTAAGTAAGAGCGTGCGATCAGTAAGTGATATCGACTTCAAATTTTTTTGATCGGTAGAGAGGACTTCTGTCTTTGGCGCTATGAAAAAATAATTTCAGTCGAGGTCAATCTTCCGTCGAGAAAACACTAAAATCGCGATGAGTGCCATTTACGAAAAGCGTTTCGAGCCCGTGATCCTTTGCACACACCCTAAAGGACAAAAAATAAACTATTTAGTGGCGGCTAAATACATTAAAAAGTCTGTATCGTTTATCAAGAAGTGGGTTCAACGATTTAAAGAGTCAAAACCCGTCGATGACCTTACGTCAAGGACAAGCGAAATTGAAGCAAAAAGGTCTCGAGCTATCACATGTTGCTGTTTGGGAACATCTGTGCGCAAACAATGTAAAATGGCGGAGTACCGATAAGGATCCCAAACACCGGAGCCGGCTGTGTACTGAATGGAAACGGGAAAAATGCATTGTGACACTTGATTGGCCGTCGCAATCATCTGATGCAAATCCTATCGAAAACTTCTGGGCCTACATCATGCAAAAGCTCCGTGGAAAACGAGTTTACACTTTGAAGTAGCTCTCCCGATAAATTCGACTCATTTGGAAGGCGCATCCCCTCGAATACGCCGAAAATTTAGTGGAAAGTATGCCTTGGAGATTCCAAGCAATAATTGATGCCGTTGGTAATTGGACTCACAATTAAACTGAAAGCGCGTTATCTCAGAATGTATTTATAAGTCAAAAACTGTTGTTAAATAAACTATTTCAAAATTATTCTGGACACGCTCTTACTATAGACTGTAGTTACCGCTAAACTAAGAGAGAGAGAGAGAGAAGAGAAGTAAGTCTATCCGTGTAAAACCCTGTATGTGAATTCCGATATTTTGCTTTCAGTGGCGGTTTTTGCGAGGGAAGGGGAAATCATTACAAATGTTAGAATTTTGTTGAAAAATATCGTGATGCCCGTACGTTACTTAAAATTTGCTCGGAAATTTGTTTTCCGCAGCATGAAATCAGCATGATTTACGTCGTCTTGCTTATATAGGATTATCCATTTTACGCTTGGGAAAGTAAAGCTAAAGAAAACAAAATTTTTTATTCAATATAAAGATTGAACTTTGCCGCTATACATGAAACAAAGCATCATTCAAATGTCCTCCACGGGACTTCTTACAGGCCTCAATCCTTTTGAGGTCATTTTCAATGACTTTCCGGCACATTTCCGGCAATATCTCGGCCATGCGAATATTGATTTTCAAATGCTCAAGATTTTGTGGATTGCTTGCGTAAACACGATCTTTCTCATAGCTCCATAAAAAGAAATTCAAAGGTGTTAGGTCGCAGGATCTTGCGGGCCAATTGACATCACTCAATCTCGAAATTACGCGTCCTGGAAATTTCTCTTGCAAAAGTGCTAGAGTAGCCTGTGTTGTGTGGCTCCGTCCTTTGGAACCACATGTTCTCCAGATCATAATCTTCAATTTATCTCCAAAAATAATCGGTTAACATCCGTCCTTGATCGTTTTCAAAAAATACGGGCCAATAACGCCACCAGACAATAATGCACGCCAAATGGTCACTTTTCCGGATGCAAAGGCCTTTCTGCCCCATATGCGGCAATTCTGTTTATTTACGTAACCACTGAGCGAAAAATGAGCCTCATCACTGAAGAAAATTTTGTCCGAAAAATCGTTATCAGTGGCTTGTTGTTCAATCACCCAATTCGCATATATTCTGCGTTGTGTATGGTCTTGAGGCTTAAGTTCTTGAGTGAGTTGGATTTTGTACAGATGGAGATGCAAATCCAAATGCAAAATCCGCCACAATGAGACAAGCCCAAATGTTGAGCGCGTCGAGGAATCGACAAATTCGGGTCTTACTGCACACTTTGAGCAACGACAGCGAAATTTTCAGCAGAACGAATGTTGTGATGATGCACAGGCCTTGCAATATCAATAACAGATCCAGTCACTTCAAATTTTCTCACTGTGTTCGAAATTGTTTTCTGTGTAGGTCGATTATGTCGACCGTAATCGGCTAGTAAAACCCTAAATGTTGATACAGCAGAACCACCATTTTTATGATAAAATTTAATAATTTTAACGCGTTCTTCGACTCTTAAACGATCCATATTTCTAAATGGCAAACCTGTCATATCACAGGGTTATACTTTTCTACCATGAAATGGATAACCCTGTACAAGTAACATATATGTAGCATTAGAGGATGCTGACTGCAAATGTTTTTCTAAATTTTTATCGTCAGTAGGTACGCAGAACATTAAAAGTTCTCTGAAATTCCGTTCGTTGGCAGTTAAGTCCGATTTGTTTTGATAATCGGTGGTACGAAGTATTGGTCCATCATCTCAGTGTCCACGGAATAATAAATTTTGAGGCCTCAAATATAGGGCGAAGTCGTTCCCTGTTTACTTCCAAAATTTTGAGGCGCTGTTCATGCACACGATTAATAACGCCCCAGTTATGTTTATTAAAAGTTTGGAGAAATGCTCTCCCATTTGCTGCAGCTTGCTTGTGACAAACACAATCTGCATTTGTCTCCGAATCTCCAATCTGCCCGGCTATATCTTTGAAATTTATCAACGATTGACTGATTATACACAGGTGACTAACGGGCCTGAGGCACACTAGAAACTAGCACCTCATTACTTAAGCTATCACTGCTCTCAAGCACAGTAAATTCAGGAAAGGAACCAACGTGTGCCTTACAAGTTGAAATTGTTCGCTTAGTGACTGACTGGGAGAACGATTCGATACCTTTGTTTTTTGAAGTTCGCTTTTTTGACGAACTTGGCTGCTGACTTGCCTATTTAAAAGGGAAACTATTGTTAATATGAGGCTATTATTTCTTTGAAGATAAACGGCCGGCGAAACATTTCATTTTATAATAGTACGGAAGAAGTCTCGCGTAGGTTTCTAATTAACAACAAGTTGAGTCAGCAGGTGAGTGCTCCTACCAAAAGGTCTTTGTAAACATCCTAGGGTAAGAAACAAGTTTGCTAATAGCGTGAATCGATAACTTTAACTATTCATCCAATACATGGATATGAAATTGTTCAAATTTATGCAAAAGATGCACAGTTTCTTCCGTACGCACACATTTTTGGTACATTATGCTTTCCCCTGGACCCCCTTATTCATAAAATTATTTTTTTATTAGGTAAATTTCTCGAGAGAAATTTACCTATTGCGGAGAGCGTCATATATTTATATATATATATATATATATATATATATATATATATATATATATATATATATATCTATATATATATATATATATATATATATATATATATATATATATATATATATATATATATATATATATATATATGGGATATAACGAAATTTGTGACCACGATAGAGGTTGCAATTTTGCTTCGATTTTCACCAAATTTTCAGGAAAGGTGTATTGGGTAATTATCTCAGTTATGTTCGTGAACCAGCAATATCGGCTGGGCAAAAACAAAATGGCGGCCATTTTAGACGAAAAATCGTGATTTCTGTTCTGACCAAAGTATAGCTCCGATTTGGATGAAATTTGGTACAAAGGTTCATTGATGTATGTGATGAATCTCACAATAAAAAATCCAAAGTCGGTACGGCAGAAACAAAATGGCGGCCGCTCAAAGGTCGAAAAACGTGCAAAATTTTGTTGTTGTAATAGTGGTCAAAGCTTTCAACAGATTTTCATGAAATTTGGCAGATTGATAGAAACTATAAGTATCTAAAGAATTACGTGAAAAAACTGGAGGTCAGGTTGCAAAAAACAAAATGGCGGCCAGTTGAAGGGCAAAATTTCAAAGGCTTTTAAAAGTCGCAATTTTGATCCGACATATATGAAATTCGGTTTCAAGATAGACATTATTTAGGCCTACAGTCTTTGAAATTTTGGTGATCATGCATGAGCAAATTTCAAAATGGCGGCCGTTTAAATATGCGTTTTTTTCAGGTTTTTGTGGCCCTCTAGCGGTCACATTTTCCAGCGGATTTTGATGAAACTTGAGATTATGGATCTCTGTACTATGTTCTTGTATTATGCAGGAAATTATTAAAATTGAATGAAAAATAAAAAAGTCGAAAATTTAAAGCCTAATATTTTTAGCTGCCATTTTCTTTAAAAATTGAATTATTTTGCCCTGTCTAGAGTGAAACTCCTATTTGAACGAGATAGTACATTGATTGATGAGTTCCTAGCATACAAAGATTTAAAATAATCCAAAATAAAATGCATGCATTCAAAATGGCGGCCCCCAAAGGTCAGAAGGTAAGCGCAATTCGCTATTTTAGTGCCAACTGAAATAATGAATATTTTTCATGGAAACGTTTTAAATGACTTTACTTGATAGAATTTATAAACCAGACCATTTTTAAGATATTGTAAAATCTTTTTAACAATCCTCTTAAAACATTATAAAATCGCGACTTGTCTGTATGTCCGTCCGTCCGCCCGTTTGTTCGTGCGTCAAAACAAGTTTTCTCGCAAACCACATGAGCTAGAATGAGGAAATTTTCTACGTAGGTCAAAAGTGGTGCCTCTTGAAATTTGCAGTACAAGAAAATATTTTAAGGTATTTTAGGGGGCATAGAATTTTTTTTTATTTCTGTAGCCCTCTAGCAGCCAAGATTCTCAACAGATTCCGTTGAAACTTGAAATTATAAGTTATTAACGCAAGTTAATTTAATTTAATTATGCAAATCGAATGACAAATAAAAAAGTCGAAAATTTACAGCTTAATATTTTTAGCAGCCGATTTCAATAAAAATCGAAATGACGGCCCTCATAGTTCAGAAAAAAATTGAAAATGTATATATTGATGGCAACGCAAGTGCTGATTAAACTTTTATGGAAATCTTTTGAAATTAACTATTCGAGCTATTTAAGCCTTTGTGTGGTTACCACTGTGAACTGTGTAAACAGCAAATGCGAGAAGGGCGAAACCGGTATTTATATGTTTACAACAATTTATTATCCGCCGATTTTCAATATGTAATCCATACGTATGCAACTCAATTTAATTAGCAAAATATTTGCGCCCCGATAAAAGGTCTCTAAGAACGAACGTGGCCAGATTTTTTTTATGTTCATAAATACCCATGTGGTACTACGAAAATTGCAGAAAGAAGTTTAGTAGTAGGCAAGCCAAATTCTTTTTCGAAGCTTTATGCTACATACGAGAAATTTACCTTTCCGGCTGGTGCTGCCAACGGGGATTTTTCAGATTCTAAAAGTTCTAATCAAGGCCTTTCATTTGATACCCCACTCGACTACCTTCGATCAAAAAAGATTTTTAAGGGCTAATTCGTTATTACGGGGGACCCCCTTAAAATTTTTTTAAATTTTTGGTAAGACCTTTCTGACCTTTTCACAAAGTTTGAGCATTCTAGCTTTTATAGTTTCTGAGGAAACTTGCTGTGACGCACGGACAGACGGACAGACAGGTCGCGAAACTAGTAGGTCTTTCTAAAAAAAATTTTTACAAAGACCTAATTAAAACCGAAGGCTAAAATTGAATGATTTAAGGGATATCTAAAATTTTGCTGTGCATTTTAAAAACATTAGAATTTGATGTTTCTCACATAGTTTTGAGGTTGAAAGATGGCGGTTTTAACGGTTTTCGGATCTTTAAATCGCGAATATCGCGGAAAATATTGATTTTAGGGAAAAATTTCTTGAGATCTTTTTTGTTTGAAATGGCCGAAAATATTTTTTGACCAAAACAACACCACAACCATGCCTTAGCCACCATATTCACCGGATTTGCTCCCCATGTGACTTTTTCTTGTTCACAAAACTGAAGAGATCTATGAAAGGACGAAGATTTGCAACGGTTGAGGAAATACAGCCTACGTAGCTGGAAGAGCTCAAGGCTATACCGAAAAGTGCTTATGAGAAGTGCTTCGAGGATCGGAAAAAGCGTTTGCACAAGTGTATTGATTACTTTGAAGGGGACAACATAAATATTGACGAATAAATAGGTATTTTTTCCTTAAAATACAAAGTCACCTTTCTTTTTGAAACTACCTCGTATGTGGAAAACGCCTTTTATGGATTTGAGTCCACATCGGAGGGACTGAACGCGCTATTCCACCCATTATTACAGCGAAACGGTGCTAAGGCCCCAATGAGACGTTACTTTGAATTGGGAAAGAGACTCCAAGAGGAGAACTACACGATCCCGTTTTAATCTCCCCTTCTAAGAGGAAACGCGTTCAAATAGAATAGTTGCAATGAGATAAAGGCGTAACATTAGATCAAGCGGAACTGTTCGTGACCCTGACATTGACAAATTCTTAGGAGACATTGTTAGAGCCCAGTCAATGTTTTGAGCGATTCAATAATGCTTGTTACAGATTCTGAAACAAGTTCATCATAGCAATAATTGCATGATGGATAACGGAAAGAAGATTCCACCAGTGGTCACAAATTATTGTAAAGTGAGGACTGGAAAAACTGACAACAGATCCACTATCGCCACTATTGTGCAAAGTATAAACGATTTGTTCTCTTACAAAAGTATATTCGTATCATTAAGCTTCGCTTCCATGAAGTGCAAATGGATTTCAAATATTTCAAAACTTGCCCAAGCCTTGTCCATTTATTACTTGAATAACATACGAGTAGTTTGCTCAAATCTTGTGGATTTTAATACAAAGAAGATGGACCGGGAATATTGTTGCACCTATGAAACGAAGGACAATTCACATTCGATTTTCGTCCCACATCCGTGAAAATTCGAAAGTGCATAAACAACCTAATTAACAGATATCATACTTCCCGAAATCACGACAAGTTGTTCCCATGATAAAGATGAGCTTAGTTAACTCCGAATCACGAAAACTACTTCACGCTAGTTGCTTCAATTGTTCACTGTGGTGAATTCCGATGAAATGCGTTTATTAGGAAAAGGTAGAAAAATTGTTAAGATTAAAATCCAAATCTCCCTGTTAATTTATAGCCAGATGATTTCCGAAAGTATTCAAAGCTTAAATAGAATCGCCATTTATTTAAATAAGGAAAACCAATGGGAATCGAGAATTTATTTTTGAGCCGGTGCACTCCTGCAACGAGCGCTCGTCGAAGGAATGAGGTGAGTACTCTTGCATGTTTTCTCCATATTTGTTGATATTATAGCTACTTGGAAAAATAGTCGATTTGATGAATTGTAAATATTGAGAACGAAAAAAATATATATGTACTAACTCAATAATATCTTGTAATTTAAAGGATGTGTGAATTATTTCTTCGTTTCTTTTTGAATAGAATGCAATGACTTGTCCGAAAAAGACACTGATAATACTTGGATTGAATTTAATTATTGTTAGGCATTCCTAAATTTAAATTAATCAGATAGAAAGATACATAATTTTATCGACGTGCATAGGTTTTACATGATAGCAAGAACTGAATTAAATCAAATGATGTGAAACAATGAGTGGGGCAAATAATGATAAAATTTATGGCATTTAAGTTTTAAAGCAATGGAAAATTTTGAACGATCAGAAACATCAATTTGTTTCATATGAATATCTTTTGAAGCTTAACTCATATTTTAAATTGAAACATTGGAATGTGTTGTAATTAAAGTGAATGTAAAATTTTGCCTGTACAGTTTGAAAAACAATTATTTGAAAGAGTCGCGCACACACTAGTGGGAGAAAGACTATAATTAAGCTTAACAAGCCAGTCGGTTGTCGCCGTGCACTCAGTCAACATCGTTGTAATCTCAGTTTGCACATTATTAAATACATTTATTATATTCTAGAAAAGGTAAAATGTTTAATTATTCCACGTTCACTTTTTACTTACCTTTCGGTCGCACCGATCATGCTAAAAATACCTTTTTCAGGAGTTCATGTACTTTTTATGACAATTCAAATGAAGTTGATATTTTTCCATGTAATTTACAATAAATATTTATGAAAAGAAAGTGAGTGAATTGGTTTACTAGCGTAGCTTGTTCCTTTTATGAAATATCGGTAATGATTGCATATTTACACTGTTAATTTTGTAGTTTCAATAATATCTGTAACTTTCGCTACTTTTGAATTTTGATTCAGAGTTTATAGTTATGATAACATTAGGTCTTTATGTACTTACTTTGTTTGTATACGTATTTAGAAAAGACTGCTTTTTACCTGAATTAAGAAATAAATAAAATAACCAAGTCAATTCTTATTTTCCCCTTGCTTAGCAATTGTTCTGCTATCTTTCAAGGAGGTTCAACAATTTTATTTAGTGAATTTTAGTTTCACCCCAGTTGAACTAGGAAACTAACGTCATCAATTTCAGTCAATTCCATGATGTAGTCAATGTTCCTGATGTCGAGCGCTGCCATCAGAGGTCTTTTTGATTGCATCACAGAAAGAGTCCTTTTTTATTGCCTCTGACTCAAATTTCCCAAGGAGATCACCTGACTGACTGGATGGACTACGCTGCTCTAACGGCGCTTTGTAAGCCACCTGGCTTAACCGATTCTTTTATTAGAGAGGAAATTATTTTTACAAATCATTTCTATAAGTTATTTTTAAAACGAACATCATTTGATACCTATATCGACTACCGTGCACGTATTGGTGGAAGTACCAGTGATCCTTCATTTAAATCCCAATATGTTGACAAAAATTTAGTGATAGCAGCGTAATATAGACCATATTACTTTCAGGTATGTTTTCTCAGTATTAAAGTATTCTCTTCTTCTCTTCGTCGCACTACAGCCTTTTTTGTAGATATAGAATATAATTGATTGGCTCCACTTTTTCGGCCTATGTTCTTAATGCCAAATGTACTGGATGTCCTTATAGATGGCTTTTTTCTGAACACCGCTGCTACTATATTTAATGAGCTCCGATGGAATGTCATCGGTGCTTAGCGCTTTATTATTCTTCTGGGCTTTGATGGTCAAACAAACCCCATCCAGAGCTTATTTATTCATTTATTTAACATCGTAATCAACAGATAGTTAATCCAATTACAGATGAGATGAAATAATCAAGCAAAAATATTAAATTTTTAAGCAATATATAAAACAAGTAAAAATTATAAAACAATACCAAAAGAATGAATGATTAGAAGGCAAATGGTTGAGATTAGTTTTAAAAATATGAAAAGCTTTAGGCAAAGGGCCAAGACCCATGCTATTATGTATATGGATAACCGTACAAGTGGAGAGTAAAAGTAAAAGTTTGTTCGCGCAAAAGGGACGCGGAAAATGTCATGAGAGCGACTAGACCTAACTGAGCTATGAAGAGAGATAAGTGAGCAAAGATTATCCGGAAGCAAATGATGGAGTAACTTAAAAGGTAAGCATTTGTTTTACAATAATCTTCGCGAATCTAAAGAAGGAATGTGTAAAGCTATGTTAGTAGGCGATCTATGAAGGGTTTGTAGTCCAACCGGCATCTGAAAAATAAATCACGTGTGAATCTACGTTGGATAGATTCAATAAGATATTTGAGGTACGGATCCCACACTGGCGAGGAATATTTTAACACATAACGAACTGAGGAAACGAAGAGACAGATGGAAGTAGAAGGAATGCGAAAGTTATTAGAGGATCTAAGGATAAAGCCAGTAAGGCGTGATGCCTTAGAAACGATCATCATTATGTGATGATTAAACTTTAGTTTGTTGTCAAAGATAACATCTAGACTCTTTATGCATACACTTTCATGCAGGACTTCTCCAAGAATATGTAATAAACATAAGCAGTCGAGCAGCCCCGTGGTGATCAGGAGTGGCTGCTCCTGAAGAGAAAAGGTGGTCACCCCGTCGAAACTGCTTAGTTTGTTGTTTTACTAGTGTAAAGTAAAATGCATCCGTCAAGTTTCCATCCTTTAGGCAGAGATGAGTGGTTCACTTCAGCCACTTTAACATCTTTAGGTTTGACATTCCCCTTGTAATGCAACGACCTTCTTCTGTGAAAGTAACGGTTGCTTTTTGTGTAATGTTTGCGTTTGTCTCAAGCCTCCGTGTCCGCTAACTTTAAAGAGGCAAAACAATATTGAATTTCTGTAGAGTAGATTAATTGACGCCTAATAGAGCTTTTCTAAAGACAATAAAAATTGATCGGTGCGTCTTGTAAAGTAGAGTACGCGTGATAAGTATTTTGTAGTGTAGCTTCGTGGCTCGACAAGAACCCGCCTCATATGATCCCGCAAATGCTAGTCGTCAAGCACGCGTACGCGGTCGTTAAGTGAAGCTAGTTAGCTGAGCTCGGTGTTGTTTTAGCTCGCTGACACTTGTGCCAGACCATCGGCAACCGTGTCCTACACGGACATTTCGAAATTCATTACAATGGCGCCCAACGTGGGGCCCGAAGGGGAAACAACACCACTCTCCTTCGAGTTCTCACATTTTTAATTTTGCTGTCGGCAGATGAACCGATTCAATTTTTATTGTCGCCCTCACCATTTGATATTAACGTAGCATACTTTGGAGGGTTCCATAAAGTAAAGATAGAGTCACCGATAAACTCTATTTTGGTGTTGTTTGTCTTGTCTTCGGTATAATAAGGTCTATAGCATCTTCTGGAGTTCTTCGTTCGTGGTGGCTCAGTCGCCTGAACATGTCGATGATGTTATAGAGTAGTGCGTCCCTTAATGTTACCAAAAGAAAGGTTTGCACATTTTTATACAGGTTGAAGTCGGACAGTTCTAATTTTGAACAAACTGATGGTGCCAGGGGTTTTCAAATACATTGCTTGGAATTGCGTCAGTTTTTGCTGGGAGCTAATCTGATGACCGGCAGTGATAAAATCCGCATCATCAATTAGTCCTGACCGACACCCGATTTGTTTTTATGATTGGTTAGCGGTTTTTATTAGCATACTTTCGTAGAAGACAGGGACTTGTATTCAAGAAGAGGGGCCTAAAATTATAACAACCATCTCTCCACTGCGGAAACAATTGTTTCTTCACTAGTATGAGCGAAATCCTTCAGTCTCTCCATGCCTGGGTCGGCATCGAAAAAACTGCCCTGTAATAAACATAAGCAGTCGAGCAGCCCCGTGGTGATCAGGAGTGGCTGCTCCTGAAGAGAAAAGGTGGTCACCCCGTCGAAACTGCTTAGTTTGTTGTTTTACTAGTGTAAAGTAAACTGCATCCGTCAAGTTTCCATCCTTTAGGCAGAGATGAGTGGTTCACTTTAGCCACTTTAACATCTTTAGGTTTGACATTCCCCTTGTAATGCAACGACCTTCTTCTGTGAAAGTAACGGTTGCTTTTTGTGTAATGTTTGCGTTTGTCTCAAGCCTCCGTGTCCGCTAACTTTAAAGAGGCAAAACAATATTGAATTTCTGTAGAGTACATTAATTGACACCTAATAGAACTTTTCTAAAGACAATAAAAATTGATCGGTGCGTCTTGTAGAGTAGAGTACGCGTGATAAGTATTTTGTAGTGTAGCTTCGTGGCTCGACAAGAACCCGCCTCATATGATCCCGCAAACGCTAGTCGTCAAGCACGCGTACGCGGTCGTTAAGCGAAGCTAGTTAGCTGAGCTCGGTGTTGTTTTAGCTCGCTGACACTTGTGCCAGACCATCGGCACCCGTGTCCTACACGGACATTTCGAAATTCATTACAATGGCGCCCAACGTGGGGCCCGAAGGGGAAACAACACCACTCTCCTTCGAGTTCTCACATTTTTAATTTTGCTGTCGGCAGATGAACCGATTCAATTTTTATTGTCGCCCTCACCATTTGATATTAACGTAGCATACTTTGGAGGGTTCCATAAAGTAAAGATAGAGTCACCGATAAACTCTATTTTGGTGTTGTTTGTCTTGTCTTCGGTATAATAAGGTCTATAGCATCTTCTGGAGTTCTTCGTTCGTGGTGGCTCAGTCGCCTGAACATGTCGATGATGTTATAGAGTAGTGCGTCCCTTAATGTTACCAAAAGAAAGGTTTGCACATTTTTATACAGGTTGAAGTCGGACAGTTCTAATTTTGAACAAACTGATGGTGCCAGGGGTTTTCAAATACATTGCTTGGAATTGCGTCAGTTTTTGCTGGGAGCTAATCTGATGACCGGCAGTGATAAAATCCGCATCATCAATTAGTCCTGACCGACACCCGATTTGTGTTTATGATTGGTTAGCGGTTTTTATTAGCATACTTTCGTAGAAGACAGGGACTTGTATTCAAGAAGAGGGGCCTAAAATTATAACAACCATCTCTCCACTGCGGAAACAATTGTTTCTTCACTAGTGTAGAGCGAAATCCTTCAGTCTCTCCATGCCTGGGTCGGCATCGAAAAGACTGCCCTGTAATAAACATAAGCAGTCGAGCAGCCCCGTGGTGATCAGGAGTGGCTGCTCCTGAAGAGAAAAGGTGGTCACCCCGTCGAAACTGCTTAGTTTGTTGTTTTACTAGTGTAAAGTAAACTGCATCCGTCAAGTTTCCATCCTTTAGGCAGAGATGAGTGGTTCACTTCAGCCACTTTAACATCTTTAGGTTTGACATTCCCCTTGTAATGCAACGACCTTCTTCTGTGAAAGTAACGGTTGCTTTTTGTGTAATGTTTGCGTTTGTCTCAAGCCTCCGTGTCCGCTAACTTTAACGAGGCAAAACAATATTGAATTTCTGTAGAGTAGATTAATTGACACCTAATAGAACTTTTTTAAAGACAATAAAAATTGATCGGTGCGTCTTGTAGAGTAGAGTACGCGTGATAAGTATTTTGTAGTGTAGCTTCGTGGCTCGACAAGAACCCGCCTCATATGATCCCGCAAATGCTAGTCGTCAAGCACGCCTACGCGGTCGTTAAGTGAAGCTTGTTAGCTGAGCTCGGTGTTGTTTTAGCTCGCTGACACTTGTGCCAGACCATCGGCACCCGTGTCCTACACGGACATTTCGAAATTCATTACAAATAGAGTAAGGAAACAACAGAGGAATTTTTTTTTTGTAAGAGTATCTCATTTGGCGACATTTAGAAATATTTAAGTTGAGTGTTAGAAATGCACCATGGACCTGATTTATGAAGATCGCTTTATTATTCTTCTGGGCTTTGCCATATTACCGGTAACTCTGAATATTTCACAATCGTCCGCATATAAGAGACAGGATGACGATACCGAAGCAGAAAGATCATTGATGAAAATGAAAAAAAGTAAAGAACCTAAAATTGATCCTTGTGGGACACCGGAAACAGAATGAAATGGAGAAGAGATGTAGCAGTTGACAGAAATAACACATGCACGGTTAGTGACATAGGTGGAAACCAAGATATAAGCAAGGCGGGAAGATTAAAGCATTTGCTTTTGCTGTGAAGGAGATTATGATCCAAAGAGTCAAAACCTTTGGAGAAATCCATATCGATAACATCCACTTGGCTTTGTTTATCAAGCGCGGAGGCGACCGTGTCAGTAAAAGATAAAGGTTAGTCAAGGTTGATCGATCTTTGATGAAGCCATGCTGCTCACGGGACAATAAGGGAAGAACTAGTGGGTAGACTCTATTGTATAAACATTCGAAAATTTTGCTGAAACAGACGAGAATAGAAATAGGTCAAAATTAATATCACCAGCCTTAAAAATAGGAAATACATGTGCATATTTCCAGTAGGAAAGAAAAGTGGCATTGACAAGACTAATATTAGAAATTATAGATAGAGGAACACACAAGGAAGATGATAAAGATTTGCTAAAAAAATTCGGGACTTCACCTGGACCACAGACTGTGCTTGGATCTAAGTTTTACATTATAAGCTCGATCATGAGTGGATTTGTAACAAACCCAGAAGCATCCAATAAGGACGAAGGTGTAGAGGACTCTTTAGCAACTGGATCGATATTTGAACAAGAGAAGACGGATGAGAAATACCGTGCAAACTACAAACTACTTTTAAATACCGTAAGTTTAAAGGAGCTTATGAGTTGGTCCGGAAGACTATCCTTGGTTAATTGGATGCACTTAAATAATTTAGATACATAACCAAGTTTAGAAATAACGTACTTAGTCATATCCTCGTTCGAGGTCTAATAGGCTAGACTCGATATGAAAACTTGAAGTGGAGGCGAAACTGCAGTCAATATACCATTAACTTTCATGAAGTTTACCTTGTGGGTTAAGTAAGGTATTTGGTGCAGGACTATCATTCTGAAGCTGTGGTTGAATGATCTGTCGCATTGCAGTACAAGTATACTTCGCGTGAGAGGACGAGCCTGCAGACCTTGAGGTCCTCGATGATCGATTGATGATTGTTGATCGCTGGATAGGTGTTAAGAGACATACTCATCTTGTACACAAGGGATTTTAATGGAGAGGGCAAAGAATGAGGATACTGCTAGAACTACTGCGCTAGATGTTCTTGAGAAACATTTGGCGATTTCGCTGATGTAAGCGGTTAAAAATTTACATAACTTTGGATTAAATTTATGTTTTGACTTTGATGTTACTGGAGCTTATCTCTTTTCACAGCATCGCTGGACTTAGGAGATGTAGAGGGCAGTTCTATTTGCGCGACCTTAACGAGAGCCACGAGCGGTGGGTTTGCCTCATCGAGTGCTTCTTGCATTTTTAAGTAAGGAAAGCGATAGTGAGTCAACTGTAGCTTTGGCATTATGAAGCTGATCGAAAAACGTGGAAATAGTATACCGGCGGTAGGAAACACAATACCATCAAACGCTCGAATCGCTCCTAGCGATACTGTCAGCCACTAGGCCAGATAAAGATACACATTTCGCGTGGAAAGTTTAACCACAAAAGCAAAAACATGTCACGATTTTGGATTTAGTAGCTTTATCCAAGCAATTTGAGGTGGCACAAAACCACATAATAACCGCGTTTCAAGTTAAGATAACGATAAACAAAGTTATAATTTACTGTTTGTTAACGCACCAAAGGATTAAATACCTTATTGTACCTGTTTATGGTAGGAATGATTGCATTAAGGTGAAAAAAAATTTGGCTTCACCAGAAAATAAATTATAATATTTTTGCTCTATAACACACAAAAATTGTCTCTACAGTATAATAATTCTAATAGAAGCAAGAAACTCTGATGGTTTAAGATTTGATAAAATTAATTTGACATTTGATGATTAACAAGAGAAAATAGGGGGAAGGTTTAGTTTATATTTTTATTGTTTAGAAGACAAAGATTTAATGAAGAGATTCGAAAATAATGAAAAAAACTAATTCCACTAAAAACAATAGCACGTCACTTTAGGTTAGTAGAATAATATCACTGCCGATCAAGACCGATACGCTTAAAATGTTTCGGCGTTAGTAATAAGCGTTCTAACTCACGAATTTGAAAGGAAAAGAAGCCGACGAAGTAAGTATGGCAGATCTCATTGACAGAAGCGAGTTGGTGGGACCAATGGAAGCTCTCCGGAAATACTCGTATATATAGGCTCCAATGTTCTGAAGCTGTGCGTAGGATTGAGGAGGTTATTGAAATATGATACCCATCTTTTCTTAATCTTGTTTTTATCAGGAATGATGTTGCCAATGCCTCACGACAGAGTATGGTTTTGGACTGATAACCGCGTTTCAGACTTTTCAGTACTTTATAAGCTTGTTTTGTGTTGTTGCTTGCTAGAATTACATCGATGCTTCTCAATTGGTCATTCTAATGACTCGAAACAAAATTTTCCAATATTTTCGTGAGGCGTTGGAAGGATGTTGGATGTTGGAAGGAGAAGAATCAATTTAAATTGAATATTTTAGCAGTGACATTGAAGTCGTAACCCAGCCAGATACTGCAAATCTAACTTATTTACACAGTCAGATCTAAACGGCTTTAATTAAAACTGAAAACAAATTTATAGATTTTTTCAAATATACAAGCAATTACTTACCCTTCTTCCAATTGAATTTCAACAAAGAAGTATGACACATTTAATCCATAATTCTGGCCTAACTGTTTTTTATTCTAAAGCAAGTGTATGGCAAACATATATGTATATTCTACATTTTTTTGCTTAAATTCCAACTTTATACCTAATCATAAATAGAAACTTTACATTAATTTTTAACCAAATTATTACTGACCGCAATAAAATAAAAATATGAGGTAAATTTTTAACATTGGTACTTATTTCATATAAACTGATTACACACACAGGTATTATCAAAACTACATTTTTAGACCCTAGTAAAAAATTAAGTAAAATATATGATTCTGAAAAATTTAAGGAACTTGGAAGAACTGTATTAAATACAAAGATTTTTTATTATAAATTTTAAAAACGGTGGTGTATTGCAGAAGGCATTGCATTTATTTACATTTCATAAAATTCATTATTATTTGATGATTTATTTCATAAAGAGTTTATATAAAGTTTCTTTAAAATCAATCTGCGAAACGTACGTGTGCTTTACTTTTTTGAAATTGAGTCGAAGATATTGTTCGTAAAAAAAGCCCTTTTGTATTAATAGCGAACATTGTAGAATACGCATACAAAATCTATTAAAAATAGCAATCGTTATAGGAACAATACAAAGGAGAATGCTCACGGATGGTATCGCTAAAATAGGATTTGTGACATTGGCTTAATACTCGTATACCAAAAATTCATGTTTTTTTTTTTTTAATTTAACTCTAGTTCTCCGGGTAAATTTGAGATACAGTATAATGCAGCCTGCTTAAAGATCTCAATTTATTGGTGGCAGCTTATGTCATCATTTGTCATCGATCTGTCGTTCGTTGCACTCGATTGGTGGTGAACTGCATTTTCTTATGATTTCAGTGGTTGAAATTAGTTACAATTAACAAAAATAAGGAAAAGTAATAGTGAAACAGAGAATCCAGTAGTTAAATTAAACATGGGAAACCTACGGTGTATGAATTGATTACTTCGACTTCGACATATACCTTGGCAGTTAATAGTTTATGGTGCTACCTATAATACTTTAGCATCTTGGATGGCATCCACACCCGTAAGTCGTGCATTGTTACCTTATTTGTGGGACAGTTAACGTGGCAATCATTCAATGGATATCTCCTCATTTGGTATGTAATATAATTTCTATCAAAGAATTCTTGCGGTCTGGCCGAATCAAATGCAGTCTGCACTTTGTGAGAACATCATTTGCAGTTTCTATATATTTTGTGTAAATGCGAGCCGGCCGTGCGAGTACAAGCAAAGAACATAAAAATCCATTCTTTTACTGTTAATATATAGGTATACATTTAGTTTTTATATTGTATACCAATACAGAAGTTAAAGAAACTTTTTAAAACAAAAATATTTCATAACAATAGCTCTATAATGTCTTATGTTTTAGGTTCCACGCCAAACATTTTGGATCACAGCTAGAAGAAATGTGCAACAACATTTGCGACAGGATGCAAATCGACATACTTCTGAAACAGAGAACATACTGGCTCTTGAGCCGCCACCGCTTCCACAGTAAGCGTTGTTTTAACCAAAAAGAAGGCAATATGAACGAACTATTACTGTTATGGACCATATCCATCCTACACTCACCTACAGCGCAGATTCCCTTGACCAAGGCAATACCTTACTCCGCTATCGCAAAAGTCACGTCATTTCACAATTGCGCAATTTATTCAAATTATATGTTATTCTCTTAATTTGCCTTTTCATCAATAGTCTTAATGATAAACAAACTGGTATAATCAATTCTATGAATTGATTTCTTAAATTCAATTATCTTAATCGTTTCAAGGAAATATTAAAATCAATCAAAAGCTAATATAAGCAAAAATCCTTTCAGAAGTTAAATCATGCCAACCACCGGAAATAAACAACCGAAAGATATCCCATACCAAAGGTTGCGCTATTGCGACTATTGTTCTTCCCAAAACCATAACACACCAGATTGCAATAAACAAAATCGCGATAATAAATCATCGCGAAATCCAAACGATGCGAAAAAATAAAGATTACGGGAGACGGTTCTTAAGATGTCGCGTACGCGAAATTTAATGCATTTGTAAACAACAGTTGAATTGGCTTTGGTGATTGATATTTTTGGTGGAATTGTTAATATTTGATTGATATTGCTAATTGATGTGAACTAAACAAATATTCCCTATAAAAGGGATTGCGAATTTATACTCAGCACTCAGTCAATTTTAATTGTTAAAGATTTGGTTCAGTTCAGTTAATCCAGTCGTCCTTAAGATCAGTTGTGATCAGTGCTAAAGTTTAAGTTTTAGTAGCTCCTACAAAGAAAAGTTGTTGTAGTAAAGTTTATTTAGAAGAAGACTTTGTGAATTGTGTGTGTAAGAAAGTGTAATAAAACAAAAAGGAAAATAAAGGACTTGTATTTCATTTAGCCCATAACATTACACTACAACAAGATATTTAGTACAGGAAATAAAGCATTTTAGCTCGCAATTTTTTCATTCAGCATGGATTTACTTGAAATTTTCACAGAAGGTTGGGAAAAGCCCAATGATTATTTTCTGTATCATACCGCTGTATGTTAAAACCTTGGGGGTGGTTGCCACCTCATCTCTCGGTGGTGGAAATTTTTATTGCATTTAAACTGCAGGAATCGATGGAGAAAGTAATTCTAAGTCAAACTAATATTTGTTTAACTATTCGCGGGTTAAAGTAACAGTTTTTCGACGAAAAATCGACGTTTTTAATGCGTTTTTCGCAAATAACTTGAAAAATATGCATTTTATCAAAAAAACTGTTGATAGCGAAATTGATGCTATAAAACAAACAAAACAAGTTGGGTAAACTAACCTACGCTCATGTCAAAAGGGTTTTGTATTCAATTTACAAAATGCAGTCGCCAGATCGAATCAAATCAAGAAACGTGTCAAAGACGATTTTATTGGAGAAAATATGAAATACGAAGACCATACTATTATTAACAAAGTTGAACGAATTTCGACTTCTGAGGTTTTTGGTATTGTTACACTCATAAATATCTCCCTTGGTAATTATTTCAGATGTCCATCCGCGACGGAGGAAACACATTTTTCATGTATTTCCCCCCTGTGCCCCCACTGAAGCAAAAACTGACAGGTTAACAACTGTTTTGAAAAGCTCCCATGAAAACTTTTATTTCATACTCATATCGGCTACGTTTGATGAATTTTTTTTTCAGGGGCCACTCTCCTATACTGTTATCATCGATTAGTGGCCATTTTTTTCGAATCCTAGAATGGTTACAAAACCCTTTTGCTAGGAGCTGTCTCCCACCTCCTTGACTTGTTTCACTTATGAGCATTAATTGTAGGTACTCATCTTCAGTCATCCATTAAATTGAATCAAGTGTTCAAAGCATGCACCTTAAACGTTGAATTGGGAAAAAATAACTCAAAATTATTCAATCTTCGCATTTAAAACAGTCACTATTTTGTTTTACGATTACTGAAACCACTAGCTGAACCGATTCTCAAAGATATACATGACACCTATCATTCCTGAAAATTTATGCAAATTCTGGCAAAACTGTAGTGACTGAGTCGGTAAAAAGCGCATGTTGTTCCATAGCCATATGTTGCCATAGTAATAAATGCAGCGCATATTGTTCCATAGTAATACAGGAAAATTCAAACCGCTATAACATCGCTAAATATGATTCAATCTTTATGAAACTTTCAGGATAGATTAATCTTATAAATACACATCTATGTACTGAATTTCATTGAATTTAAGGGTACCGTCAAGATTTCATTCAAGAAAACATAAAATCGATAAATCATACTATTACTAACAAAGTTGAGTGAATTGCGACTTGTAACGTATTTGTTGTTGTTGTACTCACCAAGGCCTACATTCCTGATTTTTTTTAGATTTTTCGGATCACAGGTGTCCAATCGCAAGGGGGGGACACAACTTTTTCGTGTATTTCCCCTCCCTGTGCTCCCCTCGAAGCAAATTTTGCCAAACTAAGACCTGTTTTGAAAAGTTCTCATCAAGACCTTTCATTTGATACCCATATCGGCTACCTTCAATGAAATTTTTTTTTTGGGGGGTCACTCTCCTATATGGGGAGACCCCCCTTAAATACCTTATAAAATTTTTTTGTAGTTGAATTTTAAAGAGATCATCACTTTACACCTACACACAAAATTTGATGTTTCTAGCTTAAGTAGTTTCCGAGGAAAACTGCTGTGACACACGGACGGACGGACGGACAGACTGGTCGCGAAACTAGTAGGGTTTTGTAAAACTATTTTACAAAACCCTAAAAACGCTTATTTAAAATTTTTCTAAGACTGATACGAACCGAGATACGGCATGTTAATAGCCAGCTTTTTTTTGTCAAATGCTAAATTTGAAAGAATCAAAGTCAAATAACGAGAAAACTGCATTTTTCGAGGAAAACATATATAATCTTTTTAGGGTTTTGTAAAATAATTTTACAAAACCCTACTAGTTTCGCGACCAGTCTGTCCGTCTGTCCGTCTGTCCGTCCGTCCGTCCGTCCGTCCGTCCGTCCGTCCGTCCGTCCGTCCGTGTGTCACAGCAGTTTTTCTCGGAAACTACTTAGGCTAGAAACATCAAATTTTGTGTGTAGGTGTAAAGTGGTGATTTCTTCAAAGTTCAACTACAAAAAAATTTTATAAGGTATTTAAGGGGGGTCTCCCCATATAGGAGAGTGACCCCCCGAAAAAAAAAATTCATTGAAGGTAGCCGATATGGGTATCAAATGAAAGGTCTTGATGAGAGCTTTTCAAAACTGGTCTTAGTTTGGCAAAATTTGCTTCGGGGGGCGCACAGGGAGGGGAAATACACGAAAAATTTGTGTCCCCCCCCCTCGCGATTGGACACCTGAGATCCGAAAAATCTGAAAAAAATCAGGGATGTAGGCCTTGGTGCGTACAACAACAACAAATACGTGAGAAGTCGCAATTCACTCAACTTTGTTAGTAATAGTATGATTTATCGATTTTATGTTTCCTTGAATAAAATCTTAACGGTACCCTTAAATTCTATGAAATTCAGTACCTAGATGTCTATTTATAAGATTGATCTATCCTGAAAGTTTCATAAAGATTGAATCATAATCAGCGAAGTTATAGCGGTTTGAATTTTCCTGTATTACTATGGAACAATATGCGCTGCATGTATTACTATGGCAACATATGGCTATGGAACAACATGCGCTTTTTACCGACTCAGACACTACAGTTTTGCTAGGATTTGCATGAAAATTTCAGGAATGATAGGTGTCATGTATATCTTTGAGAATCGGTTCAGCTAGTAGTATCAGTAATCGTAAAACAAGATAGTGGCTGTTTTAAATGCGAAGATTGAATAATTTGGAGTTATTTTTTCCCAACTTCAACGTTTAAGGTGCATGCTTTGAACACTTGATTCAATTTAATGAATGACTGAAGACGAGTACCTACAATTAATGCACATAAGTGAAACAAGTCAAGGAGGTGGGAGAGAGCTCCTAGCAAAAGGGTTTTGTAACCATTCTAGGATTCGAAAAAATTGGCCATGAATCGATGATTTCAGCACAGGAGAGTGGCTCCTGAAAAAAAATGCATCAAACGTAGCCGGTATGAGTATGAAATGAAAGTTTTCATGGCAGCTTTTCAAAACAGTTGTTGAACTGTCAGTTTTTGCTTCGGTGGGGGCACAGGGGGGAAATACATGAAAAATGTGTTTCCTCCGTCGCGGATGGACATCTGAAATGATTATCAAGGGAGATATTTATGAGCATAACAATACCAAAAACCTCAAAAGTCGAAATTCTTTCAACTTTGTTAATAATAGTGTGGTCTTCGAATTTCATAGTTTCTCCAATAAAATCGTCATTGATATGCTTCTTGGCTTTATACAATCTGGTGACTGCATTTTGAAAATTGAATACAAAACCCTTCTGACATGAGCGTAGGTCTGTTTACCCAACTTGTTTGAAGTATAGAATTAGCCTTTCTTCAAAAAAAAGGCCCTAGCTTGATAATTGAGCGACTTATAATCACTATAAGGTCGGTACCTACTTTTTTCTACGGAAAAATCAGTAAAAACAACCCCATAACTGCCCCCCGCTAATTAAAATTGATCTCCACCCTGCTGTGATTCTCTTTATATATGTACTCGTATTATCAATACATTCCAGAAGTTTGACCCGTTTAAATGCCTAATTTTAGAAAAAATGGAATTTAATGAAAAAAGGATTTTTCGCAATTAGGTTTTTATCACCCTTTCCTTCAAAATATCGTCGCAAATACTGTAGATACGAAAATGTGCTTGGCAACCAAGTTGTAGCTTTCTTAACGGCAAACATTTCTCTGTGCGTCGATTTTCTGTACAGTAAATATTTGGCAAGATGTAGCCGTTTAAACCCTTTATTTACGAGCGAACACCACCTTATTCGAGCCCCTTAAACTCACCCCAATTAAAAACCAACGGATCTTAAGGAATTCAATTCACATGGTCTTACTGCGCATGAAAGCACCACAAAATTGTTTTTGAAAAAATTCATTATACTTTTTATTTCAAGTGCCTGAGTTTTATGATTCTTCTGTAAGGTAGGTGCGGGTAATACGAGTAAGTCCTGTCGGCAAATAAGGTCTAAGTAACAAAAATATAATTCAGAACGATCGTTGTCGCTCAAAATCACACCCATAGGTAGCTAATAGTCCGAGATGATGCGTCAAACCGGTCGCAATGCAATAGTCCGGTTACAGCTGTCAAACCGGCATCATTCTTTGTGAATTGGTCGGGCAGCTGAAATAATAAGAGATCATCCGAATAAGTCGTAAGTATTTTTTGTATTATTACACTCACGTTCATAATTATGTGGTATAGTTATATATTTTATGCTTCTGCGACTATCGATCTTATAGAAGTATATCATTGTCCAGATAATTTTGCTTTTAGTTTTTCTTTACACACGTTGTCGACGGTTATTAAGGCCTACAGAATTCAACTGTAGACCTTATTATCCCCCTTGTCTTTATTTCAAGATCTGTTTACTTGCAGGTTTTTTGTTTTTAATATGTCAGAAATGTAAATATGTAATAACAACTATTGATTTATAGGTATTTTTAGTAACAACCAAAACAATGGCCCCTAAACGAGCGCTATGAGCTGAATATGACTTGTCAGCTATCCAAGCAGTACAAAATGGAAGACTGAGCACATACAAAGCGGCTGAAAGGTACAAATTTCCGAGAAGAACCATTCAAAATTATATCATGACTGGCGGTTTGAAAAAAGCACTAGGCCGAATAACAATACTTTGTAAGTAGAATTAGTAGGTTCGCTGAATTAGGATTGCCTATGACACCATAGATTCTCCGACGCTTGGTTTATAAATTTTGTGAGGGTAACTACATCAAAAATAATTTCAATCAACATGCTAGAGTTGCCGGTAAAGATTCGTTTAAGGCGTTCAAGAAACGACATCCGGAAATATCAAGACGTAAAGCTCAGTTTATGAGCCCGGCCAGGGCACAAAACTCAACAAATTTTTCGTCGATGATCATTCTAATAGATAGAAGTTTATGATAGTCTAGACTTCAAAAGTCATCACCTAACAATCCTTCACCAACAGACAGTTTTGGCACAGAAGGGGACTAAAATAGTGCATTTACAGTCTTCGGAACAAGCAGAAAGTGCAACAATTGCAGGATATGTACTTAAATGCACTTGGTAGTGCTATACCGCCTATAATTATATTTAAAGGTAAACGATTGAAGCCAAAGTTTTATGACAATTTACCGCCGGGATCATTAATAGAAATATGACAAATGAACTCTTCAAACAATTTTTAAGCACCTACATCGGTTACAAAAGTCCAAGAAAGTGCCTTTAAATATTTGATGAAGCGGCTTGTCACTTAGACCTATTCATTGTAGAAGTAACTTCAAACACAACCCACGATATCCAATCTCTAGATAAAGCCGTCTATCAGCCATTTGAACACCACTGGGATGCCAAAGTCCTATCTTTTATAGAGCAAAATCCAGACAAAAAGCTCACAAAGGCACGGCTTAATATACTTAATTCTTTCAAACGTCTTGTCTAAATGTATGACATATGGCAACATTACAAGCGGCTTCAAGGCAAGTGGCCTGTATCCATTGAATCCTTAGGCTATTCCAGAAACAGTTTTTGCTTCATCTGTTTTGTCAGAAGCTCCAGCTCTTTATGAATTTGACGATGTTGATAAAGAAAATTTACAACATCAGCAATGGGAGAAAATGGAATTTAGCATACTCATAACAGACCTTCTGGGAGGTTCCCCCGCATAGTTTACGGTAGTTCTAGTTCGGATGATGACGCAGAAAATGTCCCGCTCGCTCAAATAAAGAGAACAGCATTTCAGCAACTTATGCCTACACTAGCTAAAAATGTGAATAAAACAGCAACAGCTAGAAATAGGCCATAAATTACAGGGGAATTTCAGTCACCAAAGACTTGTTCGACAAATACAAGGAAGAGAAAAAACAAAAATCATATCAACTCCCAAGGGTTGAAGTGGTGCTAAAGTAAACCAGGCGAATTGGTACTGTCATAGTTATGAAGAGGCTAAGATAGCTGACATGAGGCAATGTTTTAAATGCGGCCGGTGTTATCATGAGGAATGCATCGGCTTGTCAGTAGATGATTCAGATAAAATATACTGTCTAGATGGCTGCTAACCAAATAGTTTTAATGTTATTAATCTTTAGATGATAAATGTTGAATTATTAATAATTGATCTCAATTTCCAAGTAAAAAAGCATATTTTGAATATTTGTGCATGCTTTTGACATAGGCCTTATTATCCAACTACAGTATAATTAGGCCTACTGACAAGGTTTTTAAAAATGTTGAAATTTGTTTTTGTTCATGACAGAAGTTGCTGTTTTCTGTTTATATTTGAAATTGTTGATTCCGATAAAAAGTTTTTATTTTGTTTCAAATTTCCCTTAGCTAGGCCTTATTACCTGAAGCTACCTTATATACTTTTATAATTAAAGTATTTATTCATACATATTATTGTGGCGTCTCCAACACATAAAGGCTGCCCCTATTGTATTAATGGGAAGACTATTCCATGTTTTATTGGTGTTTTAGTTATATGTTCTATATTATGAAATTTCGATAATTTAACGCACTTGAAGCGCTTGTTAAAAAATTGTTTTTAAACTACTTTAAAAATTTGTCATATTACATTGTCGAAATAGTGGCTTTCCATGTTAATATTGATTAGATTCACTTTTATTTTACTATATGTATTTTCAGAGATCATGTCAAAAATACAAGATTTCAGTAATGGAGCAAGCTAGTGGAATTAGTAGTTCTCACGATTTAGGTGGCAATTTGTGTGCCATTTGTACTTCTGCAGGCACTGAAAAACTTGTGAAAAAAAAAATTAAAGGAGGTATCACTTGAGAGGGGTGGTCTTAAATTTGCACAATGGAGTTTTTGTTCATAATTCCTACAGAAGCTGTTATACAAATCCAATTAATGTTCAAGCTTATAAGCATAAAAAAGAAGATGAACAAAATACTTCTTTTAAGCCCTCCGAAACGAAAGTTACGAAAGTTTTCGTCAACGGATTGTACCAATGCAGAGAATCGCAACGCCAGTAATACCTTTAATTGGGAGGAAAATTGTTGTATCGGCGATGAACAAGGTAGCATAGAAAATGAGAAGAGAAAACATGGAGTTTAGAAAGGCAATAAGATATTTTAAATCTTCAAATTTTAGAACTAATACATTGCAGAAACTTTCTTATTTACAAGATGATTTTTATCGAGGAATTTATAAACGTTTTTGCGACACAAGAGATCTCGTAAGTTTGCACGCCAAATATCATCATAAATGCTTTAGAAAATTGATCCATCAGTATGAAGAAAACATAAAAATTTCTCAAAATACATACACAAGTAAAATAGATAAAATAATGGAAGAAATTTTCGAATTTATGCTTTCAAATCCAAAATGCCAATTTACTAATGAGGAACTCAAAAAAGATATAAAAATTTCAGATATGACTCCCACTGAAAATTCAATCAAATCACGTTTAAAAATAGATTTTCAGACCAAATAATTTTTCAAGTAGGATGGGTGGTGTGACTTACGTGTGATTTGCTAATAATTTATGCGACATAGTGATAGATGTGTGGCACAATAATAGGAAGCAGAGTATCGAAGAAGAAGAAGAAACGTTGATTGATACTGCTTCAGAATTGATTCGTCCGAAAATTAGAAGTACAATATCTCACCTGAATGAATATCCTGCCAGTGACAAGGTTTCCGATAATGTTGGCGAAAACATTCCATTTCTTTTATTTGAATTTTGAAAAATGTCGTTTACAAAGATAAAACGGAAAATGACAGCAAGAACACTTTGTATCCTAGAAAATTTTTTTCTGTAACCTACGCCATCATGTCTGCTGCTCGGTCAAAGAGTTTTTTATCTCCGCTTCAACTCGCTGTAGCTTCTACGTTTTACAGAAAATTTAGGTCGAAAAATGATTAAGATATGTATATGCTATCAGCTCTTACTCTGAAGTTAAATTGTATGAAATATATGCTGTCGATCAATTGAAAAGACGTTTGATTAATCCTTTCATGCAAATCATTAGCGACAACAGTGACTTTAATGTTTGCACATTAGACGGTAAAGGAACCTTTCATAATTTAGGTACAATAGAGATCACTACACCAGCTGATTGTCTACAAGAAATAACTTATATATGTAGTGAAAGTAGGTATGAAAATGTCCATTCAGGACTGCAGCGATGGTCTGTTGCCTCGGCGGAAAAGTGTGTTAAGATCCGCCGAGATTGCCCTTATCTGGGGACGCGTGAATGCGCTGGCAGGCTAGCGTTGCGGTGTCGTGGGGCGGGTTCTTTCTCCCTAGCACAAAGACCCACTACGAAAAAATTTCACATTCACGCACGAATTAGGAAGTGTCAAAAATGTCGATTGACTGGTGTCGAGGCCGAGGTAACCTACTAAGGGTTGAAATTGCTTGTTCAGAGAACAAGTTGGGACGAGCAAAAACGGATGGACTGGCGGAGACTTCATCAATAACGACGATTCTTTTGGCCCAAAAATAAGAGTGGAGCATCCAGATGGAGGTGGTGCTCCTCGCACCCTCCCAATCTGATCCAGATCCAAACGTAGACGTGGCCATGTGTTTCCCATTTGAATGAAAAACTCGTACAAAAGCACTTTGTATGACTCTTTCCGTCAAATGAGAAGCACAAAGGTAACCAATTTATACTATAGAGTTATGCAATGAAATCGCATAACCCTATATCATAAAAGCGCACGCGAGGGGAAGGCCACTCTACCCAGAAAGAGCCCCTGGCAAGCGTCAAAACAGTGGAGCGCGCCCGATGGCCAGCCCATATCAGAGAAAAAGCCTGCCATCAATGCGGCTCCTATACCCGGTCTGGTCACACGAAATGGAAAGACCGAGTCGTGGTTGTTTAAAAATTCATTGTATTTGTTCTAATTATCTTGGACAAGCACTTGATTCTTCTTTAACAATAAATACTACAAACTAATGCACAATTTATGACCGATTCTTCAAACTAATGAGTAAGTCCAGTTACCGATCAAGGCAATTAAAAACGCTTATCCCGGCTTTTTAAATTAGAGATACTTGATACATAAAAATTCAACATATTCGCTCTCTAACGATGGAGCATTTTTAGGAAGTCTTGCATAGGTTTTTTTGTTTTTATCTGAACCGAGCATTATTTCATTCATGTTCCGAATTATGAAATTTACAATGCGGTACGAGTATCATCCCAAAGTCAATAATTATGAGTCATGCAAATTTACTTGGCGAAATTTGATAAAAATTTTGATTAAGGTAAATCATCAATATATTGATATAAAAAAAATAGCTAAACTGCGATATGAAATCTCTTCTTGCCAAATAAATTGCTCACACATTTTTCTTGCAAGATTTCTCACAATTATTTTAACTCAGATGGTTGTTGGCATGATTTCTAATCACCCTACTCTATACAAAAATTAATATTAAATAGACTACAAATACACTCATTTCGGCAAATAGAAGAATGAAGTGAATATAATTTAAACTTTTAAGTCTTAATGTAACTAAAGAGATATGAAATTGCGCGCAGCACGCTTTAAAAGGCATATTACTAGAGACGCTTTATACTAGCGAAACCAAATCTCAACATGATCGCATGAAATGTGATTCTTCTTAGTCATAAATGAATGTTAAATTATGCTTTCCTTGTATTCTTTGTTCCATCAGTTAATAGGGCCGATTCCAAATCTTCTGATTCAATGTTTGGTAGATTGAATGCGAAACTAAACAAAGAACAAATGTGTGCTATGCAAGGAATCTCCCACCATGATTGATTATCACTGGGACTGATAAAAGTAGAAACCATTTATACACAAAGCAATTCCGTTTCGTTGAGGTATTTTTTTCTCGTTTCTTATATGCTTTCTGATTCTTTCGTGTCCACGACGTTCAAATTTATCGCCACTACCACGCTCAAAATTATCGCCACTACGGATTTCGAGTTTTTGTTTTCGCGCGTTTAGTATTTTACTACTGACCTGCTAATCTTCGTCGTTTTGCCCACTTTCATTTATGTGCTGCTTCCACGAATCGACCGAACACTGGCTTTCTCGTCCGCTACGCTTTTAGTGCCTTGAGTTATCTTCACGTCGAATTCGCGGAGTGTTAAGATAAAACACTTCAGGGATTTACTTGTTTGGAGGAAATAATTTGATGAAAAATGGTCAACATAAAAAGTGGCAGATCTCGTAAGAAAATTTTTCACCGATGACTGGGGCAATCGCGACAGAGAGCGAGCGACACACCTCCAAATCGTTTCAGCACGACGAGAAAACTTTCTTTCTAACACTCGAAACACTACGTAACGTCACATATTAGGTATTAATTCGTGGATTCAAAACTCGAAACGCACGCCAATGCAATTAAAGTTTCAAATTAAAGCAATTTCTTATTTTTCTTTTCGCCGCAGTTCTTCGCGTCATTCCGTCTCGTGGTCCAACTCGAACTCTCCAGCCGTTCTTAAAAACTTGTCTTCTTTTCGTGTAGCAACCGGTTAAATCGAATCAGCTGAGTTCGATCAGCCCAGTTAGCTTGCCTTCCGTGATGTAATACACCGTTGGGGTGTCTTATATATCAGCGTTCCCAAACTCGAAACTCTATGTGCAGGTTTACGATTTTTTTTAAACAAAATTTAATTGAAGGAAAGAAAATTTAAGTGAAGTAAAGAAATGAAGATTTTAAGTAGTAATAAAAAGTTAATCTATCCACTGCCATCATGGTAAAGGTGAAGCTGACGGACTAGTTGTTGAATGAGCTATTCAGAATAGATCAGTTTTACAGAAAATCATAGTAGCAGAAGATGTTGCTATACTTGTAATTTTAACTGCGAGAGCTAAAGTGGGAAAATTAGAAAAGGATTTCATTTTCTCAAACTTAGAAAACAAAATTCTTCTTCCACGAAATATTCATCTAGAAGTTTTGAAATGGGCTTCCCAGAGAGTGCAAAATTAATAGCTTTTTCTCATGCATTTACACGATGCAAAACCCTACCAGATTTTTATAATGAAAGTAAAAAAAGATTTTTTGATATTAAAGAGTAAAAAATCTGACGTGAGAGAACACGCCGAGATTCTTTACAGTAGTACTGCTAAGCCCGAAAAATTTTTAAAGCCGGCAGATACTGCGCAATAATCTTGTACGGAGTTGCCAAAGACCCACAGCTCATCAAGTTGAAAAAAAATTTTTAAGTTTTTTTTGAGCAGATCCAATATGAATATTTCATCAAAGCTACAACATAAAACAGTGCGGTGAAACTATCTTCCCTCCTGGCCACTGTTGATATCTAAGACGAGCACACGAAAAGATGCTACTACTAAATTCAACAGTGGCTTGGAAATGAAAACATCTGAGCAACAGATTGGGGATGGTACTTAAAAGAAGGTTCATTACAACGCGTGCGCATGAACAATTGCCTGCACCCGATGAATTTTTAAAAATGATTTTTGCCAATGCAAAAAAGAGTGCAGCGTTTTATACGGATGCATAAAAGTTGGGTTGTATTGTGATTCTACTTGCTTTGGGTGCTCGGGTGAAGACTGTTATAATAGTCCACCAGTGATTGAAGAGGACGAAGATGACATCGACCACGATGAAGATCGAATCAACGAGACAGACATTTAAAAAATGTATTAGTGTTTGTATCTGTATTTGTAAATTTAGTCATCTATTTGTGTAAATGTATGTGAATATGCGGTGTATTTTTGTGTTAATTAATTTGTTGCATGTAATTCTACTTTTTTCTATTTATATCCATTAAATTAGTTAGGTTTTTAAGGGTTAAAAAGTTGCAAAATGAACTTAATACACATTTTAAACAACCGAATTCTTGAATTAAATCACTATGATAATTAGTCTTTTTTGAGGGAAAAAATTATTTCTTCATTAAGCTCTAACAAGGGTTTATTTTTAACCCTAGACACTTAACCTTCGTCGATTCGACGACTTCGCGATTTAAAAATCGCTGTTTCTTTCTAGCACTTGTAGGGGTCATTGCAACATTTCTGGCCAAATCAGTGCTTGTTTAGCTCTTTTGTTAGGCAGTTGAGTAGTGCAGATCAGTGCAATATATTTTGGGATATTACAATTGGTCTCGTTGTTTTGACGAAGCGTTAGGATTTACGTATATTCTCTTGCAACTTACGGTTGTTCTTGCTTGCAGTTTTTATCACGACTTCAAGACGATCATTGATTGTTGGAAAAATTGCGCGTTTGTTATTGGATAAGGAAGATGTCAGTGCATCAGCTAGTGATGGTGAAACTGAAGATGACGTTGAGGTTGATCATTGTGAAAGTGATTTACAGTCAGAAGAGTCATCCGATGATGAAGAAGTTCGAGAACGTGTTTCAAGTGCTTACGTGGGTAATGTGATGGAGCCACAAATGCCTCCTGTTCTGCATGGAATTACCTCAGGTAATGATCCCAGTATTTTGACATTCTCAAGCAGCACAGTTCGTAGTTGGTCTCATCATATTTGCGCTACAAGTAAAGGTCGAACATCAAACAGAACAGCAGCAATAAAGATTGTGCGCGTTGACAGGGGACCAGCCCGCCCAGTAAAAGGTATTGTCGACCCACTTCTGTTGTTTGAGCAGTTCAAGACTCACCTAATAATAGAAGGTAGGAAGAAAGGCATGGATAAACATTGAAATTGCAATAACAAGAGAAAAATAAAACCAAAATACATCGACCCAAATTGACACGTGCAAAGAAGAGATCAAAGATCTTTTCACTATTCTCGTGTAAACTGTAGCCCTGAAAGACAATCATCTGACCTATAAGGAATTTTTCAACAGTGAGTACTGTGGTACAAGATATGCATCGTGCATGAGTAAAGGAAGGTGTGAGTTTCTTTTGCGATATCTACGTTTTGATGATATAGCAATCCGCTTAGAAAAACAGAAAAACCACCTTTTCATACCTGAAAGGAATATATGGGAGAAGTCAAAACTATACTCCTGGAATAAATGTCACTTTTGATGAGCAGCTTTTAGCATTCCGAGGGAGGTGTAAATTCAGGATGTATATCCCAAATAAGCCTGCCAAGTATGGGATTAAGCTTGGAATTTGAAATGATCGTGATAGTGACACAAAGTATAAGGTCGACTGTATGCCACACCTCGGAAAAGGAACAACATGCGGTATGCCTTCAGCAGAGTATTTTTCAAAAGAACTTGCACGCAGTATGCATGGTACGAACCGAAATATTACGGCCGACAATTGATTTACGTCAGTGCCACTAGCTGAACACTTGCTTCAGCAGCCTTACAATCTGACGATTGTAGGGAGATTACGATCCAATATAAAGGAAATTCCAGAGGAAATAAAAAATTAGAATAAAAGAGACAAAAGAAAAATCAGCAAAGCAACGTTAACACATCCATGTTTGTATATCTTCTTTCATACAAACCTAAACCATCAAAAAAAGTGCACATGCTTTCATCTTGTGATGGAGAGGGCTCAGTCAATGCTAAAAAAAAAAGCCATACATGCTTCGATCAAATGTGTTCAGTAATGTCCTGCAGTAGAAAAACTAATGGATGGCCAATGTGTGTTTTCTATGGCATGATGAATATAGCATGTATCAACAGCTAGATAATTTACTGCCACAATGCTTCCGTTCATGGTCGAAGCATAATGAATAGGCGTGATTTTATGACAAAGATGCATTCACAGCTTGTAGAACCCTAGTTGAAAGTTCGATTGGGAATTCGTGCCTTGCCAAGGCGCATTAAGCAAAAAATAACGAATATATTATCTTCAAAAAATGACAAAGATGAAAGGCCAAGGCAATCATCATCTTGTAACGGCCTGCAACCACCCGAGGCATCAAATAGTAGAAAAAAAATCTGCGGTCCATGTTCTTATAAAAAAAAGGCAAATGACAAAGTCATGAGGCGTTAATTGTAACACTGCAACTTGCAGTGAACATAAAGTTGATTTTTGCACAACATGTACTTCAAAATATTAGTCTTTTGTATTTTCTCAATTTAGTTATAGTATTATGATGAAGATATGCCAAAGAATAAAAGGCTGTTTTTTTTTCTTTTAATTTTCATTTTTATAAATATGTTATTATTTTAATCCCATAAGAAGTAGTGGATTAAAATAAATGTTTCATGATAAATGAAAAATTGAATTAAATAGAAATTTATTGTTTTCTTTTAAAGAATAGTAGCTAGTCTTTATAGATACGAAATAACATTACCAAAAATATATTCTTACTTAAAAATAAAACACATTCATAAATGCTCTTCGAATCGACGAATAGTTAGGGTTAACGATAGGTAAGCGAACTAGAGGTTGAAATGTGCCTAATCGCAAATTTTTATGCAAATAGATATTGGACGAAAAAATTGCGAGGTTTTGCCATTTCTTAGCTTCATTATCTGTACTAATTGTATTGTTCCTGGATGTGAAAATGAGGAAGGCTTATTAGTTCGTAGGATTTTAAAAGAAATTACATTTAGTCATCACTGGGTTTACATTCCTCCATGTGCTCGGGTGTGTAATGATTATTTAAAAACGAGTAATGATTGTTGGGACCCATTACAAGTGGATTATGAAGATTTTACTAGTGCTCAAATGGTGTTATGGACCACATGTCCCTTAACTCACCTACCACGCAAAACCTGTAAGCCACAGACACACCATACTCACCCAGAGTAAGCATTTCATCATCCTTGATAATAATATATCACTCCTGTCAACAAATATATCATTTTGCTTAAAACCCAAAAGTGAAATCAATACCAAGAAAAAATTTCCACTCTTAAATAACTAATTAATTTGCATTTCTTCGAAATCCAATTAAAGTTCCCAATTAACGATTTCAGAGAATTAAATAATGCCAACTACCGGAAGTAGTCAATCCAAATCGAAAGAAATTCAATATGAAAGACTATATTATTGCGACTACTGTAAATCTAATAAACATAATTCGCCAAATTGCGATATTGTTATGAATCGCAATAGCTCATCTATTCCCAAACGTAAACATTAGATCTTGATTGAATCCGTGACTAAAGAGAATAAACAAACTCAAGATAACTAAACGCGGGATCATATTCGCGAAATAATTGAATTGTAAACAATCTTCCATGGGAAGTAGAATTTGCATGTGACATCAATATTCAAGAATACATAAACAAATACATGCAAATTGTAAAGTTTAGTCAGTAAGTCAGTGAATCAGTAGAGTTAAAGTTAAACTTAAAGTGTCTTCGTATTGTATCCTTTTGAAATCAAAGTTAATCAATGAACAAAATTGTATCCTTTTGAAATCAAAGTTAATCAATGAACAAAATTGTATCCTTTTGAAATCAAAGTTAACCAGTGAACAAATTGTATGCTTTTGAAATCAAAATTAATTAGTGAACAAAATTGTATTGTATCCTTCATTTAAAGTTTGACTATTCAAATAATACTGTGTTTTGTGTGCGGTGAACTTGACAAAGTAAAATAAAAGTTATAACGTGTTTTAGAATTATTGTGTTAAATTTGAAAGAGCCCATAAAAATGGATAATTTGAAGAATTTCTTTATAGAGAACAAATTTTAGTAATTTTCGCACAATCCCAGCTCATTTATGTCATCACTGGTCAGCCATGAATGTTACTCAGTTTTATGATCTGTTGAACAACATACCTCAATTACATATAGATCCCAAGTAGCCACTTGACACCGTTGTTATAAAATAACCAAAAATTTCACATGAAGTTTTTGCTTTTTGTTTCTATATGGTGTTAATTTACACCAAAAATAACCTTGGAATCACTTAACTGTGTAAAATGCGTCCACGGATTTCTGAAAAATCACCTTCGGTATAAAATGAGGCCAAAAATCTCTCTATAATTCTCTGTTGTGAGAAGATAATATCGTTAGAATATAACTTCTTGTTTGCTTCTTTCAGGTATTAAACTATACCAAAAATAACTTTAAAATCACTGTGTGGTGTAAAATGCTTCAACAAATAACTTAAAATTCACTTTCTGCGTTAAATAGGTTAAAAAATACCTCTCTCGTTCTCTGTTTTGAGTACACTTTTCACGTGTAAACATCGTTGATATATAACTTTGGGAAACGTTTATTTTTTCATTGTTGAGTCTAATCTCGGGGTGGAACTCATTGATTTTCTAAACAATATTTGATGAAAGTTTGCAAACAAATATAAAATGTGAGCTCTTCTGTGAACAAACGTAATTTTAGGGCACGATTTTATTTTCCTACGTCCATTGCTTTTTGACTTCATTTCCGTAATATGCATGTAGGATATTTCAACATTCTCCGAAAACCGAAGTTGTCTCATAAAAGAGTCTAACACAGGATATAGCCCCACTGAATTATCATGGAGTAGAATCAATGCCTTTTCAAGTTGTTTGCACAATGAACATTAGCATGCTAGTTCTTGGCACAATCGATAATTTGGCTTTTTTGGGTAAAATACTCTTTTTCTGGATATATCTTGATCAATATTTGCGAAATCGATCTCCTTTATTATACTTTATTTCATACTGATCAATGTTGATATTGTTTAAAACCTATCCCAAAATAAGGATACTCGTTTGATCTAATAACAATACTTCACGAAATATATCTTAATAGTTGAATAGTTATTCTTAAGATCATCATTCATTAGAATAAGCTTTTAGACCGAATTCATTGTTATTTGCTCTCTAGGCTTTTCTATTTTTTTCGAGGACATTGTTTTCGCTTGCCTTCACACTTATGTCAAATCTGAAGTCAAATTAGCCGCACCCCTTATTAAATACAACCTCCATTTATCAACGTTACCTTGAACAAGATTCAATCCATATAGTGTGCAGGTCTAACATCTACTAAATATGATCTTCACGCATTTTAATCTTAACTATCCCAGTCGAGGAATACAAAATAGTCGATCGTAAAAACATCCTCGTGTCTATCAAAATATTGTCTTCTGTTAAATTTTAAAAGTAACCACTTAGACTAACTAAAAATTTACATTGATCAACTTCACAATTTTAAGAACAAACTAAAAATGATTATAAATATGTATATCTTCAGAAAGAGCAGTGAGACAATATCTAGATAAAAGTAATCACAGTAATCAACACAAAACAATCTTTTAAAATAGTTCAAATATATATGGCATAATAAGACACAATTGTGCTTTGAATTTTACCGAAAAATTTCCTTCAGATTTATTTACAAATGACAATATATTAATTAGTGAATCATTACAATTAAAAAAAGAACTATACATATTTACTTTAGAGTTTTTTTTGCCTGATAAAATGTTGTGTTGTAATGTGACACAATTTATTTTTTTTAGATTATATACGTTTAGTAATTTGAAAGCGGGAGGCTGAAAGAAGAAGTTAAAAGTTTTATTAAGATTTCAGATGAATTTAATGATTTCATAGGATCTTTGGAAACTCAAATATTTAATATTGTAGTTCATAGAATATAATTATCAATATTGGATAAAATCATATGAATTGCTAAATGTGACAACGTCTTTCCTTTCCAGCTAACCCTTCTTTTCCAGCAGTAATGTCAGTGAACGGTGAGTATGCCGTTACGAGGGTAGGGCTCGTATAATCCGCGGATGGCCGGTTTCGCATCGCGTTCGGTACGCGGTACCATAGTTTGTTTTGTGGTTTTTTTTTATTAGAGTAGATTATTTCGATGCTCGCTTAGGGCAGGATATTTTTCGATACCGCGTCGGTGATATTCGGGAACGCGGAATTAGGTCCAGTTTTTGTGTTGTCTGAATGAATGGAAGAAATACGGAGTAAAGTAAGGATAGGTTTCGTTTCCGTATGGTGGTATTTTTGACGCGTTAGTACTATAAATCGGGCATGTGAACCAGTGGCTGAATTCTTGTATTTCGAACTTAGTCTGTTCGCGTAAGACCCGCGACCGAACTCCTCTCCGCACTAGCTAGCTAGCTAGCAGCCACCTCGGAGTAGACTTAGAGTGTCCGGACTTGTTGACCTGAAGGGTACAGTCCATTGACACGTTCCAAGACTTCACGTCTAGAACCGATGAAAGGTCGGTTCAGACTTCGTTCGAGACGTATACGTGTAGTTTTTGAACGAAAATCATTACAGTTTTTTTTATTTTAAGGTCCTTTTACTCGTGACAAGTTTTTAAAAATGGTAATATTTGGTGGTAATTAATACAAATTAATATAAACCCTAAAGGATTGGAAATTCATTGACACGTAGTCAGAAGTTTGCTACATTATTTGTGGAAATTTGTGATCGTGAAGTTCATGAAACGATGAAGCGACTTATGGTGAAGCACCGAATGAGCTCTAGGCAAACATCAACCAACGAGTTCCGGAGCTAATAAAGACAAAGCGGGCCGATACTCGAAAGCCAAATTGTGAAAGTGTTGAGTATCAAGTAAGTGACAAAAAAGTAGAAGGAAACACAGAAGACACACAAAGAAATGTGCAAAGTTCACACTGTGATAACGACAATTTCTACAAGAAACATTTTGTAACACCAATCCAGAAAAATTTAGATCTCGATTTAAACGAATGGGCTGTGAAACACAACATAACTCATGATTTACTAGTTTATCTTCAATGTTATAATTTAAATACCCCAAAGGATTCCCGGACAATTTTAAACACCCCTAGGGACCGTGTACTTCCAATAATTGTTGCATCTAGAAAATATATACATTTTGAGATTGGAAAGAACCTGAGACAATTTTTCGATAATAATAAATCAATGTACAGCGAAAAAATTTATCTTGATTTGAATATAGATGGTCTACCTATAAGCGCTAGTTTTAAAGCTCAATTTTGGCCCAGTAGTATTCGAAGTATTTCCAATCCTTTTATAGTGGGTGTATATAATGGCATGGAAAAACCTAATTCAACAGAAGAATTTTTGAAATATCTTCTGGAAAATTTGGAACACTTAATTGAAGAAGGTATTACTTGTGAAAGTGGGCCGATACGAATTTTTGTTGGATATTTTATATGTGACACACCAGTTAGAGCATTTATAAAAGACGTCAAAGGACATAATGGGTACTACGCATGTGAAAGGTGTAACATTGAAGGTGAATACTCTCATAAAATTTATACAATGTACTTTTGTGGGATAACTGACGTAACATTTAGAGAAGGAATTCATGGCGGGCATCATGTCACCTAATCTCCCTTACTTTGATTACCAATTGATATGGTTCAAAAACATCCCATTGGATTATATCCACCTTATCTGTTTGGGTATTGTGAAGAGATTACTGTTAATCTGGGTACGAGAAAAACTATCAACTTTCTTAATAAAAAAACTTTTTTCTAGGAAAATAGATGAAGTTTCTAGCAATATAATAAAATCAGGAAAGACCTTACCAAGAGACTTTAACCGAAAATTACGAGGAGTAAATACATTTCATATCTGGAAGGCAACAGAGTTAAGAACGTTCCTGTTGTATATTCGCCCTGCAGTTCTCATTAATATTGTTTCTGAGGATGTAAGTTATCTCGGATAACACTAAAACTGAAAATGCTGACGATGTGTCTACCATCAAACACAAGCATCGTGAGAAATGCAATGCATGCAGTTTCCCGGAATCGAATAAGTTCTAGTTTTCATATAATTGTAAAAAGTTAGATCAGTTTGTAATTAACCGTGAAACAATAAAGATCTGGGCAACAGCCCTAAATTGTATTTTTTTTAAAACAAAAAAGGATCTTTTATTAACTGGCGCCCAACGTGGGGCTGCTTTTTAGCGTCGCGAGTACTTGTTATATTCGATATTCTTTTGGAGGACGAGCCTATAATAGTCCCATAAAACACCTACCGAGGCCGGTAGGACATCCAATAGAAACGAAAAAGTCTTCCGAAGTAAAATTCAGACGAGATAGCGTTCCGTGATAAAATAAACGAACGTTTTGCGCGAGTGTATAACCAATTACGCAGTGCGACACAAGTAACCAACATTTTGTCATCTCCGAAGAAGGAAGCGACGTCCCCCAGGAAAAAGGTCCCCGAGTAAGCGAAAAGCAAAGGCAGACGCTAAAAAGGATTCATACCAGCCTGGAACAAAAAGCAGTCTTAAACACCCATGGAAGCAGTACTATTATTCGTTTTGTAAGTAGAATTAATTACTAGTGGTGACTGTTTTCATTCTAAAAGTTCGATAAAACGAAGAATTTTCATGAATTGTACGTAAAAGTACGTAAGTAAAAATATTGAACGTAAAAGTTACAATCGAAATTTCGTAAATGAATTGAACATTTGAAAGTTTGGATAAAACCAATAATTATTTGCTTCGAAACATAAAGTGATACATTTATGAAACGATTTTATTTAGATTCCAGTGAATCAAATATAATTTTAAAAACAAAACTTATGTTTCATTTATCTTATTTTTTCTTCCTCAAATTTACACAAATTGTATTTTATAAATATATATAGACAGATATCTCAAGTCCTCTGGTGAAAATTTATACCAAGTGAAAAAAATATACGTGAATTGTGGAAAAAGTGTAAGAATTGTTCGAATTGTGTGTGCAAAAATTGTAAATCGTGTTGATTGCTACGCCTAAATTGCAAATTCAGAAATTATCCTTCCTTCTTTATAAAATTTCTAAAAAAAAAGGAAAACAAATATTTTCCAAATTATAGTTGTGCTACACCAAAAATCATCTAAAAATTCAAGTGTGAAAAGGGTGTGGATTTCGTAAACTTCTACTAAAAGAAAACTTAAGTCCCTGATTCGTTAAATCGTCTGCTTGTGTTGTCTTTCTATTACCATGTCAAATCCGAGTAATTTAATCCGCCCGGCAAGAATAGGTGTTAATGCAGCGGATAACGTAGCGATTCCTCCCGCTCCTCCTATCCCTGTGCCCCAAGAAAATTCAAATCCAATCTCCATAAATAGGGAAGAAATAACTAACTACGTTTCACGATACCTTACGGAAAACCTCAGAATCCAATGCCGAGAAATTCTAAATTCTATCCTTAATCCCGCGTCCGACATAAATAACGATGTCGACGAGCCCATTTACGCTGGAAACGACGCAAACCTTACGGACATGGATCGTGTGCCCGACGTAGTGAAAAGTTTAAGAGAATTTTCTGGACAACCAGGAGAGTTCTCATCCTGGAAGAAAAGCGTCGACAGGATACTTAAAATCTACGATCAATGGAGGGGCACACCAAAATACTATGCGATTCTCTCTGTGATAAGGAATAAAATCACGGGCCACGCGGATATCGCGTTAGAATCCTACAACACTCCTTTGAACTGGGCCAAAATTTCCAGGTGTTTAACATTACATTACCCGGACAAGCGTGACTTGGGAACACTGGAATACCAAATGACAACTTTGGTACAGGGCCACACAACGATCCACGAATTTTGCCAAATGGTATATCACCACCTTTCCCTGATCCTTAACAAACTCTCGTGCATGGACATGAGCCAGGAAACACTCACTGAGTCAAGCCTATCGAGATAAAGCTCTCGAAACGTTCATCAGAGGTCTTCGCGGCGATCTCCCGAGGTTGCTAAGTATTAGAGAACCGGCAGATCTACCCCAAGCACTGCATCTCTGCTTGAGATTGCAAAATGTGGATTATCGCACGCAACATGCGAATAGTTCACATAATAATATACATAGAGCCCAAAACCATATGGTACCCCCGATTCCGCCTAGGAAAATTCAACCAAAAGTGCAACGAGTTACGCCGTCACCAGCTCCAAGAACAGAGTTTTTCCCTGATTTGGTACATAGTCCCCAGCAACCGCAACGACCAATGTTCTTTAATCAACCATTCCCAAACCCTAGACCATTGCCACCTAAGCCTTTACCCCGACCGGAACCAATGGATATCGACCAAAGCATTCAATCACGAGCCTTTAACTACCAAAATCGACACAAAAACCACCAACAATTTGCCCAAAAGCGTATACAACCACCACAAAGCCACGCAACAAATTACCCACCAAACAAATTGCAACGTTCCTATCATCTGGAAGAATCTCCGACTGAAGACACTACGCACGAAGAATACGAACAGAACATTTCTACCGAGGACCAATAATACGACGAATCCCTTCAGGACTATATTGATCCACCTGAAGAGAATACTTACGACACTACCGAATATATAGATGATGCATATTTTTTAGCCTAAGCCGCTCTTCGCTTCCATATTTTGAACTTGCCCTTCGAAGCGGAGAGGTATTAAAGTTTCTGATTGATACAGGGTCTAACAAAAATTATATACAGCCCAGACACATAAAACACCATTTACCTAACGAACGTTACTTCTTTACCAACTCTATAGCGGGAAGCGTAAAAATAACGCACCACTCTTTTGTCCAAGTCTTTGGCCCCGGAACAGATAAAATAAAATTTTTCATTTTGCCCACTTTGATATCTTTTGACGGTATTATAGGTAATGACACGTTCAAGGAGCTAAACGCAGTCATCTACACAAAGGAAAACTATATGCTAATCGGTCCTAATTTAAAAATACCCTTAAAACAACACCATCCAGAATCCATAAACAATATCGATCTAAGAATTTCACATATGAACAAGGAACAATCAGCAAAACTAAAACAAATTATTGATAAATGTCCACACCTTTCTCTGATCCGGATGAAAAGCTTACATATACAACTCGCGTCGTAGGTGAAATTCGCACCATAACAAATTATCCTGTATATTCTAAGTCGTACCCGTATCCCATGTCGTTAAAAAACGAAGTTGAGAAAGAACTAACAAAATTACTGGATGATGGTATCATTCGACCTTCTAGATCCCCGTACAACTCCCCCGTGTGGATAGTACCAAAAAAATTGGATGCCTCCAAAGAAAAGAAATATCGAATGGTGGTCGATTACCGAAAACTCAACACGGTAACCATCTCTGATCGATACCCAATACCCGAAATAAATGAGGTCCTGGCCAACTTAGGCGAAAACCAATATTTTACGATAGCCGATTTAAAAAGCGGATTTCATCAGATACCGCTGAAGGAAACCGACATTGAGAAGACAGCATTTTCAGTGAATAACGGCAAATTTGGATTTACCCGGCTCCCCTTTGGACTAAAAAACGCTCCATCCATCTTCCAAAGGGCTCTCGACGACATATTAAGGGACCACATCGGTAAAAGATGTTATGTTTATATATATGACATCATTATTTTCGGGAAAAATGAGGCTGAACATTTTGCAAACCTCAAGAAAGTATTCCGCACCCTCGAGGCCGCGAATATGAAAATCCAATTGGACAAGTGCGAATTTTTTCAACAGAATATCGAGTTTCTGGGTTATATCGTGGGTAAAGATGGTATCCGTACTAATCCAGATAAAGTCAAGGCAATCGTTAATTTTCCACCGCCTAAGACCCTTAAAGATCTACGGTCTTTTTTGGGAATGTCAGGCTATTACCGGCGCTTCATTAAAGACTATGCGAAGCTTGCAAAGCCCCTGACATTCCTCTTAAGAGGGGAAGATGGACGTGTGTCCAAAAACCTCTCGAAACATAAAGCGATTTCGTTAAACCAAGACGCACTCGAGGCTTTCGATAAAATCAAAAACGCACTCATTTCCAAAGAAGTCCTACTGGTACACCCAAACTTTGAGAAGGAGTTTGAACCGACAACAGACGCTTCCGAATTCGCAATAGGAGCCGTCTTGTCACAAAATGGAAAGCCCATCACATTCCTCCCAAGAACACTCACAAAATCTGAAGAGTGTTATGCCACTAATGAAAAAGAGATGCTGGCTATCATATGGGCACTCCACAGTCTTCGAGGTTACCTTTACGGCTCGCGTAAGGTCAAAATATTTACTGACCACCAACCACTAACCTACGCGCTTTCCAATAAAAATACCAATACCAAAATGAAAAGATGGAAAGCAATACTAGAAGAATACAACTATGAGCTTAAATACAAGCCCGGAAAAGCCAATGTAGTGGCCGACACTTTATCAAGACCTCCTCAAACTACAGCAGTCAACTCCCTAACAGCAACACAGCATAGTCACGAAAGCTCATCCCATGGTCTAATTCCTACCGCAGAATCTCCTGTAAACGTCTTCCGAACGCAATTGATATTAAAAATCGGAGAAAAAGACAGTTGTCAAATCACAAACCCTTTTGAAGGTTACACTAGGTACGTCCTTACCAAACCCGAATATTCAGAAGCTAATCTGATAGGCATTTTCAAAAGGTATCTCAACCCCCATACGATTAATGGTCTCTTAACTAACGAAGAAGTTATGGGCAAAACTCAGGACATTTATAGTCTACATTTTAGGGATTACAAAATTAGATTTACCCAACGAATCGTCGAAGACAATGCAAGCGAAGTCGAGCAAGAAGAAAAAATTCTTCAAACGCATCGCAGAGCTCACAGAAATGCGCAGGAAAACCGACTTCAGCTTATAGAGAACTTCTATTTCCCAAAAATGGCGGCGAAGATTAAGAGAATTGTCAACCGATGTGTTACTTGCAAAGAGAATAAGTATGACCGCCATCCCAACAAACCTTTCCTCAATGAAACCCCTATACCTGGTTACCCAGGACATACAGTACACATCGATATCTTCTTAACCGAAAAAAAACTCGTCCTAACGGCAATCGACAAGTTTACTAAATTCCTAGTTGCCAAAATCGTACCATCTAAATCAGTTGAAGATCTTCGAAGACCACTACGGGATATGCTTTTCTTTTTCTGCGTCCCGGAATACGTAGTCCTGGACAACGAAGGAGCCCTAAAGTCCTTATCCCTAAAATCTATGATGGAGGACGAATTAATGATAAAAGTCTACACAACACCGCCGTACAAGAGTGAAGTAAACGGGCAGATAGAAAGACTTCACTCCACGCTTGTTGAGATAATGCGCTGCCTAAAAAAAGAAACCCCCCCTTGTCCCTTCGAAGAACTCCTTGAACGAGCAGTAAAGGAGTACAACTTCACCGTGCATTCCACTACAGGGAAAAAAACCTGTCGAACTTTACCATGGACGCAGTCCTCGACTAAGCCCAGAGGAGCTCGAAAAATCCCGCCTAAACAATATTGAAAAAATAAAACATAAACAGGAATTAGACCTCAAAATTCACAATAAAGGCCGTAAACCTTTGAAAAGTTACCAAGTCGGAGACGTTATTTACGCTAACATACATAAAAGAGTAGGTTCTAAGCTCACTCCGAGATATCGACAGGAAACAGTCAAAGAAGATAAAAATACCACCGTTATAACTATGTCAGGCAAAACTGTCCATAAGAGCAATATCAAAAGCTAATTGCCTCTCTATTACAGCATCATCCCCATGGCCTCATGCGGAGTACAAATCTTGGAATACACCAACTCGCAGATCATTACATTCAATTTCGGATACGCAAAAATAAAGACTGGGACATTCAAAATGATACACGACATTAACATCTAACAATATGCTCAGGTGACATCGGACCTTGTAATTATCCTTGAACGCGACATCCCTCAAAACAGTTCCTTATATCCTTACCTTTCCCACGAGTTGCTACAAATCCAGGAACTTCTAGATACATTAAAGCCTAAATTATCAAAAAGATCACTTAACTTTATCGGATCAGCATGGAAATGGGTAGCAGGAAACCCAGATCACGAGGATTTTTTGACAATTAAAGAGAAAATTAATAACGTTTTGGAAAATAACAATAGGCAAGTAGTAATCAACAGATCAATCATGGATAGGATTCAAAATGTAACATTGGTGACGAACAAAATCATATCTTTGGCACAAAATAATTATAACTTTAAAAATGAATACATTCTAAGTATCCAATACAAATTAAAACTAATAAAAGAAGAATTGTTCAATATAAAATATGCAATACAGATGGCTAAGGATAATATTGTTAATTCACTTTTGCTCTCAACTAAAGAATTTCAGGTAGTCACCAACATATTTGACAAAGAAAGACTTCCATACCAAACACCAGAGGAAGCATTAGAATTTTCCAATGTAAAAATACTAATGAATAATATGACACTATTATATATTGTAAATATCCCGGTCACCACTTTAGATACATACGATTCCCTCATTGTAAAGCCTGTCAATCGCAAAAATACTGTCGTGGAAATCCTTTACGAAAAAATTATTAGAAATCACGAAAAAATTTATGCCATCAAAAGTAACTGTCTCAATTTTGGAAATTTAACTATTTGTGATCTAAAGGATTTGTTAGATTTAAGTAATTCATCCTGTGTACCCAATATCCTTAAGAGCCGCGATTCAAAATGCAATCTCATCAACGGAAAGCAAATACCCGTTGTAGAGGAAATAACTACAGGGATGCTACTGCTAAACAGTTTTAATGGAACGATCGAGGTTAATAGCGTTCCCCACGATCTCGATGGGACATTTTTGATAAGCTTCAGCAATGCTACCATCAACATCGGCGAATTCATGTTTTCGGCTAATGAAGTCTCCAAATACCAGGCACTTCCACCAGTCCTTCAACCAGTCCTTCAACCAACTCCACAAGAAAAACGCTACCGTAGAATCCTGTCACTCTGTAGTGAAGTTGGAGGTTGTAGGTTCCTGGTGCAGTACTCCTCCAGGGTGATCCTCTTCTTCCTGTTAAACAAAGAAGGATATACAATCTCAAAAGGGAAGAATCGCTAAGAGTGGAGATTCCTAAAGCAACTTCCGAGTTGCTGCATTTCTGGCGCAGTCACCTTGCGGTTCCTTGCTGCCTCTATTGTTTTCGTAAAGGAGTTGGAGGAGGAATTGCTTGCCACTAGAAAAAGCAAGCTTGCCTTAGTTCTGCCTCTATACGGCAATACTCTGTAGTTCCCTTGCCACCACTCGGCAAGTCTGTTAAGTACCCAAATCTGTTGCCACCAATACGGCTACTGCGAATGCCACAATTCGGCAGGAGTGAAACAACTAGTTTCTGGATTAACAATAATCATTTCTTTATTTGCTACAACTCTTATATAGTAATTTTTCTTATCCCTACTTAAAAACAATATCTTTCCCACGATACGGGAACGTCGTTGAACTGACCTAATAATATATTGCTCATGAAAGAAAAAAAATATCAATATAAATGACCTACTCATAATTTATTATGGTTCATGCGCTACGAAATTTGATCGCTTTCTTTAAATGCTCATTGAGTCGCGTGGATAGATACATGCACACATATCACGTGTGGGCATGTACGTAGGTCAGAGCGCTAACCACTTGAGAATTTCTTTTACACGTTAAGATTTTCTCGCGGGTAACAATTTAGGCAATTAATTTTCTTTTCTTTCTTCTAAATGAATTTTCATTGTTGATGCACTGATGATACTTGATTGTTCAATTTGGACAATTTTAGATAAGTGAATAAGAGTATCATCAGTATATCACAACTCGAAATGAAGGAAGAGATGCATCTTAATAACACTCACCATATTAACCTCTTGGAAATAGAAAGCAAAATTACAACATGGACAAATTCTTCAATAACAATAGCTATCATCATTCTATTAATAATTATACTCCTCAGATTCAAACGAAATCACAAAGGCAAGATCGTAATCAATCACCAATTGCAAGATCCTGAAATACATCGAACAGAAAGCATCACAGCAATACCTACCGTTCCAGAGTGTCAATCACAGCCAGTCATCTTCAGCGAGCATCTAAATTCTATGACGGACCATTTTTCTAGCAATCTAGGACAATTGCATTTCAGCCCGGATGAGTTATCTCGGATAACACTAAAACTGAAAATGCTGACGATGTGTCTACCATCAAACACAAGCATCGTGAGAAATGCAATGCATGCAGTTTCCCGGAATCGAATAAGTTCTAGTTTTCATATAATTGTAAAAAGTTAGATCAGTTTGTAATTAACCGTGAAACAATAAAGATCTGGGCAACAGCCCTAAATTGTATTTTTTTAAAAACAAAAAAGGATCTTTTATTAATTTGTATACTATAAACACATTTTATGTTAGTTCATTGTGGACTACGCATTTGCTGTAGTGAATAATTACGTCTTCTTCGAGTGACAAAGAAACTGTTTTAGCGTTTTGTATCTGATTATGGGGAGATATGTGGCAGAGACTCTATTACTTATAATATACACAATCTTCTTCATATGGTAGATGATGTTAGCCGAAATTGTATACTAGACAATTTTTCTGCGTTTCCGCATAAAAATAAACTTCATCAAATAAAAGGGCTCCTAAGAACCGGTACACTATCATTAGAACAATTGAAAATTTCGTCATTTCAGCTCATGAAAATGATAAATGGTTCTGAAAAATGGAAGTAGACTGCAAACAAATCAAAAGTCCTTTGCTATAAATTTTAACAACTTAGACTGTCGGTTCCCATTCTTTCAAAATCACTCGAATAACGAAAAAATCTGTTAAGCATAAGCCGCGACCAACTAACAAAATCATTACGGAAAATGTTTAACGTTAAAAAACGGAAAATATAAACTAAGATCTTTATTTTGTTCCTTAGGGATCGAGAACGTTTTATATAAGGTGGATAAGGCGAAATTATGATGAGATGGTGGAGATCTTGTGTTCCGTGTAAACACCCGCGATATAATTTCGAAGTGAAAATCAAGAAAGTTAATTTTTAATTTTTTTTTTGCTTTAAGCATACTTTAGACAACTGATTTGTGAGAATAATCTAACTGGTCACCATGTGCTTATAGCGGAAGAGTTAAATGTCAACCGGAGTCTAACTGGATTTGCAGTTGACTCTTTCAGCCTTGGTGGTTAGTGTCACTAACCACCTATTAAGATTTCTTTTTTGTTGATGCAGTACCACCTATCAGATATTTGCTGATTCATAGCATTTCTATGCATCTCAAGTGACAGGAATTTAGTTCTTAATTTCTCTCTTTAGCACAAAGTTCTTCAGAATGGAAATTAGAATATAACGTGCGCCAAGTTGTTTATTTCATTGTGAAAGAAAATCGTAAAAAACAAGGTAAAGAAGTTATTCTAACATTAGGGTTGGTTTGTTTGATAACATATTTTGATCGCTAAACAATCATAAAAGAGTTATCTCTGGTTTGTGTGTCTGTATCGTTTTATCGTGAAAAATATAAGGTGGTTATCGTTGCTCGCCACCGTGACGATTGTAGCTGTTATTAGTTCTGCTTGTCCATAAGGATGTTTTAGTCTTTATTTTACATTTTACAGTATGTCTTGCAAACTTACGGACGAAGAAATACTAAATTATTTGTTGGAGGACATACCCTCGGGTGATGAAAGCACCTGTGACGAAAAGTTCGATCACGAGCAAGGAGATGAACAACCTATTGACATGTTCTCAGGTGTTACAATAGGAGAAGATCAAGAAATGGATTCTGTTGGCTTTGATGTCGATGATAACTTGCCATTATCGAGTTTGATTTTTGCCTCAGTAAACTTAGAAGTTCCACCAGCTCCGGCCAGAACTCTAGTTTCCACCAACCATACAATTAACGTCCAAAAGTGGAAAAAAAACTACAAAATGGACTTGCCCGGCGAATTCACAGAAACTGTTGGAATACCAGAACATATAAATTCATTAGGAGATATGAGTCTTTTGTAACTTTTCCGCATGTTTTGGTCCAGTGACTTGCAAGAAATATTAAGCTTTCAGACCAACCTATATGCTACACAATCTGAAAAAGCTTACACTGCCATTACGATTGAAGAATTGGATGTGTTTTTAGCGATTCAATGCCAATGTGATGGAGATAAAAAGCTACCGAGGTATAAGGATTATTGGTCTTCTAGTCTAGACTTAAATGATCCTTATGTATCAAGATTTATGGCATTCAATAGGCTTAGCTGCACCTGATAAAAAAGACGGAAACGATGACAAATTATACAAAATTTGACCCTTGCAAGATATAATGCCACGAAATTTCCGCAGAAATGATCAAATTCAAAGGCCGAAATCATTTTGAAAGTACATGTCTAAAAAACGTGGTTACAAAGTCTGGATAGAGTGTGCTGAATCAGGTTATTGCCTAGATTTTTATATTTATACGGGCAAACAAGGAGATAAAGTTGAAACTGATGTAAAGTTTATTTCGAGCACTATTTCAATAGTTACCCTTTGCAAGTAACACTCAAAGAGAATAAAGTTTGGGCATGTGGGATGGTCAACTCAACAAGAAAGCTTTTACCCAAGCTAAAAGACGATAAAGATTTAACATTCAGGGGGGGTAATATGCTTTCCGAATTAGTGATAGCAAAATCAGTTTTTTAAAATGGAAAGACAAAAGACCAGGTTTTATTTTGTCCAATTATCTAGGTCTCAAAGACGTGGCAACAGTCTCAAAAAGGGAACGTACTGGAGAAAAAGTTGAAGTTCCCTGTCCGAACTCTATCAAAGAATACAACAATCGCATGAATTATGTTGACAAGTTCGACCAGCTCAAAGGAAGCTATGCGATAGACAGAAAATCACACATCGTATATTCTTCCATTTTCTGGATTGCTCGGTTACGAATGCTTTTCTAATTTACTTCTCGACTAGTTCTCTGCTCATTCACCTCAAAAGAATTTCGCAGCTCAGTATATCAAGGATTTCTAGCTCCAGCATTTGTGAAGCTACGAAGGTCAGAACCATTTTGCAGTAACTGCGGCTCGCCAGCAGCATCTCCTAAACCAGTGGTTATAAAAAAACACAAACTAACAGTTCCATGGGAGACCCGCCATGAAAGTAACCGCCATCAACCAGAACGATCCTCTTCAAAAAGGTGTTGTAAGTGCAGCACTAAAAAAGTTCCAGTACGTACTATTTGGCAATGCAACACTTGTAAAGTTTCGCTTTGCTTGCGTAAAAGAAAGACCTGCTTTTAAGAATTCCACAAAAAATAGACTTATTAAGTTGGTTTTGTGTTTTACTGAATTATTTGGGTGATGTGTGAACAATAAAAAATTAAAATTTATCTCAGCTGTCTACAGTCATAGTGTTCATCGTTACTAACCACCATTTTTCTCGAAAGGCCTTTACAAAAAAAAATATCTGATTATATTTTTTAAATCTTCTAACCACCTATAAGTCTGGAATGAACGAAATTAATTATTTTTTATCTAGGTAAAGGTGTGACTGAAAGAGTTAAGTGGAAAATGGTGTTATAGTGTCGCTAATACAATATGCAAAATTTGAGGATTGCATTCAATTCCTCTTGCCCTATTAAGTTTGAAACGTTTACCGTGAATTTGTTCACAGAAGTTCATAGTCGTGTGCTGGATTCATTTCAACATTTTGTCACTACGGCTAGTAAATGTGTTAGCATCTAAAAGTATAAAATGTGTACACACACCAAGTTATAAGAGCTTACGAAACATCACCTTTTACATTGAGTACGAAGAAGACCTGTCAAATATCCGCGGCAAATTGTTTAAAATCACCATTCTCGTGCGAGATTCATGATAAATTTCAGTATCTTGTGGCCACTCATCTAAGCATATCAAACTGATACTGTTACAAATGATGCTTGATCATATTCCAAAGCGGCTTCAATCAAAAATCGCGCTTGTTAGTTTCTATGTGCCAGCTAAACAGCAAATGAAAGCGTTTGTTTTGACAACTGATCGTCGGTTATTTGAAGTTAAACAAAGAGAAATTATATGCGAACGTGATTTAAGCAAGTCTGTCTTAGATAATGTCAATTTATTTCGATATTCATTCGGGGAAAGTTGGGCTGGTCGCTTCCAACTTTTCACAACGCATAGAATCCGAGAATGAACTCATTCAATTTGGCAAATCTGCAGCTTATGCTGGTCCAAATAAAAGGCCCTTCTACTTATAAAGGTGTCTGATAAATCCGTTGTTACTGAAAGAACTTTAAATGGATTTAAGCTAATCGAAGATCGGCCATTGACACCTTTCCATCAGTCAATCGGTTCGACTTTTGACGTGTGTCACCCATTAGTTGGTGAATGCGAAAATAATTTTTAAGTGGGCCTTTGCGCTATGGGAAGCGAACCTGCCCCACGACACCACAACGCTAGCTTGCCAGCGCATTCACGTGTCCGCAGACAAGGCCAATCCAGCTGAGCACTGATTCCGCTCGCTGAGGAAACCGCTGCAGTCCTTAACGGACATCTTGAACAACATTATAATCACTGCATAACGGCTGGTATATCGGGGAGAAAGTGAGATCCGTTCTGGTAGGAAGTAACCGCCAGCTGAGTGTTTTTGGGATAATTATATGATACATTTTCCGATTAATCGTATTATGCAATTTTTCGATCATTGCTATTGACTTTTGAATCGCCAGTGTCTTGGACATTTGCAAAATTTTTTTTTTGACTTTGAAGTCAAAAATTTAGTGGATTTAAAATTACAATGCATCGCAATTTGTTGGGGAATAATGAGGTAGTTGAGTGAAACTCCTGTTTGAAATAGTGAACTTTTTGAAGTATGAAAAATAATAAAGGGAGCGAGAGAGCGTTCTAATTAAAATTTAATGGACTTAAATGTGAAATGGTACTTTCAGTGACTTAAGAATGATTTAGGTCAAATATAAAGATTGGAGGGTTACTAGACTATTCCGCGTTGCAATTTCTATATATTCACAGTGCTCACAACCGTAGCTGTAAGAAGTCTAAACATATGAGAAAAATTCGTTAATTTTAGCTATACTTTGTTTAGTACTAAAGCAAAACAGAAAATTTTTAGGATAGATTTTCAGTGCACCTTCCTTTCGTTGACAAGCGCTCATCAGCAGAATAGGGGTGAGTAATTTAATTTTATTCTCTTAACTTTTTATATCTTGCGCTATATTCTGTTTAAATTTCTTATTATATTTGAAAATTTACACGATTTGAGCAAGAAAAGAACTTCTAGACTTGTTTCTTACTTTTGCTATTATGGTTGTGTTTCTTATATTCCTGTAATAAAATAATAATTTGGAATGCAACTACTCGATCCTTACCCGACCGATTGTGTCCGTTTATTCATGTGAGGTGGCCCAGCACGGGCAGAGGGTAGGTATACCGGAAACACCCACGACCTCACTGAGTGCTAACCGGCCTCAGAATGCCACTCCGGTTCAGTAATCCCTCTGCCATATAATTATAAATCCGCAACTGCGGTGAATACCGCGCCGCGCAACACTCCTTAAAAGAAAATGGCTAAAAGAGAAGATCGAACGCTTACAAGAAATGGGCAAGTGCAAAAATATATATATTCGCAATTCGAGAAGTCAACTACCAAGGAAAACAAGTTCCGCTACAACTACAGTACTTCTAAATATTCTGCGTGAAAAAATTGGATTAGTGAAGGCACGCGTGGAAATTTCAATACCATAAGAGCATTAACAACAAGCATACTAAATAGCTAGCTCACCAATGCTGAAACAGGGAAAAAGATTAAAACGTACGCCAACAACTTGAAAACCTTTGCTCTTCCTTTGAATTTTCTATCAACGAGAACATATGAATAGGTAAAAAATACTTTCAACAATTGTCCCTACATAGTAGAACCCAGAGGTGATAGTATGAAATAGTTGACTGTACCTAGGTTTCATCAAAGAATCGTTTGATACTACTGAGAAAGTAGTTCACTGAGAGAAAAATCGCATTGCAATATTTACCAGAAAAAATGTAAATTTTACCCTCATGGCAAAAATGCGCACTTTGCTCTAATTTACATTTTACAATGCGAATTTACACAGCCAAGATGTAAATGAATAGATTAGAATTGTAAAATTAAAGGTAAGAAGTAAAATCGGCATTTATTCCATACAATTTTACAACGGTATTTAGTTCTTGCATTTTCATAAATTTTGCATTGAATCTATATACATTTAAATGACATCAATGCAATATCTACCATGAAACTTATGAATTTCACTCGGAACAAATGCATTCACTCAAAATTTACATTTTTCAATACGAATATATAGTCATAAAACTATAATTCTACGTGCAGTTCATATCAATTTACATATTTCATGGTGCATCTTACAATGCATTAGACGCATTTATGCCTGTGACAGTCATTCGCGAACTGTCCTAGTGCGGAATAATTTTTCTACTTGTTCGTTTGGCTTGACCAGCTTCGTTTTCCCCGCGCCAGGATTGTTTCTGATTGTGATTTTTCGGTTTGCAAAAAGTAGTGCCAATGAATCAATTAGCGATAAATATTGCAGGGATCCAGGTAGGATTACAGTGTAGTTTATTTGTAGTGTTTGTTTTCATGATAAGTACGTGATTGTGACAGTGAACGGTTTTTAAAATAAACAAAGCTTAAATAAAAAGTAGTACTTTCTGTGACGCCTTATTTCAAACTGTGTAAATAATTTCCTATTGTCTTTACCCGGCTAAAGAATCTTACAGAAGACGTCATCAACATCGACATTGACCTTTACAATTTGTTAGCGGAGTGGGATTTGGAATCGCTGTATTCTTTATTACACGGTTTGTTACTGTTTAATTCTAAAATTTGTAAAAATGCCTAAGAAATATATCTTAACCAGAAAATGACATCACGTTTGAACGCTTAAAGTTTTTATCAGTGGATGATATCAAGGACGCCATAAAGAGCATCGGTTTGAGGGCGCAATTCCGAGAAAAATTATTTGTTTGGCGGAAGGAAAAGGTTGGAGAAAACTCATAAAATGTTTTGAAAAAAAGTGTGGCACTTTGAGTTTATGCATACACTGCATCACAAAAAAGATTAAAATTAGCTTATTACTATGGATAAAATTCATATTTTCGGGTATTGTGTTTTTAATGTCTAATTTTGTAGAGCCATGACGAGCACCGTGATGAATTTTAACGAATCCGCATGCTAGGGTTTTATCATGTATCATAATGACATAACATTTTTAACAGTAAGAGTAGTGAGTGCGTTATGTTTTCTGTGGGGCATTGTATGTAAAATTTCGTAGCCTTAGCTTAACTTTGGCTATGCGAAATATCAAAGTGCATCACTTTTTATGTAAAAATATGAATTTACTTTATGTAATTCGATTATAAAACTTTCAGTACGGTATTGAAGATGAGACCTTGACTGGAAATTCTAAGGTGATTTCCTGGCTTAAAACTATATCTGGGACACTGTCGAACCAGGAGTCGGGAGCATCGATATCGAGTAATGCTATTCCGAGCACGAGTAATTCATTGGTATGTATTTATAATATAGCACCTTCCGATTTTCAAATTTGATATTTTAGGACTTATCTTGCAATTTGAAGAACTCCAAAAAAGGAAATGCAATTCTCGCGTTTTACGAAAAAAACTCGTACCTGTTACAAAATCATCGACAGGACCTCATTTCAATTATTTTGGAGGACATCAATTACCGCAGCGATAATCTGACAGCGGCAAATTACAAACGTCTGACCAGCCCAATTTTGGAAATTATCCCAACCGAATGTCAGGTAACAACATTTCTTTATTTTAGCTATCAAAAAATCCTTTTCATTGAATTATTTAGGACTACTACTTCGTTCCAAGGCAAGGGAAACGAGATCCGGGCGGAAAGCTATACGATAAGTACGTTTATGCCAGAAGGAAACGAAAGCCGTGACGTTGCCGATTGGGATGATGTCAAAGACAAATGGGCGAAAACTTTTACTTTGAGGCAGAAAAATCTTAGCCTTGCAAAGTGCAATAACGATTTTCTTCTTGCTTGGCCCAAATATAAGGACTTTGTGAAACGTATACATCTTCACTACAAATTCATAGGGGTACATCTACGTTAAGGGTATGTAAATCCTATATTAATTGATATGTATTTCAATATAGGTTTGCATCAACCCAGTGCAAAATGATAAGTAATTATTGTATAATTTTTTGACTATAGCTATATAGATTGTTATGAAAAAATAGTACATTTACAACTTCGCAATATCTTTGGATAGCATTAAATGGTGAAGTCTACTTTAAAACATTGTCAATTTTGCATTTTTAAATATCAATTCGCAATTTCCAGGTGGGAATTGATTAATGGATATGGTAATTTTTAAACTGCAGCTACTTTAATTTATAGTTAAAAAATTTTACACGTGCAATTTAGCTTTATCTTTTGATACCATGGAATGGTATTATCTGCAAAGAATCATAGTAAATTTTGCATTTTTTTATGTCAATTTATAATTTTGAATGGTACTATTCTATAGGTTGACTGTATAATTTGTTCACGAAAAATTATAATTTTGCATTGCTTCAATCATTCACTTTTTTCAATGCAAATTTTACAAATAACGCGAATGGCGCCGTTTTGTAGTTAAAACATACTGATTCATTCACGTCTATATTTGATGAAATGCACATTTAACAGCGTATAGCGTAGGGTGGAAAGAAAACGCATGGCTTCGTACACTACGCGGATGGAGGACATAGTGATCTTGCCGCTACAAGTTCTAGTTTTTCTGGTCATATGCGTAAACATGGTGTTACGTTAAAAAAATGTTAACGATATGTTACAACAAGCGATTCCGGTTGGGGGCCTTGGGATCCCGACTAGCCCGTGTAGACCGGGTAGGTAAGCGCCACTCGCCGACCCTAGCATTGCCCCCAGGAGCCAATTGACGAGCTTGAGGCTCCCCGGAATGGTTCTTTCACCACAATAACCACTGGTGACCTTTACTCGGCTCGTCGAGCCACCTATCACCACTTTCACTAACTTCCACTAAGAAAACTAATTTACACGAAAGAAAACTAACTTCTACAAAGGAAAGAAACCAATCTCCGCTAAAGAGAATGTCTGCGCAGATTGAAATCTCCGACGGGAAGGATTCTTACGGATTCCAGGCCAAATCGACGCCTTCTGCCAACACTACACGCTCCACGCGGAAAAACACTGGCTGAAACAATTCACACAACACGAAAATAAAATTAAACTATAAATCAATATGATTTCGGTTTCATGCGAAATTATTAAAAAAATTCAAAGTCTTAACACTTACACAACCTCTTTACTTCCTACGTTGGGGGCCCCGTCGATGATCGAAATCCTCGCACTTCAACTCGCCGCAGCCTGAATCGATTTCCTTCCCAGGTTGTCTTAAGCAATTTTCTCTTCTTCGACGCTCCTTCCTCCTGATGTTCTTCACTTGTTGACTAGCAAACTGTTCCGTCCTTCCTTTTGATATTTTGCACTTGTTCGCTCGCAAGACGTTCCGGCCTTCCTTCTGCGCTGGCCAAGTATCCGTAAAAGAGACCGCTTCCAGCGTCGCTGGCTCTTTTATCAACTTGTCTCAATGGCTCTTTGACTTGAGTTGAAAAACCTAAGTTCAAAGCCACAGCATTCACCATCACTGATCAACCTTGCAGCGTTTACCTCGGGCGCAAACTCAGATTTTCATGGTGGCCATGTTTCTTTCGCGCACAGTCCTACATTATCGATAACAGCCTTATCGATTTGTTTTTGTTGAAGTGTCAATTAATGTGATGATACTTGTGACTACGTGCGCGTATGTTTTCGTTCGTCGCGATATGTTTTAAAGTAAATGTGTCCGCGAAGGAATGTGTCGGGCGATCAGCCCGAGGATTTCGTAAGTACATCTTAATTCGACAAATACTCTTGTTTTTTAGCAATTCTTCATACCACCGTCAGTCTCAACCAGTGCAGTATTAAGAAGTTAGGTACCCGCAAATTTCTTCAAAATGCATACTTCATCCAGATCCATCTCGCATGTTGAAGTTAGTGAGAAATGCCTTAACAGATATAGAAGTCCTCATTGACCATGAAGGCCGAGAAATTGAGTGGAATTTTTTCAAATCACTTTTTGATTTGATTTTGAGGAACTCTATAAATTGCAAAAGTGCATATATACTTCAACAAACAAAAAATTAAGGTTCGATTTGCCGTGCAAACATTTAGCAGATCTGTTATAGACGTGTAGCGTCGCCAGACTAGCAGACAGTATAAAACGCCTATAGTTATAATTAATCATAAAATCTTATTGCTGAACACATTTTTAGTCTTTGGAAAATACCATCATTAATCTTTATTGCTAAATTCTATTTTTACAATTCATTCCATAGCAGTTCTTAATATGCCTTTTTTCAATGTTCAACCAAAGAATTTTCATACATTGTATTATTCCTTTACACCCTAATATTATGGCATCCTTTTCATCTTAGCGTTCTTTTTTTTGAATAATGATTAAGCCATTGTAATTGTTTTATGACACTTTTCGCATCCTTGAACCTTTGTAATTATCTTATGATACTCTTCGCATCTTATATATGTATAAAGATCACTAATCGTCACGGGGCCAGTCATTTCACATCGTTCGTCAAAATGAAATCCCATTTGTTATCAAAAAAATTAATTAGAGAAACCCACCATTTCTCTTAGCTTACGTAAATTTAGAGAGGAATTTTTCGATCAAATAATTTGCCGGTAGTGAAGTGACATCGACATTTGTTCGTTGTTTTAATGATTTTTTTATGTGCTCACTAGCAGGAAACTAAGAAAATTTGAACCCGTCAAGCAGACACTTTGCGAAAGAAATATCAATGTGGTACTAAACTTACCGTTGAGGCAATTGATTAAATCAAAGAACTCAAACTAATTTCTGAAGTGAAAGCAATTGACTCATAGTACAATGTAGGCTTTACAGCCATCCTTACGCAATGTAAGAATCATTTATGATAATTTCATTGGAGGAAAAGTTCTTAAATTCATGCCATTATACAAAATCCACCAGAAGTACATTGACTTACTATTTGGATCAATAATAACGAGCTTTGGTTACAATAACAATCTGACAGTAGCCAATTCAATGGCCGATTAAAGAAATTAATGGTCAGATGTCAAATAAGGGAAAGAGGAATTGGCAATGCCCTACCATTAGAACACATTTCCATATTAAGACATGAGAAGTCTACGTTGAAAAAAATTAACATAATTACTTAACGATATTGTAGTAATCGAGCAGTCACACTAGCAAACTGCTCGAAACCTTTCCTATCTCCTATTCGAAATTTCATTGTTTCTTAATCCGTTCTAAATACATTAAATCTAACCTATTAGTGAACTTAATTCAGAATATAAAATAATATCCTTTTTGGAATTATTATTTTTTCATTTCTTTTGAATAGAAGACTTGAGTCGCCGGTTAACTTTCAATATACAAAATGTTTGTCACGGCTTCCACAGACAAAAAAAAAATCTGGTGTTCGAATTATTTCAAATGTTATGTACAAAACGACGATGAGAAAATGCACATGAATTTATTATCAAGCTGGCTGAAGTTGAAATTGAATTATCGACTGGAATTTCAGTATGAAATAGCTGCAAAGGCAATTCTGCTGCATAATTGAATCCGACCTGCTTGTATAATCATATTTTCACTGTCAGCATTATATCATTTGTGCTCATTAAATTCATTTCACCAACAAATTCGTGTTTTATCCTTTAGTCGGGTATATCTATTCTAACTATTGGGTATAACTGGTTTCAAATGATCGTTTCTCTTATTTAAAGTTTTTTTACTCTTCTTATCGTGTTTATGGAAATCATGTAGTTGTACATTTGAGTCAAGAGGTACAGTTTGACCACCAGAATCCGTGTGATACGATATGTTATCATATTCTTGTAAGAACGGCAAAGCCGACAGTAGAAACTGACTGAAGTTCTTTCGTATACCAAACCACCATTTGTTGCCACTAAATACAGCTAACAGCAATGGTGAAAAGACCACAATGTATGGAAATTTCGATTTGCCTTCCAGTTTATCGGCGATTATTACTTGAAAGCATAAAACTGGGAGCACTGTAAATGTATTTCCAATTGCCGCATGTAATGCCGACTTTCTCTGTTGCACTGATATCTCTGGTGTTCTCATCATTATTCCGCAAAATATGATATTGTAAAGTACACTAACTAAATTCAAGCATATGACAGTCCACAGAGGAACGAATACAATTTCCCAACTCCATGAAACAAAGCCATCAAGTTGCAACGGCAGTGAAACAAATTGCAGTGCATTTACCGCAAGGAATAATTCCAATTCAAAGGATCGATCATGTTTGACCGCCCAAACGCAGGCTCTAACGCTCGCCAAACTGCCTAAGATCAATGGGCTGAAAACAAGTACCCACAATGACGGCCAGATGTTGAACGGTCACAAGCTAGCAACTTCAACATTAGCAAAATCAAATGTAGTGAAAGCGATATTAAAATAGCCGTGAATTGTGTATAGAAATCACCTTCCAACCTATAATGTGGATAACGACCCCACACAAACGCTCCGACGACCGCTGCAGCTGTGGTTATTGCTTTCCATGTCGACAGCGGCCTAAATACTGTCCAATATGGCCAACCGATACAGCCATCTAGCTTTAAACAAAACAGCGTTATAAATGAAATCAAACTGCAGTGGACGATGAATTTACAGTACATTTTTTCAAGGTAGTTTTTTAGCGGAGAAGCGAAAAACGGGGGATTCTGCTCGGGATCGCGACAGCGAGCAGGTCGAGAGAACCGCGATCGCTAGCATGGGAAAAGAAGTTTTGTCGTATAGACCGAAATTCTATCGTGTGAATGGAAAAGTTTCCGCTCTTTGAAAGGTAACGGAAAATGCTCGAAGTCCAATCAACATTCGAAACGTGTTCGAAAAACGATATAGTAACTCAAACGGCTTGTGATATAAATTGAAAGGAAGTGAAATGGCATGCGCTAAATCCATTTAACGATCGCGCGTTTACAACTCGTCATATATATGCACATATATTGGTGGCGAAAGTCTATTGCAACTGTGGCATTCCTTTGACTTCGCGAGTCATATGTACACGTTTTGTCTGGAAAGTGTTTTTGATTTGCCCCGAGTTTAGTCAAAATTATGTGCTCAATGTGTTTAACATGTAGATTATTCGAGCAAAGCATTTAGTAAATGAAAGAAGTCAAAGATGAGAAATTTTATCCGAGAACATTTTTCGGAGTGATAACATCGTAAACTTTGCCCATCCGTCTGTTGATGGACTGTTATTCCGCTGTCTACATGGTGGAAGCGACTGTTGCGGTGGATTTCGCGAGAAGGAACAGCTCAGTTTATAGGAAATCTTTTGATATGAGCAGTTATTACATTATTTCTCTACCTTTACGCCAGTAGCGGCTCTACATTTGGGGCTAGTGGGGCTAAGCCCCACCATCTTTTTTGTTCAAACCTTAAAAAATTTTGTAGTTCAAAAATTTCCTACAACAAGTGAAAAACGAAATAAATTTCTCAATGGTTAGAAGCTTTTATCATTGCACATACTTTCATTCATTGCAAATACTTATGATTCCATCAATGAGATTTACACAAAGCCGACGCAACATGTTGTCATCAGCAGAAATTTCGATCGCAATTTCCTATACATATTTTCAAACAACCAATATTGTATCCGGGGCTATTTCCAAATAGCCCCGAGCATACGATAAGTTGATAGCGCATATGAATTTTTCCGAAGTCGTGTCAGCATGCATTTCATTCATACTTTTCCACATGTTTCGTAAACGAAATCGTGTTCTGGGGCCATTTTAAGTTAGCCCCCAAAGTGCCTATATGTTGCAGAGAGCGAATAAGTTCAAAGCGAAAATGAAAATGTTCTATGTGACGAACAGAGGCGATCGTAAATTTTTCACTCAAAAAAAGTTTGATTAGTTTTTTAAATGTTGACATTACAGATATTTTCCTGTTTTTTATTTAGAAAATAAAAGTTAAGAAAAATATGTCTTAAGTTTTTTCATTAACAAACTTTAATCGTTATTTTATTTAATTGTTTGGAATGGGATGTAGCCACGGTAACTCTGAAATTTGGCGGTTGTGAAGTTAATGTTATGCAAATGATGGCTAAAATTACACGTAACATTTTCCTCTAATTTAGTTATAGTTAGTGCATCTGAAAGGTTTAGAGGCTAGAGGTTCTTTGCTTGCATGGTTTTTTTTATAATTGCGAGTGAAGTGTTTTGATGTGTGTGAAATTGTTGTGAAATTTTCGTTTGTTGCAAGCAAGGTGTGTGTTTGAATACTTTGTGGTTGAAGTTTTTTATGAAAGGATTATTGTGAGTTCTAGGTTTTTGTTTGCATGTTTTGAGAACTGGTGATGTAACGTAGTCGGATTATTTTATTTCTTTCTTTATTTTTCATATAGATACGATAAAATTTTAAAATGAATAGTGTTGAAAGTTTAATTTCAAGGCCATTTTCTTTGTGTTCTCTTGAAGAGAAACTAGAAATTAAACGTTTAGGGCTACATCAACCATTAAATTTCATTCTTGAAATGTTAGGGAAAAAACAAAACCGAAAATTTTCCACTGAGTGGTGCATTAAAAAACCCTGGCTGACAGCCTCTGAGAATAAAAATTATTTATTTTGTTTCTATTGTCTTTTATTTGAAGGTGAGACAGCATGGACCAATAGTGGCTTACGCGATCTGAAACATTTGTCAGACAAGTTCAAGGCATCTCCAAAACGTGTTAAATTTTCAAACGTTTGGATCAATTAACATTATGTCCCAAATTGATTCTGGTCACGCTGCCTCACTTAGTAAGCATAACGAAACTGTAAGGCAGAATCGTCATGTTCTTAGTAGAATGATTGACGTTGTAAAATTTTGTGGTAGCCACAACTTAAGCTTACGTGGTCATGATGAGAAGGAGTCAAGTTGTAATAGACATTTTTTTGATATGGTATCATATACCAGATCAATTGATATTTCTTTAGATGAATATCTAAAAAGTAACCGAGTCGCTCAAAATACTTCCAAAACAATTCAGAATGAGCTTCTTGAATGTATCAATCAAGTTTATTTTAATTATCTCAAAGAAGAAATTAATGCTGCCAATTTTGTATCGTTTCAAGCAGATGAAACAACAGACATTTCTTGCACAACACAAATGGTAATCGTTTTACGTTTCGTCAAAAATAAATTGCCTGTTGAGCGATTCCTATCCTTCTTCGATCTTCACGATCGCTCTGCGCAGGGAATGGTTGATGTGATAGTGAAAGCACTTAGAGAATTCAATTTGAAGAGCAAACTTTTTTCTCAAACATATGATGGAGCAGCTGTTATGAGCGGTAACAATGCAGGCGTACAAACTTTAATGAAAAATATATATCCTTACGCCTAATATGTCCATTGCTACGCTCATCAGCTAAATCTTGTCTTAAAGCAAGCTTCTTCATCTATTAAAGAAGTGCGCATTTTTTTGCGAATATTTCAGCGTTTTCTTCTTTCTTTTCATGCTCTCCCAAACGTAAAGATATACTAGTTGAAGTTTGTAAGAAAAGAGGTCTCCCGAAATCGATGGAGATCCGTTGGAATTTTCAATCTTGCGTTGTACAATCTGTGTTTGAAAGTCGCGAGCATTTACTTCATTGCTTTGAGTTGATTCAGTCTGAATCTTGGGATGCTTCAACAATAAGAGAAGCAATCGGATTAAATGCTTATTTAAATGACACTAATTTTATATATTTTTTAGAACTTTTTAACAGAATATTCTACCATGTCGATATTCTTTATAATGTTTTACAATCTCGTAACACAAATAGCATTTTAGCGTTTCAAACCGTAGAAATATTTTGTAAGTCCATTAACTCTATAAGAAACGGTTTGAGTTCATGCGACACTAATCAAAATTAACCTACTGCAAAAAGAATACGTACTTCAACGTATGATCTTCATCTGATAGGAAAAGAAGTTTGCGATATGATTACTTCTCAGGTAAAAACACGATTTAAAAATGTTGATCATATATGTGCTTTTAACCTAATAAATCCTGCTGAATTTAAAAATTTTCATTTTAATTTTCCTGCTAAAAACTTGACAATCATAGTAAAAAATTTCCCATTTTTCAATGAAGCAATTTTAAAAAATGAATTAGAAGTGATTTATGGTAATGAAATGTTCCAAAATATGTCATCTGTAATTGAATTTCATAGCTTTTTTGAAACTAATAGTCTGTTTAGCTCATTTGAGCAGACATACAAACTAATTGAAATAGTCCTTACTACTCCAGTTACAACTGTCGAGTCCGAAAGATGCTTCAGTACTCTTAAGAATATCAAAACATATAAATCGAGTACAATGGGTCAAAGCCGACTTAATTCATAAGCAACATTATCAATTTGTAAAGAAGTCATTAAAGGGGTTCCACACGATCAGTTCAGTTTCAGTTTCAGTTGAACTGTCAGTTAAACTTACGTGTGGACTGCAAAAACTGAAGGGAAAACTGAACTGAAAACTGAACTGAGGCTCCATGGAAATCCCATCAAGCTCAGTTCAGTTGTCAGTTGAAATTAAACGAAACTGAAGTCTAGTAAGATTTCTCCGTTTACGTTTCAGTTTTTTTATTGTAATAAGTTTGTTTACGCATCGTTAATTAAAAATGTCGCGAAAAGATAACGAATTTATAACAGATTTCATTGAAATATATCAAAATTTTCCATGCTTATGGAAGAAATCTGATCGTCAATACCACAACACAATCAAGAAAGAATCTTGCTACCAAGTTTTGCTTGAGAAGTTCAAAGAGCACAATAAACAAGCAACAGTTTCAATGGTAAAAAAAATTAATAGTTTGCGCTCAGCTTACAATAAGGAATTGAAAAAAGTGAAGGATTCTGATAAAAGTGGAGCTGGAGCTGATGAAATCTACATACCAATATTGTGGTATGATGAGCTTTTCTCATTTCTTCGCGATCAAGGAACTAACCGAGATAGTATGAACACCATTGACACTAACCATAGCAGTGATGCTGAAAATGAAGGAGATGAGGTAAGTAAACTATTATTTTACTTCTTTTATTTCCTTTTATTTCTTATAAAATTTAACATCTAATAAAGTGAATATAACATAAATTACGGCATATACCTACTTCGAACTATTTCGTCCTGCCAATCAAGTTTACCATAGATTGTAAAATAATTCACGTATTCATCTCTGGATGCCCTTGCCTCCACACTAACATTCATATTGATTCTGTTGCCTACTTGAAGTGGTTCAAGCCCATGCACCTCAATTATTGGATCTCTGATTGATTCGTTCAATTGAGAAGGTGTATAAGAATGACTAGACTTTCTCCTCAAAAAATTGTGTAGATAGCAGCATGTCAAGACAATTACGTCCACGTTTTGGAACTTCTTTAAATTGATAACAGACTGAAAAATTTGGAATCTACTTGATAGTATTCCAAATGCATTTTCAACAATACGTCTAGCCCTTGACAACCTGTAGTTGAAAACCATGCGATCGTACGATAACTGTTTTTTATTAAACGGTTTTAAAAAGTTCCGCCTCAGCATGAACGCTTCATCTCCCACAAATACATATGGCAGTTGCGCATTTTTGCAAGTTGTTATATCATCGGGTGGTAATTGTAAATTATTATTAAGTAATTTTTTATAAAATGTGGTGTTGTTAATAACTCCGCCATCTGACATGCCCCCATTGGTTCCGACATCACACATAATGAATTCGTAGTTGGAATTCACTATTACCATGAGGACAATGCTGTTGAACTTTTTGTAGTTCCAAAATAAGGACCCACTTCCTTCTGGAGGTACTATGCGAACATGTTTTCCGTCAACAGCCCCCAAGCAATTTGGAAATTGCCACCTGTCTTTGAAACCATCTGCAAGTAATCTCCATTCACTTTCATTCCTGGGCATCTGAAAAAACATAAATAAATGGTTAGGTACTATTCCGACAATAAACTAATGCTGATGTATTTGTTATAGGATGAAGGAGAGTCAACCATTTTAGAAACTGAAGATATAGGCAAAGAAAACTCAAGTGACAATCAGTTCACACGTCCTAACACTTCAGCATCCTTTACTGGCAGAAGAAAGAGGTCACCAGGAAGTGAAAGACCCGTATCAAAATCAAAAGTTTTGCAGTTGATTGCCAATCGACTGCAGAATGGTCGTAAGGAAGAACTAAAATACCAATCATTTGGCATGCACATTGCACAGGAACTAAGCAATATGACAACTGAAATGGTACCATTTGTTCAAAAACTTATTAATGATGCACTATTTCAAGGACAGATGCAATCGTTGAATATAACTTCACATATCAAAACCCAAGTAACACACTCACATCCTACATCTTCAGACCCGAAAACACGATATGTGGTAGCAACTACTCCTACATCATCAGAGCACCTAACACAATTTATTTCAACTACCGATTATTATAATGAAATTAATCATTTGGATTTATAACCTATCGAATAGGTATCAATGTTTTTGTCTAAAAAACACCACATTACTATGTTGTATTACTATTTCATTCTATTATTTTCCTTTTTTTAATGCAGCAATTGCTTTTCTTGTTCAGTTTTTTATTTTTATTTAATGAATAAAATATAAAAAGGAAATACTTGATTCTTGTTCACTTACCTTTATGTCATCTCTCAGCACCATATTTATGGCTTTGCAAGTTTCAGGAATTATGACACTTAGACTTTGACTTGATATAACGGTACTAAGTCGAAGACATTTGTACGAATTTCCAGTGGCCAAAAATCTTAATGTTGCACTGAGCCTTTCATGAGGTGATATGGCTTGTCTCATTACCGTATTCTGCTTTTGTATAAACGGTGTTACTAAATTCAATAGTTCTTTGTAAGCAGTCTCACTCATAAGTAAATAGTTACACCAATCACATGGTTCAAATTGAAGTTCTTTCATTAATTTTACATGAGACAACGAATTTCGTTTAAGGTACCATTCTCTACTCCACTTAGCTCTTTTTTTTCTAGGCTTATCCAGTGATACACATAGCGCAACTGCAATAACACAATCTTCGTCCATGAAAGCAATAAAACCGCGCGATATTCAAGATTGAGAAATGACAACTGAACTGATATGAAACTGATCGTCTGGAAGCAAAGCAAAAATTTAACTGAACTGACAGTTCAACTGAAACTGAAACTGAACGGACAACTGAACTGATCGTGTAGAAACCCTTTTAGAGAAATAGAAAATTTCAACGAAAAGGTGATGGATTTGTTTGCTCAACAGAAGAATAGACGCGCTGAATATCTATATAAATAATAAAGAAAGCAATTACTTAGTATAAGTTCCTTGGAAAAGCTTTACGTTTAATTTATTAAATATTATTTATTTTCACCATTGAAATACTTTTTAATATAGAATTTTTGTTATGTGGGGAATAGGCCTAAAAGATTTCTTATGCATCATGTCTTATTTCGAGCGGAGCGTTTTTTCTTTTGTTTTATGTTTGCATTGGTCTTCAAATTGGCATTTATTTAAATAGCGTCAATGTAAGAACTCTTTTGGGGAAACCGTACGCAATAAAATCGGTTAACGCTCTGTGTGCGCTTCCTCTTGGGTAGAGTGGAAATCCGTACAAACTAAAAGTTGATATCTTCCTTGAATTTACACCCCCTACATTTACTTGCACGAGCCGTCACTGCTTTACGCTAATAATTTAAATTTGCTAGAGGTCCATGTTTTTTTAGCAATCTCACCACATCACCAGCGGGCGTCCGGCGTGGATGTGGGTAAGTACCTTTCTTTTTATTGGCTAAACTAGATTTTTATTTAAATTTTTATATTTATTGAAATTGTTTATCATATGGAATATTTGTAATGTATTTTTGGTGACAGCGCAATGACATCTTCGCGAAAGAAACTACCTCTTATTCGATTGTTTGGATTATCCGGCTCGTTGCTATATATATATTTTTTTTTGTTGCTTGAAATTAGTTTTATTTATTGTTTTCTGCGTCTTTTCGCGGCTAAAATACCCGATAATATATTTTTTTAATTCCATTGGCGTTATAATAAAAGTTAACGAAACGAAAGATTGTAGCATTTGAGTATATTATTTATATTTGTGATAACATTTGAATGTTGAGAGAAAAATGAAGAGATAAAGTTTGAGTTCCAAATTCGGTCATTTCATTTATAAGGAACCCGGACCAGGTATGGGACCCGCAACGATGGAAGACTTTCCGAGTAACATGGCCCTGCCATCGGGCGCGCACCACCGTCTTTGTCGCTTAGCAGGGGCTCTTGCCGGGTTGAGTGGCCTTCCGCTCGCGTGCCCTGTTGTGATCCGATCATATAATTCTATAACATAAATCGGTCACGTATATATCTCTCTTTTGATGCGAAGTATGTTTGTATGAGTTTTCCACTCATAAGGGAAATATATGGCCACGTCAACGTTTGGATCTTGATCTGGTTGGGCGGGTGCGAGGGGGCACCACATCTATCCGGATGCCTCACTCTTATTTGTGAGCCATAAGAATCGTCGGGTAACGACGAAGTCTCTGCACGTCCGTTTGTTTATATCCGTTTCAACTTGTTCTCTGAATAAGCAATTTCCACCCTCTGTTAGTTACCTCCATTTTTCGACTTCGGTCGACATTTTCTGAAACACAAGAATTCGTGAATGCGAAATTCTTTTGTAGTAGATCCTTGTGCTGGGGGAAAGAACCCGCCCCACGACACTGCAACGCTAGCCTGCCAGCGCATTCACGCGTCCCCAGACAAGGCCATTCTCGGCGGATCTTAACACCTTCTTCCGCCGAGGCAGCAGACCATCGCTGCAGTCCTGTACGGACATTCAATATACCATTTCACTACAATATGTAAGAACGGAGGGCGAAGTAATTGATGCAATACATTTATACGACCCATTTCTCATAAAGCACAGCTGATCCATCAAGACTATCGCTGTATGTTGATCATGTTCATCGAATACATTGCGGGTTTTTTTTCGTCTTTAACATCACTAGAGTTCTACAATGTGATGGAAAGTTGAAAAGCCAATTAATCTTAAAATGTGTACTATTTAATTGAATGCAATCATGCATTTAAAATTATTTTAGAATGTTGCCTTACGCATCATAGTAGATATTTGAATTTGTTCGAGACCGCCAATCAAAATATATAACTTGTGTCGTACGGGATTTTGGATATTGAATATAGTTTTGTGTAGATTGAATATTATTTATATTATTTTTAATAAAAATAACATAAATTGAAATAAAGTGAAAATAACTATACATATGTAAGCTTCCCCTCATAATGGCCAGTTTATTACTTTGATAAACCGAAACATATTTTTATGACTGCAATGCACTTGGTTATAACAAAGAATTCGATAAAATGGACCACAACTCATGTTAAAAGTTAACTAAAGCCATGCTAACTTAGTTGGTGATTTACCGATGAAAATGAAACAGCTGTAACAGTTAAGTAAAAATGCAAAAACAATTAAGTACAAATACAAAGCGAAGAAAGTTTAAGTGATGGGAAAGGAATATATAATCAAGAAAATCCTTTGCTGCAGGACAAAACAGGATGGAAGCTGGTAAATTGCAAGCAGAAATTTGCTTAAATCTACTGTTTCCAATTAGTCGAAATATCGTAAAAAAATCAAAACAAAACTTGCTTCAAAGTACCAAGTAGCAACAACTTTTATCACATTTCAATAAATCCACAGTTTCATATTTCAATGGATAGCCAACGAATTTAGATTTTCTGGCAATCTAGTTATCTATCTAACGCAAATGTAAGGAAATATTTTGATACTTTTGTGATATCTTAATCGAAAAGCAATTATGTTCAAAAAACAACCAGTTCAAAAAATAGACATTAATTTGAGTTACAGTTATAACCATGCTAACTAAACATAGGATTATTTTTTAAATTTAGTAGCAGGCAGTATTGTATTTACTAGTTGCAAAAATATAAATATACCCTACAACTTGATAGTGATAATTTTTGATGTAACGAGTTTTCGGCTATAGTAAACTTAATACACAATCTACAAAATTCCACTTTAAGCGAGTTACACTTTATTAATAAAAGTCTTACACTTCTTATAAAAACACAATTTTATAGCACTATCATTTCAATCCGTGTGGTGTAGTGTGTACATACCTACCAATAATTCCTACCAATAATTCATTTACCTAAATCAATTCATTTACTTAAATTATCAATTGCAATATTTTTATTCATTCATTCATTAAATTGTAACATCCATAGGTTTTTGTCTGAGTAGCATAAATACAATTCTTCATTTTCCAGGCAATGAACTATGGATGAGTTCCATCCAGTGCATAGATCATGTTATTGCTTAGGTAATGTAACGTGCATAGGCCCGAAATAATGCACATACAAACATTTCCGGCAATGATAAAGTTGATTTACTTGCATAAGCAAGAAAATTGTATAAATTGTAATAGGAACATAATAAAATTGTCAGTTTATCATGTACAATTATAGTGTTTAATTTTATCTACGCAAATTTTAAGTTCTTTAAGTGAACATTTCTTTAAGTGAGCATTTGATCATTTGATTAAGTGAACATTTGGTGACCCCTTTGTCCAAGTTGGGACGATTTGAACACAGGGAACTTCTTCTTGAACTACATTATCTACGATATCTTGTAGTTTGTTCCTGTATCTTTTGTTGAAGATACAGAAAACTAAATTTTGTTAAAATATTTGGATATTTTGTGTACTTTTTGTTCTTTCGATCGAGATACAGAAAATTTGATATTTTTAATATTTTACTTAAACACTATATTTACACGTCATTCATATTTTGCACTTTTGTTCCTGTACACTACTAGTAAATTTTACCATGGAGGCTCTTGCGTCACGACAAGTCACAATAGGCCAGGTCATAGAGCGCTACCTGACAAACTTCTACAAGGACTCCAAATCCAGGAAAAATCAGCGCTATTATGAAAAGAGGCTGAATAAGTTGGAGGCTGATTGAGCAACCTTTGTTCAAAGAGACGCAGAGATCCAAACATTTCGCAGTACAAACAAGGAACATGAGTACTTCCGGGAGGAATATGCAGCGCAAGTAAAGGAGGTGTACGAGGAGCTTAAAGGTGAGTTGAAAGATGGGTTAAGGGAACTGCAAATTACGTTGCCAGCTTCCAAATCAGATAAACTGATCAAAAGGCAAGTTTCATTAATTGCCTCGATGAATCAGGCAATTAACCTAGTGAATGATCTACTGGAGAAACAACGCAGTCGTTCTACTCCTTTTTGTCAGCAGCATTTGTATACTTTGGCAAATTACTGGCAAACTATTTCTGATACTCATAACGAACTTGTATCTGAAAATGATGAGTACGATCCCATTCAAGTAGCAACATTGGAAGAGAAATACCAAGCTACTATGGTAAGACTTTTGAAAACTATGGAAGCAAATGGCTCCGTTTCTAACGACACTCGTCACGTTCATTCATCAATTAAATTGCCAAAAGTTACAATCCCAACCTTTTCGGGTGATTACTTGAAATGATGTTCATTTGCAGAGTTGTTTAAACAAATGATCGATGGCCAAGCCTTGCCTAATAGCTAAAAGCTATTTTATCTACGGTCGAATTCAGCGAAAGAAGCAAGCCGTTTAATTCAGCACTTACCAGTAACCAACGAAAATTATCAAACAGCCTGGGACATTTTATGTACAAGGTATGATAATCAACGCCTCATTGTCTCGGCATTTTTTTAAAGTATTTTGAGCATTCCAGCCGCACTCACAGAATCTCCTGATCATTTAAAAACATTGCACGATACCATTAAAGAGTCACTTTATGGTATAAAAAATTTGGGTATAGAAACTGCTAGCTGGGATCAGCAGTTAGAGCAGAGGTGGCCAAACCGATGCACATTGCATCTATTCGCGTATCAATTTTTTAAAAGCTGTCATAGCTGAATTCATCTTAATTTTTCAACATCAAAGTGTTCGTTACCTTCGATAATGTTCAATTTCTTAATTTCTGAAACTTAGCATGGAACTCGTGACATATTAACTTCAAAATATTTTTAACGGTGTTGACTTTGCACATTTCTGCTCCAACGATCGTAGACACCGCGCATTAGCCACACATGTTTGCAGTCTCGTGCAAAAGAGCGGCAAGCGTTTGATATGGTCAGTTAGTTCCGTGTGGCTCCCCGTTGGGGGACCGCGGGGATAATAACAATGTGAAATTGGCGGCAAGTGTCAACAAGCGAAGACACACGAGGACCCAGGACTACGCAGATGGCGGCCGTAAGACTCAAGTAGTCGAAGACAAGCAAGAAGTGAGATACCGCGTATCTCGAATCGATTGGTTGTCTATCGCAGCTACAGCGACAAAAACGTTAACTTGAAAAGTTTAATCGTTACTAAAATTAAAGGAAAAATTGTGCTAAAGTGAAGTGTAAGTGAGTCTAAAGGCTCTGATCTTTGATTAATATTGAGAAAGAAAAAACTTTGATAGTGATTGAAGAAGAAACATAAAACTCAACTATTCCGAAACTTTCCGCAAAGTGATCCACAAAATGTGTGCACCGGTAAAGTGTTTTGAGTGCAACGAACTCATTGTTGAAAAGAGTGATTCTATTGAATGTATGGGCTGCAAGAAACTCTTTCATTTTTACTTGCTAGTTTTCTGAAGCGAAATTTAGAAAACTTGCTAAAGAAAAAAAAGCGAACTTGGATCCGCAAACATTGCAAGAATCCAACTGTTCCTGCTATGAAATCTTCAATCGAAATAAACAACGACTTGAGTGACAATTTACAAGCTATCAGGAAGGAATTCCAAAAGCAAAATATTGAGTTTCTCGAATTGCGTAGATTTCTAAAGGAGGAGTTAGTAGAATACAAAAAATCGCTAGACTATTGTTGTAGCAAGATCGACGACTTCAACACACAAATTTTAAAATAATGTGAAAAAATTGATAGCCTGAGCTCAACGTGCAACGAGTTATCCTCTGAAAACTCAACCCTAAATGCGCAAGTGAAAAGTTTGTCCGTACAAGTAAATCAGCTACAACAAGCTAAACTGGCTACGGAAATAGAAATATGTGGGATTCCAATAACGCCAAATGAAGACGCGTTCGCTGTTGCTGCGAAAATAGGAAATCTGCTGGGAGTGGATGGAGAACAAAACCTGCCGAAATTCGCAAAGCGCAAAATTATCAACCGACAACAAATCAACACATCTCCATCAATGAGTTGTTCGTTTCGCTACGGAAGAAGCGAGGGATCTGTGGCTAGTTGCAGTTAAAGCAAAGCAAGACCAACACATCTGTAGAAATTTCCACGATAAATTTCCAACTAGCAAATTCTACCTAAATGCTCACTCGACCCAACATTTTAAAAGGCTTCTTTACTTAGCAAAAAAATTTGCGAAAGAAAATAATTTTAGGTACGTATGGTTTAAGAATAATAATATTTATATTAGAAGATCTGAAAATGATCACGTTCATAGAATCAATTTCGAGAATGAATTAAACGTAAATTTGCTTAAATGAATGTAATTAACGTAAATAACAAATATTTGAAATGTTGGAATCATATATTCCTACAGAACTTATCGATTTTCACGATCAATTACCTTTGGAAGCCGACACAACCTTTTCATGCAATAAGATATTCAATAAGTATTCATTTAATAGTAGCTTGAAAATCCTACACCTCAACATAAGAAGCGTAAGAAAAAAACGTTGATGAATTGGTGATATTATTGAATGAGTTAGATATTTCTTTTGATGTAATTGTGTTAAGTGAAACGCATCACAGTAGTTAAATTGATGACTTCAGTGTTATAGCCCTGAGTTTTCAGTTACCTGAATTCAATATGTTTTATACAATTTTATGCCGTAATAAAATTGACGGTGTAATAGTCTTTGTCAAAAATACTTACTTTGCTCAAAGCAAAGGAATTACGTGCGTGGAATTAACGGGGTTAAAAATTAATATCCATTTGCCAAATCAAAGGTCATCCACAATATACGCGATTTATAAATCACCTACGATTAATGACTCAGAATTTATTTTGAAGCTTCATTCCATTTTAGGAACGAATAGCAACATACGTAGTGATTACGATATAGTGGTTGGTGATATTAACACTAAACCTACCAGAGCGGTCGAATGACCGCTTTTGAGACTTTAATCAAAATTGTTGAATTGTAGATACCACATTGAAATTCAAACAAAAACTGTAGTTTTCCAAGAAATGTCAACCGATTGTGTTCTAGGAACAAGCTATCCACTTACAGTTATTTTATGCTGGGTACAGAGCGACTGCAAGTAACTCACGAGGTGAGGCAAAATAGCGATCATTCAAATTAGATTACTTGCTCTGTACGCGGCATTACAAATATTTGCGAAGTGATTAGTTCTATTTGTAATAATAAAAAATAGGCTTCAAACTTTGGGTAATAAACAAATAAAAATAGTAAGTAATAATTTCTGCATTATATTATTGGTGAATTATTCCAATACAAATTCAAAATTTTAGCTCTAAAATGTCAATGCATAAGAAATTGCTGGAAGAAATAAATAATATAAGCGAACTATGCTCTGAAGTAGATGAAGAAGAAAATTCTGGGAGAGAAGATAGTATATATGATCCATTAGAAACTGACTCTGAGCTATTCGACACGGATAATTGTAATGTGACGCCTACGCCCGGGAATCGAAGTGATTCCGATCCCGAACCCTTGCAACCGGCCAGATGGATATGTCCTCGAAGTGCCAGCGGACTTCATCTGTCGTGCGGATATCGTTGCGCAGAAAATATTTTTTTTTCTGTCCAAATATTTAGATCTGTGGATATAAATATTCGAAATATAAAATTAATCCAAACCCCGACACATTTCGAGACATATCCATCTGGAAATGCCCCTCCACCGTGGCCATCGAAAAACTATGCCACTGGCGACAAATGGAGAGGCACATTGCCGCCATGTGGCGTGCCATTCTACACACAGCTGTTTTGTCCGATGTGACAACCGGTGCATTTGACAGCCACATGGAGGCGAAGGCGTACAAGTAGACAATTTCGTTATTATTGCAAAACTGTGCGCGCGACATAAAACGTTTTTCTTCGACGTCGTCCAGAACGTGTCATGGTGTGGTGTCGGTAGCGACTTGGCGCGGTCCTAGATGTGATGAAAAACTAGTAAGAGGTAATATTTTTTCGTTCGGCTTACGTCGACAAATGCCTTACCATGTTCTGATTACAGTTCATCGCCCCCTCGTCGTCGAAGCGCCTCAGCCTTCGACCCGCCTAACAATCTACCCACCCATTGAGTGGAAATACACCTAGTCCCTTCGGAACCACAACAGCAGTTATAGTTCAAAGCGGTGCTATAATTCGAGGCGATCAAAGAATCAATAGAACTGAAACATGTGAGCGCAATAAAGAATAAATTTTTCGTGATGAGTTAAATAGAAATGTATAAATCTAAGTCGACATCTTAGACTATTGGACTTTTGTATGTAAAATTACCAACACCTTTATGTGCCTATTGATAGCGCTTGACGCGCATACGGTATTGTTTTAAAACGATTGTTTTATAATAATGTAAACAGTCCTTGTATTATATCTAATAGATAAATTCTAAAAATGTTACCTTTCATTAACTTGAAAACATAGGCCTGTATAGAACAAAGGAATGGTCATGATATTATTCATTCTTTGTTGCGACCTAGTAGGAGATTGTCAAATGATCAATACAATGCAAGAAACAAGCGTTGAGTTGATCTTATCCAGTGGAAATTAAAAACTTAAAGAGCCAATAGAAACTAATGCAGCCTATCGTTCAGTCTTGCCGATAAAACTGAAGAAGTTCTTAAAAATTATTTTTTTTTCTAATCCAGTTGACTTGTACTTACAATTGTATGGAGTCCATCGACAGAAGATCTACATTTGATTATTTCTTGGGAAAAATCTTTAAATTAGAGCAGCATGTAATGGAAGTGGTAAAAATAATAGAACTCGATAGCAAGTAGAGGAAGAGAACATTGTGAACACGCAAAGGGGACGAAAAAGAATGAGATTGTTCTCCAGTTCCGAAGATGAATGCGAAGAAAACGATCACAATATTGAAACTTCAGTTGATGGAACCGTTTGGCAAAAACTTCACCAAGGTTCTGGACCTGGAAGGTCTCCACTTCTTACTTTTTTCAGAGAAATATCAGGGCCAACGGGATATGCGAAACGCAACATCATGAAGGGCAAAGTACGGAGTGCATTTTCGTTGATACTAGACCAGGGAATTATGAATCATATAAAAATGTGCACAGAATCAGAAGCACGTCGAGTTTTAGGATCCGAATGGAGTATAACTTTAGAAGAGTTAGATGCTTTCATTGCAATATTATATGCACGTGGTGCATATGAAGCAAGAAACTTGAACGTTTCATATTTATGGAATAAGAAATGGGGTCCTGCATTTTTTTCACGAACAATGAACAGAAATCGGTTCACAGAAATTATGCGATTTATTCGTTTTGATAGAAGAAGCGAGCGGAGCCAGCGTCTGCAGACTGACAAATTTGCTCTCATCTCCAAGGTATGGAATGCATTCATAGAAAATAGTCAAAACTGCTACAAACCAGGTGCGAATATAACTGTTGATGAACAGTTATTTGCGACAAAATCAAGATGCCGATTTACACAATATATGCCCAATAAACCCGATAAGTTCGGAATCAAGTTCTGGTTGGCATCGGACGTTGAAAGTAAATATATTGTGAATGGATTTCCGTATTTAGGAAAAGATGAGACGAGGCCATCAGCAATACCACTCAGTGAATTTGTTGTTCTCAAACTCACTGAACCATTTATAGGGTGCGGACGAAATATAACCACCGATAATTTTTTTACAAGCACATCTTTAGCAACAAACCTTTTATCAAAAAGAACTACCTTAGTAGGAACTATTCGGGCGAATAAGAGGGAATTGCCCAAACCTGCAAAAGAAAAGAAAGACAAAATGGCACGTTTTTCAACGCAGCTTTATAAATCAAATAATTGTACTCTAACAATTTACAAAAGCAAACCGAACAAAAAAGTTCTCTTACTCAGTTCGAAGCATAAATATGTGAAAATTGGAGAAACAGGTAAATGTATACCTGAAACTATAGCTTTTTATAATAACACCAAATTTGGCGTGGATATGACAGACCAAATGGCTAGAAAGTACAGCACAAAATCTAAATCTAATAGATGGCCTGTCCACGTATTTTTCAACATTATGGACTTAGCTGCTATAAATGCTTGGATCCTATATAAGCAAACAACCGGAGAAAGGATATCGCGACAAGAATTTTTATTTCAGTTGGCAGAGGAACTTGCCACCGAATACTGCGATATGCATGAACAAGAAAAAATGGAAAGTATGGCGAAAACTTCAGCAGATTCTACCAAAATTTCTGAAAGACGAAAAACGTGTCAAATTGGATATTGCAAAAAAAATAAAGCAATAAACATTTGTTCCATATGTAAAAAATATGTTTGTGGAAAATGTTTACGGGAGAGACCCTCCATCTGTAAAAAGTGCGACAACGAATAACATTTATTTTAGTTTGAATAACGCTATGTATGTGAGTTACTGAAGTAACATATAATTGTTCAGTTTCGAGCCTTCTTTCTAAAAATGTACTCCTAAAGTCCGAAAAATAAATGTTTGTTTTTAATTATTATATGATAATCATTTTGTGTTTATTGTTAATACTAAATTCTGTATTAATTACAATCAATTGGAGAAGTCTATAATGTTTATTTCAAAAGCGGTCATTTGACCGCCATCGATAGAAATAGGTATACATAATATGTCGGTAGGTTTAGTGTTAATATAGATATTATGGATCACAATAGAATCACAAACGAATATTTAACAGCTATAGGTAGCTTAGGTTTTTTATCTCTTATAAAAAAATACACTCGTGTTAATGGTAATCAAAAATCGTGCCTTGATCATGTTCTTATTAGACAAAAAAACTTCGATAGTCTTGCAACAGTTCCGATTAACTCAATAACTGATCATTATACTATACTGATAAATATAAACATTGATTATCAAAGCAATCAAAAAGTTAAACTTAATAATAAAGAAATAACTAAAATATGCTATGAAAAACCAAGGAGTCAATTATCTAAAATAGATTGGAGTCAAGTTATCTGTACGCAAGATAATGCAAATATATCAGCGAGTAAGTTTTTATCTACATTAAGAGACAATATTCATCTCTGCTCGACAAAACTGTATATTCCCAATAAACTTAAACCACTGAAACCCTGGGTAACCCAAGGTATCATGAAATCAATTCGTAACAGAGGCAAAATTTAGCAAAAATTAAATAAACAACCATTTAACATGCAACTAGCCCTATATTACAAAAAATATTGAAATAAATGAAGTAAAAAAATTTGCGAAGAGAAACTACTATCAAAAACAACTCGCAGTGGCTAATAACAGCAACAAAAAACTTTGGGAAATTGTTAAAAACAACACCAATCATAAAGAAAAACAAAGCGCACTTCACGAAATAGTGAACCATATGAGGGTAACAGACAACAACTCTATTGCAAATATGTTCAATAATGCTTTTCTAGGAGTCGGTAATTTCTATATGGAACGAACCAAATAACGAGTCCTACGGTTCAGATATGTTGTGCAATTTTCACTTATCCAATATCAGGGCTATAGAAATTGAAAGTATCATCAGTTCTCTGAAAACAAATACTTCGGCAGGTTGGGATGATTTGTCTCCTACAACATATAGAAGAGTTAAAAACGAAATCAGCAAACCGCTCATCCTTTTATTCAATAAATGCATTGTCGAAGGAATCTTTCCAACTGATTTCAAGAAGGCGATAATTATACCAGTACATAAAAATGGAGGAAAACTAGAAACTAATAACTATCGACCAATATCTCTTCTGCCGGTAATAGCAAAAATTTTTGAGAAATGTATCAAAAATCGACTGACAAAGTATTTGTCTTAAAATGATATTATATCAAGCCATCAATATGGTTTCAGGGAAAGCATGAGTACAGAAGACGCTGTCTTATCAGTAACGGACTTTTTGTACTCAGAAATCGATGCCAATAACAAACCTTTGGCAATTTTTATGGATCTTTCAAAGGCTTTTGATACAATTTCACATCAAATTTTGATATCAAAACTAGAAAAAATTGGTATAAAAGCCAATCCCTTAAAACTCCTTAAATCATATTTGTCTTTGAGACAATAACGAGTCAGAGTGTTAAGTACGCTAAGCGATTGGTGCACGAAAGACAAAGTAGGTTTACCACAAGGGACAGTGCTATCGCCGTTACTATATAATATTTACGTAAACGATCTTTACAATATAAAATTGAGCAGCAAATGCAAGGTTGTGGCTTTTGCTGATGACACTGGCCTATTAGTTACATCAACAACTTGGAAAGAAACTAAGCATATAGCAGAAACTGCAATGACTCGGATCCATAACTGGTTGCAAAGACATAGGCTTCGCCTTAACTCCCGCAAAACGCAGGTGTTAACCTTCTCATTGACATCTCCGGGTCAGCCATCATACCGGACTCTTAAACTGCACGAACTAAACTGCCATAACACTAATAAAGGGAATACAGTGTGTAAGTGCCAAGACTTAGTTATTGTTGAGAAAACAAAGTACCGAGGAGTCATAATTGATCGTAACCTCAAATGGAATTCCCATTCTGTATACATTAATGGAAATCTCAGAAGGTGCATATTTCTCTTTATTTCATTACGAGATATGTTGACAATACCGCAACTGAAAATAATCTACTATGCTCTAGTTCAATTTCTAATCCAATACCCGGATGGAGGACTCGGAGGATGGACGTTGAGAGGTTCGCTGACGCGCTTACGGCAGGCGCAACGTTGCTGGGAGCTCCGCCAGGGAGTGGAGGGCCTACAGCCAAGGACTTGGTGAACTCAACTATGAGTACCATCATAGCTGCTTGCGAGTCTTCCATACCCCGTCGGAGACCCCGACACGGTAAGCCTCCAGTATACTGGTGGTCAAACGAGATCGCCGAACAAAGAAGCGAGTGTCACAAACTTCGGCGAGAGGCCCAGCGGGCGCGAACACGGGACGAGGCAGACACTAGGCTAGCAGCATACAGGTCCGGCAGGACATATCTTCGCAGGCTTATTAACAAGAGCAAGGCCCGATGCTGGCAAGACCTCGTGGACGATGTAAATAGGGATCCGTGGGGCCTTGGCTACAAGCTGGTCATGGGGAAACTTGGTGCCCTACGGAAGCCTTGTATACATGACGCGGAAAAGATGGACGCGATAGTGCGGGGGCTCTTCCCCGCCCATCCCGTCCATGTTGACGCTGTCCATGGTGAAACAGCAGTCGAGTGCCCACTCTTCACACAGCTGGAAGTGGAGGAGGCAGTCCTCTCCCTGAAAGCGAGGAAGGCTCCGGGTCCAGATGGTGTTCCAGCTGAGGTTTTGCAGCTCGTCTATCACCATTGTCCTGACTTGCTGCTCAGCACATTCAACGCTTGCCTACGGGACGGGGTTTTCCCGGTACGATGGAAGGTGGCGAGGCTCGTGCTGGTCAGCAAGGGGAAGGGAAATCCCGAATCGCCGTCTGCATACCGCCCGTTATGCATGCTAGACACGACTGGGAAAGTGCTAGAGAAACTCATCAAGAGAAGACTCACTGACGCGATTCGTGCTGCTGGGGACCTATCTCCTCGGCAGTACGGCTTTAGAGCAGGACGTTCTACCATTGATGCGATTGCAGAGGTGGTGAACGCGGTCCAAAAGGCAGAGGCATATAGTCGCACCAAGCGACGGATCGTCCTGTTGGTGACACTCGACGTCAGGAATGCCTTCAACTCCGCTAGATGGGTGGATATTCTGGACACGCTGGAAAACTCTTTTCAAGTTCCAGAATATCTAATGCGGCTTTTGAGGAACTACCCAAAGGACCGAAGCCTGCTCTACGACACGACACAGGGCCAACGAAGGATGGAAATTACATCGGGTGTTGCGCAGGGATCTATCCTTGGTCCGGACCTCTGGAACGTGTCTTACGACGGGCTACTGAGACTTGAGATGCCAGATGAGTCGCGCTTGGTCGGCTATGCGGATGATGTTGCGGCTCTGGTCGCCGGACGCACCGTTGAACAAGCACAACTTAGGCTAGGTATGCTAATGCGCCGAGTGAGGGACTTGATGACTGCTCGCGGGCTCAGTTTAGCACTGGAGAAAACCGAAGTGGTCATCTTGACAAAAAAGAGAATCCCTAGAGTAAGGATGATCAGTATTGTAGACATACAAATCGAATCGAAGCCAGACGTGAAGTACCTGGGGCTACTGATCGACTCGAAGATGAGTTTCTCTGAGCAAATCAGGGCAGCGGCTGAGAAGGCTGCTTCGGGAATATCGGCCCTGAGTCGACTTATGGCCAACGTAGGGGGACCCAGCCCATCAAGAAGACGCCTCTTGATGAGTGCTGTAGGATCAGTGCTACTGTACGGAGCAGAGGTATGGGGCGACGCTCTCAGCAAGGAGGTATACCGAAAACGATTGGCACAGGTACAGAGAAGAGGAGCACTGAGAATTGCATCTTCGTATCCAACAGTCTCCGACTCGGCGGTGAGAGTTATTGCAGGCGTGATACCTGTCACCCTCCTTGCTAGAGAGCGCCGCGCTATTTAACTGCGCCGAAACGAGGATGCGAGGGAGATGGTTGTCCGCGAGGAGGACAACGCTCACTCAACGATTGGCAGCAGTCTTGGAGGAATTGCACGAAGGGAAGGTGGACTGCGCGTCTCATCCCGGATGCGAGACCGTGGCTAAATCGAAGGCATGGTGAGACTGACTTCTATCTGACCCAGCTTTTGAGCGGGCACGGGTGTTTTCAGTCTTACCTGCACAAGATCGGTAAGTCACGGTCTCTCGATTGTTGGTTTTGCCCAGGAGAGGAGGACAATGCTTGTCACACATTTTTTGTGTGTACCAAATGGGCCAGGCTGCGAAGGGAACTCTACAGGGAGACGGGAGAGCTCACCCCGGATAATAAAGTTGCGGTGATGCTCGAATCAGTTGACAAATGGAACCAGGTAGCACATTATGCTCGGGCAGTCCTAAAAGATAAAAGGGACTCGCAGCAGCCGGAGGTGCTGGGGCTGGGGGATCGCTCTTCTGGCAATTCCTCTTCCCCCCTCCCCTCCCGCTAGGAAAGGGACTCCCCAGCTTGAAGGCGCCCCACGGCGTAACAAAACGAGACCTGGCCCGAAGTAATGTGTCAAACGGTTCCAGGCTAGGTTCTCAGATTGACAGGGGAGGTGTTTAGTGGGTAGTCCAAGGGTATCCTCCATGGGAGTCCCACACTGCTAGACTCGGCGGGCGTAAATGCCTTCACCTCCCTACCACAAAAAAAAAAAAAAAAATCCAATACTGTATATCGGTATGGGGAGGTACATTTGAGACCCGTATAGAAAATTTAGAAGTTACACAAAAGACTATACTCAAGACAATGTTCAAGTTACCTAGAATATTTCCATCATCAGAATTATATGACTTAACAGGAGTACTTGTCATAAGAAAACTATATATCAAATCTGCAGCTATTTACACATTTAAAGCGCAAACCCGTCATGTTTCAAGCAATGTTTATAATACTAGATATAATTATTATAGAATCAATGTACCTACTTGTAATAAAACACAATCACAAAGATATATTCAATATATTGGCCCAAGAACCTTCAACTTGTTGCCAGAATTCATCAGATGTGCTAATACATCAGAAATCTTTAAACTTTACATCAAAAAATGGCTTCTTAGTATGTCTGGGGAAGAATTTTCAAGAACATTTAATTATATCAAATAAAAATTTTAATTTTCAAATAGTGTTATTCCTACTATATAGTAACGTAATTAGAATAAGGAATTAATCTGTTTTATAATATAAAAAAATCAAAAATTGCGTAGGCAACTAATTTGTTTAACCAAACTCCTCTCTCAAGCCCTGCTTTTGAGGAGTTGTCATAGCAAAAATTAGTCTTAAGTTTTTATGAATTGTCATGTTTCATTGCTAAATAAAGTTAAAGTTTTATACTTTATACTTCAAGCAAAAATTGAAGAATTAAAATTAAGAATCAAAACGTACGAAGACATGTTCGAGACAGCGAAGAAAGTGCAAGATACTGAACTGGTACGAAAAATCGATACGCAAGCAAAGCAGAAGAAAGCTGTTAAACCAGTCATCACAGAAGAAGTATTAAGTGCTGGAGGCACGAACAAGAAATGGAGGTTGATCAAAATAATAGAGGTAATGTTAAAAATAATTATAATTTATTTAAAAAATAAAAATAAGGAGAAGAAACCAACCCGTAGTTCTGCTGGTCCTGCTCAAAAAGTAGCCAAGAATGCAGAGAAATTTCCGCCAATTAATGTCTTCGGTCAAAGCGGAAAGGACATGGTTCGGCTGTTGGCAGTCGAAAACCAATTAACAAATTTTGAAATTTAACGAATCAATTCCGAGAAGTTATCTATCAGAACGAAATCACTGGTTGATTTCAAATCAGCAAAAAATAGTTTAAATTCTGGAGTGGTTCCGCACTTCACTTATACCCCCAAAAGCGAGAAGAACCAGACGTTCTTGTTGAAGGGTTTGGACTGCGGAGAAGATACCGTCGATCTTTTTCGGGTGCTCAAGGAAACAGCACCAGAAATCGAATTTATCTCAGTTAAACCATTCACGACAAGAAGGTCTACGGTAGAAAAAAAATTACAACTTTATTTAGTACAAATATCAAATAAGAGCAGTCCAAGCGCTCTTCAACAAATCACATATTTGAATTTCCGAGTGGTGAGGTGGGAGCGCCTCTAGAAACGAGAAATCAACCAGTGATATCGCTGCCAACGATTTGGGCATTCGGCTGCAAACTGCGCCGCGTATTACCGATGCGTCAAATGCAAGGACGTACATGCTCCCGGTAAGTGCAAATTGGCTCAGACGGAGCCAAAAGGGAAATTATACTGTGTTAACTGCGGTGTTTTTGGTCACTCGGCATCATATCGAGGATGCTCTCGAGATTAAAATCTGTCCCAAAGCAAACACACTACACCGCAGTGTCTTAGCTCCAAACTTCGTCAAGCCCGGAGTATCATTTGCACAAGCCGCTGGTGGACCAGCAGAAAATGCGGTAAATAGTGTAAATAATGTAAGTGGCAATAATGAGCTGCCTCTCAAAATTTTATAGAAATTAAATTCTCTATCGAAAAGAATCGATAAACAAGATACGAAAATTAATCCTGATTTTCATCCTTTGGGAGTTTCAAATGCCTCAAAATACTTTGTCATCCAGTCACATTCCCATGGATAGGATTCATCTCATCTCGATCAACGTCAACTCCATTGTTACTATACATCAGCGTGATTATCTCCTTGAATTCATTGTTAAGCAAAAGCCTGACATCATGCTTCTCACCGAAACCCACCTCAATTTATGGCACTGCATGACATTCAAGGATTTTGAATTCGTAAGAAACGATAGGGTAATAGGTGATGGGGAGGTAGCACCGGGATATTGGTTCGAAGACCCTATTGTTTCCAAAATATTGAAAAAGTTGAATTCAAAAGCTTTGAATCTCTTGAAGTGTCCGTTATCAAAATTTCACTGCCTGGTGGAGATTACCTCTTCGTTATCTCTGCCTATGCAACTGGTGGAACTGTTCTCAAGCTCAAGAAGGAACTGAATTCCTTGTTTGAAATACTCGAATGGAACAGGCTGCATAATTATTATATTCTTGCTGGTGACCTGAACGCCAAGCATACATCATGGCTGAACGCCACCAATAATCCTAGAGGTGTATTCCTGAAATCGTGGATAACAGAGAACTAAATTGAATACAGGTGAAATGGGTCAGGGTTCCCAACATAGCCTTGGACAAATTCATATTTGGACCTCTGCATTGCAGACGCAAGACTTGAATTCAGCTTTAATAGTCCTCAACGGAAACTGCAGGTGCTTCCTTACGATAGCGACCATAACGCAACCGTAATAGAAATCAATCATCACAGGAATGATTTCTTTCTCATTCCAGTTCAACAAGAAAATCATCGGTTGAATTTCAGAAAAGTAGACTGGGGAAAGTTTCAAAAGAAGTTTAATCGGCAGTACCAGAAGCAATTTCCCCCTTTCGATGGTGGCATCTCTTGCTCAATGGTTCCTAATGACAGGAATCTAACTAACCATAAAATAGATCTCTTTTTGTCGAAGTTAGAGAAGCTGACGTTGGAAACGATCGAGAAAGTAGTTCCAAAGATTAAGCATCGAAACAATATGGAAGGGTATGAAACACCAACCATCGCAAGGTTTAAAAGATTGAAAAGCCTTCTTCTCACACGCGTCAACAATGATTATCGATGATTTTTGGACTACAACCATCCCTCGTTGGCTTTGTTGAAATCACACCTGAAGAATGTCCGGAACTTAATCCGGTCATACTTCAGGAGTGAGGTCAGCAATCAATGGGCGGAAAAATTTAGGGGTATTAGCCCACAGGACACGAAAGTGAATAGCATATTCCGCAAGAAGTCTCGAGTGAAGGTATCGAATCTTCAAGTAACTAGTGATGAGATAAATCTTCTCGATAGGGCTGGTATCGAAATTGATAGTACGACTCCGGATAGAAATGGAAACAGGGTTATTTGTGAAGGATTGGATAAACTTGCCCTGATTGGAACACATTTTAAATTGGTTCATCTACCAAGCCCTGAATATTTTCAGAGGTCGTTGAAGCAAAAGTTTCCGACTTAAAATCAAGCCTGAACGGCCAATCAATTCTTCATTTCAATGAAACATTAACATCTGACCTCATACCGAGCTTGAATCTTATTGATTATTTTGTCAGCTATGAAGACTTGTGTTTCATATTTCGCAAGATAAACAACAAGAAATCATGTAGTAATGATGGTATTCCAAATGTAGTTCTCCGACATTTGCCTGAGGTTGCTATTAGGAACTATTGCATATTGTTCAACAACATGTTGAGCAATTCATATTTCCCAAATGAGTGGAAAAAGGCTAAGGTATTTCCGATCTTGAAGAAAGGAAAAGAATCTTCATGCCCGAAAAGCTATCGCCCAATCAGCTTGCTGCCTAACATCAGCAAGGTGTTCGAAGTTATACTCAACAGAGGATTAAACCCCCACATTGAGGAATATGAAATGATGCCGAGTTGCCAATTTGGTTTTCGTGCCAGGCATTCAACCACACATGCATTAACGAAAGTAACCTCAGACATCTGTTGGAAACTAAATGATAGAAAATGTGTTGGAGCATGTCTCATTGATATGGAGAAAGCCTTCGATACGGTGTGGTTGGATGGACTAGTTTTTAAACTACTTCAGGACAAGTTTCCCAGACACCTTGTCGCCATGATGTTCAATATGTTATACGGGAAATCATTTGTTGTAATTGCTGGAAATCTGACAACAATGCAGTTACTGCGCCTCTGCTCTTCTCAATCTTCGTTCACAAGCTTTTGAACGGCTTTGATTTTAAAGTCTCGCCAACGCGATCATTGGTAGCGTTTGCTGATTATCTGATCATCTATACGGCAGACCGAAAAGCTACAATAGTTCAGAGCAATCTCCAAAAAATGTTCAATGATGTGCAGCTGTACACTGACCATTGGCGAATGAAAATCAATGCGCAGAAGTGTGAAACAATCTTGTTGCGGACAACGCTGCAGGGGGTCAGTCAAGACCTGAAACGTAATTGGAAAGATTTCCACATCATGGCTGGCGAGGGTAGTCTAGAACGAGTTCCACATAAATCCTGTGTTCGATATCTCGGTGTTTATCTTGATGAGTATCTGTACTATACTGGACATGTGAAAATCATGCTCAGTAAGGCACTAAAAGTAGTCACGGCCCTTCGAAAACTCTTTCATTCCAAATACATTGATCAAAAGGTCAAAATTATCTGTTACAGGACCCTAGTTAGACCACTTTTGACATATGGATATCAGATCTGGTGCAACCAGAGTGCTAGTACTATGGAAAAATTAAGAGTTTTCGAAAGGAAATGTCTTCGTGCATGTACTGGTTTGTACAGAAAGCCTGAGACGGATTAGAAACATTATATATCGAATAGAAGAATTTATCAAACTGCTGAAGTGACGAGGGTCGATATCTTCATATTGAAACTTCTTCGGAATCATATCACAAAATCTGTGACTGTGAGTGAAAACCCTTGGATTTCACAGCCGTTCCACCCTACAGGCGGGTATATAGCGACTTGCCTCGCTACTGGCTTCATTTCTCCAGAAGCATTCGTGTATTTGGACATGAATCGATATGTTTTTGATTCTGACGGCGTCCAAGTCATATATCACATATATCGACGGGCCACCGATAAGAAGATCAAATATCCTCCGAGTTTGAGTTCACGAGACTAACAATTCCAATGAAGATACTCATTTGCTAGATTCGTTGAAGCTGATCGAGTTGAGACGGCGCAATGCAGGTATTGGTGGCTGAATGACAATTTCTAAATTATTCGTGTTTATTATCAGTTTTTGTGTTTTTCGTTATTTAGTTTTTAGTTTCAGCTCATTATTTCTACATTTAGTATTGTTGTTCATTTTTATTAAAAATTAGGTAGATGTTATGTTTATTATATAAGGTTAGAGATAAGGTTAAACGGTTAGGTTAGGAACATTGTTATGGAATTTTTTTAGTATAAGATAAAGTTTTTAATAGGATTTATTAAGTTAAATATATTAGGTGTAGTTCACTGTTGTGTTTAAATTATAAATAATTCGAGGATAGTGTTGGTTGGTTTTTTCTCCTTTTTCCAATTGATTTTCAAAATATGTAATAATTTTAATTAATTGAATTTGCTAGAGTTTTTTTTTAAGAAATAAGTTTTAATGATAACGTATAAATTAAGAGAGCCATTTGGGCCATTAAGTTTTTTGTATGTTTATGTTTGGAATTTGCTTTATATTCTTTGAAAATTATACCGATTAGTATTGAATGAAGCGCTTTTGACTTTGACTTTGACTTTAGTGTGGTTTTGAATTGTACAAAAAATCACCAAAAGAAGGCATGATAGTGATTCTAAGCGCGAATTCAACGTGAAGTGGAAAAATGATTTGCTCTTCATAGTAAGTTTAACAGGAAAACCGTTTTGCATTGTTTGCGAAAGCATTCTTTCACATAAAGACATGATCTCAATAGACACTATACAACACAGCACCATCCTACTACTTTAGAAGAAAAGATGAAGCTTGTTCTTGGGTCTGAATAACAAAAAGAATATGTAAGTTAGAAAAAGGAAGAAATCAGAAAATCGCAAAATATATTTGTCAAAGTAAGTAGTGAAGACTTGGCAATGACAGAAGCGTCATATGAAATTGTATTAGCACTGGTGACAAAAGAAGAAACCTTTTTCTGATGGAGAAGCAATCGTTAAGCCTTGTCTTCAGATATTTGCACGCCATTTTGGCAACAAAGAATTTGAAAAGTAAGCAGACGAAATTGCTTTATCAAGGCAGACAGTAACGAGACGTATCGAGTAACTTACTAAGGTTGTATCTCAGCACCTGGAAAACCTTGTCAATTCATGTACTTTCTTTTCACTAACATTGGATGAATCAACGGACATATGTGATGTTGCCCAGTTGAACATTTTTAAAAGAGAAGTTGATGACAATTTCAATGTTTTTGAAGAACTTGCCACTCTGGAGGCATTGCATGGTAAAAAGAGAGAATCAGACATATTTGAAAAGGTAAAATCATGCCTGGAAAATCTAAAATTAGATTACAATAAACTCATGAGTGTGTGTACTCCTGGGGCCATCAATGTAAAGGTAGGTAAAGTCAATGGTGCTACAATTTTACTTGAAAATTTTATAAAACGGTCTTTACTGAAATACCACTGCATTATACGCCAGGAGGCACAATGTTGTGGGAAAATGTTAAAAATGCAACACGATACGTTACCATTTGTGAAGTTTGTGAATAAAATTAGAGCAAGGGAATTAAAAAGACGAGAATTCAAAAATTACTGTGAGTTGTTAGATTTAGAATATGGTGAACTCATCCTTTATTGTGAAGAGCGCTGGCTTTCTAGAGGTCAAGTGTTGAGTAGATTTTGGAAGTTGAGAAATGCTATTACTAATTTTTTGGAACAAGAAAATGAAATTCCTAATGAAAAAATCTTATTATTTGATCATAAAAGGCTATTTGATCTGGCAATTTTAATTGATATAACAAGCCATCTCAATGATCTGAATTTAAAACTTCAAGGCAGAAATAATTTATTTCCTAGCTTAATAAATAGCATCAGTTCATTTAAAATGAAATTGAAACTTTTCATCTTCCAGTTAGAAAAATAGGACTTAAGTCAATTTCCACACTTAAAAGAGCAGAGTGAATGTGCTACGGATATTAGTAGTTTGAATAAATACTATATATTGAAAACATCAAGATATCGCAAGAGCCATTTGAAAGTCGTTTCCATGATTTTGCTAAAGAAGAAGACTGCATGCACGCATTTATAAACCCATTTTCACTTAGTGAACGAAACTTAATGCAGATGCCTAGTGATATAGAAATGGAACTAATTGATCTAAAAAAAATTCTTGCTTGAAAATGAAATTTGATCAATTTTTTCAGATCAAAATGATTCTGATATAATTAGTTTCTGGTAATCGTTACCCATAAAAATTTCCCAGAGCTAAGAAAATATGCAAAAAGTTATATATGTCGCTTCGGAACGACATACAGATGTGAACAAGCATTTTCATCCATGCAATTGATTAAAAGCAAAACAAGGTCCCGAATAACTGACTCAAATTTGAAGAGCTCGCTGCTGCTTTCAGGTACATATTTAATACCGAACATTAAAAAAATAGCGAAATCCAACCAAGCACAAAAGTGGTGATGTAATAGAAATTGTTCAGAGAATAGTAAACCATTTTGCTATTTAACACGTATTTGAGGACCCGTTCAAATGAGTAGAGAGAGAACAGACAACTCCAAGTTTCAAGCTGGTCTCATTCTCAGTGCTTCATCTCACTCAGAGGTTTCGCTCTTTCTTCTCATATTAAAAAGCTGTGATTCAGAGCAATTACCTTCACCAAATGAAACTCTCCGATAGCTGCAGTACCACCAGTGGGGTTTACGACAGCGATCACATTCTTGTTGGATAAATTTTTGTAATTATATTAGATTGGTGCCAAATAAAAATATGTATGTTGAAAAACCTTAAATTAATAAATTGAACTGCATGAGAATTAGTTTCTTCTCTCCTTTAAACAAAGCAGATCTTACCTCGGTCCCTATTTTTGAACCCCAACGTGAAAGTGAATACGCAGGCAGTTACTTTTGCATGGCTATTTTAGTGCAACTAACAATGCATACATTACTGTACTTCCTATCCTATAACCCAGAAATGTACACAAAAGAAGCAAGATACGCATATACAAAACTCTCAGGAACCCTGTGATGTACGAAAGCGAAACCTGGACCTTAGCAAATGATTTCGAAAAAGCCCTGGACGTATTCGAACGGAAAGTACTCAGAAGGATTCTTAGCCCTGTGAAGAATGGAATGGAATAGCGACTCCATTACAATGATGCGAAGTATGAACTGTTTGACGCTCCGCCTGTAACCACATGCGTGAAACTATGCAAATTTCAATAGGTGGGCAAGGTGTCACGTATGAAGGAACAGTGACTACCCAAAAAAACTATACAAGGGAGGGCATAAGAAAGGCATCAAGTTATTAAAACGAGGAAACGATGCCTAGATATTGTGGACGCTGAAAGCAGATCCGTGCTCCGAATATCAAATTAGCGAAAAGTTTGAAGGACCGCGATGGTTTGAACCGATTATTTCAGAAAGACAAAACACTTAACGGGATGTTTAGTCATAGATGGAACGTGAAGATAAGAAGGTAAAAACGGTCTGGTGTTGTATGGCCCATCTGATCTCGTCTGTGGAAAAATTGGCGTATTGCATTTTTAAGGCTGGCCACCACTGGGTTAGAGCAGTCACACTGTAAGCCGAAATTCCCTTGTTCGAGATTTGTTTCGAATAATTCTTCAGACAGACTATAAGCCTGTTCAGTTATGACACGTACTGGTTTAAAATCAGAACATATCGTAATTGAGTGGACGGACATACGGCCAAAGCATTGTACTGACCATATCACCTTCTCTAGTGCTGATACATTCGACAAAGATAATGAGATACTCTAAGTATCTCTAAACGAAGGCCCAAAAAGGGGCTGTAGTGCTAAAGCAAAAAAAAAATCACTTCAGAATCGTTGATTGAATACCGCGAATACCAGAGGTGAAAACACAAATGATACAATATTGCTATTTTTCGTTTGCATCGTATGCAAACCCCGCCATCCTTTGGTCGGAAAATTCAATGTGACCATGAAACTAATGTAAATAAATAGATGAGTTGATTTCAAGCAAGTTTCTAGCAAATTTGTGGAAATGACATAGAACAGAAAACTTTTTTCAGTCCAGCCAGGTGGCAACGCGTAAAAGCAGAACGATTAGAATTGTTTACGTTACGTTTTCCTTATCAATGGATTTTTTATGACCCTTTTTTCAATTTTTCCTTCGCAATCTATTATAGAAAAAAAAATCTAGATTTTGTGGACCATATTGAAAGCCACATATAAATGTTTACATAAAATAAATAGCTCGACATTGAGTTACCTTATAATTAATTTTTATAAACATTTCAGGGGGCTTTGGCTACTGCCTTGACGGTGGTTGACAGTAGTCAATGTTTATATCCACCCCCGTCCGCCGCCATCGCAGAATAACTTAAAACGTCGTCGAGGCTCTTGAACAATAATCCGCGGATTGTATTGAATAGTTTGGAAGCGTGTGCGCTAATAAAGTGCCTGTGGTGGAGCTGCAGTGGGAAGTTGTTCAATGGACTTCCTCGGAGGTATCAGAAATGCAAGTAAGTCATCCTTTCATAACTTTGTGAAATGTGCGATGTTTGCTGATCAAAGGCATGTTACAACTTGAAAAATGTACTTTCGCAAGCAACGTTTCGATCCAAATTGAATAACAATTCGGAGCAATAAATTTTTCTAACCTACGTCGACATTTGGGGGGCTGCGGCTACGGTCCTGACGGTGGGTGACAGAAGTCAACGTTTATATTTATCCCCGTCGACCGCCGTCACGGAATAACAAAACGTTTATATTTAAATCCGTACAGGGTTGTTTATCGTGGCCGGGGTTCTTGAACGATAATCCGCGGATTGTGTTAAATCGTTGGGACGCGTGTACGCGAATAAAATGCAAGTGGTGGCATTGCAGTGGGAAGGTATTCAATGGACTTTCTCGGAGGTATCAGAAATGCAAGTAAATCATCCTTCCATAACTTTGAGAAATGTGCGATTTTCGCTGATCGAAAGCATGTTACAACTTGAAAAATGTACTTTCACCAGCGAGGTTTCGATCCAAATTGAATTGCAATTCGGAGCAATATATTTTTCTAACTTTCGTCAAAATTTGGGGGCTACGGCTACGGCCTTGACGGTGGTTGACAGCAGTCAATGTTTATATTTACCCTCGTTGGGCGCCATCGCGGAATAAGTTAAAACGTTTTTATTTATTTCGTCCGGGGTTGTTTATCATCGCCGGGATTCTTGAACAATAATCCGCGGATTGTGTTGAATCGTTGGGCCGGGTGTGCGCGAATAAAGTGCAAGTGGTGGCGTTGCAGTGGAAAGGTTTTCAATGGATTTTCTCGAAATATCAGAAATGCAAGTAAATTATCCTTCCATAACATTGTGAAATGTGCGATGTTTGCTGATCAAAGACATGTTACAACTTAAAAAATGTACTTTCGCAAGCAAAGTTTCGATCCAAATTGAACTGCAATTCGGAGCGATATATTTTTCTAACCTTCGTCGAAATTTGAATTACCCGCGGCTGATATTTGTTCCCTGTTGCCACCGCTGTTATAAGTTTATACCGTCGAGGCTGGTGTTGCCTCCGACTCATTAAAGGTGCGACCTCTGGATGTGACTCCACTAGAATCACTATTTGTCTTGGGAAAAACGTTTTGCACTGAGTTTACTTTAAATCCACCGCTACACGCCAAGCTACTCGCAGCAGATTGATTGAAAGCGGGATGAATCTTTGCCCCGTTAATTGTGTCAAGCTGCGTCCTAGCATTTTGTAAGTGAGGAAGTTCTTGTTGCTCTATGTAACGATAAGTGTTTCAAACCATATTCGTCTCTGTTTAAATAGAGGTTCTTGTGTAACAAGGCTCTGGTGATTATCTGGTGGAATTTCTGGCATTGGTTGGATAAGATGATTTGGAATTCCACTGCCACCCCAACTTATAAAGCATGTAACGAACTCGACTATTTCAGTGTGATTTAATAACTGACTCGTTAGACTAAATGTGTTTGTGGAGTGCTATCATTATGGGTTGAACGTCAGCTAAAATACTTTAATTTTTGCTAAAAGCCAATGAATAACTTAAAAATAAATCTAATTCTAAAAGAATCATACGCCGTACGTACGCCGATATTAACAAGCGATTTGCGTACCGACTTAAAATAAAACAAGATTTGCGTAAAAGATTCAGAAATGAATATCTAGGTGCATTAGCACATCAAAAACGGAAAAATAAAAGCTGCAAAGAAGTGAAAGTAGGAGACATTGTTCTTGTAGGTAGTGATAATTCGAAAAGATTAGATTCGCCATTAGCTAAAGTAAAGCAAATTTTTGTAAGTAAAGACGGACAAGTCCGTGTAGTGCGATTAGTGAGAGCAACTGGCGAAATAACGCGCCCAATTCAGCGCATATATCCGTTAGAATTAAGTTCAAATGAAGTAGAAAAATGCGACAAACAAATTGTTATAGAAAAGTTTAAAAACGATAAAGAAAAAACTGTTATTGTAAAACCGAAAGAAAAAGTAATCATAACTAGAAGTGGTAGAATTTCGCAAAAAAACCAGACAGATTAGTGTACAATTAATAGTATAATATTTATTTTTCTCATTTTCAGATAAGACTTTTGTTAATTGTTGCTGGCATCTTTCTTTAATTTTAAGCAAAAATATGTATGTGCATTCTTAATTTTCTACATTGACGTTATTTTTTCAATGTAATTTTTACTATGTAATGTATTTTAGTTATTTACACCTTTTGTTTGTGGGGGAGGATGTTGTGTTAGCGTAAAAATTACGAACAAAAATGCGTAGATTTGTAATGACGCAGAGTAGAGAAAAATTCGGAAAGAGCGATTAAGGGAGTAGTGGGAGGAAATGCGACACCGCATCCGCATGCGAAAGCCAAGATATCGGCAGTGTTCAACGAGCATCAAAGCGAGTAAGATCGACCATCGACTAAGAGTGAATGTAACGCTTGATGTCTCTAAGTGTAAAATTAAAAGTTTTCTTCATTTTTCTTATTCAATAAAACTACGAATAGCATTACCTATTTTCCCAGTCTACTTCAATTGACAAGACAACTACGGTTACGTCTAAAAAAATCACAACTTTTGTTAGTTTATTTCACAGTTATGACGATTGCGTTAAGAAATTTGGTCCTTATGGAATTTTTCAATCGGTCGCGTATATTTTATTTAATATCAAAAGCCCGATGACATTTGAAAATCCTCATGACATTGCAGCCATTTTGCCCGGCTCTTCAGCTTTTCCATTCCACCACAACTTTCACCTTCCTCCCAGCTGTCAAAACGCGGTTCAATGTCAGCAAGTGGTTAAAGGGTCGTTTCCGAACCATCGACGTCAATAACGACCTGCGGATCGTTGTCAGTGGCGTAGGGCTGATTCATTACAACGTCAATTTCGTGATGGAGGAATAAGAAATTGTTTACTTTCAGATCAAATAGTTGTGCTGATCCAGCGATGCTAGATGAAGAAAATCTTGAGTTATGTATCAATCTACGATAAACAGTTTCTTGATGAGCATAATTATGCCACTGATCTAGCTGAATTGTCTGAATACACGAATCAAGTATTAAAGTGCATTACCGGGCTAATTGTTTTCAAAATATATAAAACAATAAATTTTTAACTATGCCTAGAAGCAGTACGAGGCACCTCAATCCTCGATAGTGGCAAATCAAAGAATTTATCGAAAAATAATTGTGGTAAACGCGCATGCGCGTGTCGCGATCAGCAGTGTCGCATGTTGGAAATCTATTCTCATCTAGCTCAATTCTTAATCACTAGCAATCAAGGGTTAAAATTAAGTACCAAAAAGTTGTTAATGAATAAAGATCCAGCCTGGAGTAATTTCTTTTCAATATGCGACAACAACAGTGAACACTTATTCGCTTCATTCAATGGCAGATTTTTGCATTGCTATTGAATGATATGGGAGGCTGTGTGATGTTCAGAGCAACAAGTCGGCATCAGTTCGCTGCTGGCGTGCCAGTGGCATAGAATATTACTAAGCACACAGCTGAGAAGAACCAGCTAATCTGATGTTGTGGAGCATCAGCTGTGGGTTTTCCTAACGGGATTCGCAGGTAACTAACGTTGTTGGCGATGAACTCTCAATTGGCGGACGAGGGAGCTTTTGGGAGCATAAATGGCGCAGTTTAGTTGGAACGAAAGTTTTAGCGGTCGGGTGGTTAATGTTGAGTGAATTTTTAATTATAGTAGAATCATTTTGAGTAAAAACCAATATAAATTGGGAGAGTAGTGCTAATACAGAAAAGTGAATCAGAAGTAAAATATATATGAACCCACGAAAGATTGCCGGAAGCCGTGAAATATTGGTGAAAAGAATGAAGCTACAAATTTATTTAATTATAGTAAACCTCAGTGTGCTGTGCATAGATTGTGACGAAGTGGATGTGAATCGATTTGGAAGGCCGAGTTTAGATTCATTGATTTTCATTCTATTCATTTCCATGATCTTCAAAAGTCTTTTGTATTCGCTTCTGATCATAACACTAAACTAACGTGGGAGAGACGTTTGTATGGGGAACGACCCGTGTGTCTAAAGTGGTGCATGTAGACATTGATTTTAACTAGCGGAATCTTTGTTTGGTGGTAGATTGCGAAGAACCTTCGCGAAAATATTAGTTCGTCACGAAAAGCAAAATTATAATTTGCGGATTAGAAGAAAATGAAGAGCAGATGCAGTTTTGAAAATTTAATGCTTTGAAGTAATTAGTCGTAATTTTTGCAAAGATTTCATTTAAAGAGAACAAAATCGATAAATTTTTCAGCGCCCTTCACCGTTGCTGAGCGCTCCACAAACCAGGAAAAGGGTAAGTTTGTTTGATTCTTCTTTTCATCGTTTCACTTACAATTCATTTTTAATATTTTGTTCAAAGATTAAATAGTGGTTTGTAAATTGCTATTATCCTCATTTTTTAATCACTGAATAAGTTTAACTTTTGATCTCAGTTAAAATTATATTTTTAAACTTAAGAGTATATGTTTATGAATAATTAAATTTTATGTTGAACTTATAATAAAAGTCTACCATCCAAGTATAAAAACTAGAAAGTTTTTAAAATTTCAATATGGCTCCCTTTTTCCGTTCTCTCCCTTGGCGTAAGTTTTTTTTGCTATGTGAGGTAGCCCAGTATAGGCACAGGAGACCCCGGAACCACCCATGACATCACTGAGTGCTAGCCGGCCTCAGCATGCCACCTCGAGTCAGGTAATCCTCTGCAATCTTCCAGTGTCTGCAACTGCAGTGACTATATAGTCGTGACAAGTGTGAGCAAAAAATTTGCAAATAAACTTCAGAATTGAAGTTTATTTGGCATAACGTAAATTTTCTCCGAACCTATAATTTTTCGTATCACTGTAATTGGTTTCACTCAGAGAATAAATGCACATGGAGAGAAAAACGAACAAATTAACTCAAGCCGCATGGAAATAGTGGCAACACGCGAAGCACCATGGTCGTGAGCAAAAACTTGTTTTGCGCGAAAGCATTACAAGCAAGCGTCAATACGGGAACAATATGATGATTTTGAGTGAGATGTGAAGCGTGCTTTCTATGTATAACCATTCAAAGATTTCGCTACACCAGGGACAAGTCGAGTAGGAGCGCAATGATAAGGCACTTTGCGCAAACACTAGCTCGGAGTGCGAGCGGGCGGACATATATTTTCAGTAAGTTTGGTTGAAAGTTAAGTATGCGTGGCGAAAGTTTAAAGATTCATTTATTTTAAAATGTGCGAGTGGTGATCCGCCGACTATAATCCACATTCGCTCTAAACCGCCATAGTCAGAAATACATCCATCCAGGGCAATTCATTTAGTGGCCACCATAAGCCACAGTAGTAGCAAATGTTGTATCTCTACGTCTTTTCCCAATTGGAATTCGAGTGATAGCGGTGGATAGAAAGACAATCTGATTGTGGAGCTTACAGTACGAGTTTATATTGTTATGGACCATATACTCCATTCACTCCCCTACTGATAAAACTTACACTGACCACGCACTTACCTTTACTCCTTTGTATCCAATTTCGTATATCAGTAATTATTAATTCTAAGAAGACCATATTCATCAAAGCCCAAATTTAATAACTTTCCAGAACCATAACAGAATGCCAAACACAGGAAACAATCCACCTACAAGTAGCAATATCCCATATGAGAGATTGTTCATTTGCGATATTTGCAGATCCGATAAACACAATTCACCAAATTGTGTTTACAATAAGAATCGCGACAAATCATTCAGCTCTACAAAGAAATCTTACGGTTTCAATTAATCCGTGACCAAAGGGATAAACAATTTTAACTTAATTTGCTAAAATCGTATCAATGAAATTGATACATCCGTAAACAGTTGAGGGAGTGGAACTTGCGTGCGAGATTAGGAAATAGTTGCGAAATAGATTTTATAAACAAATAAGTCCTATAAAAGGGCATTGGAATTGTGAATAAAATACGGTTATAAGTTGTCAGTTCTCAGTCGTTGATTACGAGTGTAAAGTTCAGTAATTTGAAATAAAGTAGTATACAGATATATATTTATATATATATATATATATATATATATATATATATATGTATATATATATATATATATATATATATATATATATATATATATATATGTGTGTGTGTGAAAGTATAAAGGTGTAAAAGTATTGTAGAAGTAATATGTGCAAGCGCAGAACAAAGTGAATAAATTTTATAAAGTTGAAGTTGTGTTATATTTATTCCCTAAAGAGCCCATAACAGTAAAAGAACCGTATAAGTTGACTTTGGTTGGGACCCTACGTGCTAACAAAAGGGAGATACCCTTAGAATTACAGCACGAGCGTACCCGGAAGACAGGAACAGCAATTTTATTACTATGACAAGGAACTGACATTGCTTTCATACAAGCCAAAGCCCCAAAAGACAATATTCTTATTGTCGACTTGTGATAAGGAAGGGACAATTAATGAGATTACCAAAAAGCCCACGATGGTCGAGTTTTACAATCAAACTAAGGGCGGTGTAGACACCTTGGACGAAATGTGTTCTCTCGCTTCTTGCAGCCGAAAAACTCGACGTTGGCCTTTATGTAATTTTCACGGAGTGCTAAACATTGCATTTATAAATAGATATATTATATATGCAACCAACACTTTGGAGGCTAATGAAAAACCTTCATCGAGGTGTGAGTACTTGAAAACTCTGCATCAAAAATTAGTCGAGCCACACATTCAAAAAAGATTACGAATTCGGACACTTCAAACGGGGCTGCGGGACTCAATAACAGCGATTTTGAATATGCCAGGAACTAGTAGCTCTACTTTTACACGTGAGACTGATCAAAGAGAAGATGCAGTTAGTCTTCCTATCGCTAAAAAAAAGAAAAAATTGTGGAATTTGTCCCTCCGCAAGGCGAAGAATGACAATGAGTTGTTGCGCCAAGTGCAACAAATCCTTGTGTGGCAAACACAAACTTGACATTTGTCACAAATGAATTAATTACTAGTTTTTTTCTAAAATGTTTCTATCTTTTGTATATTTTATTACTTAATTTTAATAGTTTTTTTGTCTTTGTTTTTTTTTTAAATTGAAAAGATTTAAGCATCAATGAAACCAAAAGTTTTCAAATGAGTAAAAATTCTGGCCTCAATTAAAAGACGGTCAAAGTAATTAAAATGTGATTAGAGTAAATAAAAAACTTATAAGTATGTTAATAAATGATTATTGCATTAAATAACTAAAACACATATAAATACTTTATTTCTTAAACCCTTAAAAGCCTCCTGGCGAAGATAAGTAATAAGCGTTGTAAAATAGCGTTAGTGATCTAGGGTTAATTCTGTTTATTTCTATTCAGTGTGTTTCACTTTTTGTTTTATCTTGCACTTCTTCGTGTTTACAAATGTTCACTTCACTCCACTCGAAAACTCTCACAACATCGCTAAGCCTGCCTTAGAAAATGAGTCCATCTGAAGTACGCCTGTCAAACATCGACGAACTGAAATAGATTTTCGCATTTTGCACTATTTGCTCACTTTTCACCTCATTTCTAATGTTTCCGGTTCAATTTTTCGGGACACTAAGCCAACTCGAACTCTGTACACAATTTTAGAAATTTCGATAGTTCGACCTTCCCGAACAGTTTTCGGAGCACAATTGCACATTTTCCCGATGAAGTTGCACTAAAATTTTTCATATCATTCACCATGACTCACAGTCAGCCGCAAGTCTTCTAATATTTACTTGCTCCCGATATGATATTAACAAGGGGAGGCAGCTGAAAATTAAAAAAATGCCCCTAAGAATGACAGAGCGTCCACGCCCGCCGGGGCAACCCTTCCGCCAACTCCACAAGGAACCGAATGCCAGCACCCACCTCCGAGGTCAATTCGTGGTTCAGTGGCGGAGCTTTACTCCGCACATTCACGACATCAAGTGGTGATCATTAGCCGATATCGCTACACGTGTTATGCAACAGCTTTTGGCATAATATTGCCGCCAAAACAGCATACGCGTCGTAGATGAAATTAATTGATTGGGTGCATTGGCTGAATTATCGAGTAGTTCGCAGGGCGAGAAAATTAGAATTTGTTTGTAGATTTGCAGCTGAAAGTTCAAAAGTGTCTCTAAGAGCGACAGAGCGCCCACGTCCGCCGGGGCAACTCTTCCGCCAACTCCATAAGGAACCGTATGCCCGCACCCACTCCCGACGTCAAGTCGTGGTTCAGTGGCGGAGATTTACTCCGCACATTCACGACATCAAGTGGTGAACATTAGCCAATATCGCTACACGTGTTAAGCAATAGCTCTTGGCATAATATTGCCGCCAAAACAGCATACGCGTCGTAGATGAAATTAGTTAATTGGGTGCATTGGCTGAATTATCGAGTAGTTCATAGGGCGAGAAAATTAGAATTTGTTTGTAGATTTGCAGCTGAAAGCTCAAAAGTGTCCCTAAGAACGACAGAGCGTCCACGCCCACCGCGGCAACTCTTCCGCCAACTCCACAAGGAACCGTATGCCAGCACCCACCTTCGAGGTCAAGTCGTGGTCCAGTGGCGGAACTTTACTCCGCACATTCACGACATCAAGTGGTGAACATTAGCCGATATAGCTACACGTGTTATGCAACAGCTTTTGGCATAATATTGCCGCCAAAACAGCATGCGGGTCGTAGATGAAATTAATTAATTGGGTGCATTGGCTGAATTATCGAGTAGTTCGCAGGGCGAGAAAATTAAAATTTGTTTGTAGAATTGCAGCTGAAATTTCAAAAATGTCCCTAAGAACGACAGAGCGTCCACGTCCGCCGGGGCAACTCTTCCGCCAACTCCATAAGGAACCGTATGCCCGCCCCCACTCCCGACGTCAAGTCGTGGTTCAGTGGCGGAGTTTTAATCCGCACATTCACGACATCAAGTGCTAAACATGAGCTGATATCGCTACACGTGTTGTGGAACAGCTTTTGGCATAATATTGCCGCCAAAACAGCATACGCGTGGTAGATGAAATTAATTAATTGGGTGCATTGGCTGAATTATCGAGTAGTTCGCAGGGCGAGAAAATTAGAATTTGTTTATTGATTTGCAGCTGAAAATTCAAAAATGTCCATAAGAACTACAGAGCGTCCACGCCCGTCGGCAACTCTTCCGCCAACTCTACAAGGAACCGTATGCGAGCACCCACTCCCGATGTCAAGTCGTGGTTCACTGGCGGAGCTTTACTCCGCACATTCACGACATCAAGTAGTGATCATTAGCCGACATCGCTACACGTATTATGCAACAGCTTTTGGCATAATATTGCCGCCAAAACAGCATACGCGTCGTAGATGAAATTAATTGATTGGGTGCATGGGCTGAATTAATGAGTAGTTCGCAGGGCGAGAAAATTAGAATTTGTTTGTAGATTTGCAGCTGAAAATTCAAAAATGTCCCTAAGAACGACAGAGCGCCCACGTCCGCCGGGGCAACTCTTCCGCCAACTCCATAAGGAACCGTATGCCCGCACTCACTCCCGACGTCAAGTCGTGGTTCAGTGGCGGCGATTTACTCCGCACATTCACGACATCAAGTGGTGAACATTAGCCAATATCGCTACACGTGTTATGCAATAGCTCTTGGCATAATATTGCCGCCAAAACAGCATACGCGTCGTAGATGAAATTAATTAATTGGGTGCATTGGCTGAATTATCGAGTAGTTCACAGGGCGAGAAAATTAGAATTTGTTTGTAGATTTGCAGCTGAAAGCTCAAAAGTGTCCCTAAGAACGACAGAACGTCCACGCCCGCCGCGGCAACTCTTCCGCCAACTCCACAAGGAACCGTATGCCAGCACCCACCTTCGAGGTCAAGTCGTGGTTCAGTGGCGGAATTTTACTCCGCACATTCACGACATCAAGTGGTGAACATTAGCCGATATTGCTACACGTGTTACGCAACAGCTTTAGGCATAATATTGCCGCCAGAACAGCATACGCGTGGTAGATGAAATTAATTAATTGGGTGCATTGGCTGAATTATCGAGTAGTTCGCAGGGCGAGAAAATTAGAATTTGTTTGTTGATTTGCAGCTGAAAATTCAAAAATGTCCCTAAGAACTACAGAGCGTCCACGCCCATCGCGGCAACTCTTCCGCCAACTCTACAAGGAACCGTATGCGAGCACCCACTCCCGACGTCAAGTCGTGGTTCACTGGCGGAGCTTTACTCCGCACATTCACGACATCAAGTAGTGATCATTAGCCGACATCGCTACACGTATTATGCAACAGCTTTTGGCATAATATTGCCGCCAAAACAGCATACGCGTCGTAGATGAAATTAGTTAATTGGGTGCATTGGCTGAATTATCGAGTAGTTCGCAGGGCGAGAAAATTAGAATTCGTTTGTAGATTTGCAGCTGAAAATTCAAAAATGTCCCTAAGAACGACAGAGCGCCCACGTCCGCCGGGGCAACTCTTCCGCCAACTCCATAAGGAACCGTATGCCCGCACCCACTCCCGACGTCAAGTCGTGGTTCAGTGGCGGCGATTTACTCCGCACATTCACGACATCAAGTGGTGAACATTAGCCAATATCGCTACACGTGTTATGCAATAGCTCTTGGCATAATATTGCCGCCAAAACAGCATACGCGTCGTAGATGAAATTAATTAATTGGGTGCATTGGCTGAATTATCGAGTAGTTCACAGGGCGAGAAAATTAGAATTTGTTTGTAGATTTGCAGCTGAAAGCTCAAAAGTGTCCCTAAGAACGACAGAGCGTCCACGCCCGCAGCGGCAACTCTTCCGCCAACTCCACAAGGAACCGTATGCCAGCACCCACCTCCGAGGTCAATTCGTGGTTCAGTGGCAGAGCTTTACTCCGCGCATTCACGACATCAAGTGCTAAACATTAGCCGATATTGCTACACGTGTTATGCAACAGTTTGTTGCATAATATTGCCACCAAAACAGCATACGCGTTGCAGATGACATTAGTGCGTGCATTGGCTGAATTATCGAGTAGTTCGCGGGGTGAGTTAGTCGATTAAAACAATCTTCTTCGAGAATGTAGGATCAATGCACTGTCACTACGATTTATCCGGGTATTGGACGGAATATTAGGGAATAACTAAATCAATTCAAAAAATGATGGAGCTTTGCTTAACATAAGAGAGACTGTTTCATGTTACAAAATTGTGCAAAACAGTGGTACGCTACTTTATCACATTTAACTGGAAACTCAAGCAAGGTACGAACTGACAAATCAGCATTCGATAGAGCCCAAAAAAAAAAAAATAAAATATCTCCGTTTAACATCGTTCACTCTGTTGCTGATTTTTTGTTTGGTATGAAGTACAAAAATTTGTTATTTCGTATGAAGAATAAATACAAAGGAACATATTTGTTAAACTTATTTAAAAATCAAAGATACTATGTTTCACATTTTCAAAAACTAGACAACATTCAACGATAATTTCACTTCGTTAAATGACAAATCGAATATTTGACAATTAAACGAGAAAAATGGTAGAAATCAGCCAAATTTTGAATAAAATCGCGCTTAAGACCATTTTGATGGCGTATCACTTCAAGCCACTCAAAATATATTATTGGAAATACTTAGAAATAATTTTAAAGGATAAATCAATCATTTTCTATTCAGCACAAGCAACTAAACAAATAGATCCAAATAATGAGAGGGCATTCACCATTAGACTAAGCTATGCTGTTCCTAAAACCTCATCACCAAAACTGTACAATGTAGCTGGAGTGCGAACTAGAACGACGAGAAAGAATATTATTTTATTGCCATAGAAGTACCGTTGATTTCATCCGAACATTATCAATCAGACTCGGAAAAAAATTAATGTAAACATTTCGAATTATAATCAATCATCTACATCCAAAGCTATCCTCTCTCTATACATCTTGCAGTCACTTGCAGACGTTGGTAAACATGAGATGTCCATGTTTACTTTCTCGAGCGAAATATCATCATCCTCCAACATTAAAAACTTGCAACATCCACTGATTATTATTGGATTCAGCTCAAAAGCAAAAAAATAGTTGGATGTTTTCAGGTCTAAGAACCGTAGCACTGAATATTTTTTGCCAACATACAAAACACACCAGAAAAATCAAAGGTAGCAGCATTTTACATTTGCCTCCAAACTGCATCATAAATCAGTATTCAATGATTATCATGGACACACTCAACTCATCGAGAAAACTAACTTCTCATTTGCCCCACTCATTGACCTCAACAGCTATACTTTTATTACCCCGGATCCAATCAAATCGAAAATTTTGAGGAAAACTCAAAGAAGAACTATCAGCAGACCACCCTGAATGTATTTTATCTCATTATACGCATAATTATGCAATCGACTAAGCTAGCTAATCCAAATACGGCCTGATGCTTTCTAAAGCCTGGTTTTCGAATTTTCCGCCTCACGAGTTCGAATTAGTGTCAAAGTTCGAATTAGTGTGAACAGCCATAGCTTATGCGCATTTGCTTATTGAGCGTCTCGTGTCATTAACATGTTGGAACCAGTGTTGTCAAGTGGCAAGATTTATCCCCCTTTACGGGATTTTTCTAGGCGGTACAAGATAAAGGGATTTTTTATGAATTGGCGGGAAAAATGAGTTCTAAATTTCTGTACAGTTAAACGGCCACAGAACTCGCCCTTGGCAGCACTATTTTAAAATCTACAAGTTGCTTATACCTTGTTTCCATCTACTCAAAATCACAAGATTTCATTGAGGAGATTTGAACGCGTTTCCATCTAGCTAACAGATCTTACTTGTCATTGTAAAATTTGAGAATGCCAATAGTGCTTCTCAATTGTCCTAATGCATTGTTGATGCTTAAATACTCGTATTACCATCATCAAAAGCGGAAGCACTTAAAGAAGATTTTGGCTTTATATAAAAAAAAAAATTCAATTAGTAGACACTATTTTAAATTGGAGAGCACCACCGAAGAGATGGAGTCTAGTAATTTATTGCGTAAGGAAAAAATATTGTTAAATTTACCATATAAAATTTGGGTTTAATGGTGTCATATAATATTGTACGGCGTCATATAATATTTCAAACCCTTTTAAGCAAAGTAATGCAATATTGTTTTAGGTGTGCTCACAAACATTTTGCGAAAATGATGTTCCATAAAACGGAGATTTATTTTTTAAAGAAAACTTCCGAATGACCTGAGAATCATTCGAAAGTCTCTGTTTTGAGGTGAGAGGGATATCCAGACGTGGTACGTTGTTCAGAAGCAGTATTAGCCTACAGAAATGAGTGCCAATTGCTTTTTACGTACTAGGCTCTTCAGCGGAGTACAGAGCGGTCGCAAAACTTTGGGTTTTATAGTTTCGTATAATTTGACTGTAACTTTGATAGTTGCATTTGCATCTGAAAAAAAATTACTTGAGGTATGTCATATGTAACGATGATATTTTAAGTAGATTTCGGGCAAATCTACTAGATTTCATAATCTTCTGGATTTGAATTTTATATGGCAAATCTACAAGATTTCAAAGTAGATTTGAAAATATTGTCCAAATCTTGAGATTTGATGTAGATGGAAATAGGGTATTAGCTTTGTACGCAATCATCTGTCAATTTCTGTCAACGAATTTTCTTTTTCTGATTTTCCGTGCACTAAGTAAAACTAAAAATAATTTCATCTAGTGAAGGAGAGAGTTCACCATTTCGAAATAAACTCATAAGACAACCCAAAAAAGTAAACAAAGATTTGATTTCGAGCGAACAATTTAAAGAATGGTTAAAGGTGAATACCGAAAGTGAAGAATATTTCTTTTTCAAATACTGCTAAAGCTGTAAAAATAACTGGCACATTAGACTCCTTTGTATTCAGGGACAAAAATCTTCCTAACAGAAACAAAATGAAAACTGCGGAGATAAAACAGGAACAAAGTGAAAACTGCGGAGATAAAACTTGCGACATTTTCCGCCTTGAAAAATGTTGCGTTAGTGATTGCTGATGATATTATTAACGTTTTAAAAGATGTACTCCCGAAGGGATGTGACTTTTGGTCGAGGTGAATGCTCGAAAATTATACAAAATATGATTGCCAAGGAAGAACACGATGGATTGATTCAAACTTTGCAAAAGGTATAATATTTGAATATTGTTACAATGAATTGCTACCTCAACTTTTAGATCCCGTTTTCAATTCTAATTGATGAATCAACAGACATTACAGCTACAAAACATCTATGTTTGCTAGTGAGGTACTTATCAGATGATTTCCAAGTAAAAACAGAATTATTAAAATTAATACCTATTGACGCAAAGAACTCATCATCTGAAGTTTTATATAAATTGATTATCGAAGAATTCAACCGTTACAACATTCCCTTTGAAGAATTTCATAGCATCTACCATCTTCTTGTTTAATTGTACATGCCACTCTGGCTTTAATTGTCACGCATGCGTGTAATGCACTCCCAAAAGAAGCCGAAGATTTAATCCATTAAATTTATAGCTACACTTCAAGTAGTGCCAAGAGGTGTGCCCAGTTAGCAGAAATGCAAGGGTATTTCAAAGTTAATGTAAAAAAAAACCTTTCAACTATGTAAAACTCGATGGCTTAGCATGTTTAACTGTGTAAGTCGGATATTAGAGATTTGGAATGAACCAGTGCGTTTTACATTGCTTCGAAATAGCAGTGTATGAAAATAAATTAATTTCAGCACAGAAAATTCTAACATACTTCAAAGATCCCAATATAAAAGCATATTTTTTATTCCTCAACTATGTTTTACAGTTTTTCAATAAATTGAACGCTTTATTTCACTCCAATGAATCGCTAGTTCAGGAATTACAAACGAACAGCACTCGAATTTATCGACAATTGTGCAAGAATTTTGTTCAGCCTGAGCGATATCGAATATTGATCTTGATGTTAATGAATGTCTTTTAAATGTTAAAAATATATGTAAAGAAAATAACTACAAAAGCGTTGTCACTTTTCTTTAATTGTAATTTTATTAATTATTTTGAATTTGCCGCCTTACCCACAGACTTTGATCGATATCACGTTTGACAGCGACTCCTTCACAAGTGTCACTGTCAGTCGAATGTAAATGTGAGATTATGTCAATTATTGAGAGTCATGATAGTGTTCAAAGATTATTTCATGTAAAAGAAATATCAAGACCATAAAGGCTTTAAGTGTTGTTTTTTTGTCCTTACAGGTGAGTTAGTAATTTGTTTATAAGTGATAAAAGTGGAAATACATGTACATAACTTTGTCAATAAAAAAAACATTTGTCTTTACAAAAAAACACAATTTTGTCTTTATTTCACCCATTAGAGTGTGATAATATTATAAAACTACATTTTCTGCAAATATTTCAAGAATAATGGAAAAGTTGAGTTTGATTTTGCTGTGAAAACTTCGGCCGATGGAAAATCAAATATTAATTGCATAACCTCAATAGGGGGCGCCTAATGGACAAGTTTTCGGCATACCGGTAGAATACCAGCTTGCAAGTTTACATCAAGTAATTATAAACACTTCAAACTATGCCAAGGTGAGAAAAACACTGAATAATTAATATCGAAGATATATTTGGATGGAGAAAAACAAACTGATTTTTATCTGGAAGAAATTACGGAAAACTTAAATGATTATAAATCTTTACCGAGTAGCTCCGATCACACATTGGAAAAACTATTGGAGAAATTACCTGAAGAAAAAGAAACAAAATCTGAAACGTGAAATTTAGGCAGAATTTCAGAGGATTTTATGATTGAGAAATTCACTGGCAGAAATACAAGTGCATAAGGATTTCAACAAAGAAAGTGAACGTTTTCATATTAACGAAGACAAAAAGAAGATTGAAATATTAAAAGATCTTTTTGGAATACTCCAGCATGGATTGGTACAGCTGTTTGCTAATGAAATTTACAGTTGAATCAGAGTGGAACAACTGGGATAAAAATTTCTGTGATACATTTGGAAACAAAGGATGGTCCCCCATCAGATATGCTCTTGCCTTTAAATACCAAATGGGGTCCTTGCTTAAGTATGCACTAAAAAAAGAAAAATCATTATTGGATCACCAAAAGGTAGTATGACAACTGAAACTTTTGTGGAGTTTGTTAAACGTTTGAATGAATTCAGAACATCCGGAGCCTGTCTCCTTATATTTGATGGCGCATTTGGACTTTGCCATTGTTGATGAAAAATTTGGCATAACTTTGTACTGTCTTCCCTTAAATATTACTCATGAGTTTCAACCAATGGATAAATTGGTTTATAGATCATTGGAGCACCATTGGGACCAAAAACTTCTTAAATACGTCAGTCAGCATCCGGAAAGCACAATAAATAAAACAAACTTCAACGTCATTTTGTCCAAAGTGCATGACCATCAATAATATTATGAACGGTTTTCGTGCAACTGGGTTATACCCCTATAATTCTGATGCTATTCCTGAAGAAGCTTTTGCTCTTTCGGCCTTGTCAGAACTTGCAAACCCAACAATCAATGACAATGCTATTCAATCGTCTGGGGGATTGAGAGAAGAGGAGATAACAAGTGACACAGTTGATAATTCCGTTAGCTCAGGAACAGATATCGAAAATTTGCCGCTTTCGTTACTTTTGAACAGTCTTCCAAATACTGGTACTCCACGTAAAACAAATAGTCAGGATAAAACCAAGACTGATTTCTATGAATTCTTACCGACGCGAGAATTTAAAATAAAGAAGTCTGCGTCACGCAAGAAGTCACTTGATTACCGAGCTCAAGAGGTCACAAAAGATTTCTTTGGTGAAAATGCTATGAGCTCCACATCAGGAGCCATCACTTATGTGCTATCATCAATATTAGCAATGATTGCTAGCATATCACCCTTCACAAAAACATACATAGATACATTAGGATTATTGACAATTATAACCAACACTTCATCCTCGCCAGTCACTGAAAGTATGTTTTCGATAAATAAATAAGTAAATATTTACGAATGTGCTAGATGAAGGGAAATTTCGATTTCAAATGCCCAATATGACAACAGTTTGAGCGGTGCTCGTAAATCGCGCACGGCTAGAAAAAAGTTCATTTCCCCCGAAAAGAATTTAACGGGTTCGCGTTTGAAACAAATTGATAAGGAACCCGGGAGCAATGAAATCCATCCATTGGCAGCGACGGAAGAAAGAATAACTCGGAAGAGGTTGATCACGGATTCAATTCTCATCGACGACAACAGAAGGATTGAAGTTGGCGGCGGTAAGCCAGTTTGCTGAATTAGTGACAAAAAGGATGTTTCGAATCGGTGGCGGCTGGCAAGTATCTGGAAGTTGTGGCAAAATCACCGGAAGCGGTGAGCAAGAATTTCGGATCGGCGGTGGAATTATCAGGGGCTCCCCTACGTGTGTGGGTTCATAGTTAGTAAATGAATTATATAATTTAAATTATTCTTAACATTACAAATACATTTTCATCTTTAAAATTGAAGCTTGAATTGTTGTGAATTTCGGGAAAGTTTTAGATTTGTTTGAATTGTTGTGAATTTTGGGAAAATTTTAGATTTGTCTAGCGTTGTGAACTTGGCTCGCGGGTAACGCTAAAAAGTAAGCAATATTAAGCTTCTTCCGGTAAACCCAGTTGAAGGTTCCAGGTGGTCTTCTATATAATTTCGGGATACTGCCTCATGATTTTTCCTGCCTCCCAGCTTAGTGGGATTTGCTTTTGGTTTCGTGGATAGGTTGTATCGGTGGGATTCTTTTGGCGTTCAGTTTCAGGTAAAGTTACAGTTTGAGTGTTGAAAATTCCCAATTTAGGTGCGACAGCGAAATAACTCCGATAAACTGTTCGCTCGCTTGGCGGTTAACGTGAGGGTTTAGGGTTTAACCGAGTGGCGCGCACGCTCGTCTCTGGCGAGTGAAACCAGGGCCCGCAGATACTTTTTTATATTCAAATTTCATGTGAAAATTCATATTTTGGGCATGAACCATAATACTTGTTAGCTTGATCATCAAATTCTGTACTCGGAGCTTTGCTTGAATTCTATGTGTGATTTTACCTCGATCTTCAAATTAAATATGTATGCTTTGCTTATGAACTACGCGTGTAACTTTAACCTGATCATGAAATTATGAATTGCAACGTTTGCTTATGAAATATGTGTTTAATGTTCAGTTTGTCAAGTAAGCATTATTTTTGTATTTAAACTTTTGTTGAAATATAACTCCGAGTTGTTAAGTAAGCGAAACGGTTTTTATTTAGCAGCTTGTGAAGCAAGAAATAGAGAAGCCTGCTCTCTTGTCTTTGATCATAACAAGAATTGATTAGCTCCAATATTAGAACTAGAGAAAATCCTACTTTCTAATATTTCAAGAAAATAACATATAATCAGGTTCTTGTGGTTCACCTAGCTTTAATATTCGAAGTAGTGCAATCCTACTCTCTAATATTTTAAGGAAGTTAAAACAATTCAACGTGCTTAGGTAACAATTCAACATGCTTAGGCAACAAAGGTAGTAAAATTAGCATAAAAAAGACAACAAGAATTCATGTATGTATGTCTTTATGAGACATTTGTTGCGCATGGTTTTCTTTATCCTTTCCTCAATTCCTATACAGTTTGTTCAATTGTGGATTTACATACGTCATATGTGCATTGTAACGTTAGAAATGTATTCGTCACAATATATGTTGCGATAATACGAGTGTATAAGGTAACAATTAATGCTGACACTATGGCTGGCAGTTCATCGATGTTCCGCAGTTCATCGATGCTTTACCGCAATTGCAATTTCCACCGATCAGCAGATTTTCATTTTTCATAAAATTGTAATTACTTTCAGCAGTTCGATTTGTAACGTGTGATGGAAAAGAGGTGGCTCAGCCCACCATAAACAAATATTTTTTGAAGACTAAATTGTATAATTTTATTTAACTGGCGCCTGAGCAGGGACCGTATCGCGGCATCTTGCTAAAACATTAAAGTTTGTTTTCGCGAAAAAGAAGCGAATCGTGTTGCAGAAATTTCGAAGTTAATTATTGTGTCGTCGCAATAACCACGCGAGTGCGCTAAGCAACTAACGGAGCAGGACGAATCGATTTGCGAAACTTGACTATAACCACGCGAATGTGCATCCGACCTCGTATTTCCAGGATTTTAATTATCCAATTTCGATACTGTTTCGACAGCGGATCGACCCCGCAACCAAGAAAGGTATACAACGAAAAGGAGCTACCCTAGTAGTCCCGGAAAGGAGAAATCGGAGTTACTCAGCCCTTCGTTCAGCAATTGGGATCCAAAAAGGAATGCGGAGTCGATTATTGATATAAGTTCTTCATAATTATAAAATTTAGTACAGGATTGTTTGAGCAATTAAATTTGTTAAATGCTTAAATGATTCTTAAGAATTTAATTAGTGAAGTGATATAAGAATATAATTAATGTGTGAATTTCAATTTTTCCAATTTTTAACTTTGCATTTTATATATAAAAATTTTTTAACAATTTGATTTATTAGGTCTGATTTTATTTCTAACAATTTAAATTCCGAAGTAATGAAAGAATATTATTAAAGTGTGAGTTCCAACTTTTACAATTCTTTTAAAATATTTTGCATTTTAAATAAAAGAATTATTTACGTCCACCAGCATATTATCTCGTATATCGCTGGAACTTCAGACAACGAATGCAGCGTGAGTCATAATACCATTATCCACGAACCCCCCTAAAAGCTCAAACATGTCATCAACTTCAATATTTTAACCGATACTTACGATACTTCCACATTTTAACCATTCTTTACTTTTTCTTAATCTGCAAGATAAACACTCTTAACATGTTGCACATTTTAATCGCTTAAAGATATATGTATCAGTTTCCATTTCATTCCTGGAATTCAAAACATTACATATTCAATTTCATTCCTTTATTATTGAAAACATTTCGCGTCTACTTCGCGCGTTTTATAAACAGCGATAAGATTATTTTTGCGAACCTTGTAGATTCTCCAAGACATATGGTACATAGTCATAAGAATTAGTTTTTAAGTTCAGTTATTGTCGAACTCCAAAAAGCGAAGTTAAATAAATTTGTTGAACGTCTTAAACGCGAGTTTCATTATTAAAGTATCCTAACGATACGAGTGTATCATTTATTATTAAAGTATCCTGACGATACGAGTGTATCATTCGTGATAATGGATCTATAAATGAATACGTAACTGCTCTCCCAAGTCCTAACCGACGACTGTCAATTTGCTCGCCTAGACGAACAAATTCTAGACTAGTTAATCGTAGTGCTAATTAGTAAGGCAGTGAAAGCCAACAAACTTAAAATAGATGAGCCAACGCTAAAAACAGCTCCACAAAAAGCATTGGCAACAGAAGCAGCAAATACCGGAGCAGAAAAATTGCACACACGTGAAGAACAAGACAAAAGAAAGATCTGCTATGCAAAGCAGAGTCAGAACACACATTTCGAAGACGTATCGGAAATAAAAGTCAATCTGAGCAACATATCAGAAACGTCAACAAACAACGACTCTCTAGGGCATCTCAGCGAGGAGCAGCGAGTCGACCAACACGTAATACTCAAAGGTATTCGAAAGATTGTTACTGTTTCGGTAAGCCGAATTATTACGCTCGTGAATGTGAATACCGTGGCTTTTCTTGTTGTAAATGTAAGCGTTGAGGACACCTCGAACGCGTTTGTTATTATCGATCGCAAAAGTCGGGCAGTAAGTTCGAAAATAATCGCGTCGGATATTTAGATGCGAAAGAAAAAGAAAGCGAAACAGACAGTATTACTTGTGAATTGAAAGATCTGTTTAGAGAACAACGTCCAAAAAAGCGCGAGTTGAATTATATTACGGAACCATACATTCCAGGGAAAACTCAAGGAGTGCCTCCATTTATGTCAGTAAAGGTAAATAATAACGAGATAAAAATGGACATTGACGCGGGCGCTGCTATGTCTATTATACCTTATGATTTAATAGAAAAATGGTTTAAAAATTTAAAGTTGCGTATCGCAGATATACAATTTGTAAATCACGATGAACCAGTCAGTAAGCCAATAGGAATGTAAAATGTGTGACTGTAGAAGCTAATATTGTTACAGTATTGTCAGATATATACATATACATACGTGACTAAATCGACCGGTCTTCTTATTCTAGGTAGGCCTTGGTTGAAAGCTCTTGATTTATGGTCTCTTTATAAAGGGTTAAAGTTAAATGTAATCGGATCGAAAATCTGTGAAAGGGGAAAACTAAAATCAATACTACTAAAGCACAAGAAATTATTTTGAAAAGGGGATGGGCCATGTAATAAAGAAAAAGTGAAATTAAAGCTTAAAGATAATAGCAAGTCGGTATACTTGTTACCAAGAACGGTACCTTTCGCGTTAGAAGGAAACGTAAATAAAGTAGTGGATCGTTTACTAGACGAAGGTAAACTTATACCGGTTGAAACAAGGAAATGGGCCACTCCTATTGTGCCTATAATAAAGCCAACTGGAGACGTGCGTATTTGTGCAGATTTAAAGGTAACGGTAAATCTGCAATCAATTACAACTAGGTATCCGGCTCCAGATGTTGATCATGCATTGGCTGCATTGCAAAGCGGTATTTGTTACTCAAAACTAGATTTAAAAGACGCCTAATTACAACTTCCTGTAGACGATGATTCGTAACACCTGCTAACTATAAATACATACAACATAGAGGTTTATTTCGTTCCAAATACCTAGTTTACGGAATCAGTTCGGCACTAGACATTTTTCACTCAATAATGGAGAAAATTTTTAAAGATGTTCTGGGAGTAGCTATCGTAGCCGATTACATCGTCGTAACGGGAAAAACAATGGAAGAACACCACAAATAGACTTGACCTTGTATTAACTAAATTAGAAGAGAACGGGTTTAAAATGCGCGTAAACGAATGTGCTTTCTTTCAAGAAAAAATTAGATACTTAGGCTACGAAATATATAAAAATAAAATTGGTGTAGGCTCAAAGAAATACGAAACTATTTTAAGCATGCTTAGTCCTACAAATCACAAAGAATTGCAATTACTACTGGGCAAAATCAATTATTATGGTAGGTTGTTTAAAAATCGAGCAGAACAATTAACACCGTTGTACGATTTAAATAATAAAAAAGCTTTTAAATGGACTAAAGAATGCAATAACACCTTCGACGTTTCAAAAATGCTGTTGAAACAAATTATTGTAAATTACGACCCGTCATTACCATTGATACTTACGTACGACGCGTCACCAAAGGGGTTAGATGCATTTATTAGCCAAATGCACCCGGATGGCGATAAGCCGACTGCATTCGCATCAAAAAGGCTTACAACGCCGCAAGAAAACTATTCGCAAATAGATAAAGAAGCTGCCACAATTATTTTTGGAGTGAAAAATTTTATGATTATGTTTACGGAAGACAATTTACTTTAAGAACGGATAACAAACTTTTATCGCATATATTCGGCCCAGCAAAACGTATTCCACACATGGCAGTATTTTTTAACATCTTTTGATTTTAAAATTGAATGTATTCGCACTCAAATAATGTCGTAGCAGATACTTTATCCAGATTGCCAAATAAAATAACTGATATTAACGAAAAAGAAGAAATTGATGAGTATACGTATTTACACTATGTCTACAAAGTAATGTAACATGCGTAGATTATAAAGCAGTAGGTTGCGAAACGTCGGGAGACAAAATATTATCAGTGGTTAAGCGAATGGTAGAATATGGTTGGCCCAAGTGAAAAATAAAATAGTGGTAAGACGATTTAAAAGCATTTGCTTTGGGGAAGGAATAAATTTCAATTGCAAAAAGTTGTTTGCTAAGGGTCAACGCGTCATTATTCCTTTGAAGTTACGTAGTTCAATTTTAAAACAACTACACGAAAGTCACTCCGGCATAGTTAGAATTAAAAGTCTCGCGAGTTCAGTAGTCTGGCGGCCAAATATGGAGAAAAAGGTGGAAAACCAAGCCAAATATTGCGAATTTCGTATATAAGTGAAAGATAGCCCCCTTAAAACGCCATTGGCACCTTGTCAATGGCCCGAAAAAGTCTGGCAAAAACTGCTTGTAGATTTCGCAGGTACGTACCTACGTCATACCTATTTGTAGCAATTCACGCTAACTTGAAATGGCCAGCAATATTTATAGTGAAAAATTTGACAGCTAAAACGAAAATCAACATATTTCACAAAATATTTAGCGCACATGGATTACCCGAAAGCGTCGTTACCGACGGAGGGCCTCTGTTTACTAGCGACCAGTGCGAAATGTTTTTAAAATTTTAAGGTTATAAAAGATATTGTAACCGTGCCGCACTTTCCAACTACAAACGGCGAAGCCGCAAATCTTGTCAAAACTTTCAAACGTAAATTTAAAGCAATTGTAGAAAGCGAAAACATCGATAAGCAAGCCACTATCAATCAATTTTTAATCGCTTATAGAACATGTGAACACGCGACTATTTTTAAAGCATGAGCTACGAACACCCTTGCAACAATTACGTCCTGATAATAGACAGCTTGTTGAAGCTTATCAAAATACACAAATAAGCAATTACGCAGGAAGGAGAAAAGTAGAGTTTAATACTAACGATGTAATAATGGCTAAGGATTTTCGTAAAGGTCACTCTAACATTTCTAAAGCTAAAATTGTAAAACACTTGTCATCTTACAATGTACTAATTCAATTTGAAGATGGAGGAATCCACAAGTGTCAAGCCTAAATGATACAAAAAAAGTTGATGTAAAAATCGAAAACAATAATAATGTAAGAAGATCAATCCGCGCATAAAAAAATCTGTTCAGCACTATAAAATAACATTCGTACTACACTAATCTCTATTAAAGAGGGAGGGATGTAGTGTACAAGCAATATATATGCTTGCGCAAGCACACTATGGCATCACACTGTAGCATAGGCCATATAGTGTGTTACACGCCGATGTATTATATTATGTATACTGTATAATAAATTCATTCTACTCTAAACTATACTAGAGAGCGGTTGTGTCACTTATTGTCTCCCTAAAAATACTACACTTTCCATCTAGCCAATAGAAATATTATAAATACAGTTGTTTTATCTAAAAAGGAAATGAAATTACTAACTAATATTTTTGATACAGAAAATTTTCCTTATACTAAAGCAGTATAAGCGTTCGAATTTTCGAGTGTAAAAATAATTAAAAATGATATTTCTTTATTATACGTGGTCAACATTCCAATAACTACTCAGGAAACATTCGAAAAAATAATTATCAAACCTGTAAAAAGGAAGAATATTATCATATAAATCCCACATAATACCTTATGACGGAATCACGATAGATTTTTGAGTGCAGTTAACGATTGTAACAATTATAGGAACTTTTCAATATGCAATCAAACAAAATTGTTAGATGTAAGTAACTCGACCAGCATTCCTAATATCCTCAGAAGCTTCAGATCGATCTGCAACAAATCAATGGCCAACATGTACCAACGATCGAAGAAGTGACTCCCGGCGTTCTAATCATCAACGAATACCAAGGAACTGCGAAAATAGACTACGTCCTCAATGTCTTCAACGGAACATTCGTTATCAAATTTAATAGTTCCACAATAAAAATTAATGAACATATATTTCAAGCGAAAGAAATGCCCATCATCAAAGCATTGCCAGCAAAACTCCAACCAACCCCAACAGGAAGCAATACCGCGAAATATTATCTTTGGAAATGGTCCATCAACTGCACCAGAGGGATTGAACTCCTGATAAATGAAAACCTGGTGGACCAATTAAAGTCCCATAATATTACTAATTGCGTTTTTATCATCCTGGCAGCAACCATCATTGTTAGAAGTCGCAACAGATCAACGGGAAATAACGAATCTCGGGCAACAGAGCAAGGTCTTCCAGATGCAAAACCAATTCGTATTGTAACGCCAGCATAGATTCTGGGCCAAACAACATCATCATACACATCGATGCCCCGACGACTCTACGACAATCCGTTTTTCTAAACAGATGATGGCATCTGTACTTAAGGCGGGAAGAGTTAACACCTGCACGCGCAAGCTTACTTGCAAACGACAATCAATTAAGGCTGACACCATGCCTGCCATATTTCCGCGGGTCATCGATACTTTGCTGCAATTCCGATTTCCACCGATCAGCAGATTTTCATTTTTCATAAAATTGTAATTAGTTTTAGCAAGTCGATTTGTAACGTGTGATGGAAAAGAGGTTGCTTAGCCCACAACAAATAAATATTTTTTAAGGACTGAAGTCATAAATTTTATTTAACTTCTATGGCGCTTGATATGGACCCTGGGCTGGCGACTTTAGTGGTTACAGTGATATATGCAGTGGGAAACCTTCAGCTGATCTAAACGAGTTTGAAGTTCAAGGACAGATTAGTTAAAGGTTTGTTCCATTGAAGAAGTACTACACGAACAGCGATATGGCACACGTACAATTGCAGTAATCGAGCAGTTAGTTAAATTTATTGTTTTATTACTTTAAATTATTTGATAATTTCATGGAGAATTTAAATTATATTTTTTTTTATGTCAATTTATAGATTTTATATTTTTTATATTCAACATAACTAAAACTGCTCGATTTGAGTTCGGCGCAGGCAAAGGGTTGAAGGAAATTCCTGCATAATATAGGCCAGATCTGTTTAAGCACTACACAACCAGCAAACCATTTCCATATAGGAAATCGTACTATGGCTTGATAGTATGGAAATTACACATTCTCGCATTCTGCTCACCGTAATCATAGTCATACAAAAATATACACTTACACTCATCGGATTGTTAGTAACAATTCCTATCAGTGAATAAGATACCCAACGCCACTTGCTATTCCATGCATCCCATCCGCGGATGCACATTTACATTCAGGCGTGTCGCACGTAACATTTAAGCTCCACCACCTGACTCTATACATTGCGTGCAGTTTGTATTGATCACACAATGACAAGGTTCGATCCAATACAACATCAACAGCATCCAGATCGAAAGGGTCATGGTATGCTATGGGATCGGACACAGCAATGATGCTCGTCGCGACGATGGTCGTGAGCGGGGAGTCTGTGAGTAACCTTCAGGGGGGTCACGTCACGACGCCCAAGAGAAAATGACTCACTCGTCGCAGTTGTAAAACTTGTGCGAAATTTCACGTCTTGTGGGTCGATAAAGATTCTTAACTCGGCGCGATAAAAGAATGCGAATTGCTCAACGTTTTTTTTGACCTGTGCGATCTGTTGAAAATTTTACAAAGTGAGCTATAACAAGTTTATTTTTTTTTTTCTAAATCGTCAAGTGATCGTGAAGAAACTCTTAGAATTTTTTTTTCCTTTTAGTGGAATTTTAGAGGATACCTACATCGTCATCGAGCGCTCGAAGGACCATGCGGGTAGGTACCCTTTTGTTTCAAATTTTCTGCATGTTTTTCCATTTAAAAAAAAATTTTTTTAGAACATTTATATTTATATAATTTAAATAAATATAAAATATATGTGTAATGAAAAAAAAAAATACAAAAAAATTGATGAATTGGAGAAAAAATTGAAACATGGAAAACCGATACGAGAATGTGTGTCGGAACCTTTCCAAGCAATCGCATTTTACAATGTATTCCAATTTGCACACAAATTAACAAATTTCGAAGTGAATCTTCACTGTAGATTGAGATGAAAATTTTAGATAAATATTAATAACATGTTGTGTCGCAGATTTTCTTGAAAACAACTTTGTAGTAGATTCAGTTTTTTTTTATACATCAGCAATAGCAGCACTGAAACAGCAATAGGTTATAGAGGGTTGAGAATTGTAATTGGAAACACATTTATGACATAATAAAAAGAAAAAACCAAAAAAAGAAGAAACAAAAAATTGTGAATTAAATCGTAAACTCGGTCTTTCTATTTTGGTTCCTTCTGACCAGGTATAGGACCCGGTACGATGGTAGGCTCTCCACGCCACAAATGAGCCAGCCATCGGGCGTTAAATAACTTCTCTGTTTCAGGTGACGGCGCGGGTTGAGTGGCCCTAGCAAGGTACCTCTTTATGACATAGGGTTATGTAATCGAATTGCATAATTCTATGGCATAAAGTGGTCACCGGGGTCCTTCTCCTCTGATGGGAAGGCTCATGCAAGTTAAGTTGTATGAGTTTTCCACTCAGAAGAGGAATACCTGGCCATTGCAACAATAGTGGATTTTGATCCGGTTGGGTGGGTGCGCGGGGGGCTCCATCACCACCCAGTTGCCCCTCTCTCATTTGTGAGCCATGAGCCTCCTCGGGTAAGGACGAAGTTACCCTGATTCCGCCCTTTTAACTTATTTCTCTTGTTCCCTGCAGATACGAAGTGGTAGTCAGCGACGTTCTTTTGTTAATTTTTCTTTGAACATTGTGTTTAGTGTAAGCGCCAAGATTCCTGCCGACGCGGTCGACATGCGCGCGCACACACGCATTCAACATGAGGCAGTTGCCTCGAAGGCGCGCGACAAGACACGGTCTCTCGCGTTGGGATCACATTCCCGTGCATACACATCCAGCCCAACGGGGTTGACGATCTGGGACCGTGTCCCCAACAAGAAAACCATCACTTCCAACCCAACGGGGTTGACGATGTGGGACCGTGTCCCCAACCGAAACCACATTTTCCCACCCATCAGGGTTTATTGATGGGACACACACACACAAATATTATAAATTAAAATCGTTGTGGGTTTTTATGCCGCAAGGCTTTTCCCACAAGAGCCAATAAAACGAAATTTCAATGACAAACCGCGAGTGTTTTGTTTCGTGAAACTTCAATCCCATCCTTTCCAAGTGAAAGTTTAAGTAAGCGAAATTACGGGGGAACTTCGCATTGAAGGACCTTTCGACTATACAAATGGTGTCAGAAGTGGGATGCGGACCCACAATCTCAACAAAAATAAAACAAATATACGAAAAAGTGCGCAACGTCGCTACAAGGACACTCGACAATCACACGCCTCGACCCCGGAAATAAAATAGACCCAGCTTGCCACCAGCAGAGACAATCATCATCATCAGTCGATAAGTATTTTTCATAATTTCATAAACAATTTATTTATTCATAAATGATTGTTTTATTCAATTCGATATATCATGATTCGGGATTTCATATACTTAACATATTCAGAATGACATTCGTTTCTAGACATGTCTCGGAATATTTTTCTTTCATTCGCACACGAATTGACACGGCAAAACAATGGAGCGACACAACGAGAGCTCATTAGATACTTTTTATATAGCGCAAAGCGCGGTTGTCGCAAACAACTCACCCCCCTTTGCCACGATACGTGGAGCAGCGAGTCCGTGCATGCTTGCAGTCACGTCGTGCGCTCGACAAAGGAGAGTAATCGCGATTGGTGGGTCACCCCGAGTGGGACTCTCGTTTCGACTGCCGATGCGTACGCAGGTAATATCAGCTCGTAGTACCGGGGGTGTCAGATATTTTTTGTGAATTATTTTCGACGAGAAACAAAGTCGCGATGAGTGAGCGCATGAAATATATTTATCAAAAACAAACAACGTTACCGTCACAAATAACAAAACTAGAAAAAATCGTGGAAGAAGCGGATCTGGAACCCGCGAACGTGAAAATGCGCGTCGATCGTTTGCGCCACTAATTTCGGGCGTATGAAGAATTACACGACGAACTCGCGCTGTTAATTGATCCCGAGAGTGGACAACTCAACGAATTCGATGAACTACAAACCAGATTTTACGCTATTGCGACAAAAATTGAAACCAGTGTGTCATCGGTGGCTTCACCGCCAGTCAGTGAGCTAAACACAACGTCCCTTCCGATTGACGGCACGCGCCGTCTCAAATTGCCGGTAGCAGATCTTCCGAAATTCGAGGGCGAACTCGATAAATGGTTATCGTTCAAGCACACATTTTTCACGATGATCGATTCGCGCGATGACATTACGAATCTTCGAAAATTCGTCTACTTGAAAAACTGCCTCCAGGGCGACGCGCTGAACAAAATCCTCATATTCAACGTGAGCGAGAAGAATTACAAATTCGCGTGGAAACTGTTGCTTGACTCGTATGATAAAACCCGAATTTTGATTACGAAACATCTCGACGCGATTCTCGAACTCCCGGTTCAGACCAAAGCGACCCACAAGGGGTTAACGCGACTCGTGGATGATATGCGCCAGCATACGAATATGCTCGTGACCATGAACGTACGGCCAGACGAGCATCTACTCGTACGAATATTGGAACGTGCGTTACCACACAACATTCGCGCAAAATGGGAAAAAACGCTCAGTCTCGATATTTCACCGACGCTTGATCAATTGTACAAGTTTGTTTCGGAAACCGCGTTTCGTCTTTTCACAATCGAAAAAGATTTAACGCGAACCAAGCCGGATACTACAAAAAAGCGGTCGTTCTTCGGTAAGGATCAAGGCAGCGTGAAGGCGCGAAGAGGAGAAGACGGCGCGCGCACGCTCATGACCGATACATCATCTAACTGCCTTGTGTGCAAAATGGAAAACCATTCCGTGTATCGTTGTCGGGAGTTCCAGAACATGTCTGTACCACAACGATGGGACTTTGTGTCAAAATCGAATTTGTGTAAAAATTGTTTACGTTCACATCAGAACAAATGCAAGTCATCGCATTGCAAAAATTGTTCGAGATATCACAACACACTTTTGCATAACGAGAAATCGAACGCGAACTCTAATCAAACCTCGACAAAGACGAACATCGTGAACGATTCAAGGTCAAAGACAAATTCGGCAGGACCAGACGTAGTCGCGCACAGTTTTACGTCACAAATCTGTCAATCGCAATTAATGCTAAGTGCTCAAGTCCGCGTTAAAGATTCAAACGGGCAGTTCTTAAAGGGTCGCGAATTATTGGATACGTGCGCAACGGCGCATTTTATAACGGAAGATTTTGCCAAAAAGTTGAAATTATCCATACACGCGTGTTCACTTGCGGTGGGAATGATCGATGATACAAATACGATTTCAAGAGGCGCAGTCGAGTGCACGTTCTACTCAATTCTTAACAATTTCCACAAAACTCTCACTTTCTTAGTCATTCCAAAAATCGCCGACAAAGTGCCAAATGAGGTCTTTCCTCGTGAACGAGTGAACATTCCGAGCAACATAAAACTCGCCGACCCGAAATTTCATTTGCCAGAAAAAATCGACCTTCTTCTTGGATCTGGAGTAACGTTATCGTTATTATCGATCGGACAGTGCAATCTATCTCGCGACAATTGTGAGCTCTTTTTACAAAAAACTCAGCTCGGCTGGGCAGTCATCGGCGGACGAACAGACACCCCAAATAACAAGCGCATATCGTGTCAATTAGCTGAGCTGAAAGACCAAATCGCAAAGTTTTGGTTATTAGACGATGCAAACTCGAATCAAACCAAATTATCCGAGAGTATGGACTGTGAAATACATTTCACACAAAACGTCACACGCGAATCAACGGGGCGATACATGGTTCGTTTGCCATTTCGAAACGCAGACCGTGATCTTGGCGACTCTCGGTTAACGGCTCTACGACGGTTCGTGGGGCTGCAAAGGCATTTGAACGCTGACCCGACTCTCAAACAGGAATACCACCGTGTCATGACTGAATATATCGATCTGGGTCACATGACGATGATCGATGACGAAACACAGCCCGGATATTACCTCCCGCACCACGCGGTGGTAAAATCGACAAGCGCAACCACAAAGACTCGAATAGTCTTCGATGCTTCAGCAAAAACAAGTAAGAAAATTTCGTTAAATGACGTTCTAATGGTTGGTCCGACAATTCAACTCAAATTATTAGAACATCTCATACGATTTCGTGGTCACAAATACATGATTACCGCTGATATCGCGAAAATGTACCGTCAGATTTGGATTCACCCCGCAGATCGCTGTTATCAACGCGTATTCTGGGTTCATGACGATAAAATACGAGTATTCGAATTAAAAACTGTAACATTCGGCGTGTCATCAGCGCCATTTCTCGCGATACGAACAATACAAAAACTCGCGAATGACGAAAGCGCAGAGTTTCCAGTCGGAGCTGAAGCTTTAACGCGCGACTTGTACGTAGACGATTTGCTTTCGGGGGGAGATACTCTAGAAGAAATCGTACAAATTCGAGACGAAGTTATCGAGATTTTGAAACGCGGCGGTTTTGACATACGCCAATAGGCATCGAATCATTCACGCGTATTAAACAATTTGACCGAAAAAATTACGAATCTCGAATTTCTGACAGACGAAAATCCGATACATAAAACGTTGGGCGTCTCATGGAACGCGCATTGCGACGAGTTGCTCTACACCGTCAAACGTATACCGCCCACTGAAAGAGTCACCAAGCGCTATATTTTGTCAGAAATTGCGAAAATATTTGATCCCCTCGGATTACTCGGCCCAGTCATTCTTGTTTCAAAGGTTCTAATGCAAGACTGTTGGAAAGCAAAAACTTCGTGGGACGAATCAGTACCGAGTGCTTTACATTCTGCGTGGCAGTCATTCGCGGAGCAGCTCTCTTTGATCGATAATCTCAAAATCAATCGTTACGTCTCAAATAAAAAATCCCGTCGAAATTCAGATTCACGGGTTTTGCGACGCAAGTAAAACAGCTTACGGAGCTTGCTTATATATACGATCTCGTAATGAGAAAAATGAAATTCACGTTCAATTACTTTGCTCGAAGGGGCGAGTCGCTCCACCCAAAGAACAGACAATTCCGCGTCTCGAACTTTGCGGTGCATTGATACTTACGCGTTTATATCGCGAAATTTGCGACGTACTCCCTTTTCGCGCTTCTAAAACAATATTTTGGTCCGACTCGACGATAGTCCTGCAATGGTTGAAAAAACATCCAAGCGTACTCAAGGTATTTGAAGCACATCGGGTCGCAGAGATACAAGAAAACACTAAAAATATTGAATGGCGACATGTTCGATCCGAGCGAAACCCCGCGGACCCGTTATCAAGAGGCCAACTTCCTCAAAACTTTCTTAAAAACGATTCCTGGTTTCAAGGGCCCTCGTGGTTGGCCAAACATGAAACGACGTGGCCTCAATTCGTCGACGTTTGCATGTCGTACAGTGAATTCATCTTCATGCATGTCGTACAGTGAATTCATCTTCCCGAATCCTGATTAAATGCTGACCAACATTCATTGTACTTATATTCACCAAGTGAAGCATCGTTCGCTAAAAATGAATGTGATAACCATTGATTGTTTCCGACCGGCTGCACGCTGCAAGACCTGCAAAAGAGGAAAAGGAAACACAAAGAATCAAATTGTTAATAGAAATGTATATTTATACTTATCTGACGAGAGCAGCCGCAACCTAAGCTTTACGAGATTAAATGAACACTCACTTATGTCAAGAGCTGTCATACTTGTTTATTATTATTGTCAATCTGACAATTCTCGTTTAATGTAATAGCAAACATAATATGTAATTGTAATAGATTATTTTTTAGTTAAAATTGAATTGGAAACATAATATGTAATTGTAATAGATTATTTTTTAGTTAAAATTGAATTGGAAACATAATGTGTAATTGTAATAGATTATTCTTAGTTACAATTGAATTGGAAATAGAAAATGTACCGGTTAGTTGCTAACTAAATGTTAACTGCTAACTGAAAGTCAGTCGTATAGAAGCAGTCAACAAAGAAGTGTGAAAAATATAGAATATTAATTAAAGTGTAAGTGAAGTGAAACAAAGTGAAGTTTTAATTTGTTGAAAGTGGCAATAACATTCACGAAGGTGCGAAATTAAGGTAGGAGCCATAAGGCTTTCAATTCGTTGATAAAAAAAAAATATAATTTCATCATAAACGTTTTTTTTGATCCGGCAAATAACCGGGTGTGATGTACCATCTCGTCGAACGAGATAGCACGTGCATCATACATTTTTTGGTCCGTCGAGCCGGATTCAAATTACGTACAGATTGGTGTTGGTATGTGCAAACACTCGTGAAAGGGCACATAAATTACGTACGTGGTAATAATAAAACTGTACAAAATTGCATACATGTGGCAAAGTGAACATTGTTGGTCCGTTAAAAATATACGGCAATTTTTATGTACAGTTGCGGCAAGTACTGCGTAATTATAACAACATTCGATATATCCGTATAAAATTCTCGTAACGCCGCAATTGTGGCAATTTTAAATACACATTCCGCGTATCGATTTTGGGGTCCTTCAACATAGGAATTATACAGAGGGATAGCAATTTATATTCATACATTGCAATTTATACTCAAATACGGCAATATTTGAAACATTAAACAATTTTGTCGTATATACGTTGTGTAATCTCTTAATAATAACGTACCGTGATTTGACATACGAAACATATTATGGAAGCATTAGCGGTACAACAGCGGCTGTTGAATGAACAACTTAACCGCATGTATTCGAATTTCCGCAAAGATTCGAAAGTACGAAAAACCTCGGCATATGCCACCAAATTGCTACAACGGGTGCAAGAAATCCGCCAAGATTTCATGGCAAGGCATCAAGTGATACTCGGCTTAGTGAAAGGGGAAGAGGAGTTAGGGCATGAATATTTTATGAAAAATACTCATTCACTGTTTGAAGAGTTGGATTTAAATTTTGAGATCGAACTAGCGGATCTCCAGAATGAGTTGAAGGCACAAACAGTAGAGGAAAGTTTTTCAAATCCTTCCTCCCGACCTACTGAGGAGGGAGAGGTACGATTGCCTCGAATAAACCTTCCGAAATTCAATGGGACATACAGTGAGTGGACTGCTTTTAAGGATTTGTATGTGTCGCTTATTCATACAAAATCTCATTTGTCTCGAGTAGAGAAGTTGCATTATTTAAAAGGGAGTTTGGTGGGTGATGCGGAACAATTGTTACGACATTATTCGATCACTGATTCCAATTATGAAGCTGCTTGGAATTTATTGGTAGAACGGTATGATGATAAACATGTTTTATTAGGTTCTCAATTTAAGAAATTACTTTCACTCAACAGCGCTAACGAATCCGCGTCAGCAATTAGGACATTATTAGATAGAACGGTGGACTGCGTACAAGCCATTGAAAACTTAAAGATAGAAAACACTTGGGATGCAATGCTGGTACACATAACCACACAACGGCTTCCAACAGAAACGAGGCAAATCTGGGAACAACAGCAGTCAGGCACGAGTACAGTGACATCATTTCAAGCCTTAAAGGAATTTTTACAGTGTCGGTTTAGAGTTCTAGAAGCTGCTGGGGTGGAAAGAGCCAGGAATCCGAGATCGATTCAACATGTGAACGTGATACAAAACAAACAGCTTTCCTGCAGTATGTGCAAAGGAACTCACCATCTGAGGCACTGTTCGGATTTTCTAGGCGCAGATCATATAACGAGATTTGGAATTATTAAAAGGAACGGTTTGTGCCTGAATTGTTTGGGCAAAGGACATTTAGTAGGAGCATGTCCCAGCATATCAAGATGTTTCAAATGTAAAAAGACACATCATACGCTGCTTCACAAACCTGATTCTGTTAATCGTGAAAATGTTAGTCAACAATCACCAGCTTCTTCGTCATTCAGAAACCCGCATTCGACTTCTTGTGCGAACAATTCTCGACCTTCGACACTCTTCGAAGCTAGACCTTCGACTTCATCAGCCACGACTGCAAACGTCAACTCTTTAACTTTCTCAACGCAAGCGGTGTTATTGGCAACAGCTCTTGTACAAGTAGAATCATCGAATGGATACATCGTTTTACGAGCTTTATTGGATCAGGGATCGCAAGCGTCAATCATTACGGAACATGCAGCTCAACGACTTGGAATAAAAAGGAAATCGACCAATGTTACAGTGACAGGAATTGGGAGGACAAAAGGGATAATCGCAAATGGAAACTTAGAAATTAGAATTTTGACAAAGGACAAAGAATACCTAACAATAGATACAATTATTCTGGCAAAAATAACAAACTTTCTCCCGTCTCAAACAGTCTTACCAGTAATTTGGGAACATCTAAAAAATGTGGAATTGGCTGATCCAAATTTCGATCAACCCGGAAAGATCGATTTGTTATTAGGAGCAGATGTGTATGCTCAGATATTGCTCGGCGAAGTACAAAAATTGAAAATAGGCCCAATGCTGCAAAACACAAAATTAGGTTGGATAATATCAGGCAGATTGTATGATGCTAAGGATCCAATAGTATACACACATAAAATTGAAGTAAATGAAAATGCGCAGTTAAATGATCAACTAAAGAAATTTTGGGAACTGGAAGAAATCGGAATCTCCAGCGGAACGACACAACAAGAAGTGGATTGTGAGGAGCATTACAAAATGAACACAATCCGGAAGCAGAATGGTTGTTACCAAGTTCGACTACCATTCAAGAACGACAAAGCCAAAGACATTTTAGGTTACTCCAGAACTAATGCCATCCATAGTTTGTTGCATTTGGAGAAGCGATTCGCCAAAGATGCAAAATTACAACAAGAATATACCATGTGCATTCAGGAATATCTTGATCTAGGACACATGACCGAGACAGCACGAGAAAATGAAGTGAAGAACATCGCTGGAAAAACAATTAGTACTGCCACTTTTTTACCACATCATGCGGTTTACAAAGAAAGTACCACAACAAAGCTGCGTGTCGTGTTTGATGCATCTAGGAAGACAAGTACGGGAATATCATTGAATGACGTTCTGATGACCGGGCCTACCATACAAGACCGCATGACTTACATTATCATGCGATGGAGATTATACAAATTTGGTATGATGGCCGATATTGCAAAAATGTACAGACAGGTAGCCATTCACCCAGATGACGCAAACTATCAAAAAATTGTTTGGAGGCAGCACGCTAGTCAGCCAGTAAAAGATTATTGCCTTAATACGGTAACATTTGGGATGACGTCAGCACCGTTCCTAGCGATCAGAACCCTGCATCAATTGGCAAGAGATGAATGCGCAACATATCCTGAAGCTTCCAAGGCGATATTAGGAGAATTCTACGTCGATGACCTGCTATCTGGTGAACATACTGTAAACAACGCAATTAACAAAAGAAACCAATTGATAGCATTGTTGAAATCTGGTGGTTTCAAATTAAGAAAATGGATAACCAACGATAAGAGACTATTGGAGGACCTTGCCAATGAAGACATTGAGATGCGTGAAAGGATTAATTTTGACACGGAAAGTGGACATAAGTCGTTAGGCATCGTATGGTATCCAGTGCAAGATTTTTTCACATATCGTCTGAAGACCCAAGTAATTAAGGAATGGCAGACTAAACGCTCAATTCTTTCCGAAGTGGCCCGATTATATGACCCTTTAGGTTGGTTAGCACCTATTATTGTTTCAGCCAAAGTACTGCTTCAAAGTTTATGGTTACATGGTCAAGACTGGGATGAAAGAGTGACAAGCACAATCAACAAGGAATGGGAATTATTCCAAAAACAACTTCGTGCAATAGAAACAATCAGAATTCCTAGATGGATCACATACAATCCAAATTCAAACATCGAAATCCACGGTTTCTGTGATGCATCCCAACGAGCCTACGCAGCAGTAATTTATATAGTCGTACGTACTGAGTTGACAGTTCATAGTCACTTAATCATGGCCAAAACTAAAGTAGCACCTGTAAAACCAGTCACCATACCACGCTTGGAGTTATGCGGAGCAGTTTTGCTTGCACGACTACTACATGAAATTAACGAAGCGCTAAAGATTCAGAATGTACCTACTTGGCTATGGACGGACTCCGAAATTGTACTCGCATGGTTGAAGGGACACCCAACACGCTGGAGCATTTTTGTCGCAAATCGAACATCTTTTATCATCGAAAAAACGGAAAACATACCATGGCGTTACGTGCCCTCAAAATCCAACCCAGCGGACCTTGCGTCACGGGGAATCAAAGCTCAAGATTTAATCAATTGTAATCTCTGGTGGCATGGGCCTAGCTGGTTAACTCAAGAATTTGATGCTTGGCCTAAGATGAAGGATGTATCACTAGTAGAAACCGAGCAAAGGAAATGTGTAGCAGTTAACATTGGACTTAACGCAACATCTCTGTTAGACCACCTTATCGGAAAATATTCGACACTCACGAAACTGCTTAGGGTTACTGCATATTGTTTTCGTTTTATCCGATGGAGAACAAATCATAGAACAAACCAATCCTATTTGAGTGTTACAGAGTTACGCGAATCATTAGAATTTTGGATAAAATATGCACAAGGAAAAGAATTTCATTCCGAGCTTGACTGTTTGAAAAAAGACAGGTCAGTGGAGAAGAAAAGCAAATTGCACAGTCTGCATCCTTTTCTCGACAACAAAGGCATAATCCGTGTAGGTGGACGTTTGCATAACGCATCCTTACCTTCAGATGAGAAACACCCCATAATTTTACCACGAGTTGGAAAGTTTACTCAATTGATCCTACAGCAAATCCACCAATTAACCCTACACGGACAGACACAGTTGATGTTAACTACATTGCGTAAAACTTATTGGCTAATAGATGGGCGCAATGCAATAAAATACTTCGTACATAAATGTATTCGATGTTTCAGAGAGAAGGCCAAAGCTGCAACTCAGCTCATGGGAGACCTGCCAACGGCACGGGTGACTATTTCACGTCCTTTCACTCACACTGGCATTGATTTTTGTGGACCCTTTGATGTAAAGGACAGACGAGGCAGAGGAAGCAGAATTACAAAGGGATATGTTGCCATATTCATTTGTCTAACTGTTAAAGCTATACATATAGAGGTAGTCAGCGATCTGTCCACCCAAGCATTCATTGCAGCTTTGCGTCGGTTCATAGGACGCAGAGGCTTTAGTTCCCACATTTACACAGATTGCGGTACGAATTTTGCAGGGGCCAATGCGGAGCTCAAAAGAATGATCAACTTAAACAACGATGCTGCTCAGATTTTTGCAAACGAAGGAATCACATGGCATTTTAACCCCCCGGCTTCACCCCATTTTGGCGGGCTCTGGGAGGCGGGAGTTAAATCGATAAAATCCCATCTACGGCGAGTAATCGGAAGCGCATTGCTAACATATGAAGAACTAACCACTGTCCTTATTAGAATTGAAGCTTGCCTTAATTCGCGCCCACTGTGTCCACTCACTAATGACCCCACAGATGCTACAGCCTTAACGCCAGCACATTTTCTAATTGGAGACACGTTAATCGCACCGCCAGAAATGGAATTACAAGATGTAAATATTGGCAGATTGAATCGATGGCAACTAGTGCAAAAGATGTCTCAAGATTTTTGGAAGCGGTGGAAAGGTGAATACTTAAGTCGACTACAACGAAGACCAAAATGGCTTAGTATAGAAAATAATGTGAAGATCGGAGATTTGTGCCTTCTGAAAGACGAAAGATTACCATCCTACCGATGGGCATTAGCAAAAATTGTTGACGTGCATCCAGGTAAAGATTGTATAGTACGCGTAGTATCTATACTAATAAATGGAAAAATTTACAAAAGAGCCATATCAAACATTGCTCCACTACCGACACAAAATTCACCAGATATTGATAATATTTAACGAGTGCGCGCAAAAATGCTATCCGCCTACCAAATACCTCACCCTATGATCGAAATCAGAAATGAAAATTATCCGTCCCTTTCTCTCACCTTCACTGAGCGTATCACAATGCCCAAAATTGACTAAACGATGTCACATAATAAGCAAAACATAAGATCACAAGATCCAAAACTTAGTGAACGACGTCATACATCAAACAGAACACAAGAGATGCGTGAAGATAGAGGGGAACGCCCAGCATAAGGTGGGATAACTTCACCCTATCGACACTACCATCTCAATCAAAACGAAGTAGCTTCAAATGGTCACAGCACATGAAGAAAGAAAATCAATCAACTTGCTGACATAACATTGCGAATCGGACTCAACCATGGCTAAAATTAATATATTTATCATTAACTTATACTAATCGCTATATTTACAGATACCTATTAAACTACCAACATAAACTTTATGAGATGTCCTGACACATCTCATCCGGGGGAGTATGTTGCATGTCGTACAGTGAATTCATCTTCCCGAATCCTGATTAAATGCTGACCAACATTCATTGTACTTATATTCACCAAGTGAAGCATCGTTCGCTAAAAATGAATGTGATAACCATTGATTGTTTCCGACCGGCTGCACGCTGCAAGACCTGCAAAAGAGGAAAAGGAAACACAAAGAATCAAATTGTTAATAGAAATGTATATTTATACTTATCTGACGAGAGCAGCATCAACCTAAGCTTTACGAGATTAAATGAACACTCACTTATGTCAAGAGCTGTCATACTTGTTTATTATTATTGTCAATCTGACAATTCTCGTTTAATGGGTTGCACCAATAGAAATGTAATAGCAAACATAATATGTAATTGTAATAGATTATCCTTAGTTACAATTGAATTGGAAATAGAAAATGTACCGGTTAGTTGCTAACTAAATGTTAACTGCTAACTGAAAGTCAGTCGTATAGAAGCAGTCAACAAAGAAGTGTGAAAAATATAGAATATTAATTAAAGTGTAAGTGAAGTGAAACAAAGTGAAGTTTTAATTTGTTGAAAGTGGCAATAACATTCACGAAGGTGCGAAATTAAGGTAGGAGCCATAAGGCTTTCAATTCGTTGATAAAAAAAAAAATATAATTTCATCATAAACGTTTTTTTTGATCCGGCAAATAACCGGATGTGATGTACCATCTCGTCGAACGAGATAGCACGTGCATCATACACACCAGATGATCTTCCTGGCATTAAAAAATTATTTTGCATGACCGCGCAAATACAATCGGATGAAATAATCGAAAAATTCTTGTCATATACACGATTAATTCGAGTTGTCGCGTATTGTCTACGTTTTTTGCGCGCACACAAATTTGCGGGCGATTTAACGGTAACCGAAATCACCGAAACCGAGCAGCACGTTATTCGTCTCGTACAAAAATCACGTTTTCAAGACGAAATCAATCGACTCTCGACCAAAGGGAGCGTAAAATGTGCAAAGCTTGGATCTCTTAATCCGATAATTGACGAAAAAGGTTTACTCCGCGTCGGCGGTCGTATCAATCGCGCGAATATATATGGAGATCAGAAAAACCCAATCCTTCTTCCTTCTCGTCATCACGTCACAGATCTTTTGATTCGATATATACACGAGAAATTCTACCACACGGGAATTCAGTCGACTCTATATAACGTTCGTCAAAAATTCTGGATACTCGATGGTCGGAATCAAGTCAGAAAAATCGTGCGCCGCTGTACGCGATGTATACGTTTTCGACCGGTAGCAATCGCGTATAAGATGGCAGATTTGCCGAAATCGAGAGTCGACAACGCACCCGCGTTTTATCACACAGGTGTAGCTTATTTCGGTCCTATGCTCGTCAAGGAGAAAAAATATCGAAACCGCGGTAGTGTCAAGGTATACGGTTGCGTGTTTATTTGTATGTCAACAAAGGCCATCCACATCGAAATTGCAAGCGATTTGTCAACAGATGCATTTTTAGCGACGTTGCGACGTTTTGTGAGTCGTCGCGGAGTTCCGGGCCATATCTATTCCGACAACGGCACAAACTTCGTCGGCGCGAAAAGTCAATTGCGCGAATTTTACGCCTTAAGGGAATCCGACGAATTCCGAGCGCGATTATACGAATTTACTTCAGAAAAACGAATTGAGTGGCATTTCAATCCACCCCTTTCACCGCACTTCGGGGGCCTCTGGGAGGCAGCGGTGAAGTCCTGCAAACATCATCGCAAACGAGTCATGCGTGATAATTTGTTCACGTACGAAGAACTAAACACGTTAGCAATAGAGATCGAAGCGATCTTAAATTCGCGACCTTTGTGCCCTATCTCCACCGATCCGAACGATCCAGTCTCATTAACGCCAGCGCATTTTCTCATCGGTAAACCTCTCACGATGCTGCCGGAAAATAATTTTGCTTTTGTTGCAGATAATCACTTATCATCATGACAACTCATCATCAAAATGCGCCAAGAGTTCTGGCGCAGGTGGCAGCTCGAGTACTTAAGCGAACTGCAGAAACGTCAAAAATGGATAAATCCAACTGCCAACATTGCGCTAGACACGATCGTTTTACTAATCGACAAAAACCAACCATGCATGCAGTGGCGACTGGGGCGAGTGGTCGAGATTCATCCTGGGGACGATGGCGTGGTCCGAGTGGTCACGATTAAAACAACACAAGGAACATACAAGCGAAACACAACATCGTTATGCGCATTACCAACAAACAATTAAAACCTTTCTTATTTCTTTTAGATTTCTTATTTTATGTTCAGCTTTAATCATTTATAAAAGGAGGATAATTTTGTTCATTTCTTTTTACTAAGTCACGATACTAATGTGTAATTTCATTATTTATCCTTATATTTTATATTCTGATATTTGTTGCGAATGAAATGGTCCATTGTTTCGATTGTAAACAATTCAAGTTCGATATATATGAGAGAAACTATATATTATTTGCTCGAATTATCTTGTTCGTTAACACTCCCAACGGGGGGAGGATGTTTAGTGTAAGCGCCAAGATTCGTGCCGACGCGGTCGACATGCGCGCGCACACGCATTCAACATGAGGCAGTTGCCTCGAAGACGCGCGACAAGACACACGGTCTCTCGCATTGGGATCACATTCCCGTGCATACACATCCAGCCCAACGGGGTTGACGATCTGGGACCGTGTCCCCAACAAGAAAACCATCACTTCCAACCCAACGGGGTTGACGATGTGGGACCGTGTCCCCAACCGAAACCACATTTTCCCACCCATCAGGGTTTATTGATGGGACACACACACACAAATATTATAAATTAAAATCGTTGTGGGTTTTTATGCCGCAAGGCTTTTCCCACAAGAGCCAATAAAACGAAACTTCAATGACAAACCGCGAGTGTTTTATTTCGTGAAACTTCAATCCCATCCTTTCCAAGTGAAAATTTAAGTAAACGAAATCACGGGGGAACTTCGCATTGAAGGACCTTTCGACTATACACATTGATACATTCGAAAGTGATATCGCGTGTCATACGGATGAGCATTTGAGTTATCGTGTGCGGTTTCGAATTGCATTTAAAGTGAAAAGTGAAAAATAAAGTGCTTGGTGGCAAATTGTAAAAAAAATTCAGCCCATATTAAAGGGGAAGCATTTTTCAGGTGTTTGTTTTGGTGTTAAATTAAATTAACATATATTAATTGGTTTGCTATGGTATTTGTGTAATATTAAACATGACGGGATTAATCGTTTTAAGTTGGAATAAACTTAGCTAATTTTTGTTTATCTTTCATAGCAAATGCCATGTGAATTGTCAGGTATGATAAGCCTACAGATTTAGTTCAGTGGTGTCCCTATAAAGTATTTATAATGACGGGGACCGGAGAAGTTTTTGAAATATTTTCACAATAAGATTTATTGTTTGTGCGATACTAATTAAAATACTTGCACACGACAATCAATTAATGCTGACACCATGCCTGCCATATTTCCGCGGCTCATCGATACTTTGCTGCAATTCCGATTTCCATCGATCAGCAGATTTTCATTTTTCATAAAATTGTAATTAGTTTTAGCAAGTCGAATTGTAACGTGTGATGGAAAAGAGGTTGCTTAGCCCCCAACAAATAAATATTTTTTAGGACTGAAGTCATAAATTTTCTTTAACTTATATAGCTTCTATGGCGCTTGATATGGACCCTGGATTGGCGACTTTAGATGATGCATGGTGGTTATAGTGAAATATGCAGTGGGAAACCTTCAGCTGATCTAAACGAGTTTGAAGTTCAAGGACAGATTAGTAAAACGGTTTGTTCCGTTGAAGAAGTACTATAGAAACAGCGATATGGCACACGTACAGTGTGCATGAGTGAAGTGAAATCCCCAGGAGAAGTATTTGAAAAGAGATACTCTATATGAGAAAGAAAGAGATGAAAGGGATTTAATTGTCATTCTCTAACGGTTCCACTGAGAGCTGTCATAACAAATTTACCAACCGATACGAAGTGGTAGTCAGCGACGTTCTTTTGGTAATTTTTCTTTGAAGAATTTTGTCCCGGTTTCGGGAAACAAACGAAAGTGATTTCGCGTGTTATACGGATGAACATTTGAGTTATCGTGTGCGGTTTCGAATTGAATTTAAAGTGAAAAGTGAAAAATAAAGTGCTTGGTGGCAAATTGAAAAAAAAATTCAGCCCATATTAAAGGGGAATCATTTTTCAGGTGTTTGTTTTGGTGTTATAATTAAATTAACATATATTAATTGGTTTGCTATGGTATTTGTGTAATATTAAACATGACGGGACTACTCGTTTTAAGTTGGAATAAACTTAGCTAATTTTTGTTTATCTTTCATAGCAAATGCCATGTGAATTGTCAGGTATGATAAGCCTACAGATTTAGTTCAGTGGTGTCACTATAAAGCATTTATAATGAAGGGGACCGGAGAAGTTTTTGAAATATTTTCACAATAAGATTTATTGTTTGTGCGACACTAATTAAAATATATTTTTGAAGTATCTCAACTGACGTGAAAATGTGTACACAGTGGTTGTTAGCTATAGGGCGTCCAGAAGCAGACACACCCAATCAATCGGTTGTATGTTCCGATCATTTTGTGCCAGAACATGTTCTGGATATTGGAGTAAGAAGAAGCTTGGCAAAGAATGCGATACCGAAAATTAATGATGTTGTGAGCTGAACAAAAATACTAATACTGTTTTTAAAAGTTATTCTGTGTATTTCAGCCAAACCCAATAATTGACCAGCATGAAGCCGACATGAGTGCACAATTATGTGGTGAAGTTTTGGTAAGTACGAACAGTAATATTAATGATTTCTGTTAGAGCTAATTAGAAAACCTTTCTTATATGGACTATTGTATACATGATATTTTGCAATATTATGATTTAAACGATGAAGAGCGACAATTTGGCTGTGCGCCAATTTCAGGGTCGTTGTCTGGGGGTCAATGATTACACTTCAGGGTGAAAGAGCTAGACTAGTATAGTAAAATTTCCAAAGGGTTTGACGTTGTCAGGTCAAATTTTTTTTTATCACCTTTTAAAGTTTTAACTCATTAAACGAGGTCTTGGATTTTCATTTCATCAGTTTTAGGGCCATAGCTCTTGCAATATTGATTATCTGTTATCACAGTCTTCAACAATATTTTAGAAGAGACTTAGATAAAGAATTTTTATTCAGATATCAATGCGGAAAGATTTAGTTGGGCGTGTGTAATCAGATTAAGTATTAGAAAAATATCCTTTTCTCTCCGTTTTGTCAACATTTTCCAACAATAAAATAACCCTAGAATAATTAAAAATTTTGTCTGTCGAAAAATGAAAAAAAAAATTTTTTAACAACAAATAAAAATAATTCTGATCAAAAACTAATGAGAACTTAAAACTTGTATTTGTAAAATTTGTACTTTTCATTGACATTTCACCATTTTTCATTGACATTATGAATTTTATTCAGGGTTTTCCATAGTTCCTAGAATTTTTATCGAAGGTTCGTAGCTACTGTTCTTTTCGGACAAAAAGTAACTTTTCAGTACCATAAAATTTATTTTTAAGGGTCCGTGAAAAGAATTCCGTCGGTTATAAAATGTAACAGGGTAATTTCCCAATCATAAAACGTATCTATTATGTTTACGATGGACTGCAAAAAGATTTGCAGCATAGCTTATTTGGAGCAATTAGAAGATAGATTAATGGTTTTATGATCCTAGGGATCATTAGTGATCTTGTAAGTTTGCAGTTAAATAGACTTAAGAGCGATTTGTATAAAAGAAGGATGATAAGAAGTTTTTTGTTAGTTTCACATTAGGAAGGTGTCTGTATGACATTATACTATATTCTAAAAGAAATTGAAACGAAGCGTTTTTTAAGTTTAATTAATTATTTACAAAAATATAGTGTTTCGTTTTTAATAAGTTGTTTTCTAAATTTTTCAAATATAAATATTTGCAAACCCGGATTGAATAGCTTTTGTTATGTTTGTGATAAATATGTGCCGAAAACTGAAAAAAAAGAAATATTAGTGAAGACTTTGTTACGAGTGACCCTTGTTTCCCACCCACCCACCTGGGAGGAATTCTTGCATATACTATTCACGTAAAACCGTAAGAAAATGGAGAACTTATTTTGAGCACCGGGATCGATTAGCCACCACAATCCAAGGTTTAAGGTTTGGTATTATTGTGAAAAAAAAACCGATAGTTGTGCGGATCAAAAAACACTGTGTAAAATAATCATCCGGATGTATGTAACTAGTGCGTTAGTCTGCAAGATAAATCCACTTCCACACTAGACAAGGAAAAGTTTCCTCTCACGGGACGCCAGAACAACAAGAACAAATGGCCATCGACTGCGATTTCTCCGACTTTGCAGCTTCAATTTGTAGCGCCCTTGAACATCAGGACACAGAAACTGTCATATGGTCGCTTTGCAGTGCCACGAAGTTTTGGATCTGATGGGATGGTAGTGGCAGTTGCAGGATATCTGCCAAGTATCGGGTCCGCCAAGTGAACGACAAATCACGTATATGTGCTGTGAAGCACATAAGGGTTGGAGTGGTTAGAATCGATGAAAAACAATCATAGGGACATAAGTCAAGCGAACGCCATGCACACGGAGATGCAAAATTGACCGGTTTCGGTGTACCAGCACCGATCACGGCGACGATAAATACAGCAACTGCAACTAGGAATGATGCTAGGATCGATACAAATTCAAGGAATAAATACACTCGTTCTACTCACCGATCAAACTCATTCAACACTTATAAATCGAAAAAATCCTGTTCACATATGACAAACTTACGAATATAACCGTGTATGATGGAATATGCCATTAGTTTTTCGTTTTTGCTTTAAAATAAATCTTCGATATTTAAATATAGTGAGTAAACATTCACGAAATTGCTAGATGAAGGGAAATTTATATTTCCATTGCCCAAAATCACAAAATGTTTGAGTGCCGCTGGTAGGAGGTTGCGCACATTAGAACAGAGTTCATTTCTCCCGAAAAGAACATATCGGGTTCCTGTTTGAGACGAATCGACGGGGGACCCAGAAACAATGAAATCTCCCTCTTTAGCGGAACGACTATTGGTGGCGACGAAAGCAAAAAAGGATAACTTGGAAATAATTGAATGGGGATTGAGTTTTCAGCGACGACAACGGCAGGATTAAACTTGGCGGCGGCAAGCTAGTTTGCGGAATCAGATCCACAAAAAAAAGAAGTTTCATAGCGGTGGCGGTCAACAAGAAGCTGGAAGTGGTGGCGAAATCACCAGACGCGGCGAGGAAGAATTTTTGATCGACGGCGAAATTACCGGGGGCCCCCTTACGTATGTAGATTCATCTTTAATAGGTAAATTACATAATTTCAATTATTGTTAATAGTATAAATAAATTTTACTCTAAATTGAAGCGTGAAGTTTTAGATTTGTGTGAATTTGGTGAATTTCGGGAAAATTTTAGATTTGGCTAGTGTCGTGAGTCTCCCAGCTTAGTGGAAATTGCTTACGTGGATAGGTTGTGTCGGTGGGATTCCTTTGGTGGTTGATTTTCGGTATAGTTTCAATTTGTACGTTGAAAATTCCCGGTTTAGGTGCGTCGGTGAAATTTCTTCGATAAACCGTCCACTCGCTGGGCGGTTAACTTGAAGGTTTAGGGTTGAAGCGAGTGGCGTCCACGCCCGTCTCTGACGAGCGAAACCGGGGCCCACAGAACCCTCAATTGGAGCGCCCTCGGGGGTAGGGTAACAACTTTATTCGAACATACAAGTTATATTTCAACCCAAGTGTTATAGTAAACGAGAGGTGGGTACCAAATATTGTGTGTAAAAGCTGCTACAATCGTTTGATGGATTGAAGGAGCGAAATACGCGAGTCCATGCCATTTGATAGTCCAATGATTTAAGCTAATTTAAGCGATCCAGTGAATTACTGCTCTTGTATGAACAAAACTTCCTCGTTAAGAAAAAGGGAAAGGTCATTTAAATATGTTTCCGTTCCAATCGCTCAAACACTGTTGCCACATTCTTTGAACATTCCAGCACAAAAATTTCTCAGTCCTGACTTTTTATCTGAAACCACTGCTCCAACAGTTGCCCAAGTGTCAGTGTAAGCACACCGAACATCACAGACACGACGATACTGTCATTCGACATGAGGAGTCGAAGTCCGCCATCCGCCGTGAACTGATGCCAAATAAATTGTTTAATTGATATTTTCGTTCTTTTTGTTATTATTCACATCCATTTTTCTTCCCCACTGAACCATCCTAACAGTTCAGAAGTGGGATGATGGATTTGATAACCGAATCAAATGGATTGACGGTGAAAGTGCTGCGCGAGAAGTGCCGATATCATGGATTGGCGACCGCCGGGAACAGGTCCATGCTTGTTCAACGCCTCGCCGAATCGGGTGATAAAATTGCGACGGGGATAGATAGTGATCTCTTGCCGAGAGTCCGCGAACTCGAAGAAACAGCCCGTCAGCTGCAAAATTTGAGTGTTGGTGTGCCACAAAGCGTTTCGACGCCAGTAACACAAACAGTTTCACGACGCGTGGACGAAAACGTTCAATCGTTCATAAGTGGAAGTGTAAACACGAACGCACACACACAACCGTATATGCCACCGCAGTTGCCGTCGTCGACCAATATGACTCAACCACTCGCATACACGATGCCTACGCATATACATGGACCGATGATGAGTAATGTTTCGTTTGCTTCACATCACCAGCCGCGCATGCAGGTCACAAATGCCTCCGCTCCGACGGATCCGCATCTCGCTCAACCGCCAACAGGCATGTACTCGTATGTATATCAACCGACGAGCGAGATCGGGTCTGTGAATGTTCGCGACATTGCCGATGAGTTGCCGGAGTTTCACCCGTTTGCCGCCGATTCTTTAACGTCCGAACAGTTTGTGTGTCGTGTCACACAACTAAAGGAAGCCTACCGATGGAGTGACCGTCTTGTGCTGCTTTCAATGTTTTCGAAGTTGAAGGGTGCTGCTAAAACATGGATCGACATGTCGCCAGTTTTTAATTCTTGGACAGAGTTTGTCGGAAAATTTCTTACAGATTTTCCGTGTCTCATGAACGTAGCCGATATTCATCTCCGTATGGCTGAAACGAAACGCAATTTTACCGAATCGATGGAGGAATATTATTATCGGAAAGTTGGATTGCCTGACGCAGCAATCATAAAATACGTGATAAATGGTTGCAACGATATCGATTTCGGGAAAATATCATCGGCACAACAATTTAATTTTTGCCACGAATTATTATCAGCAATTCGACGCTATACCGACACTTGCCGTTCAAAAAAATCTTTCCAACCGAAACCTCGATCATACGACATGCGTCCGCCGAGTCCTACGAGTAAGCCTGAAACACCGTCATTACCGAGAAAACCGAAAGAACCCGTCTGCTATAATTGTTTCAAGCCCGGACATATCTCCGTCCGTTGTCCACAACCGCAACGCTGTGCAAGATGCGCAACATGCAATCGTACCACTCATCAAACCACCGATTGCCCGCATATGAGATCTGCGCCGGATAGCGCGAAAACGTACGAAATCCAGACGAATGAAAATGGAAAGGAAATCATAAAAGTGGTGTCAATACGAGGTCGTGAGATTCGAGCATTCGTGGATCCGGGGAGAAATAGAACGTTGATGAGAGCGTCGTTGGCGAACACTATAGGTGATATCGTTCCTTGCAATGTTGTTCTGTGCGGATTTGCGGGTGGTAAATACGAATGTACGAGCAAAGTAATCGTCTCAATGAACATTGATCACAGGACGTACGCCGTAGATGTGTTATTTGTCGAGGATGATTGTATCGAATACGAAATGCTATTAGGTCGGAACGTGCTATGTAGAGACGGACAATCGCTGATAATTCGAGGGAAAGAATGCTGGTTGGAAAATTACGAGGCATTAAAATTGGGAACATCCTTAAAAGCCAAGGAACAAAACCAAGTAAAAACGTTGTTGTCTGAGTTCCGTACACTTTTTGCAACAAATTTACACGAATTGAGAAAATGTTCAGCTGTAAAGATGGCAATATCGCTGAACACACGCGAACCGGTTACACAACGACCATATCGACTCCCATATGCAAAACGACAAGCCGTCGAAAACATCATAGACGAACTACTCGCCGCCGATATTATACGTCCATCGGAATCCGCATATGCTTCGCTTATCGTTCTCATAGAGAAGAAAACGGCGAAAATCGTTTATGCGTGGACTATCACCAATTAAATGGAAAAACGATTAAGCAACCTTTCCCTATGCCGAATATCGAGGATCAGTTTGCTAAATTAGCAGGCAACAAATATTACACCACGCTTGATCTAAGGATGGGCTACCATCAAATCAAAGTGGACGAAACGTCGAAACCGTACACCGCTTTCGTTACTCATAATGGACATTTTGAGTACAATCGCATGCCTTTTGGTCTGGTGAACACGCCGGGAGTTTTTCAAAGCTTAATAAACAAGATCATTTCAAAAATGGGGCCCGGAGAAGCGATTGCGTACTTGGACGATATAGTTCTACCGAGCAAAGACATAGAGACTGGTCTATCGTCGCTCCGAAAATTTTTAGAATTTTTGAAATCTTACGGATTAACAATGAGACTTGATAAGTGCAGTTTTCTTGCCGACGAAATCGAGTACTTGGGACATATTGTCAACGATGAAGGCATAAAACCGGGAGAACAAAAGGTTAGCGCGATAAAGAACTTTGAAGCGCCGAGGAATGTAACCGAAGTGAGACGATTTCTCGGACTCACAGGATTTTTCCGAAAATTCGTACCCAATTATTCGCTGATTTCGAAACCGATCACTCAACTGCTGAGAAAATACACGGAGGGATCGAAACACTTTCTATGGGGAAGTGACCAATCCGAATCGTTCCAGAAACTCAAGGAGATTCTATGCAACGAACCAGTGTTGGCGCTGTTCGATATCAACGCACGACACGAAATACACACTGACGCCAGTACAGTCGGACTTGCTGATGTATTACTGCAGTCGATGGATGGAAAGAATTGGAAATCCGTCTTTTACTATAGCCGCCATTGTTCCGAAGCCGAAAGCCGTTATCACAGCTACGAGCTTGAGGTGCTCGCTGTGGTCGAGAGTCTAGACAGATTTCGTATTTATGTTCTAGGCAGACCCATCCGTGTAGTTACCGATTGTTCAGCGATAACGCATATGAAGACGAAAACCGAAATGATCCCTCGTATTGCCAGGTGGATGTTACGATTGACTGAATGCGATACTGAGCTTGTGCACCGACCCGGACGACGACTTGCACATATCGATGCACTCAGCCGAGCTCTCGAGCTGCCGCCCGAAGATCCTGAAGTTGCAGGACTCGTCATGGCTATAACAAGTGGATCAGACGATTGGATTTATACTATGCAGTTGAAAGACGATCAATTCCGGCACATAGTGAACGTTATTCAAAATAAAATAAAAGATGAACGTGTTAAACAAATCAAAAGTGAATATGAACTAAAAGATTTCCGTTTGTATCGAAAGGTGAACGAGCAGCTAAAATTAGTGATACCAAAATCTGTCAGACTACGCGTAGTGCAAAATTTTTACGATGATTACGGACATTTCGGGGTTGAAAAGACAATGGGGCACATCCAACAAAATTATTGGTTTCCTAAAGTGCGTAAAGTGGTAAAAGACTATATAGACTCGTGTGTTAATTGCTGCTACAATAAATCGCGTTCAGGAAAGCCTGAAGGACGTTTATATACGGAATCGATGTTACCGATACCATTCCGTCAATTGCATATCGACCAACTTGGACCGTTCAAACGTAGCAAAAGGGGCAATATGTATATAGTTGCCATTTCCGATCCTTTTTCGAAATATCTAGTGGCAAAACCCGTCCGGAATACCTCTACGCAACCCGTGATTAATATTTTAATTGATCTAACGACCTATTTCGGTTTGCCTACGCGAATTATAACCGACCGTGGTTCCGCATTTGCGTTGCGAAAATTTGCTGCGTTCTGCAAGTCACATGAAATTACTCATATCAAAACTGCCGTCCGTACTCCGCGTGCAAACGGACAAGTGGAGCGTGCAAACCAAACTATATTGTCTTATCTACGTACGAACGCCGAAATTAAAAACGATTGGGACTATTTACTACCCACGCTGCAATGGAGGATAAATACGCAGAGGAATAATACTACTGGATTCAGTCCAAACGAAATCATATTCGATTTTACCCTCAGAGATGTGACAAATAATAATCTTATCTCAGTTCTGCAAGACGAGTTTATTAACAAAAACGAATCAGAACCAGTACTCGTGGACCTAGCAACTAAACGAAATCCAACTTTGGAGAATATTTAAAATCAGCGGCTGCGTTGGAAGGAACGTTTCGACAAAAAGCATTCTTCGCCCAAAGAATATATGATTAACGATATCGTACTCATTGAGAACGAAGCTGTTTCGACTGGGGAGAGTCGAAAGTTGGAACACAAATTTAAGGGACCCTATATAATCGCCCGCATTCTTGGTAAGGACCGGTACCTTATCGAGGATATACCAGGTTTACGAATTTCACAAAAGTCGTTTTGTTCAGTTTACGCCGTTGACAAGATCCGACCGTGATGTTCAAAACCACCGGAAATCGAGATCGACGAAGAAACCAATGACGGAGACAGCAGTGACGAAATCGAGGACGATTCCGATGCAGGAATGGCCGAGTTGTCAGTGTAAGCACACCGAACATCACAGAGACGACGATACTGTCATTCGACATGAGGAGTCGAAGTCCGCTATCCGCCGTGAACTGATGCCAAATAAATTGTTTAATTGATATTTTCGTTCTTTTTGTTACTATTCACATCAATTGTTCCTCCCCACTGAATCATCCTGACACAAGCAGATGATACCGGCAATGATCTCCTGTTTGCACCTGAACTATCATCAAATCAACCAATTTTAAGTGATCAAAATCAACTTGATTCTATTGTGGCCTAATTGGAATTATCACAACGTAAGTCACAAGAACTAGCCTCATTTTTAAGAGGAAAAAACCTTTTGGCACCCGGTATAAAAGAAAGCGTACAAAAGTCGCCAATCAAAAATTCAATCCTTTTTCATTGTGAATGACGAAAAAAGCGCAGCTTATTGCAATGATGTTGAAAAATTGATGAACGCCGTATTGCTGCATAAGACCAATACCAAACCATTTGTTCCAATCGTATACAGTACCGATACTAAAGAGACATATGAAGGACTAGAAACTATTTTCAATATGGTTGACTAGTCCAAACATAAGTGGCGCAATATTCTTTCCTCAATTGGAGAAACAGAGAATATAGCCAACTTCAAATGACTAACATAATCTGTCAACCTTTAGTGCCAAAAGGAAAGATTCTACTCTCGCCACTTCACATTAAACTTGAAAATGTAAAGAGTTTTGTCAAAACTGTTGCCAAAAGAGATGGTTTTCTCTTGTCTGAGCTTGATTTTTCCAAAACTTATTAATCCCAAACTTAAAAATGGTAATCCCAAACTTAAAAATGGTAAGTCGGCAAATATAAATTTTAGACTCATGTTGATCATATTTCAAAGCATTAGTAAATTTTTTTCATTTCAGGTGTACTTATTGGGCCCGACATGAAAAGTGTTGCATTGAACACAACTTTAACTAGTTTTGAATCGGAGGCTTGGGACGCTATCAAAGAAGTCATTGGGGGCTTATTAGGGTAACATCGTTCCAGCAGCTATGCATTTTCGGTCAGCAAAATGTTATCAGCAATCTCTAAAATTGGAATGCACATGTTTTGAAAAATTCACTACTAGTTACGGCAACGCCCCACACATCTTCCGTTTTTACCTATTGCGGTAACACATTTTTGCATACGTACAATTCTCCCATATCTTGCACATAAATTTAGCGACCAATATCATTTATCATATCTTATTTCCATTTCAAAACAATTAAATTGCAAAATAATTCTAACAGATCGTTTATCATCATCCAAGCAATTTTCTCTTCATAAATAAACAACAAACCACTCATTTTGACCCTTTCGAGACGTTCGTAAGTTTATTGCTTATGAACGTAATTGACACCGTGCAAGATATGCGATGAAATTTTAAAGAATTTAGAGTGTAAGATTTATCTTTGTATTTAGATATTAAGAATTTGCTTGGTTATAAAACCAAATGTCCAAATGTATAAAAGATGAAGATCTATTTGAATAAATGCCTTTTGACTCTTATCATTGGGACAAGACACGTGTTTTCTTTACTGGCGCAGTCGGATTTCAATTAAAGAAGAGAGTGTGTTGTAAGGCGTGAATTGACCAGAGAATTTTTGGTTTTATTTTCCGATTTTCGCGAGTTTTTGGCAATTTTAGTCGGTCCAGTTTGGAGTACCAATATTGTGTCCATTTATTTGCTTCACTTTTCAAAGGACGAAAGCCCAGCAACGATTTTTCATTATTTTTCAACATACGGCATTGGACGAAAGCCGAACATATCTTATTTTACAAAGGATCAGCCTTCCAGTTTCTTTTTAACCTTTCAACAAACGGCATTGGAGAAAAGCCTATCAGTGAACAGGAAGTTCGGAATTCAAATCAACAAACGGCAAAGGACGAAAACCCAACATATCTTCCTTTACAAAGAATCAGCCTTACGGTTTCTTTTGATCTTTCAATAAACGGCATTGGACGAAAGCCCATCAGTGAACGCAAGCCCTGGATTCGAATCAACGAGCGGCTTAGGACAGAAGCCATCACTTTTTTTTCATAACGGATCAGCCCTCCAGTTTTATTTCATTTTACCAAGAAACGGCACGGGACGAAAGCCCAGCGCACACAACGTTGGACCAGTACTCATTGGTAACACGCAGCAGCGAATCTTGTTTTTCCAGCAAATTTTGCTTTGGCAGGAAGTCAGACCGTGAGTCGTTGCTTTTATTTTATATAAGTAATAACTTTAAGGTGCCTTTGTAAGAGTGATAGTATTAAGGTGCTGAGTGCTTAAAGGTGAAATTGCTACCGGACTTCGGGCACTGGTAAATACCCTTTCTGAAGCTTCATAGCCTGACAATGGGCCACGTTTGAATATAAATAACGTACCCTCCGTTTCTCTATTTTCCGAGGAGGTGTTTCGCAAGGTCGGCCGACTGGACGACTTTTCCAATTCCTGCAGCGGCATATCATTGCAGTCCTTTTGTGGTCCAGTCGATTGCCTCTTTGGGTTCTGCGCATCGGAGCCGCAAAAGAGTTACGTGCTGCAAGTTGTTCATGCAAAGATTCGAGGTGAACCGCAGTTTGTAGTAGACAAATATCCTTCGGCCAATTGGCCACAATTAAAGCACATTTTATTCCAACACTTTGGCATCTCTGAGCCTTCATGCCCTTATTAATGAAATGAATAGAATCCCATTCAGCACTGATGTTGGCAAGGTCTACAATGAAGTGAATGATATATTGAATAAACTCGACACAAAGTATCTTCAGGACCCACAAAGGGAGTCTTTCGCTCATTTTCAACCCCAATTCAATGAAATCTTTGCCCTTGCGAGGTTCAAGTTATGCATCCCAGAATATAAAACAATATTAGTAGAAATGCGACAATGCTCAACTTTGCACGATGCATATTCTGTGCTCAGACAAATTCAGCAACTTCGTGATGGCAACCCTGTTAAGACGAATGAAAATTCGAAAACTAACAGAAACTAAATTAACAAAGGAAAGGGGAACTATAATAAAGTTAGAAACAACAGTCAACAAGGTTCCAATAACTTACCTGTTCCTATTTCTACGTACCCACGAAAGGAAACCACCCCATTTCGAAACCAAAATCAACAAAGTTTTCCACAATCGAAACCACGTGAAAATGTCACACGCGACCAATCAATGCGTACAGCCAGAAGCACGAATAACTTTCAATATAACCGTGATGAAAGGATGCGCACTGCTCTTACTAACGAGGCAGAAAATTTTCCAGTACTAGGCTCGGAAGACTTTCAAACGACTCAAATCCTGGCAAGTTCTCAAAATGGGAACTACCGATGATTCCAATTACAATTAAAAGTAAGATAATATGTTGACTTGTTGATACGGGATGTAGTGTCTCTCTAATCGGGTATAATGTCTTCCCCTAATCCATGTTCCACACTCTGCGAAATCCTGTCAGGCTGATAAGCATCCATTCAAACGAGTCATAGTAAAAGGAATCCTAATAAATTTTCCTGAAGACTTTAATCTCCCAAGTTCAACAATTGAATGGAAGCTTGTAAACTTGTCAAATTCAAAATTTGATGCAATTGTAGGACAAAACATTTTGATTCCTACCAAGTCTGTAATTAATAATTCGGACGGCTCTATCACTATCAACAATAAAAAAGTCCCTTTCATAACTGAGGGTTGAGTTATTTGTTGTTTTTCTTTATGTTAAAAAGAAATACCTAATTTCCAGCGCAAGCGCTACAGCTATTGGCATCCAATGGAGCTGATATGTCTTGAAGTCTAAGATAAAAGTCTTGCCGATGTTGGCACTTTCGCTTTTCACTTTCGACTGTATTTTCTCTAAAATTTACAAGTGCTTAAATACTATTTTCCTATGTACAAAATTCCCTTATACCTAAATAATTCATACAATGGCTCATGGGAATATGACTGACCCTTTCAAGTCAGTATGTCACGAGTACAATTTATTGTCCTAAAAACTCATATTCCTAATTGATGCCACCCAACAACTCTCTCTATGTCCACACATTATTGTTTTCCTAAAATAACAATATAAACATAACACTGCAATAATGAGTCCATTCAAGAGAACTCATTCTCATTGCTGTTATGTAACATGATTCTTTCGAACGTGCCGTCATGCACATGTGTATCCAGATCATCTATTCCCATCATAGGAACATATGTAGCACTAGCAAGTGTATATGGTTTGTATAGAGTATGGACGGTGTAATGTGAGTATCGAATGTTGTCGGGATTAATGAAACAAATCATTGTCTAAGTCGTTGACAATGAAAAGAAATTATTGCATTGAACTTCCGGATGTGAAGTTGTTTTTTTTTATAATTTAGGAACGTGACCGTTGTGTGGTAAGATATATTAGCTAAACTTTTTAATTGGATCATTTCACCCTTTTCACATCAACTTAATGTAAATCTATACGACAAATTTGCTCTACATTTGAAGCTTATCTAACGTCGCGCGGATATCGATATGCAACTCATTTATATGTAGCTGCAAACAATTCCATAAAAAGTAATTTAAAACAAGTTGGGTAGACAGACCTATGCTCATGTCAGAAGGGTTTTGTACTCAACTTACAAAATGCAGTAACCAGCAACGAATAAAATCAAGAAACATGTCAAAGACGATTTTATTGGAGAAAATGTGAAACTCGACGATCATACTATTTTTAACAAAGTTGAAAGAATTGTGACGTCTGAGGTATTTGTTTTACTTATACCCATAGATATCTCCCTTGATAATTTTTCCAGATTTTTTAGAAACACATTTTGCATGTATTTTCCCCCCTCTGTGCACCCACTGAAGCAAAAAATGTCAGTTTAAGAACTGTTTTGAAAAGCTTGCAAAGAGAACTTTCATTTGATACTCATATCGGCTACCTTTCATGAAATTTTTTTCAGGGGCCACTCCTCTGTACTGCAAGCATCGATTCATGGCCTATTTTTTCGAATCCTAGAATGGCTACAAAGCCCTTTTGCTAGGAGCTCTCTCCTGCCTCTTCGACTTGTTTCAACTGTATGTAGTCATCCTCATGATATTTTTCATTCCTGAAATTTTCATGCAAATCCTAGCAAAGCTGTAGTGTCTAAGTCGATAAAAAGCGCATATGGCTCCATAGCCATATGTTTCCATAGTAATATAGGGCATATTGTTCCATAGTAATACAGGAAAATTCAAATCGCTATAACTTTATTAAATACTATTCGATCTTTATGAAACTCACAGAAAAGATCAATCTTATAAAACGTCATCCGTTTGCTAAATTTTATTGAATTTAAGGGTACCGTTTTGATTTTATTCAAGAAAATATAAAATTGATAAATCATACTATTACTAACAAAGTTGAGTGAATTTCGACTTCTCATGTATTTGTTGTTGTTATACTCATTAAGGCCTACATTCATGATTTTTTTCAGATTTTTCGGATGGAAGGTTTCCAATCGCGAGGGGGGGGGTACGCGAAAAGTTCGTACATTTCCCCTTCTCCTGCCCCCCTCGGTACTCGGAAGGCAATTTTAAGACTTTTTTTGAAAAGATCTCATTGAGACCTTTTCAATGACACCCTACTCGACTACCAATGGTGAAAATTTTTTTTTGAGGGGTCACCTCCCTATACGGCGTGACCCCCCTTAAACCCCTTTGAAAAGTTTTTCCACCCTTGGACTTTCAAGAAGTCAGCACTTCTGACCTTTCCACAAAGTTTCATGGCTGTAGCCTCTATAGTTTCGGAGAAAAAGTGCTGTGACATACAGACGGACGGACGGACGGACGGACGGACGGACGGACGGACGGACGGACGGACGGACAGACGGGCAGACGGACACAGGTCGTGATTGCAATAGGGTTTTGTATTTTAGTACAAAACCCTAAAAAAGCTATCGGAGCCATCCGAAAGAGTGATCGATATCCGCGCGACGTTAGATAAGCTTCAAATGTAGAGCAAATTTGTCGTATAGATTTACATTACGTTGATGTGAAAAGGGTGAAATGATCCAATTAAAAAGTTTAGCTAATACAAGTACTTACAAGAGAAATTTACCTTGAATATAACTTGCAGATACAAAAACATATTGAGTTTGCATAAGTAGAAAAATTAAAAATTAACTCCCTCACCTCTGAGCATGGTGGTCGCCATCACCGGTGTGTATCTAAGAGTGATGGCCTGAGGAGAATTAGTACACACGTCGAAACCACCTTCTTCTAATATTTTTCTTCTCTAATAATTTTTCAGAAAAATTATTATTCAAAATATGCAACTCATTTATATGTAGCTGCAAACAATTCCATAAAAAGTAATTTAAAAAAAAGATATATTGTTTTTATTTATGGGTGTAATGCGTGTGGGATTGTTTTAATTTATGGGTGTAATGCGTGTGGGATTGTTATCCCAGCACATGAGAACCAAGACCCGGCAATTGTCTCTAGGAGCCTTTACTATAATCTGGATCAAGTATCTTCACTTGGAAAGAACGATACCTAGAGCATTTCCGAAGCACCAATTTTTACAAAAATATACAGATCCCCACAAATGCACCAACAGGAAGTGGAAAGACGAATTGCGAAAATGCTGTGCAATAAAATAATTCAGCCATCAAATTCTCCATACAATGCTCCATTGTGGATTATGCCCAAAAAGGTAGACAATTTCAGACAGACTAAATGGGGGATTGTCACTGATTATCGTAAATTAAACGATATTACCATTAGTGATAAGTATCCTATCCCTAACATTGAGGAATTATTTGATAAATTGGGAAAACCAAATTACTTTACAACAATAGATTTAGCGAATGGATTTCACCACATTTTAGTGAAACCAAGTGATCGAGCAAAAACGGCTTTCTCGACACATAATGAACACTACGAATATTTGCGGATGCTTTTCGAGCTTAAAAATACCTCAGCCACCTTTCAATGGATGATCAACAACGTTTTGAAGGATTATGTATATAAATAAAATTTGCGTCGTATATATGGACGACGCCCTTATTTTCAGCACCTCGCTCGAGGAACATGTCGACTCTATACGAAAGATTTTCAAGAGATTGGAAGAGTACAACCTAAAAATACATTTTTGGGTCACATTCTAACAAAAGTGAGAATTGAACCGAACCGAATACTAGACTTGCATATACCAAGAACTGTGAAACAGCTGAGGTCGTTCTTGGGTCTAACAGGTTATTATAGGAAATTTATTCGCGACTATTCGAAATTAATTCTACCTATGACGCGAGAATTGATGTGAATGACTTCGAATATTTTGAATGTTTTACCAAATTGAAACCATTCCTTACTAAAAAAATTTTATAATTTCTAGCAGTGTCCCGTTCCTCTTCCAGTTGCAGAGCCCTCCGCAGCCGCACAAGGGGTAAGTAATTATGTATCATTCTTTCTATTTTATTAATAACATATTTCGTTGTTACATATTTTCTTTTATATTCTGTGTTTCAATTCGCTTTTACTGTTTTTATGCGATAATTTGGTCTTAGTTTGTTCAACTGGAAATTTGAAAAGGGGTCTAATTTAACGGAATTTGTTTTTACCTTTTTGAATTGACTTGTTACATCGGTGTTTTATAATTAGATTCAATTAAAAATACAAAATTATAAAGTGGTAAAGAGAATCATCTTTCATTTCTTAAAATGACCACCCCATTTCCGTCCTTATGCCCTCGTGTTCGTTTTTATATGTAGGGTGGCTCAGAATGAGTAGAGGAGTAGAGGGTGTCCCGGAAGACCCGCGACACGACTGAGCGCTAGCCAGCGTCAGTATGCCACCGCGGGCTACTCATACATACATAATATCTGCAACTGCGGTGACTTCCGCGGTCGTAACAGAATGGGAGAATGCCGGTACGCCGGGATTCGCAACAACTTAGAGTGTAAGATTTATGTTTGTATTTAGATATTAAGAATTTGCTTTTTTTTTTAACTGAATGTCCAAATGTATAAAAGATGAAGATCCATTTGAATAAATGCCTTTTGACTCTTATCATTGGGACAATCTACGTGTTTTCTTTACTGACCATTTGGACTGTTTCAGCAGACAATTAGCCAACGAATCAGATGAACAAGGTGAACGTTATCCCCAAATCACTATTCCATTTGAAATTAGGTAATGTTCTGACTTATTTTTCACCGAATATTTTATTAAAATAAAATCTTACAGGTACAGAGGAAAATGTTCACCGGCTGCAATTCTCGCAGAAATGTGCTGGTAGGGTAAGTATGTTTTTGAGGACAAAAACGATGTTGACGAAGCAGAAGATTCGGACAGTGATGATGATGAAGATACTGATGATGATGTATTCGGACCATCACCATCAAAAGAGACTAAGATTCTGTGTAAATAGATATATGTTTTAATTATTAAAATTATATCAAGTTGAATAAAATACATGATGTCAATGAAAAATTATAAAACTTCAATGAAAAGTAGAAATTTTACAAATAAAAGTTTTAAGTTATCATTAATTTTTGATGAAAAACATTTTGGCTTGCTTTTAAATTGATTTTTTTATCTTTTTACTGCAGAAGTTTTTAGTTATTAAACAGTTATTACTAGAACATCTTGACAAAATGGAGAAAAAGGCAATTTTTCCAACTTAACTTTTCTGCATTTATATCGTAATGAAAATTATACATCTAAATCTCTTCTAAAATATTGTTGAAGACTGTGATACCAGATAATCAATATGGCAAGAGTTATGGCCCTAAAACTGATGAAATGGAAATCCAAGACATCGATTGATGAGTAGAAACTTTAAAAGGTGATAAAAACCAATTTTGACCTGACAACCTCATACCCTTCGGGGACTTAACTATACTGGTCTAGTACTTGAACCCTGAAGTGGAATCATTGACTCCCCTTATTCACAGTGTTATCAAATATTAAGTGGTACCTTCGAGAAAAAACTTGGCAATGTAATTAGTTGTTGAAAAAATTACTCTTTATATAATAAAAGGGATTAGATTAACAATTAATACGCATATTTATTATATATATTTAATTTAATAAAGGGAAAAATATGTCCGTTGTTTTAGGTAATCGATAATACTTGTGAAGTAGCTTTCACGACAGAGCCCGATAAAATAATGAATCATATGGAAAATATGAATGAGGTAGAAGTGGTTATAGTAAAATAATTCATAAATTTATATAAAGTATCTTATTTCAGAGCACAATGGAATCATGCTATGAACCAGGCAGTGTCCAATGTAATATTTATCAGCAAAGTGGGCCTCATGTAAGTCATAAATATTTTTAAATAAGTTATAATGTATTATAAGTGTGAAGTGATACCTTTGGTGAGAATTTGGCAATGTAATTAGTAGTTAAAAACACGACTTCTTATACATTTAAAATTTTTAGATTAATTATTAATATGCATATGCATATTAACGATAAATATGCATATTTCTCATATACCATTACATCTAATTCAATAAAAGAAAAAACAAATACATACATTGTTTTAGGGTAGCGAGTTATATCGAACCACTCAAATGACCAACCAGTTATTGGTGCGAATAAATTAAATATTGTGTCTGACAGCGGATGCAGGCCAAAAAGTGTTTTAGATAAGTGGCGACATTTGTCTGAAACATTGTATCGTATTCGCAAAATAAGTTGATATCAACAAAAACTTAATCTTCATCATGCATTCAAATTTTCTTTCACATCAGCATAAACATAAGATGAAGATATCGCGAATAAGATTTGAAAAGAAGTACTTAGTTAGTTGAGTTTTAGTCGCGACCCAACGTGGGCGAAAAAAAAAGAATAAGTTCCTCCTTTAACCGAAAGAAAACATAATAAGTTTGTAGTCTTATAATTAATATCAGTAATTAAGCGAAATAAAGTTAGAAATATATAAGTAATTGTTGTGTTTTGGTGTATGAAAATAACTAGCGATGATACTTTTGAAGCAGTTTTCACAACAGAACATGATGGAATACTGCATCATATGGGAAACATTGATGGGGTAAAGGTGGTTACAGTAAAATAATTCATAAATTTTAATAAAGTAACCTATTCCAGACTTTAATGGAATCGTCAACATCATCAAACATAATTGCATCAGCTTCTACTGCTCGCATAAGCACTAATATTTAATCTATTTTAAAATATCTTAACCAATTAATTTGAAATGAAAGAAATTAAAAGATTTTAAGACAACTGTATGATTTTGCTGTACATTTTGTATATACTTTGAAAATTGCTTGGCTTATTGTTCAGTAAAACTGGTTGTACTGAGAAATAGGTTGCTTAACCCTTTCACGACCAAGGGAAATATTTTTCCCCAACTTTAAATTGGTAATTACGGCATTTTCTTCAAACATTGTTCGCTTTTTTTTGTATGCATTATCAAACTAGAACATAAGTCGTATGGAATAACGTAAATGGGAGCATTAACGACAAAACAAAGAACTGTCAAATCAATTGGCGCCAACGGAAAAAAAAGCGCGTGTTCCACTCCGTTTAATTAACAGTTCCTGTGTTGTGTTTCAGTGAATTACAGTGTTTTTCATCTGTTTTTTACTATTCGGTAAGTATTGTTGTGTGCAATAAGAAACAGTTTTCGAAAAAATAAAAAATAAAGTCTAAAAGCGGCATTTAATGTTATGGGAAGTATACTTCCCTGTGGTCCATAAGTAATAGTAACTACAAGAACAAGTGTTATGCTTATTATTTTGCTAGTAATTGTTCTTTATTTATGTATTTAAATATTTTACACAGAAATGCCTACAAGAGGACGAAGAGAATTCCATTTACGAGATGATGAGATCTTGCAAATTCTCTTGGCAGATAATAGTGATGGGGAAGATGAGCTTCAGTTGGATGAAGAAGATCAGCAGTTTATAGCTCAAGATGTCGAAAATGGAGCTGAGGCGGTTGAAATCGAAGATTCAGTTCAAGCCGAAGAAAGCGTAACTTCAAATGCCGTTTTGCACGAAACTTCTGAAAATATTGTAGTGTATGATACCACACATGATGTGAAACCCTTAAACCTACAAAAATATTAAAAACATTATTTATCACTTCATCCAGAAATCATAAATAACCATATTTATTGCCTCACACAAGAAGCAATAAACAACTAAATTTATTACATCATTAAAGAAGGAAATTTATTATCGCATACGAAATAAAAACATGCACATCGCATACGAAATAAAAAACATGCACATGATTTATTTCCGTACGCAAGACGTCGTGACATTGGCCTTAGTACGTACGAGCATATTTACTATGGCTCATATTACTTGCTGCAACTAAGCGCCATACGTACATCGTACGATGAACATGAATGAATATGGGCACACGTCTTTGTAAGGGGTCGTGTTGCACTTACTGCAATTCAATGCATGAATACCATATGGTATCTAGTAATTTGCTTGCGGTTTGTTTTTGTTTTAGAAATTTGAACGCGATATGGATTTCTGGTGTGAAGAAAATTGTAAGTTGATAAATAAGTATTGATAAATGTTGATGACACATTGACCACTCGAGAAGGGTCAGCAATATTCATATGTTAGTCATTAAGTATGTCTTTAAGGAAATTAGGTCGTATGATTAATCCTTAGAAATAGTATTTAAGGCGCTGTAAATTGTATGAAATACACATTCGATTTTTAGAAGTCAAACTGCCTTCTTCGGCGTTTTTCATTCTGATTAGAAATATCGGCTCTTCGGATGCCATCAGAATAGCGCTTGCGCTGTATAAGGTACATATACATTTTGAACATTATAGGTAATCCCCAAACTTACAATAATATTCCTAATTTTCGATGGAGGAAAAATGTTTATGTGTCTTATGCGTTTCAAGCAAGTGAGTATGAATTTGGCCGTGTGAATTTATTTAGTAATCGGCAAGATATGCTGACACCGATGGAAATGTTCACGGAAGTTACCCAAATTGAGAAAATAGTAGCTGACATAGTAGTGAAGGAAAGCATTAGGTACGCCGAACAAAATGGAAGAATTTTTACAATTGACTCAGAAGAAATGAAAGCGTTTTTGGGTATAAACTATGTTATGAGCTACCATATTTTGCCAACATTAAGAAATTACTGGTCAACTGATGAAGATATGTCTGTTCCTTTTATTGCAAACGTTATGCCAAGAACAAGATTTGAGCAAATTCGGCAAAATTTACATTTTTCCAATAACGATGACCAGTCAAGATTGAGTGATAGAGCCTTCAAAATTAGGTCAGTAATGCAGCACTTTAATTTGTGCTTTCAAGAGGCCATGAATAATTCTATGAGGCAGTCAATCGATGAACACATGTTCAAGTTCAAAGGACATAACACCATGAAGCAGTATATAAAAAACAAACCTATTTAATGGGGCTTCAAAATGTGGTGCAGGGCTGAGTCTGCCACAGGCTATCTTTTTGAGTTTGATCTGTATACAGGCAAAAGAATGCACACAGAAGTTGGACTAGGAGAATCTGTTGTACTTAGTCTAACGGAAAAGCTTAAAGGTCTGGGATGTGAAGTATACTTCGACAACTTTTTCAATTCTCCTGCTTTGCAATACAAACTAATGAAGCAAAATACAAAAGCCTGCGGCACTGTTCGCACCTCTAGAAAAAACCTGCCCAGGTCCTTGCCGCTGGACAAAAATATGCGCAGAGGAGATATCTACTATGAAAGTGCAAATGGCATATCATTCGTAAAATGGATGGACACTAAATCGGTTCATATGTTGACCAATTTCATATCTCCAATACTGACCAGTACAGTAAAAAGAAGGAAGTCAGGCACTGCTGAAAAAATAAATGTCACTTGTCCAAAAACGATCGTGTGTTACAATAAACATATGGGTGGTGTCGATCTTATGGATCAGCGCAAAGTGTGCTACGAACTTGATCGAAAAGCCAAAATTAAATACTATCTTCGACTTTTTTTTCGATTTGATGGATATAGCACTGAACAATGCGTTTATAGCGTACACAAAGTTGCATGAAGCTAAACGTGTGGAAGGCCCACTTCTTAATAGCCTTGAATATCGCCAGCATATTGCCCGAATTCTAATCAATAATTACACATGTCGACAGCGATCAAGGGCCACAGTAATCAGTAGTGATAAGCAGCGTATAGCTATAAAACACATTTTACCAGCCCACAATATGCAAAACAATGTGCAAACTGTGCTAAACACCGTGTGGAAAATAGGACCAACAACGTCTGTGTTATGTGCAATGTTCATCTGTGCTTCACAGCAAAAAGGAATTGCTTTGCCAAATACCATCTATAAAGAATCAATAACTGAAATAGTTTTAATCTACCTGTCATAATTTTGAGATTTTTGTAAAGAAAATGCTAAGATAAGCATAGTAATAAAACCTACTGAGTAATATGTAAAGCCATTACGTTTTTTTTCTTTGACGCCCAGAGGGAAGAATACTTCCCATGAAATTCCAAAAAAAAACTACGTAACGCTATGTAAGTTTTTGGTGTTTTTTATTCGTTTTACACCAAAACAAACTAAAAGAAGTAGATACATAACAATATTTTGCCGTAGAAAGCTTATGGTCCTGAAAGGGTTAACAGAAATATAAAGTAAAGTAAACTTAAATCTTTTAATTTCTCTAATGAAAGTTGGCAGAGTAAAACAACAAAGTTTAAAATCATAGATTAGTATTGAAATTCCAATTTTTAAATTTTAATCAACAATACAACATTTTATATACCAAATTGAAATTGAGTTTTATTTTGGAATTGATTTTACAGTTTAAAGTTGGCAACGTATACAAAATATACGAGTTTTTGGTTACAGTAAAGAGGTCGATTATACTGCCATAATTCATAGGGTACATATTTGCTTGTGAAAGTAAAATTTATTTTTATTGATATTGGGCGATGGTTGATTTTCTATAATATTGTATATTAACATATATTAACTCCTATGAATGAAATATGATTTCACCATTTTCATTCTACAATGAAAGTACAATATTAAACTAAGCGTACGGGAATTAATTTAGAAATCTTTATAGTCACTAGGGACGATGAAAGTGAAATCTCAGAAAAATTGATTATTAACCCATTTGTTCATAGTGTTGCGTTCACGCAACGCAAAAAGTGTGTTTACAGGTTTGAACAGGCTTGTTCTGTTATGTTTTGAAGACGTGCAGATTCATTCTTAGTTAGAATTTAGCCGTTCAAAGGTTTAGATAGTGAATTTCAAAGGTGTTTTTCTTTAAAAATTCTATTTTTTTTCGCAATTTGGAAAATCAGTTCTTTTCGTTTTGCTTTGGGCTCAAGCGAAGAGAGGTAAGATGCAAATAATATTATTTTCACATTGATGTTTTATAATGAATTTGTGAAATTAGATGTGACTGCATAGTTCCTACTAAAAGTTGCGCAAGTTTTCTTTGAATTTTCTACAAAATTCTTTGTTGAATTCAAGGAACATGAAAATGTTGCGCTAACGCCACACTGGGCAAGGTTTGCGCAACTTTGGGTACCCAATGTTGGGGAAATAACACGGGTTTTTGTACTTGTTTTCAAATATAAATGTATTGACACGGTAATACATTTGATTTCAGACCACTTACGCCAAACGAAATTTTGGAGGAACTTGAAAAGACACTGTCTGCAAATGAAATGGTTGACAAAAACCTAGATCCAGGTTCAATTATCATTGAATCTGAAAAACACATAACTGTGTACATATCACCTCCAGATAACGAAGGTATAACTGATGAAGATTCGGGAACAGGAGATGTCCAACTTCAAAATTTACCTGGAAGACAAATGACTTCTTCAGCAAAAGTTAACACAACAAAACCTATTCAAAATGATAAAAAAGGAAAGAAGAAGAAATATAGGAATTGGAAGTGCAAAGATTTATTGAGAAATGAAGAAAGTCAGCCAACTTTATATAAACATACTGCTTCTGATATTCCCAGAAGGCCATTTGAAATCTTCCAATTGTTTCTTGATGAGGATTTGATTCAACTTTTATCAAATGAATCTATCAAATATGCACAGGAAAGAGGAGACCACCAGTTTTCAATTGAAACAGACGAAATGAAACTATTCTTAGGAATTCAATCTTGGTATAACAGCGTTTCACGACGCAGATTAGATTGGTCTAATGAATAAGACTCAAGGAATAAGCTCATCATAAACTCAATGCGCCGCAATTGTTTTGATGAGGTAATGAAGTATATCCACCTTGCAGATAACACTGCAATATCTAAAAGAGACAAGTGTTCCAAAATAGGACAGCTCTTAGACGGTTTAAATAAAAAAATTTTAACTTTTGGAAAAGCTTTTGGACCTAGCAGCATTTCAATTGACGAATCAATGGTACCATATTATGGTAGACATCCGACAAAGCAATTTATACGTGGCAAACCGTTATGTTGGGGCTATAAAGCTTGGATTGCTGCATCTTCGTTTTATCAAGTTAAAACAAAGGACGAAATTGCTGCTAAGTATAAAGCTGAATTTGGTTTGGGAGGAGAAGTTGTGCTAACATTGTGAGATAAGATGGAAAGCAAATATACTGAACAGAAATTATCACTACTTTGACAACTTCTTCACTTCACTGAGACTGATAGAGGAAATAGGGAAAAGGGGGCATTCAGCAACAGGAACCATTAGAGCCAACAGGCTAGAAAACTGCCCAATATCTGATATTAAGGTTTTCAAGAGAAAATCAAGAGTTTCACAGTAGCGTTTTCTGGATGACGAGAATAACATAATTTTTGTAAGGTGGATTGACAATGGTGTTATTTCCATTGCTTCCAATGAATTTGGCATTTTTCCTCAAAAGAAGGTGGAAAGATATTCAGCAGCGAAGAAGAAAAAGGTTTAAGCTCCCATTCCTGAAGTTCCCACTATGTACAATAAGAACATGGGTGGAGTAGATCGGCTCGACCAATATTTATCTTTGTACCGTGTTCACATTCGTGGTAAAAAAATGTTATTTTTCATTATTCAGCTACCTGTTAAATACCTGCACATGCAGGTGGAGACACGGATGATTTACTGACATTTACAAGATCAGTCGTCCTGCACATACTAAAAAAATGGAAGTATGCCGAAAAAATCAGGAAGGACTAGGTCCTTAACTAATATGGATCCCGATGCTCAGTATGACAATATCGGACGCTATTGCTGAAAGTGCATGCAAGCAGCGAAAAAGATGTGAAAGAGTCAGGCAATTTTTATTTGTAATAAGTGTGGAGTTCATTTACAGCAAAAATGTACAATTAATTTTCATAAAATACGTTCCAATTAGATTTTTTCACTTCTAAATTCATTTTTTTTTTTTGTGTAAGGTTCATTCTGTTTGTACAATAAGCACAATATATTGATGATTTCTTACATGAGATGCTATATTATTAACAAAATACAATTTCAACGTTCCCAACGTTGCGTTTACGTAGCTCTGCATTTTTGCTTGTAATGGCGTTAAAACTGAAAAAAAGCATTTCTTTCGCAAAAAATGTTTCAAAGATAAACAAAATAGCGTTGCATTCAAAAATGAAAGAATTTGCAAAAACAATTTTTTTGGGAACAAGGGTTAAGAAGGCTAAATTGCAAAAACTACACTAGTGTGCCCAGAGTAGGGATAAATTAATAAAGCGATTGACACAAAAAGTATCCCGACAACGCAAACGAATCGCGCGAATTGAGACTGTGCTGCAGGAACTCAAAACCAAAACTAGTTGACATTGTTGGACCAACAAGAGACTTGTTCTACCGTTAGATGCGCAAATCAAAATATAGAGTGGCGGAGGAGTATAATGAAAATATTTGATTATTTGCTCTTAATCTACACTTCCTGTCACCCAAAGGGTATGAGTATGTACGAGAAATATTTGATAACTGTCTTCCGCATCTGTAATAATCGAGGAGCTATGGCTCTAAAAGCCAGCGCTGCCACAGGCACACAGCACAAACTCAATTTAACAAGGAGGAACGATTGAGTCACCTTCCCCATCGCAACCCTCACTCTTTTTCTTTTTGCGTGAAAAATAAATCAAGGAAATTTCTTTTGTACTTAACTCCCGGGAAACAAAATTCTAAAACTGTTTAAAATTTTTAATGTGTAGTGATTTTATTACAATATCTTTTGAATATAATTTAACGAATTGCGGTGTAATTATATGAACGATAAAATCATTGTATCATTTAAACCCCTTAAAATTTGGCAAATTTTACCCATTCCAACCATAATATTAATTAAAAATTTTTTTTGTTTGTCGGTGATTAACGTGTGCCTGTCTAATACTTCCGATTTTTCTTCCACTTAATTACGCCTAGTTCAACCCTGCACGAAGACAATTATGCGCCAATAAATCAACGATCCCAACATTATCAACTAAACGCGGCAAATTTTAACCCAACAGCAACTCTTCCAACAACAATATCAACAACAGCAGCAGTTACAGCAACAACAGCATCATGTTCAGACAACTGAATTCGTACCGAAATAATCAACTTCCACCTCAAATACATGTTGTTTCGGCAAAATTTCAGCGAGAGGATGCTGAAGCAAGCTCCTCTCAAGCAAACAAGTAGGCCTGCTTAGCGTATTGCAAGTCGCTTGAGTGAGTCAGTGCGGAAACTCACGGCTTGAAATACGCTTCCAGGCATTCGGGGTCACGCGGGAGTCGAGTGAAAATAGTGGAACAAGTGAATCTAAGTACGAACAAATAATCAAATTTTAAAAACCATCCAAGTGATAAATATCTTCAATATTATCCCTGAAGCGAACAGCCCGTTCACGCCTAGAATGTGTGAAAAGTTTGAACATTATTTTTCTATAGAAGAAAAGGCAATTCCAATTTCATAAAGTTCAAATGCATTTGTGCTCTTAAAATTCCAATGAATTCTGGTCAACAAACAATTTTACAGAAAGTATTTATCCGAAACGATAAGCAATGATCTAAATCGTATTCCATATAACAAAAGAAACGCAGTAAAGAAAAGTATCAATAATCTTCAAATTTATTATTTATTATTCCCTTAAATAATGGTGCAAAAAAACTTCAATTATGTGTGTATTTGCAAATACGCTTACTTTAAAGTGCTTATAAGGAGTCTGCTCGAAACCGCCACACAGCGCGGACGCCGCGTAGAGAAAAAAAGGGAGAGTTTAAGCGATTACAGGCGGATTGCTATCGCTGATGCTGAAGATTCGAAGTGTTCTTGGCATATCTTGATTTTTGTCGAAGGCAATGGTGATAATAAAACATCGTTTGTGATATTTTATTGAGCGATACTCGTAAAACTCGGGGGGGAGTTGATATCCACCTGCACATTAACTCGGATCGTGGGTGAATTTTGTGCGCGTTAACTTTAATGAAATGCGTGTAAAAACGTTGTAAAATGACGACGTCCGCCGCTAAATGATTCTTAGTAATCCAAAGAGACTTGTATTTCGTCCTCCCTCATCTTTCGGATCGCAATTTTCCGCGTCTGAGTTATGTTTTCAGCTCTCCTGTCCGTTCCAACTATTGTGCAATATGGAAGAATGTCTTCAAGTGCGATCGTTTCCCGCTATTCGTTCAACCTATTGTGTTTTTTGCTCAAGTATTGACTGCTCTCTCGACAACTATTAAGTACAACGAATATACCACAGATAAAGGGAAACAGCAACCAGCAGTAAAGAGAGACGGTGGGAATGATACGGGAGATCACGAAGAAAAGTGAAAAGGGAATCGTCGATTGGCAACTGGCGGTAACGGGAGTGGCATTTGCTGGTGTTGTTTGTGCTGTTGCCGGGAGATTGTCGCGAGTAGAGGAGTCTGCTTGGAATTGGCAACGAGCGCGGATGCGTGGGATGGAAGTGCTGGGGAAGATTGCAGGCTGTGATTGCGGTTTCCATCCGGGAGTTCAAATGCCGTAATCGTTTGAGTTGCGTTAATTATCCCGCGTTTTATCTGTGAGAAATCAATGTTACAGTAGAAACATAGTCGAATGGAGAAGATTACGGAATAGGGAATTTGAAAGGAATGCACTCGACGACGCTGCTGAGTGGTCAGCGAATTTAACTTCCGAGTAACTACTAACGAACATTTACCGTTGACGATTCGCCGAAAGTTTTGCATGTGACCTCGTAGATGTGAATCTGATTTGCGGTTTTAATTTAGTGACCGGTCGGGAAATAATCGAATTTTTTTTACATGTGACCTCAATTTGACGTTTTGCTCTGAAACTTTCTTGTGTGCTGCTACTGCTGCGGCCTGCGACCATCCGATGGATGGATGAATGCATTCTTCTTTGATCGGGAATCTTGTTTAGCTGGTGTTTCTATAATTCAAAATAATTGAGCCGCGAGGGCAGTGACAAAAGCGGGAAAATGAAAACAAGCGGAAAGTGATTGAGAACGAGTGGAATTGTTGCGGGGTTTCGCCGTCACCATCGAATTAACAAAATACAAATGCGAATGTGAATAGGAGAGTAATTTGGTTTCTTGGAATTGCATTGAATACAACTTCACGCTTTTACAATAACACCGGAAGTGAATGAATGAATGAAGCCCTTCAATAAGTCGCCGGGCTTATTAGTATTTATTTTTGCATGGACTGTTTTAAATGATTAATAATCTTTGTCATTCCTTGGCTTGTGAGTCGGGAAAAATTTTATTTTTGGATTTTCCCGAATTTAACAGAAGATACCTGCACCCATCGAGCGCTCGACGGAACATGCAGGTGAGTACCTTTTGGTTGCCTAATTTTGTGATTAATATACTTTTGGTTACATTTGCTTTATATCTGCTTTCTTTTACATTTTTTTGTATACGTTTTTATATTTGAGTTTAAATGCTTTTTCCAAATCAATTCATTTAGATGGCCATTTAATTTTTTTGCGTTAGATTTTTTTTGCGTGTTTATCTTTCTAATTTAATAAAATAATTATTAAATTTTAGTTTTTTTTTTTTTGAAATATATAAATTACTTTTAAAAATTGAAAAATTTATGGGATGATATATAAAAAAAAATGAAGTAATCACGTACCCGAGGGTCTTTCCTTTCCTCCATTTCTAATCGGGTATAGGACCCGGTACGGTGGCAGGCTTCCATCCCAAAACATGAGCCAGCCGCCGGGTACAATCTAACTCCTTCTTTTGTTTCAGGTGACGTAATGGGTTGAGTGGCCCAAGCAGAATGCCTTTTTATGGCATAGATTTATGCAATTCAATTGTATAATTCTATGACATAAATTGGTCACCGGGGTACTCCCCTTCTGATGGGAAGGTTCATACAATTCAAGTTGTATGAGTTTTCCACTCAGAAGAGGAATACCTGGCCACTTCAACAAGCTATCAATGGATTTATTCCGGTTGGGTGGGTATGAAGGGGCTCCACCACCACCCGGTTGCCCCTCTTTCATTTGTGGGCCATGAACTTCGTTGGGTAACGACAAGGTCACCCCAAGTTCGCCTTCCTTCTCAGGATTCACTTGTTCTAGTAACAAGTACATCTTCTTCGGTGAGGTTATCTACTATTTTGCGACTTCAGTCGCCTTTTTGATCTGAAAGCAATTCGTGAATGCGAAATTTTTGTAGTGGGTCCTCGTGCCGGGGAAACGAACCCACCCCACGACACCGCAATGCTAGCCTGCCAGCGCATTCACGCGTCTCCGGACGAGGGCATTTTCGGCAGATACCTCCATCTTCTTCTGCCGGGGCAGCAGACCATCGCTGCAGTCCTTCACGGACATTGGAACTTTTTATTCACTACACATCCCAGAGCTATTTCTCAATGGTATCGGGTTTTGGATTGCTTTCCTGGCTTTACAAATGAAGTACTTCATGCCATTAAAACAGCCTGTGATGAAGCAAATAAGAAGAGTGAAAAATTAGTCATAAATATTGTATTTGATGAAGTTGATATTCGATAGTCTGTAGATTGGGATGGAGAGAGATTGTATGGCTATGTAGATATGGGAGATGGTGGCAGAAGTGAGTTTTTGGCAACGCAAATTCTAGTTATAATTGCTTTAAACAGGTCATGGCAAATCGCAATCGGATTTTTTCCATCACATCTCTCAGTGGAGACTAATAGGCAAACATTATTCGTTTAGCACTAGACGAATTGAGCACATGTGGCGCTGATATAATTGGCATAACATTCGACGGAGCTTATAATAACATTAGCGCAATGAAATCCCTAGGCTGTGGTTTGCAAAATATTGCAGATCCTTCTCAAGTGCAACATGAACTTCAAAACGAATGATATATAGTGCATCCTGGCCCATAGCATATGATAAAGCTGGTAAGGAATACCCTTGATGACCTTAAAACTTTTTTGAACGCGGATGGAGAATATATTCAATGGATATATCTCGAAAGACTTGTGAACCTACAAGAAAAAGAGCAATTACATTTGGGCAATAAGCTACGACAGGCCCATATTTATTTTGCTAAGAAAAAAATGAATGTTAAACTGACAACTCCAATATTTAGTAAATCCGTTGCAGATGTTCTCAATTTAGCAGAGTTTGAGGAAATTAAGCTTCTCATCGAATTTATATGGGTTATAAACAATTCTTTTGATATATTGAATAGTCGCAAAGTATCTGTTCTTGACCCGTTGAAACGAGCGCTTTGCGAAAGGAATGCAAACGAAGTTCTACCGTATGCAGAACATTACATCGCCTACTTATCGAAGCTGAGAACCTGTTCAGGGCAGCTACTTGTAAATAGCGAAAGAAAAACTGGTTTTATTGGTCTTATTGTTGTACTGAAAAATGTAGCGTTTTTGCATGATAAATATATAATATCAAAGCAGCTACAATTCATACCAATGTACAAATTGAATCAAGTCCATCTAGAACTGTTCTTCGCTTCAATACGCATGCATTTTGGCCATAAACACAACCCATCGGTAAGACAGTTTACCGCTGCTTATAAAAAGTTATTGGTCCGATGCCAAATAAGAGGAGGAATAGAGAATTGTAGCCCTTTAGACAAAATCACCAAATTAAACCTTCAAAAACAGCCTTCTTGTGAAACACTTTCATTGCAAATAAATGCAACCATAGAAAGGGAACTCATGATAGATCAAGACAACGTTGTTGAAGATACTAATGTTTTGAACCAGCGAGAATCAACAAATTCTTGATCTTGTCTTGTCTTGAAAATCAAGAGAATAGTAAGACTGAATTATCTGAGATAAAACAAGACAATATCAAGAATCATATCTCAAGACCAATGACAATACAAGATTTAAAACTCAATATCTTGATTCTTGATTCTATCTTGAATATTTTCTAGAGTTAAGATTTTTCAGACAGAAATTCAGCACTTATACGAGTTTTAGGGCTCGCCGCCACTTAGCCGCGAAGATCACCCTCACACAAAACTTGTAGTTTCCCACAACAGGGCAACCGAGATTACCTAGAACGACACTAACGTTCACAGCACTTCCCAAACACTACCTCCTCAGTTAACTTTTCCAGGTCTTCCTGCCTGGTCAACGTCCCGGGAAAAGAATTCCCGAGCCACACCTTTTACAGCTGAAATGGAACGTTTTAATGTCGAATAGTAGCGAGGAAAAAAAAATCTACAATTATCTTTACTCGACTTGGGTAATACTCTATACTTTATTAAAAATTCGACGAATATAAAATAAAATTTAAGCCACTTACATGTATTCCCGACTCTAGTAAGGGGCCTCCTTTCTTCCGTTCTCTTGATTATATCCACCGCACAGTTGCCTCGTCCCAATTAATGTTCCGGTATCAAGGGTTCGTCTCCGATTCCTCGTCAATTGTTGTCGCTGATAAACGCTCTGTTATACCTCCACCGGTTGCTCGGAAAAACTCCTAAAAAAGCGCGCCAATCTTCCCGGGCTTAAATAACCTCAGGGTTAACATTTTTTTTCTCCCGTCCGCCGGGAAAATCATGTTTTGGAGTACTTCATTTTCCGTTTGTTCGAGTAATTCCCCTCGCTTGATTTCAATCATAACAAGTTCCACTCGGTGGCGATCCTAGTGGGAATTAAGAGTATTACGAGCTGAATGCATTTGACTGACAGTTCGAACTGTGTAATGTTTATTGACATCACGAGCCGAGATGAGAATTTTGCAATAATCCTTGCTTTTCCCTTTTTCTCTCGAGCCGGCGCCAATATTTCCTAGTTTTTCTCGTCTGTAGTTTAATCGCCGCGCCAACGCGTGGAGTTCGCGTGTGTATATTTACCCACCAGTTTTAACTAATTTCGGTCGTCGAATCTCTCCTTGGGAATGTCGCGGTTTTCTACAATACATTTAGATTTCTGTGGTGGAATCTAGTGAATTTGGTGCGAATAAGTGAATAGTAGGCTTCGGCACGATGCCTATAGCCAGTTAGCAGAGGAGGTAAGATATTCAACAGTTGTATCGGTGTTTCCTTCGTGTAGTTTAGTGGATTTATCAGCTTCTTCTTGTTTGAGCTTGTCGTAATCGGCGGTCATTTGTTGGTGTGCCAAAGTGAGCTAATATTTTTAAGCTCATTCATAGCCCCTTGTTTGGATGAAAACTCATAACGAATTGTTTTATGTGGGCGTCACGAAGTTCATCTTTTTGATATCGAACATTGCGCGTAACGCTTCAGCATTAATTATTGAAACATGCACAGCTGTTTTCAGTTTCGCACATTCTTCCCGAAGACCATTGATTTGTTCTTCAAGAGTTCGCTTCTTGTTCTCGGACTCTCGCATTGATTCCTACAATGAATTCATTCTGGCTTCATATTGTGAGCTCAACAAACGGCATTCGCCTAAATCCTTTTCATATTCAGAAACCTTTTTATTTGGATCTGTTTGTAACGCCTCTAGATTCTGACATCTTGTGCGATATTTTTAGCTTCCAATTTAATTTTACTAATAACATATATAGTCAAGCCACAGTGAATTCTTCAACCTTACCACCTGGATCAGGTGTATTCATTTCCATCTCACTGATACTATCCGTGCATAAGGTTTGTCCAACTTTCGACAGATCACGCAAAAGATTTGAGAGCATTCCATAAATTCGTTTCTTATGAAGCGCTGACATATCTTTCAATTGTTGCGACTCCGATGTAACGAAATTCAATCGTTCATAGTAGAGCCCGATCCTGATTTAGTTTATTTACGAATAATCACTCCTACAGATAAAGTAGGTCACGCGGGTTCATAGAATTGTTGAGCAGCCGGCTATTTTCATCGGTGCAATGTAAACATATAGCAGACTCATTTTTCACCTTTAAGTTAGAGATAGAGCCAGTGTAGGTTCACAGTTTGCAGTGATTAGATCATTTGTTTTGCCTTTGAAACAGTGCCGAGAAAATATCAAAAAGAAACGTCGATAACGGTTCCCCTCAGCGATCGGGGAAAAATCTTGTCTATCGGAGTCAAGTACTAACTCGAGTGAAAATGAAGTAGTTGCAAATACAAATAGTAGTTTGAAAAGTGGTAAATACAAAGATTAATTTAAGTACGAAATCAATCGAAAAAATCAAAAAGTTGGCATATGCATGCTCTGCGAATCAAATAGTGCAAAAAAACAAGTTGAGATCTTAAGAACAAATCGAAGCACAACCGGATAAAAAATTCACTTGAAAGCATTTCATGTCATCGCATTCTATAAGATATTTCCTGCAGAAGCAGATCCAAAATAATTGCAGCGAACGATTGAGCACAGTTTTGTTGTAAGCATATATGTATGTGAAAAACTTACTTATTTTTTGGAAGTTTGATTTTGAACTTTAAATAATGTATGGTATAAATGTGTTAGGTTTCGAGTCAATTTTAACTTTAATAAATCAACATTGAAAACGTAGAATGCCAGGTCTAGAATCTGTTTGAAAATGGAACGCTAGCGCTACGCTGGACCACACAAAGGTTTGTTTTATGTTACATAAACTGGTTTACAAACACTCGAAACGAGTTTGACGTTATATATAAAATTTGGCGGACATGCATGCCAAGTTTGATTCGGAATGTGCAAACACCTGATACTACAAACTCCAACATCACAAAAAATGTGTTTACGATCTGCGCATACTGACGCTCAGAGGCTTTTGACTGCTTTGAAATCGTGACATTCTCAGACACGTGTCGATATCTTCTGTTTGTAGTATCATGGTGCAAACAAAGGAACAATGTCTCCTTAACGACATAGAATATTTAACACAAGAAAATCTAGTGTTCTGTTTAGATAACTGTTCCTGTTATTTCCCTGTAACATGGCAACTAGCGCACGTGAAAATTTCTGACGCTTAATTAGTTCAATGATTGACCCAATGAGGAATGAAACAAATTGATGGATCCAGCATGTGACCAACTTCTTGCGATAGTTATTCCCACGGTATCAAATTAGCCGTTCCATTTTTGTAGATGCGTCACTCATGAACTGACATAAACGACACTTTTCAGTTTGTAAGAGGGTTGTTTGTAATCAAGTTCTCACAAATGACCCACTTTTACGCATCAATATCATTTTATTTTATTTTCAAGCGAACAGAGTCTCAAGTCTTCATCAGGGGATTGAATACGAGTATATTAGGTTTTTGTATGCTAATTTCATATTGTTTCCTCCTATAACGGAAGATTATTATTATTAGTTCGGTTTGCAAGTGAGTAAGAAAACGGGAATAATAGTAAATATGCATCGAGTCCCACATAAATGTACAAATCCAAAATACCGCACTCATTTCATTCGTTGAAATAAGTGCGATAACTTAGTTTTATTAACTTTTATCGATGGCACCTTTCGTTTAGGTAACAGTGGAAGCGATGAGACTGATATATGAAATAGAGGAAAGCTTGTGAAACAGGTCCAGGTGTATAGACGTGTTGACGAGAGACGCTTCAACCCTCGTCTTCATGGGCTCCCCGGGACCCAAAGGAACCCATTCGAAATACTGCTTAAAATAAAGTTAACAGAGTAAAATTGTGTCAATTTGTTTTTATTTGCATTTTTGCAGTAAATGCATTTTTGTAGTTTAATAGCAATGTTTTATTTTTTCAGCAACAAAAAAATGCAGTAAACATGGACAGAGCCCTCAATTGCTGGCTAGCATATAAAAAGTTGCCACATAACTTTTTTGACGATGAAATGCCAAAAAGAACGTATACGGTTGCCAAAGCTGAAATTCAGCTCAAGGATATGCAAAAGAATTTAATGAATATTTTACAAAGCAACAGCTCTATGTATCTTTTACTGTGGATGCTTAGACCGTTTGCACAGTGAGATCTCGGCATCACTGTACATTTCATTGATGAAAATTGGATTCTTCACTCATTGGAACTAGACTAAGTATAATCACAGGGGAAACACAAAGGAAGTGACATAGTTATGTATGCATCAGCACACATTAATAATAAAAAAGACATTTCCCACGCGTCTGCATCTATTCCGCTGGATGCACAAACTTTAGAATCTACGAAAAATGTCACTGTCTGGGAAACAGTGCAAACCTTTCTAAAAAAATAATAAAATGCCAGACGCATTGTCAGCAAAGTGAAAAATTATTGAAATTACGGGATACGAAATTCTCGTCCGGTTGCGCATTTGATTCCAACATACAAGTATCGATATAACATATAGCTTAATTCCGACATTTAATTAATTATTAAACTTTAATTGTTTGTGCGCTTTACTTCTTCCCGGTGGATTTTGGGATTTTAATTTTTTCCAACGCTCGCTCCTCACTACATATTTGGCGCAGTCGGTTAACGCGAATTAAAACTGCAAGGAAAACGGGCGATTAAGTGTTCAAAAGGAAAACGAAAATCTGCTCGTAAAATCAAAGAAACAAAACTTTAAAGAATAGTTTAAAACCAACAATTAACAACCGCGAGTGTCGGCAAGAACAGCATATCTTGTCGTATAATAAATACTCAGTGGTTAAAACAAAGTTTAATTGTGGATACAAGGAAGGAGAAGCGACACGCTCTTCATCTGAACTTCAGGATGAAAAACATGGAGGCCAGAATCATCGAATTGGAAGAAAAGTGCAGCAGTTAATAAGTAACCAGATCAGGGATGACCAAATTAGTCGCCTAGCAGAAGCTGTTCATCAATTAAGCCTACATAACAATGCGGACCCATCACGAAAAATGTTCAGGGAAATTCGGCAAATGGCAACATTCACAGGGACAGGAGATGTGTCAAGCAACGGATTTATAAGTATACTGAAAAAACTAAATAGTATGAGTTACTTAAAAAATTTTATTTCGCACGAAATAGTTACCTTAACATTTTCTTATAGTTTGATCTAATACATATAATTTAAAGTTAACTATAAAAAAATAGTTATGATAACCAAAAGAAGCTGAATAAAAAATTATAGTAACTCATACTTTATTCATTAAACTAAAACAAAAAAACAGCAGTAGCACTTATGTTATAGTGCTGAAGAATACTAATTTTAGTTGTTATAACGAAAAATGTAATTAAATATTTTTGTTGTTTAATAACATTTTTCTTATAACCAAAAACAAAAAAAAATCTAATTTTATAACATAATGATTTTTCGCGGATGAACAAAAAATTCAAAAGAAAAAATATTCAAATAAATAAAAAATAAAAATTTTATAATCCATTGCTGATGATGAGAAAATTAATTTTTCATCAATTTATATTTATTTATGGGATTGTCTACATGTGTGGCGGACCAGCCACTCACATACGCATCCGATCCTTGACTGCCACAAACGCAGCCAATACTCCGCAACGCCTCATCGACGGACTGACAGACATACAGCCCCCGCCTGCCACGAACGCAGCACCTATTCGGTTCGCTTTGATGCTCAACCATAATTAAGTGAAAAACCATCAACATATGGATGCTTGTGCAAGCATATCAACCGCAAGGCAACACATGCAGAACAAAGATATGCAACGTAAGCAATTTGGCTGGTGGATTGACGTCCAACAAGTGGACGTCTTATGCAAGCGAAGCATATTCATCGATATGGAGTAGCGACCACCGTGGATTGGAGCAGACGACGATGTCAGCACAAAACTAATATTTAACCGACATGCGAGGACAACTCGTTCTCTTTTGGTTTTGTGGTTTTTACGTGTCACGACGACGTGCCGACACGAGTCAATTTATTTAAACGTTATTGAATAAATTTATTTGTAGATTAGTAATCAAGTCTTTTAATAATTCCTATAGTGGCGATCCTGCGAGTCGAACAGCGCTCAACAACACGATCAAGGACACATCCGACCACCACCAAGAGCACTTTGGGACATCGCCCAGAAATTCACCCGACGTTCGCACCTGACGCAGTCTAAGGCCACGATGTCGAATTTATTGGAACCAGTCCCACCAACTGTCGCCCCAGCTGGATCCACGCCACACGAAGGGATCCCCGACACGAACCGACCAGCAGCCACGCCGATGATCAAACTCCCACCAGTATGGCATGACGATTTGGACCTGTGGCTGGCCCGCGTCAACGCGACGCTTGCAACGAACGGCGTCACGCAGGATGATGCCAAATTCAATTGGTTGGTGGCAAGCCTCGACAAGGAGGCACTACGACAAGTGCGTCAGGCAGTCACCAACCCGCCGCCTAAGGACAAGTATGGCAGCCTCACCAACGAACTATTGGCCGCCCACGACATCCAACGCAGGCGAGCTACACTTCCAGTCAACGCCGCGACAAGCAGTCGCCCGCACCCCGATAACACGCGTTCCATCGCCAACATCTCAACGCTAATCGAGTCGACGGACCGACCGAGTCGGACTGACGAATTCCGCAATCTCGCCAACAGGGTCTCCAACCTCGCGGACGCCGTTGCGGTTTTATCGACTCAACATGACCGAGATGATCGATCGTCGGAGGATGATGAAGTCGCCACGCTCCGCCCTCAGTCGTGTTGGCTCCACCAACATTATGGGCCACAGGCTAGGAAATGCCGGCCCCCGTGCACGTACTACCAAATCCGACACGATCGACGCCAGCCGGATGGATCTCTAAACCCCGCGCTATGAAGCGCACCGTGACATTCACCCCGGCACTCAACAATCGACACATGCCAATACAACATACCTGCACCGCAACAACCACCCAACGAACGCAACGAGCTACCGTCGCCAAAACCCCGCGCAACGATGCGCACCGCGAGATCTACACCACGCGCTCAAGCACCGACCAACATCCCGCCAAGCCATATGTCGCAACCCCGCGCCAGGAGGCGCACCGTGACATCGATATCTGAATCTCAATGACCAACACCTTCTACGCTCTCAACGACCGACACGCTCAACTCACGCTAGGACGATGTCCAAGCCCCACGCAAGGATGCGCATCGCGACATTTACACCTAGCGCCCAAAACGACCGACACCCTCGACACACGCCAGGACGTTGTCGCGACCCCGCGCCAGGAGGCGCACCGTGACATCTACACCTGGATCATAACGCACTCCACCGCTCAATATCGTGGCTTCGCCACTGCAGGGGGAGTACTGTGGCGGACCAGCCACTCACATACGCATCCGATCCTTGACTGCCACAAACGCAGCCAATACTCCGCAACGCCTCATCGACGGACCGACAGACATACAGCCCCCGACTGCCACGAACGCAGCATCCATTCGGTTCGCATTGATGCTCAACCATAATTAAGTGAAAAACCATCAAGCTTGTGCAAGCATATCAACCGCAAGGCAACACATGCAGAACAAAGATATGCAACGTAAGCAATTTGGCTGGTGGATTGACGTCCAACAAGTGGACGTCTTATGCAAGCGAAGCATATTCATCGATATGGAGTAGCGACCACCGTGGATTGGAGCAGACGACGATGTCAGCACAAAACTAATATTTAACCGGCATGCGAGGACAACTCGTTCTCTTTTGGTTTTGTGGTTTTTACGTGTCACGACGACGTGTCGACACGAGTCAATTTATTTAACCGTTATTGAATAAATTTATTTGTAGATTAGTAATCAAGTCTTTTACTAATTCCTGTACATGTAGTCGTCTGAAAATTCCGAGGATAGATCGATAAATCGTAATACATAACAAAGATTGAGAATAAAGAGAAAACTTTGCGCTCCGTCGAGTATCACGGCATAGTGGTAGTTAAAAAATGTAAACAACACCCCTGTGCTGTAAGTCGACAAATCGAAGACAAGTATAAACAAGTCTTTTATTTTCTTGAATATTCTTTGTATAGTGTAGTTCGTCAAATCAGTTTTATTATATACATCCCGAGGGTAACACGAATCACTGGGGTAATATAATCAGTTGTCTCTTGTGCATAAGACGTAAGTTCGTGTGTGGATTTTAGTGAAAAAAGTATCTTTGTGAATTAATTATTTCAATAACGAAACGTATATTAATGTACGTTAGTTAAAAAGTGATTACAAAAAACTTGTAACAAGGAAGATCTCTTTGAGCGTGATATTCTAACCGAGTGGGGTCTTCCGGAATTAATTGACGAATTCAATCGTAAGTAGTGTATATCCGTATTTTTAATAATTATTCTATTTTTAATTTATTTCATACTTCATTGTTAAATCATTAAGAGTTTATTTATTACTAGAAAATTTTAATATTCAGTTATTAATTTTAAAAAATCGAAAAAAAGACTAATCATCGTAATGAGATAAAATTTTGAATAATTTGTCCAAAAAAATGTACAAAAATATTTAGATAATATCATAATCGTAGGTTTATTTGATTTTTTAACGGGTAATTGAATTTCATAGTTATATCATTGTGGAGAAAACGAAATACAAGTTTCAAAATATTTTACCTGCTGTAGATTTATGTTTTAAATCGTTCTTTGCTTTTGATTTAAAATATCCAGCTGAAAGTAAGGTTGATTGGATATTTATTGAACGCAGTATTTATAATTTAAGCGTCTCTGCAAAAAAAATCAGTCGCTTTAGCTACTTTAATGACTGCAGTGAAATCAGTTGATGCTTTAATCGAGCAAAATTCAGATTCAAGTGAAGAATCCTCGTTATTTTCCTGCAATTCTAGTTTTGTCGAAATATTTTTATATTACTTGTTCGTTACGTTTATTTTTACAATTTTAATTCAAATATCATTAAGTTTACGTCTATCAAAAAGAAAAGAATAATAGATTCGCTCTCATGAAATAAAGAAAATTACTTTTAATTTGATCTAGATCAAAATCTTATATTGGAACATTAGCATTCGATTTCTGGAGTCATTTTTTGCGTTTGTAGTAAGAGTTTAATTGTTTTTCATGGCTCAGTGTTTTATTATTAATCTATAAATTGATTTTAAATAAAAATCACCATGCTTATGAAATGTGATATCTGTAGCTTTATTATAAAAGCTAAACATTATGATATACACATGAAATTTATTCATCGAAAAGAAGCTGGTTTTGCGTATGCTTGTCCAAACATTGAATGCAATAGAAAATTTTGTTCTGCAAAAGCGTTGCGTAATCATGCTCGAAAATTAAAACATACATTATCTATTAAAGATGAATATTATTGTAAAACTCCGACTACTAATAAGTTTGAGCTATCACAAATAAATAAAACTGATGACAGAGGGTTGATAGAAAACGACTATTCTAATTCAGATAATGATGTTTCAAAGAATCATGAATTATCAATTATAACAACAGAGTGATAAGTGATAAAATTGAGTTTGAATTTTCAACAATTTCCCGTATTAATATAAACAATATTACTTATCAAGTAGGCACTTACATTGTAGTAAGAATAGATAATATGCCTACTTTTGGTGTCATTGATGCCATATTGATTAAAACTCATGAGATTCCGATAAGCGCGAAAAATTTTGAGCTAATTATAAGAATTTTTGAAACATTGGGAAGAGACGAGCATACACAGTCGTAGAGGAAGTGCAGTATATTTGGTATACTGCAGCTAATTTGGAATTGTCAAATATATCTATAAATATACAAGCCATCTGCGTTCTGTCGCATAAACATGATATGACATGATAAATGAAATGCTTGAAAACAAAAGAAAACGTGCCAGTCTGGTTTTGACTGCTGACAGCTGCATGTGAGCCAAACGAATGGAAAACATTTTCGGTAAGGGTGCAGTCTTTGATAATTAGTAAATATAGTATGTGAATTCGTTAGTATATAGTTTAGACTGTTAAGTGATGCATTTGGTTTATGGTTTAGTCTTCAATTTGTGATTATTTTAAGCATGAAAAAAGTTGCATCATGTTTTCAGTAAGGTTCACATGTTGCTAATTTGGAATACTGAAAGTGAACATAATTTGGATTATTCCAAATTCGGTGCAAGTTATTTGTTGGTAAGTAATTCTTTTATTATTTCTGTTCTAGAAATGTCAACAAGTAACAAATACACGAAGAGGAAGAAGTGGGACAGTGAGAAAATGTCTGCTGCAATTATTGCTGTTCGTGGAAAAAGAATGGGATACTTAAAGGCAGCTAAACTTTTCAATGTACCCCAAACAACACTCTTTCGGATGGTCAATGAAAAGGACTTATCGATTGAGTCGATAATAAATAAACCTATTGGCCGAAGACCAGTTTTCAGTGAAGACCTGGAAAAACTGCTAGTTGAGTACATTTTAGCAATGGAAAGCAAATTTTACGGACTCACTAGAATGGATCTACGACGCTTGGCCTATCAATTAGCCCTAAAAAACAATATTAAAAATTCTTTTAAAGAAGGTTTTGCCGGGAGATACTGGTTAAAGGGATTTTTGAAACGTAACCAGCAAGTTTTATCCATAAGACAACCGACTGGTACTTCTCAAGCAAGAGCCAACGGATTCACCAAAGAAATTCAGACCAATAGATCTTTTCCTGCGGCACGCATCTTTAATGTTGATGAGAGCGGTCTCTCTATAGTCCAGAGCAAAATACCGAAAATTATAGGACGGAAAGGAAAAAAACAAATTGGTGCAATGACGTCAGCTGAAAGGGGATCCTTAATAACTATAGTTATTTGCATGAGTCCAGCAGGAATATTTGTTCCACCAATGATAATTTTTCCGCGTAAAAATATGTCGGAAGCTTTAATGAGAGGTGCTCCAGTTGGCTCTATAGGAAGAGCGCACCCTTCTGGTTTGATTCAAACAAACCTCTTTACGCAATGGTTTCAACACTTTGTGGAATATGTCCAACCAACGGAAGCTTCACCGGTGCTTTTGATTCTTGATGGACACTACAGCCATACGAAGAATATAGAGGTTATTGATCTTGCCAAACAACATTATGTAACGATCCTGTCACTGCCACCTCATTACGCACAAAGTACAACCACTGGATCGAACGTTATGGGTCCCTTGAAAGCGTATTATAGCGAAGAAGTTCGTATTTTCTTGAGACAAAATAATAGATCTGTAACACCATATGACGTTGTTGAGCTGTTTGGAAAAGCCTATTTAAAATGTCAAACTGGAGAGATTGCAGCAAATGGTTTTAAAGTTGGTGGAATATATCCGTTCAATCGAAACATGTTTACTGCAGCTGATTACATAGCTGCTGCTGTGGATTTTGAAGAACAAGGTAAAAACCCTCCAATCATTCCGACGACGCCTCCCACAATAGTTGAATATAGTCCTCAGCGACTGAACAGTTTCGATGAAACTGAACTAGGGCTGTCTGCTACTACGACTGAACACCACCCTCTTATTACTCCCTTTCAAATTTCTCCCGTGCCATCAGTCGTAAAAAGATGCAGCAATAGAGGGCGTAAACCAGGAAGATCGGCAATAATTTCAAGTTCTCCATACAAGAAGGACCTCGAAAGAGCGCAGTTAAAGAAATCTGGTAAAGAAAACAAACCACATGAAAAAGGAACTAAGAAAAAGGGTAAAAAAATATCAAAAAAGAGACTCAGGAGAAACAGAACAGAAAGTAAATCATCAGATTCGAGTCTTGGTGCTATCTCTGGAAATAAGACTGACTTCTCTGACGATATAGCAATAACGACTGAAGCTGCAGTGCCTACTGACGAAGATGCTGAGTGTTTTTTCTGCAACGGAAAATACAGTAATGACAAGGAAGGCGAAGAATGGATACAATGTCTAATGTGTGAACTGTGGGTTCACGGTGCTTGCGGTGGCTATGAAACCGGTGTATATATCTGTGATTATTGTAAGAATTAACTAAGAACTGTAATTTTCAATGCACAAAGATATATGATTTATGTGACTAATTAAAAGAAAATGAAGGCTTTTTGTTAAATTTTATGTTCGAACTTTATATAAATATAAACCTGTTACTACAAATTTCGTTTAACTGTGGTAAAGAAAAGTCATCTTTCAGTTAAAGTGTATATTTTATTTCAGCATAACAGGTGAAGGTAATTTGGAATACTGTATTCCAAATTACCCGCACCATAAGTAAGTTTACGTTTTCTGAAGTTTTTAGTTTAGTTTCAATTTTGAGTTAGTTCCTAACCTTTGTTTTGTTTGACCATTTATATTCAATATATAAACTATTTTTTAATTCTTATAATACTCGTTTCAATTGCCAGACCCTTTTCCACTTCGATTATTCCTGAAAAACAAATTGGTATTCCAAATATGCTGCACTTCCTCTACGTTATGATACAATGTGATGAAAAATTAGAATTACATAATCTTAAAAATATAATTCAATATGAGTTACCACATGTATCTCATACATGTTCTAATCACGAAATTTTCATCGTTTATGATGATTAAGTCCAGATTTATGTATTCATAATTCTAAAGATTTTCAATGTAAAAATTTTAATTATTAATAAAACATTTTAGTTTTTTATACTCAATATTTTTAATTCTTGCAAATATTTTTTTAATTACCCACATAAAACAAATAATTACGATAAACAATAAAATTTTGTTATATCAACTACAAAATATTAAGAGAAATCGTTTAATGCAGACAACTATATGAGCAAAGTTGAAGATGTGGTTACTCTTATTATATTTAGTAGTTGTCGTGAAGAATGTTTTTTTAATAACTATAACTATAAAAAATATATTTGATGTCATATTTCACTAAAAAATTTAGTGAATTTCTGGTTATGACAACTAGAAATTTTTTTCAGTGTAGCATTGAGTTCTACTTAAACAGCATCGCAGACTCCAATACAAAGCAAATCGCTATTCGCCATATCTACTTCGAAAAAATACAAGGAGCCGCAAAAGATGCAGACAATTGGGAATCAATCAAGAAAGCGCTACAGCTACAGAACGAACCCGATACGGAGCCGTAAAGTGATCAATAAATTTAATAAAATCTTTTACATAAAATTATACAGGTACCCTCCAACACACGAACAGGAGGTACGCCGACAAATTGCCGAATTAGAATCTCAAAGTATAATACGGAAAAGTAAATCAAAGTATTCAAGTCCTTTGATTATCGTTCCGAAATAATGCGACAATTCTGGAATTAAAAAGTTTCGACTTGTAATCGACTATCGTAAACTTAATGAAATTACGATAGACGATAAGTACCCATTACCTAACATTGGTTCCCTATTGGATAAGCTGGGCAGAGCTCGGTACTTTTCCACAATCGATTTAGCTAAAGCTTATCAGATTTTGGTAAAAGAAGAAGATCTACACAAGACCGCATACGTGACACCCCACGGTCTTTACGAGTTCGAGAGAATGCCTTTCGGTTTAAAAAATGCACCGGTGACATTTCAGGAACTCATGAATGACGTGTTGAGGGAATTTATCAACGTATTTTGTATCGTTTACTTAGACGATATTTTAATATTTAGTACATCGCTACAAAATCACATTACGTCAATAGCATGAATCTTTAAAGTCTTAGAGGACAACCATTTGAAGGTTCAAATTAATAAATGCAACTTCATGCAAAGGGAGACAAATTTTTTAGGCCATATAATTACCAAAGAAGGGCTAAAACCGAACCCGGAAAAAATAGCAGTCATCCAAGATATAAAACTGCCACGAACGAAGAAACAGATTAAAAGCTTTTAAGGTCTCACAGGATTCTTTTGTAAATTCATACGAGATTACGCAAAAGTAGCGCAGCCCCTTACCAAATTCCTAAAAAAGGACTGTAAAATTAACATGAAAGACCCCACATACATCGAAGCCTTCGAAAAATTGAAAAAAAAACTTATCAGTACTCCACCTATTTTACGTTTCCCTAATTTTAGCAACCATTCCAACTCACTACGGATGCATCAAACTACGCGATAGGCGCCGTTCTTTCTCAAGAATGCCATGCTGTCTGCTTTGCATCCAGGACACTTAATCGCCATGAGCAGAATTACTCTGCTATCGACAAGGAATTCTTAGCCATCAAGTGGTCGGTGGGATATTTTAGACTATATTTGTATGAAAACAAGTTTACAATTTTTACAGAGATCAGCCCATCAAATATTTACATGCTAAATATAATGGGAAGGACCTCTCACCAAGCCAGCAAAAATGGCTTCTAAAGCAAGGCGAACACCAAATTGACATCGAGTACATTAAAGGCAAGGAAAATAGGGTGGCAGACTTTCTGAGTAGATTAGAACCAAATGAAGACATCAAATCAGAAATTCCAAAATCAGATAAAACTAACACATTTTCATATTAAGGAATTCTGTTGAATATCGAAAATGAAAACGATGATGCCACCATGGCAACTATACACTCCGCAGACGAAGAACTCCTTGAGCACATACCAATCAAGGAAGAAATAGTTAACAAATACAATACCCAAATAATCCTTACGAACAATAAAGTATGCGAAATGGAGTTTATTCACAAGAAACGCGTCATTTATATAGCTGAATACGACTTTACTAATCTCGAAGGCATCCTCAAGAGCAGTGGCGGCTCGTGCATGCGAGCTGAAGAGCTGCAGAACTCACCAAAAATTTTCGGAAAATGAAGTTTTTTATTAATTAATCACTTCCAATAATGTGTATGACAATATTTTTGTTTTAATATTTTTTATCATGTTTATATTTCACATAAAAAATTTTCAATTAATTGCCCCACTATGCAACAAAAAAAACAAAATCCTAAGCTCATCTAACCTGCATATTCATATCTACACATACTGTACCTCAGAGACATCATTTTTTCAATTTGACTTTCCCCTGTTTCCATACATAACATTTTTCTTCATGCGTCTATGATAATCTATAATATCACTCAGAACAATGTCGTTCGACGTTCTGCGCACTGAAAAAGCGAATCCTCTATGTCTTCTTTCCCCTGTGTTTCCTATAAATTTTGCATTCGCTTTGGAGTTTATAGGCACGATTCGTGCTGCAACTCTGCAGAACATTTTCCGTCCATAAAAATGACTTGTAAAAGTGTATACATGAAGTAACGAAAATAAGTTGAGTAGAACTGGGTGACAAGAAATTTATTTAATAGTTTTGAGTTAATTGTGCTTAAATTAATGAATGAAATATTGGTCAGTTCTTGATTGAATTATTGTTTCATTCTGTTTTTCTGCAATGTATTACTTTTATGTTTGAAGAATGTTTTACAACTTTTCGTAACATGATTGATGGTGGTTGTGGGGAATTCACGCACCCGATTATTTTTCTCTTATAGGAATATGAAATGTTTCTAAAACTTTGTAAGCTTTAACTTAAGGAGTCAAATCAATACTAAGCACAGATAGTCTAAAAATATTTACATTTTTCCATTGCAAGTCGCTTTATAAACGAAATGGTCTGTTGTTTCATCCTGTGCTTTATATAAGAACTGTATTTCCCTGCAGCATTGGAAAATTTAGTTTTATCACTCTTCGAGCAATATTGCGAGTCTTGCTTAAAGCTCTTCTGATTGCGACTGTAATTCTTCCGAGATTTTTCCATTCGGTATATTGCTTATTTTCGCGATTTGTTGTGTGCCTAAACATAAATTTTTGATTGTTTGTTGATTTGAAGTGTTTTTGTAGTGAAAAAGTGTTCTGTGGCTTTACTTGGTTTGGATGTTTAGAAACAAAATGGATGTTATTTATAATTTGATCAACGTGAAATGTTTCGGTGCCTACAGCCTAGAGGAGAAGGTCGACATAAAAAATAACGGTAGGCCTCTGCCTGATCTGTCCATTGAAGCAACAGGAAGTAGCAGAGGAAAACAGTATAAACGGCAATTTAATAGAGACATTTATACAAGAAACAATTGGGTATGTGGGTGCAATAGGAAAAATGCATTATACTGCTTTCCATGTTTGCTGTTTGAGGGTGACAAGCTGTGGACGCAAACAGGAGTCACTGACTTAATACACCTTTCCGAGAAAATTAAAAGGCATGAGAACTCTCGAGCTCACCTTTATAATCAAATGGAGCTAAATATTTTGGGCAAAATTAACATACAGGCGCAAATAGATTCTGCAGAATGAAGAAGTTTCACGGAATCGATATGTTCTGTCAAAAATAATCAACTACTTAAAATTTTGTTGCGCTTTTGAACTAGTCCTCCGAGGATATGATGAGTCTGCAAACTCTGAGAACCCTGGTGTATTCCGTGGCCTAATAAATTTTTCAGCAGAGCTTGACAACGCATTGGAAGATCATTTGAAAAATGCGACTATTTTCAAAGGCACTTCAAAAACGATACAAAATGATTTATTGAATTGCATGCTGCAAGTTTGCTAAGAACATATAGCTGCTGAAATTAAAGAAGCTTCATATCTTGCCATCTCAGCAGATGAGACCACAGATGTATCCTCAAAGCTACAGCTTGTTACAATATTTAGGTATGGTAAGAATGGAAGTCCAGTAGAGCGCTTCTGGTGCTACTTAAATCCTCCAAAACAAGACACGGAAACTATAAGCAGTGAATTACTGGCTGTATTGAACCCAATATTGGATAATTCAAATGAAAAACTTATTGCTCAAAGCTATGATGGCACCGCTGTTATGAGTGGGAAAAGGGCTGGAGTGCAAGCATTAATAAAAAAGAAATATAATTTTGCACATTTCATACATCGCTATGCGCATCAATTGAATTTAATCGTCAAAAATGCGGCATCTTCGAATTCACAGGTGCGAGTGTTTTTTGGTAATTTGCAAGAAATACCGGGATTTTTTAACAGCTCCCCGTCGAGAATCGCTGTACTTGATCGAATCGTAAAACGAAAAATTCCCCACGGTGCATCAACGCGATGGAATTTCAATGTGAGAACAGTCAATGTTGTATACGAGTATAGGGAAAGCTTAATTGAATGTATGGAAACCATAGAAGATAAATTCACTGATGGAACAGTTTGCAGTGCAGCTTCAGGTATTCGCCGCATGTTGAAAGACAACATATTTATTTTCTAGCTAACCTTTTTCCACTATGTTATGCCTCATGTAGATATACTTTTTAACCAAATGCAGAGGCGAGAAGCTGACTCGGTTCAATTGAAAGCTAATATTGTTTCTTTTGAGGAAAATATTCAAAATATCCGCGATCAAATTGATAATATCATAGACGAAGCGTCCCATGCAAATGATATGGAAAATACATTTCAGGGTGAAAAGCGACGCATTCATGATAGTCCTGAGAGCCATCGCCTTGCTGCGTTAGAAGTTTGTGATGTAATTTTAAATGCTATCAAAGATAGATTCGCATTCGATGGACACCTTGTTGCTGCTTCTCTTTTTCACTCGAACCGCTTCAGAGAATATCAATTGAATTTCCCTGGCTCAGAGCTAAATTCTACATGTGCCGCCTATCCTACATTGGAGCGAGAACGCTTGAGAACAGAATTATCAATCATCTATTCAAGAAGTGATTGCCGAGAAATGTCAAGTGCCCATGTCTTGCTCAAATTCATTTTGAAAAATAATTTAAATGAACCACTAAGGGAAACAAAAAAATTGCTGGAAAACCTGGTAACAACACCTATGAGCACCGCTGAAGCAGAAAGGAGTTTTTCAGCCTTGAAGCGCATTAAAACTTTTTTGAGAAATACAATGTCGGGAGAACGTTTGACTGCATTGGCTATGATTTCTATAGAAAAACATTTTATTGCTGAAATTGGGAACTTCAATGAAAGGATTATCGATAAATTCGCCACTGCTAAGAATCGCCGTCTTGAACTTATTCACAAACAATTTTGATTTCCTAGCAAGCTTATTTTTAACTGGACTTACAATGTATATTAGTTTCAATGTAATTAGTTTAGTTTTGACTATAATTGCCCAGTAGTTTGTATAAAACGTGTGAAGTGAATTTTAATCGTAAGCCACTTTTCACTGTTTCGCCTTACTTCATCTTCATCCATTTCTGCTTCGTTAATTGTAATTACATTTCATGTTTAAATCAATATTTTTTTGTTTATTCGTGTTTATTATTATTAAAACTGCCAACAGTCGAAGTAATGCCTTCAAAAATATAAAAATAAAGCGATGGAAAGAGAAAAAGGAAAAACAGGTTTTACATGTTCATTACATTGTTATTCAATTTTAAATCGGACGAACTTCAGAGATTACATGCAGAACTCACAGTTATATTTCTCACGGGCCGCCACTGCTCAAGAGACATATTACAAAAGGGACAATCGGAATATATTCTGAATAACCTGACAATAAAAATAGAATTGTTCAACAAAAACTTCGCTCCTTTCGAGCACAAGATGTCGAAACAGAAATAGAAGCTGCTCGAAAAATTTCACTTTATCATGTTCAAGAAAGTTTACACTCGAATCCAAGAAACATTTAACAAAATCAAATTTAAACCATACTATCCAAAACTGTTGGACTTAATTCATGTCGTAATAAATCAATGCGACGTGTGTCAAGCGGTAAAATGTAAATTTTCAGAGACACCAAATAACATTTTGGTTAATGTTAATGTTCAAATAGACGTTTTCAGTTCGGGAACAATCATTTCTCACAGTTATTGAAAAATTTTCAAAATTTGGATCGGCATACTTCTTAACAGACAGAAATCATATAACAATAATTGATATCCTCGAAGAACATTTTGCGAGAGTTGGAAAACCCCAAAAAATAGTCGCAGGGAACGAATTTAATGGTATCTCGATGAAAGAATCCTTGGACAGTGAGAGTTGCATCTTGTTAAGCCACATAACAGTACAAGAATCGCGGACGTTGTGCGATTCCACGGAACCATTATAGAGAAGTTTTGAATTCTGACCTATCAAAAAGGGAAATTTTCAACCAGAAGAATAATGCAACAATCCGTTAGAAACTAAAACGATAGGTATCATTCCACTATTAAGTGTGCACCAAATGACGTCCAATTCCATAAAATAAGCTTTGAAAAAATCACAAAAAATCTGAGTACAGCTAAAGAGAAATGGATTAATAAAGCAAACGAAATACGCGAAGAATGTGAAGAAAATAGAACAACGGGATTCATCAAAAATTCTAAAGCTGCAAGACTTAAAAATCAACCGAGATTTATAAAAAGCAAACTCGAAAATATTCACCCAAGTAATATCAAAAAGCCGTTGAAACACAACGTATTCCCCAACGAAGAAGTATCACTGGAAAATATCGTAGAGGAACAACTAGCAATTATAAATACTGCAATAAATGAAGGCTCAGATGACGACATTTTAACAACCAAATTCCGCCTAGATATTACTCGACGGAATATCAAAACATTAAGAGCTGAAAAGTGGCTCAATGATAAAATTTTCCAGTTCTACCTGAAACTAATAGTCGATCGTAGCGAAAATGATAATTCGCAAAACCTTTCTAAAATATACGCGATGAGCACTTTCTTCACAACACGCCTTCTAAATTCAGGGTACCAGGCCGTTAAAAAATGGACTCGAAATGTCAACAGATATTTTATTGATACCAAATCACATCAACCAAAACCATTGAACCATTAGCATTATTGATTTCAAACAGAAAACCTAAAGTATTATGACTCATTAGGAATACTAAACCCCTTAATAATAAATACATTAGCAGACTTCTTAAAAGAAGAATCCTCGGATAAACGCGGAATATCTATTGATTTATCGGATTTCACGAAAATAGATCAAGAAAACACTCCTTAACAAGAAAACGGAAGTGGCTGTGGCGTTTTTTTATAACGGTATTGCGGAAAATATTGCCAGGAATCTTCCAATTTTGTTTATACAGGAAAATATTCCATATATTAGAAATATAATGATAATTGAAATCATTCAAGGCAAACTAATACTTTAGCAGTTGTTAATGCCCACTCGGCCAGCAGCGCGAATTTAATTTTAAGTTTCGAATTTAAGCGGGAATTTGATTTAGGTTAAATTTCAATTTTCGTTAATTCAATTAATTAGTGTGGCTTTAACTTAATTTCAATTTGGTCAATTTGTAAATTCAATTTAAACATCTTGTGAATTTTCGATGCACAATTAATTTTGTCACCCTATGTGACTCTAAAACGTTTGGAAGCCACTGTATGCTAAGTTGAAATTTCTTAGCTGACGGGCACGAGTCAGCAAAATATTGTTCAAGCGATGACGTAACATTCGAATCAACTCCACGGTCAAGCGTAAAAAACGACCGTCAGCGCTTTGATGCATGGAATGTTCCCACGTTGATTGCAAGCTTGTTTGGTAACATGATGATGCGTATATGTTGCGTATGCATTCAAGCTTTAGTCATGCGATCAACGTGGGAATCATGAAAATGTTTGTATGTGCATTTATGTTACAATTAATGTTGACATTGGAGATTAGAAATTCTGCAGTTAGAAGTTCAGTCGTTGAAGGAAGGCAAGTCGGTCTACAAGTCTACAGAAAGGTGTCGGTTAATGTAAAGTGGCTTGCTGTATAATTGATTATTACGGTTAAATTACAAAATTATTGAAATTCAATGTGAATTTAAGTTGTTTTTGGATAAAAATTTTAAGAAAATACAGTATCTGGACTAAGTCAGAAGTCTTATTTGAAATTATTTTAAGAAAAACTTAAGTGCTCAATTAAACATAACTAGCTCGTTAAGCAGGATATTCGAAATTACTATTGTTATTGAAGGAAGAAAGGGAGAGGTCAGGGCAAAAGAGTCCTGACGCAAACATTTTGGAGGCCCCGGTGAGATTATATTTTGGATTGGAATACCATTCTTTCAAGTGTTGTGTTGGTGTCGTGCCTGGTGAAAGTGTTTTTTTGGGCATAAAATTGTCGAATCGGAGCGCGTGTTCCAGGATTTAAGGACATTCGCCAGAGCCGTAGAAGGTGTAATATCCTATTGCAAAAAGGATTCAGCCAGCCGCAAACAAAACATCGGTAATTATGTGTGTGGCTTCGGCATTCACAAATCGCCTGGGAGGAATTCGAGCACAAGGACACCGAAGTTCAATCCTTACCCGAGATTACATCGGAACACGAGCATTTTACAAGCGAAGGCCAGGAACGACCAGGGTCAATTACGTCACCTTGCAGAAACACTTCCTCGAAAGAATGAGCGCTATAAAGGGCACGACATTGCCAATGTCGCAGCCACCCTCATCTTCACACGGTAGCGACGACAGGCCTTCAGCTGCGCTTGTCTCGGCGCAGGAAAATGCCGTTTTTATAAGCAAGTTACGACGTTATTGGCGAATTTACTGAGAAGGACGATGGCTCGCCTAGAACCACCAGAGAACACAAGGACTTGCTTTAAGGCTAGTGCGGAGGCGGTGCGGCGGGGCTGGCAACAGTTGGATGAACTTCATCAGCAATTCTATGAATCCTGTGAGGACCCTGAAGCGCAGGGCTTCAATTTGGACTAGCACATCCGGTTGGAGGAGGACGCACAGGATTGCATTGTTCGCTTGCAAACTAAAGTCGACGCCATTACCGAAATGCCACCTTCGCCTGTTCCGCCCGCTGCGGCTCCAGGCTGATTGCTCCCAAAAATTGCCTTGCCCGCTTGAACAGAGATTACCTGCGCTGGCGACAATTCTAAAATATTTAAACCAACTTCAAACGTAGAAACGATATGGAGCAGTACGGGAGATATGCTTGATAGATAAGATTCCAGGATTAGGACCTAAGTGATTGATTCCCAATCTCCCGTACAAATTAGAAAGTTGATTTCTGTTTAGGATAGGTGTATATCTTGAGACAACAGGTGCATCCTGGGTTTTAGTAGCCTCTTATGGCAAATAGTGAAATATATATATAATGACTTTAGTCTACAATAATACCATATATTCAATTCATAGATGGAAGCCCTAGATGTATCAGCAGGTATTTATATAGGATTCATAGATATTTTTAGGATGAATAAGGAACATTTGGTGCTTTTAGTGGTAGCTAATTATACTATCCATGGTTGTTATTCATCTTCAGTGAAAGTACTTCTCGAGTCTTTTACGGTTCTAGCGTCAGATAATTTGATATCGATGTTCGTTTTAATCTATAGGGGTCCATGTCTAGGATTGATGGCTGGAAGTTTTAGGGTTGCTGATCCATTAGGGAAGCTTTGTGGATAGGTGGCGGTCCGGGAGATTGGTTTGCTGGTTGTAGGGCTCGAGATCAAGCTTGTGTCACTTATTAAAGGTGTTTGGACCGAGCGATTTAATTGATCACGTAAAGCGTGCTGGACGTTTTTTGTGAAGTGAGTGGCTGCGTGGTGATAGCGGGCGCTGCTATAGATGGGTGACTTTGCGTTATTGATGGGTAATAGGTTTGCCTTTCGGCAGCTGTTCTAAAACATGAGAATTTGCTTCATGTGTGCTTGGTTAAGGGGCGCGTTGCTTAGCATTGGTATCCGCAGCTAAGGATGGATGGCAGCGTGGTGAAATAAACGATTTGCATGATCATGTAACGCATGCCAGACGTTTTTCATTGAGTAATTGCGTGCTGGCGGTGGGCGCTGATATAGACGGGTGACTTTGCATTATGGATGGGTGATGGGTTCGCCTTTCGATGGGTATTCTAAAGCATGAGAATTTGCTTCGAGGATGCTTGCTTAAGGTGCGCATTGCTCCTCGATTGATGTATGTGGTTAAGGATGGACAGCGTTGTAGGCGAGAAAACGTCATGTGTGTTACTTGTTGGAGGATGTGATCTGAGATGTAGTTTCAGGCAGCAGTGGATACTGTGGGCCATCAAAATTGGCCCCATGAACGCGTGGTTAAGTTTCCATGTTGCTCATCGAACATTATTTATGCTTCTATTGGCGAGTAGGATTGATGTGCATCGCTTGTTGGAGGATGGTGATTGGGATGTAGATTTGCTCGGCGGCGAATGCTGTCAGGCATGGAAAATGGTGTTGGGGACGCGTAGCATATGCAAGTGACTTTGCTTGGCAAGAATGGGGTTACATGTGCATAGACTTATCTATGGGTGGCAGTTTTAGGGCATCGGAATCTGCAGCGTGGAAGAGAAATGGCATGGTATACGTTAAATTGTAAGGTGAATTTTTTTGTTGGAGGCGTACATGTTTGTTTGGCGAAGATAAGAGTGGTGGTTGCACGTTGCTTGGCGATGTGAATTCTTAGAAGTTCTAGAGTTTCTTTGTCTTGGTGGCCATGGGTAGCGGGTAACGTGATGCATGGAATTGAAACGTGTTTGCATAAATGTCCATTCACAGATGCGCTTATTCTAGTTTGCTGATTATTATTCACATTGATTGTTTTCGCTCTCATTGCTTGAGAACGTTGTTTCTTTGTTTTCAGATATCTGCTATCACATTTTGTTGTTTTTTTTTTATTCATATCAATAGTACTTTAAGAATCGTCTTCAATGTAATTTTTTCGGTTAAACTGCTATGCTGATTACTCAAGTCTGTGGATGCAGTGAAAGAGATCTTAATGTTTGTTGTAAAACGTTTTTGGTGTTTCGGTTAATGTTAAAGGGTTTGATTATGATTTTTTGCTGGGCAATAGTTTAATTTGCTTGTAGCAGCATTTTGTTTGTCTTCATGATCATCATCACTTATTTCTTAGAGCTGTTTCTTTACTTAATTTTCTGATTTTTCCATTATGTGGAAGTATGACATAACATGCGGGCGTTTATATTTTCTCTACTATTGCATGCTAATTGGTTTGGTTCACTACAGACAGACAATTACACTAGTTTCTCCTGTTGCCGTGAATATTTTGATAGAAAATATTCACTCATGCCATGTTTTCTTTGAATCTAACGTCAAAAATGTTTGTGCAGCACAAGTTCGTTTGTTATTGATGTTAAAAGTTTATGCGTATTTCATTGTGTTTGAACCAAAAATTGGAGTTTTTCGTAACATGAGTAGTTCAAGGAGATGTTGTGTTAATAACCCAAAGCATTTTTGCTACATATGTAAACAATATGTTTTTTCCAATAATAGAAAAAGTATATTAGAGTTTGTTAAATATGCATTTTTTTCATATTTTGAAATTATCTTAGATAAAAATTACAAGTCTTGGGCCCCTGATTGTGTTTTTAAATCGTATGTTGAATCTTTAAAATTATGGAAAATGGGTAAAAGAAGTGCTTTTAAATTTGAAACTTCAACATTTTGGCGAGAGCCACGAAATCATCTCAACGACTGCTATTTCTGTAGTGTCGACATAAAAGGTATGAACGCTAAACATCGAACTAAGTGACAGTATCCAAACACATCTTATGTTCGGCGTCCAGCGCAATATACACATGACATTCCACTGCCCAAAAATATACTCGAACGTTTAGAAGATGACAACAAAGGGCCGAAGTCAACAGAAGATGATACTGATTTTGAAGATATATCAAATGCACCAAAAATGCTTTTCGCAAAGGTAGTTAGACAATCTTGTAAGAGACTTGAATCTTTCCAAACAAGCTTCCGAATTATTAGTTTCTGGACTGTAAGAAAAAAAAATTGCTTTCTCCGGGTACTAAAATCATTTTTTATCACGAAAGAGAGCAAGAATTTATGAGTTATTTTTCAGTAGAAGACAACATTGCTTTTTGTTCGGATCGTAAAAATGTATTGATAAAGATGGGTTTGAAAAAACATAAACCAAGCGAATGGCGTCTATTCATTGACTGCTCAAAACGTAGCCTAAAATGTATTCTGTTACACAACGGAAATTAATACGCAAGAGTACCTATCGCTCATACTACAAAATTAAAGGAAGAATACTGCAACATCTCGTTAATCTTGGATAAAATAAAATATAATGATCGCAAGTGGCAAATTTGCATTGATTTGAAAATGGTAACTTTCTTCTCTGTCAACAAAGTGATTACACTTAGTTTCCCTTTTTTTATGTCTTTGGGACAGCAGAGCTAAACAAAAACATTGGGTAAGAAAATACTGGGCTTCGAGAGCAAATATCACATCGTGGAAACTAAATATAGTACACGATTCACTTGTAGATTGTGACAGAATTATCCTGCCCCCATTTCATATAAAAATGGGGATCATGAAACAGTTTGTTAAATTGCTTGATAAAAATGGGAACTGGTTTTCCTACATTTGTCAAAAATTTCCTTAGCTCGCTATTGAAAAAATCAAAACCGGCATTTTTGCCAGCCCACAAATAAGGCAACTTTCAAAAGATATCCAATTTCGGAATTCAATGATAGAACATGAATTAAAGGCTTGGACAGCTTTCGTCTCTGTGATGCAAAACTTTCTCCGAACTAGAAACACTGCCAATTATATTGAACTGGTAGAAGATCTTCTTTTACAATTCCAAATTATGGGGTGTAATACGAGTATGAGTGTTGTATTCATAATGAACATATTAATAATTTGAATTTAAATAAAGTGTTTTAGTATTTACGCCCTCACGATATAACATTTGGTGTCAGAAGAAAGTGATTCGAGCACACGTAAATTGAGCCCATAATGAATGTGTTTTCAAAGTGCAAATACTGAAGAAAATAAAACCCTGCAATGAATCATGGTTCTTTCGGAGGAATTGAGGGAGTTAGTCGAAGCTCTTGCCACTGCTTTGGAAAATGTTAATTCTACAGCACTTGCATCTACAGGCGATACCGGGCAGTCCAAGCCGCCACCATTTTCATTTCAAGAATTCCGTTCAAGTGAAGGTGCCACAGCTACAGACTACTTCAAACGGTTTCTGTGGGCCTTAAATCTAAGCAAAATCCCGGAAGAAATCCATGCAGATTACGTTCGAGTGCACATGGGCACCGAACTAAATGATGCCTTGAAATTCTTAATAGCACCAAAAACTCCGGAATCTTGTTCATTCAACGAGATAGTACAAGCGCTTACAAAACATTTTGACAGCGAGAAAAATAAATACGCTGAAAGCGTTAAATTCAGACATACCATGCAGAAGAAAGATGAATCGATTGCCAACTTTGCTCTACGGTTGAAGCAAGGAGCAGCGCATTGCGAATACGATTCTTTTCTTGATAGAATGCTCATCGAGCAAATGCTTCATGGTCTTTGTGATCGCTCCATGTGCGATGTGATTATTGCAAAGAAACCAACTACATTCGCAGAAGCTTACGCGGCGGCTCACGCTCTTGAGTCGACGCACAAAACATCGGAGGAGGTTAAGCTACAATCACTGCCATCGGAAACTATACACACACTGCTATCAACAACACAGCAATACAAGCAAAATAAAGGCACTGCAAAAGTTAAACCGAAAACGCGCGGACAGAGAAAAATTGCACCAAATACTGCTAATCATAACTCACACCAAAGTCTTCAACAAAACAACCGAAAACCCCTCTACTGCTACGGATGTGGAGATGCACATTTACGTGCTCAATGTCCATTCTTAAATAGTGAGTGTCGTTTTTGTAAGAAGAAGGGGCATATTGCTAAAGTGTGTAGAGCCAAAATTAAACAACGCAACGTTAACCAAATTCAAGATACTCGTACAGTATCACAACAAATCAACACGACAGTTCGATTAAATGGAATTGATAAAATCGAAGATTTTCATGCTGCAAAATTAGTAGATCGAAAAATGATCAGTGTTAAAATCGATGGAGTGGAGTTCGAAATGGAGCTTGACACGGGAGCACCTTGTGGCATCATTAGCAGTAATTCATTACGAAAGATAAAGCAGAATTTCCACTTAAAGCCAACAGACAGACAATTCGCAAGTTACACGAATCATCGTCTCAACTGCATTGGACGGCTCCCTGTAAATGTGACGGTAGGGAATCTTACACGCCGACTTAATCTCTCTGTAGTCGAAGGGGCTTATGACTCGTTATTCGGTCGAGAGTGGCTCGCAGAATTCATATCCGAACTTAACATGAATGAAATGTTCGCTCCAATGGATGTACATAGCCTTACTGTCGCATCTCCGGAACTTACGAAAGAGCAAATCGATCGTTTAGATATGCTGCTAAAAAGGCCCGAAGATATTTTCAATCTTTCAGCTGGCAAACTTTCGGGCCCGCCAGTAAAAATGCATTTAAAACCAGGAGCCACACCGGTTTTTGCACGCGCCCGAGATATTCCATACGCTCTTCGAGATGCATATGCAAAAGCAATTGATGCAAAACTAGAAGCTGGTCACTACGTAAGAGTTGATCACTCAGAGTGGGATTCTACTACGCATGTTGTCACCAAGAAAACTACTGGCAAACTTCGCATTACTGGCAACTACAAACCCACTTTGAATCCGCGAATGATCATCGACGAACATCCAATTCCCAAGCAAGAGCATATATTCAACAAAATGAAAGGAGCGAAAATATTTTGTCATTTGGATATCACAGATGCATACACACATTTGGTTGTCGATGAAGAGTTTAGTAAAGCACTAACACTCAACACACCTACACATGGTTTAATACGACCAACTCGAGCAGTTTATGGAGCAGCAAACATACCTGCAATTTGGCAACGCAGAATGGAGTCGATTATAAAAGATATGCCTTCTGTCTTGAATTTTTTTGATGATCTGCTTGTCTTTTCAGATTCATTTGATACTTTACTGATAGATCTTGACGTTATACTCTCCAAACTCAAGGAAAATGGTATTCACCTAAACCGCTCAAAATGTACTTTCGCTGCTTCCGCAGTCGAGTTTCTTGGTCATAAAATTGATGCACAAGGAGTTCACAAATCTGACGAACACATTAAAGCAGTAAGAGATGCGCCTAACCCAAGCGCACCAAAAGATTTACAACTGCTCATTGGAAAAGCAACGTACTACAACGCATTCATACCCGACTTGGCTACTAGAGCACGACCGCTACGGGATATGCTTCTAAAGGAAACTTTTCAATGGACGGACCAAGCAGAAAAAGCATATGCTGACTTGAAAAATATTCTAATTTCGCCTCAAGTCCTGATGCCTTATGATCCAGCACTACCAGTGGTCCTCGCTACAGATGCTAGCCAGGTAGGCTTAGGTGCAGTATTATCTCATCGACTTAGTGACGGGACAGAACGTCCAATAGCATACGCTAGCCGAACAATGACCGCAACAGAACAAAAATATCCACAGATCGACAAAGAGGCACTTTCTATAGTCTGGGGTTGTCAGAAGTTCTTTTACTATTTATATGCAAGGCATTTTTTTCTTATAACAGACCACAAACCATTAACGCAGATTCTTCATCCAGAGAAATCACTTCCAAATTTTATGCATAAGTAGAATGACCAACTACGCAGATTACTTAGCTAATTTTAACTACTCAGTGGAATTCAAATATACAAAAGCTAATGCTAACGCAGATTACTGTTCTAGAGCTCTTCATAAGCCACAACTGGTTCGTAAAATCACTTTACAAAGGGAGGAAGAAGTTATGGATCTGGATGGAATGGACATATTCATCCTACGTCAAATCAATCAACTTCCTGTAGGAGCGGAACTTATCGCCAAAGAAACGAAGAAAGACCCACATCTTGGAAAAATAGTACAAATGCTACTAGATGGACAAGACTTGACTCGAAGTGGACTCAAAGCTCCAGAAAGTAATTATTCATTTTCATCCGGATGCCTCCTGTTTGAGCATCGAGTTGTAATTCCTACTTCATTATGTCAACCTATACTACAAGATCTGCATGCAGCACACATTGGAATAACCAAAATGAAAGGTTTAGCTCGATCATATGTTTATTGGCCAGGTCTGGACGCTGATATAGAACGGATCGCAAAAGCGTGTACTGAGTGTGCTAAATTTGCACATGCTCCAGCAAAATTTCGTGAGCATCATTGGGAGTATCCAAAGGGTCCATGGCAACGTATCCATATCGATTACGCAGGACCTGTTGCTGGTACAATGCTACTTATCGTGGTTGACGCCTACAGTAAATGGGTAGAAGTAAAAGCGACAAATTCAACTATCAGCACTGCAACTATTTCAATTATGGATGAGCTTTTTGCTGCGTATGGCTCTCCTGTTACTGTAGTAACCGACAATGGCCGTCAATTCGTTTCTGATGAATTTATTACATTCCTCAAGATGAACGGAGTTAAATATCACAAACTAACTGCTCCATACCATCCTTCTACAAACGGCCAGGCTGAAAGATATGTTGGTACAGTTAAGGATTCTCTTTACAAAATGCAAACCACGAAAGCAACTCTACAACAAGATCTAAATAAATTCTTGAAGCAGTATAGAAGAGCCCCTCATTCTACAACTGGACAATCTCCTGCACAGCTGTTTCTTGGTAGAAACATTCGGACCCGCTTAGATCTGGTACGCCCTGAAAACATTCACACACAAATGACTGAGAAGCAACAATCTAAATTCAACTCAAATTTTCGAGAATTCCAGCCCGGGCAGATGGTCTACTTCATGTCTAATAACTTCAGAATGGACAAATGGATCTACGGAGTTGTTTCTGCGAAAATTGGTGCCCTACACTATCACATCAGTCACGATGGAAAAACCTTCAAACGACATGTTGATCAAATGCGAAGCTTTCGACCACTTGATCAACAAAAAAAAAAAACAAACTGGAATCCAAAGAAGTTAACAACAAGCCGGCAGAATCAAACAGACAGTTTCATCTCTATGAAAATCACGAGCAACCAGTAGCGGCAGATTTTGTTGATCAACCAGCACCAAAGGTAAAACAAGGTCAAGAAGCTCCAGTACAATTTCTGCCAGCCGGTGAACCACCAGGTATCGAAAATAACCAGCCAAATGCAGTTCTACGAAGATCGATGCGACAACGTCATCCACCAAACTTCTACAAACCAACTTGAAGATCAAAAATTCTCTAAAGGAGGGAGAAAATGTTGTATTCATAATGAACATATTAATTATTTGAATATCGTTACTTTTAAATTGCTCACTTTTATATTCTATTACAAATTTTTATTACATCTGATAGTTGGCAGTACTTGAAAAGCTTAGCTGTCATTCATGCATATGTGATTCAGTGTACATCCTCTTGTGAACAACCGCGTGTCATAGCTCGCACATAACCATGTGACTTCTAGTTCAATAAATAATAAGTTAATAATTTGAATTTAAATAAAGTGTTTTAGTATTTACGCCCTCACGATATAACAATGAGCATAAGACTCAACTTTCTCGATAGTCACCTGGACAGGTTTCCAGAAAACCTACGAGATATGAGTGAGGAACAGAGAGAGCATATGCATCAGGGCTTTGTAGTAATCGAGCAGGTAAGGTTGTGGCGGCCTTCGTTCGCCCCGAGAAAAAAAAGGAAAAAAATATTGCGAATCATTTTCGTCTCTTATTTTATAGATGTGTATGTATCGCCAAATTGTACAAATGAGAAAATGAGTACTTTAATAAACGTAGAACAAGAAAATAAACCGAAAAAATGGCCTTCAGGGCAATGCAATGGGCTTAGTTCTTAGTCAAATTCCAATATTTGCTACTTCACCGCAAAGTTTAAGGATGCTTGGAACTGGAGGTTTGGCAACTATCGAGCTGAGCACTTCACAAGTACAATCTCAGTCGAGAAATCGTTCAATATCATCACCTACGGCAACAGCAACACCTACAACCGGTGCACAATTACATAAGCTATTAGCCAGTGGAACAACCGTAAGCACGTCATCGGGACCAAGTACAACCAAGGGTATTAGAGGCGGTAGCGGGAGTAGGACCGGCTAGTGTTGCTGGTGCTGTTGCCGGGAGATTGTGGGAAGTCCGCTTAAAACTGCCAAGCTGTGAGGTCGGGAGTTTTTGACTTGGATCGCGCCACAGGGAAGACGCGAAAACGAATTGCCGTATTTTCGTGGCCGCGTTTTAAAGTCGGGAATGTTTTCGAAACTAGAATATATTATACTCCGAAATTGTGCGTATGTGTCGTAAAAATTGATCGGTTTACTGTGTGAAGTGTTTAGAAGCACCCCTTGGAAAGTGAAAATTTGCGGTTCCATGTGTCTTCCGTTCGGCATGTAGGATCTTGACACCCCGCTCCTGAAACCTATTTGAAGTTGAATTTGTGGTTGCCTCCGAATTCCTTTTGATACAGTCGAGAATTATTTGATAGTATTTTGAGCAGTTCAGTGATGATGTTCCCTTGGAAGATTCAAATTTTTCCCCAAAATACCTACCCAATAGCATGACTTCAAGAAAATGTGTCCCTTTCCTTTCACTAAAATTTCAAGTTGGAATAATAATAAAAATGCATTTATATGAATCTTAAAATTGTTTTCCCATTCGAGCCGTATTCTCAAGCGCATGTTTTCCCACAAGAACCCTCTCGATGAGGCATTGAGATGAGGGCAGTCATAAAAATACCCGACCCGACAAAGAAAACCGGTTCCAGAGAATCCGTAACCTGTAATTAAATAAAGTTGGGGAATAAGAAAGAGCATGCAAATGGAAAGTGTGATTGAGAGCGGAACACGGAACACGTGAAAACGGGCGAAGAGAATCGCCGTCCTCGTCATAATCCATCGTCATTGTCGTGGTCGTGATAGTAAATAAATAAAGAACATAATTTTTATAAAACTTTTCGTTTATGATATTGAGTGAATAAAGCAGAACGAAATGTCGAATTAAAACATACTCTTCGGTCTTTCTTTTCCTACAATTCTGACCAGGTATAGGACCCGGTATGGTGGCAGGCTTTCTCCTTAAAACATGAGCCAGCCGCCGGGTACTTAATAATCTTTCTTTGTTTCAGGTGACGGCGCGGGTTGAGTGGGCCAAGCAAGGTGCCTCTTTATGACATAGCGTTATGTAATCGAATTGCATAATTCTATGGCATAAATTGGCCACCGGGGTACTTTTCTTCTGATGGGAAGGCTCATGCAAGTTAAGTTGTATGAGTTTTCCACTCAGAAGAAGAATACCTGGCCACTGCAACAAATATGGATTTTAATCCGGCTGGGTGGGTGCGCAGGGGCTCCATCACCACCCGGTTGCCCCTCTCTCATTTGTGGGCCATGAGCCTCTCCGGGTAAGGACGAGGTCACCCTGCTTCCACTTATTTTTACTTGTTACTCTTGTTCCATGAACAAGTCAGTTGTCCCTTGTGTAGTTACCTACACTTTTTGCGACTTCGGTTGCCTTGTTTAAGTTCGACCCCAGAAATTCGTGAGTGCGAAATTCTTTGTAGTGGGTCCTTGTGCTGGGGGAATGAACCCGCCCCACGACACCGCAATGCTAGCCTGCCAGCGAATTCACGCGTCCCCAGACAAGGGCATTCTCGGCAAATACCAACACCTTCTTCTGCCCAGGCAGCAGACCATCGCTGCAGTCCTTCACGGACATTTTGAAATACCTTTTTCACTACAACTTGCGTGTCATCGAAGAATGTTATCAGGGCTTTTGGGATGCAAATATGATGTCTGACTATTGCTGGTTCTTGATAAGCCATTATTCTACACCTACACATAAGAGAAGAGCTTTAGAGGCGGTAGCGGGAGTAGGACCGGCTAGTGTTGCTGGTGCTGTTGCCGGGAGATTGTGGGAAGTCCGCTTAAAACTGCCAAGCTGTGAGGTCGGGAGTTTTTGACTTGGATCGCGCCACAGGGAAGACGCGAAAATGAATTGCCGTATTTTCGTGGCCGCGTTTTAAAGTCGGGAATGTTTTCGAAACTAGAATATATTATACTCCGAAATTGTGCGTATGTGTCGTAAAAATTGATCGGTTTACTGTGTGAAGTGTTTAGAAGCACCCCTTGGAAAGTGAAAATTTGCGGTTCCATGTGTCTTCCGTTCGGCATGTAGGATCTTGACACCCCGCTCGTGAAACCTATTTGAAGTTGAATTTGTGGTTGCCTCCGAATTCCTTTTGATACAGTCGAGAATTATTTGATAGTATTTTGAGCAGTTCAGTGATGATGTTCCCTTGGAAGATTCAAATTTTTCCCCAAAATACCTACCCAATAGCATGACTTCAAGAAAATGTGTCCCTTTCCTTTCACTAAAATTTCAAGTTGGAATAATAATAAAAATGCATTTATATGAATCTTAAAATTGTTTTCCCATTCGAGCCGTATTCTCAAGCGCATGTTTTCCTACAAGAACCCTCTCGATGAGGCATTGAGATGCGGGCAGTCATAAAAATACCCGACCCGACAAAGAAAACCGGTTCCAGAGAATCCGTAACCTGTAATTAAATAAAGTTGGGGAATAAGAAAGAGCATGCAAATGGAAAGTGTGATTGAGAGCGGAACACGGAACACGTGAAAACGGGCGAAGAGAATCGCCGTCCTCGTCATAATCCATCGTCATTGTCGTGGTCGTGATAGTAAATAAATAAAGAACATAATTTTTATAAAACTTTTCGTTTATGATATTGAGTGAATAAAGCAGAACGAAATGTCGAATTAAAACATACTCTTCGGTCTTTCTTTTCCTACAATTCTGACCAGGTATAGGACCCGGTACGGTGGCAGGCTTTCTCCTTAAAACATGAGCCAGCCGCCGGGTACTTAATAATCTTTCTTTGTTTCAGGTGACGGCGCGGGTTGAGTGGGCCAAGCAAGGTGCCTCTTTATGACATAGCGTTATGTAATCGAATTGCATAATTCTATGGCATAAATTGGCCACCGGGGTACTTTTCTTCTGATGGGAAGGCTCATGCAAGTTAAGTTGTATGAGTTTTCCACTCAGAAGAAGAATACCTGGCCACTGCAACAAATATGGATTTTAATCCGGCTGGGTGGGTGCGCAGGGGCTCCATCACCACCCGGTTGCCCCTCTCTCATTTGTGGGCCATGAGCCTCTCCGGGTAAGGACAAGGTCACCCTGCTTCCACTTATTTTTACTTGTTACTCTTGTTCCATGAACAAGTCAGTTGTCCCTTGTGTAGTTACCTACACTTTTTGCGACTTCGGTTGCCTTGTTTAAGTTCGACCCCAGAAATTCGTGAGTGCGAAATTCTTTGTAGTGGGTCCTTGTGCTGGGGGAATAAACCCGCCCCACGACACCGCAATGCTAGCCTGCCAGCGAATTCACGCGTCCCCAGACAAGGGCATTCTCGGCAAATACCAACACCTTCTTCTGCCCAGGCAGCAGACCATCGCTGCAGTCCTTCACGGACATTTTGAAATACCTTTTTCACTACAACTTGCGTGTCATCGAAGAATGTTATCAGGGCTTTTGGAATGCAAATATGATGTCTGACTATTGCTGGTTCTTGATAAGCCATTATTCTACACCTACACATAAGAGAAGAGCTTTAAAGCGGAGCTTTTTAGAACTCAATGATTAGTTGAATTATTTAATAATTTTGTTCTTAGTAAATATAAGTTTCATGACGAATTCAACTTGTTAATAAAGTTAAAACATGTTTTTCTGTTTTGAACGAAGATATCTAAAACTCAAAACCCAATGTCATATTTCTAAGGTGATTTGATTTTCAAATGAATGATCTTGTAGTGCATGCTATATGGTTGGATTTTTCATATATTGTATCATTTGCTTATGGTTTTTCCCTTTTGATAAGCGCATGGTGAGGATGCTCTATTTTTTAGATCTACATACATATAATATATATATATATATATATATATATATATATATATATATATATATATATATATATACATATATATATATATATATATATATATATATATATATATATATATATGTATACATATACATGTGGCGATTCCTTTATTATGTCTTTTTTAATTCTTTTTTGAATTCAATTTTTAAATCAATTGTTTTTGAATTTTCGAATATTCGAAACAAGTTAAATATATTATACAATTCCGATAAAAGTGTAACCTAAGTAACAAAAAAACTTTTTGAGACTTTTGATTAATTTTTGTTAGATTTTACCGTCAGTCATTAAAAACAGATTTAACTTTCGCTCAACGATTCAATTTGATTAATGTTAATTTAAAATATTAAATTAATTTGCCATTATTATCTATAATCAATGAAAATAAATGTTAAATGGATATTTAATGAAGAAATTTGCTTTTATTATAGAAATACAAGTTTTCTCATTTCAACTTACATTCTATCAATTAATGAATGAAACTCCATACAAAGAAGATATATTATATGTGAACTGTTTAGCAAATCATCACCATACTGGTGACCCCGACAAGGCACAAGCGCCTTCTGCAAAGAAGTTTTATCATCACCATACTGGTGACCACCGACAAGGCACAAGCGCCTTCTGTCATCGATTACGACAGAAGAACCCCTTGAAGAAACTGCGAGCGACACCAATAAACTAGAATTGGAACTTGGTAGTTCCATTGACGACATCATATATTATATCCTCGATACTGAAACATTCGCTTACCCAAGAGAGAGTTGATACGCTTCTAACAAACATAACTGGCGATGTGGTCGACCCCAAAGATATTGTCTCTTGTTTTGTTAAGAACGTAAGAGCTGGCAATGCGAAAACTAAAATTGTGTGCGTGGAATTTGCATCTCTTTAGCTGAAAAGAAATATAATGCAGAAAATGCGCGAAAACAAAGGAGAGATCGTTAATAACAAGAACGATGGTGCGGATGGCAATAGCAACAAACGAGTTTTTTAAACGATTCTCTTACTGTCTACAATCGGAAGCTGTTAAACAAAGCAAATGAGCTTAAACGTAGCAACACATGTAGCTTTGTTTGGGTAAGAGACGCAACCGTGCTGGTCAGGAAAAGAGAAGGCGAAAAAGTTATCAAAATAATTTCTCATGAGGATTTTCTTAAGCTGGATGATGTAATTACTTAATTAACCTAAATTATCCTAATGATTAACGATAATTATAATTGTAATACTACTAATAATCCTCTTGATAATCTTAGTTTTATCAATAGTTCTTTTCCTATAGTTTCAAATAATTCAATTTGTTTATGTTTAGAACATTTATCTGACAAACAATATTCAGGTTTTTCTGCTGTTCACCAAAATATTCGTAGTATGAGAACGAACTTCGATGCTTTTTCCGCTCATCTAGCATCTCTGGATCATTTGCCAGATCTCATTTTTGTTTCTGAAATATGGATTTACGACAATGAAATTTCTTCATTTAAAATTCCAAACTTTACATTTGAAGCGGCCTGTAAAAATTTGTATTCTGCAGGTGGTGTCGGGTTATTTTTTAGAAACAGTTTGGAAAAAGTAGAAATAAAAAAGTTTAACATGAATAGTGCCGACATAATAAGCATTAGTTGCAGAATTTGTGACATTCAGTACAGTTTCGCTTGCGTTTATAGATTACATAAATGCACTGTAAGTGTTTTTATAGATGAATTCTCGTCATATTTGGAAAATCAAAAAAATAAAAACACAATACTCTTGGGTGATTTCAATATTAATATTTTATCTGAGTATCAAGATGTAGATAATTTTCTATCAGCGTTGTCATCGTTTGGATTTGATACTGCGCTTTCAGAACCCACCCGACTTAACGCCTGCATAGATCCTATATTTATTAGGCTTAATAGAAATAATCGCATAGGTTTTAAAACCGCCGCACTTGATTTAAAATTAAGTGATCACAGTCTAACTTGCATCCAATTAAAAAATAGAGTATCTAGAATGAAAGATCTTAATGATTGTGTTTATAACAAAATTGTTTTTGTCTATCTGAAGACTAATCTTCATTTTGAAATGTGGGAGGATGTTTATTCAGCGCATGACCCCTGTGTCGCTTTTGACATTTTTCTCAAAAAGTTGCAAAAATATATATCTAATTGCAATAGAACTTTCAATAGCCGTAATAAGCGTCTCAAGAAATGGATGACTATATCTCTTTTGAGAAAAATTAAAAAGAAAAAACAACTATGTGCCCGTGTCAAAAGACATCCTAATAATCATAGGCTTAGAGAATACTACAGTAAAATATGTCTAGAACTAAAAAGAGATATTTCACTTTGTAGAGGCAACTACTTTCAAAACAGATCGGTTGAAAATGCTGGTAACTTGAAAAAAGAATGGTGCATTGTTAATGAAATTTTAAACAGAAATAATGCTGATATGGATATTGTTATAAATAATAATAACTTAACCGTATCTGATAATTTGAAAGTTGCTAACTTATTTAATGATTTCTTTTCAAATGCAAATGTTTATCAAGATTCAACAATCAATAATTCCATAAACCAATTTGATAGTTCGTTAGCTTCAAGTAATATAATATCAGAAAGATTTTTCTTTGAGCCTTTCACAGCCTTGGAAATTCATAAAATTATTAAGTCTCTTAAAATATCTAATTCAAGTTCTTCTGATAACGTGTCCAGCTCCATGTTAAAAAATATTTCATTTCACTTTTCAGATGTATTATGTTTTATCTTCAACTTATGTGTGCAGTCTGGAGTTTTCCCTGAATCTATGAAGACAGCAGTAGTAATACCGCTTCACAAAAAGGGAGATACTACTTCATTAAACAATTATCGCCCCATTTCTCTGTTATCGACATTTTCTAAGATTTTCGAGAAAGGTATAAAATCCAGAATGCTTTCGTTTTTAGATAGAAATCATTTCTTTTGTGATTTCCAATTTGGATTCAGAAGTAGTAGATCTACCGAAGATGCACTTTTAAAATTAACAGGTGAAATATACAATAGCTTAAATGTATCAGAATTTCCAGCGTGTCTATTCATTGACATCACTAAAGCTTTTGACATGGCAAGGTAGATCATACTTTACTCTTAAGTAAACTTTTCAAAGCAGGCTTTAGAGGATATATTTATGACTGGTTTGTTTCCTATTTAAAAAACAGAAAGCAAATAGTTAGAATCAAGCGGAGCTTTAACTCTGAGAAGTGTATTAATGCAGGCGTTCCTCAAGGTTCTGTGTTGGGTCCAATTCTGTTTTTAATATATATTAATTCCCTATTTATTCAGCCTTTTAAAGGTAAAATCACTGCCTTTGCAGATGATACTGCCTTTACCTACTCTAGTAATAGCTTGATTGACCTTTTTTCAGATGTTAACTATGACCTAGACATTTTAAGAAGGTGGTTCAGTGAATATAAACTTTTGATAAGTAACAAAACAAAGTTTATGGCTTTTAATATTAAAGGTCCGGTATGCAATAACTTCCCACTAATTTATCCTTCGCCGAGTTGCCTAAGATACAATTTAACTGTTAGTGATGCTGCATTTAATAAAAATGTTAACTGTAGCGAGAATTGCTTTGAAATTGAAAACGTGGATAGTTTTAAATACTTAGGCATTATAAGCTTAGTTGGGCCAACCACACACTTCACCTTAAGCATTATTCAAATAAAGTAGTGAGACAAATTTACCATCTAAGTCTCTCCTGCAATCAGGCTATCTTAAGAGTAGTTTATGATAGCTTGCTTAAGTCTAAATTGCAATATGGTTTATCATGCTGGGATGGAGCATATTCTAACAAAATAGATCCTTTAATTATAAATCAAAAGCATGCAATTAGAATAATATGTAAAGTCAATCGAAAGACTTCAAGTTTTGATCTGTTCAAATCACTAAACATTCTCCCATTGCGGCACTTGTACTGCTACAAAGTACTCAAAATATTTTTTGAAAAGTCTGGATACTATTCTGTAAGATAAAATGAGAACTACAACTTAAGAATGAATACTGCAACTTTTGTAAATGTTCCTACTATTTCGAAAACACACTTCTCACGCTTTTACCATGTCACGGCACCTCGTTTGTATAACATATTACCAGAGAAGCTCAGATGCGAAATAACGAAAGGAGTTTTTCTTGATAATGTTAAGCATTGGCTTTTCTTTTTTGATTTCTCTTCCATAAATAATGTATTTTATTCCGCGGTCTAGCTTGAATATTGCATTAATTTAGTTGATTTTCCCCGTCGATAATCTACACATAATTTAAATTAAATGATAATTACACTCGCCTAGACAGCAGAGTGTTCTTAACTATTTCATAAATATATAGTATTTAGTTGTATTACTGTAATTAATTTTTAAGTATTTATGGAATAAAGTGAAGATAATAATAATAATAATAATAAAAGTGACGAATGGAATTCAATGGTGGACTTAGTCGTTTTGTGTGGCAGCAAGGCGACATTACATTTCCAAAGCAAAAGTATCGTACCGACATTTAAGATTTTGGCGACGAAGAAACTATTATATGGATTATCTATCTTCCTTCGAAGTTCAGGTATTTGATTTATAAATTAAAATTTATATCTTCAATGGGACCTGAATTCGAGGCCCGAATCTGACAAAGCAAATTAAGGAAGCTTCAGACGGTGTCCTAGATCTTTTACTGGTGTAAGCAATTATCTGTCACATCGATAGCATTGCAGTTTCAACCCGATCTTTTAAAGCAAGTTACGAATCAATTACAATTTTCATTGTCAATCGTGATTTTTGTCAATTCATTCGATTGATTGTATTGGAGGTTTCCGGATTATTCAGTCAATATTTATTGTAAAGATTGCTCCTGCATTTTTTATCATATATTTACATATATATTTTCTATATTCAATTTAAATAATTCCAAAATACATAATCATTAAATTCCCTTTCAGTTTGCGAATGGGAGAAGGTATACCCTTCAACCCCTAGGTTTTATTTACAAAATTTTAATAACGAACTTAACAAATTTAAAAAAAAAAAATTTAAATTAAACTCGTTTCAAAAATATTTCCGAGTTTATAAATATGTCGGATCAACGTGAAGAAATCTTTCGAGACGCTGTTAATGTCCCCAACATCGGAGACAACGTCCTCATTTCAGCCCCACCAGCAAGTAATCGGGAAAATAACCTTAACAATTCCCAAAACAGATCCATTAATGCAGTTGCTGTGAAAACGTGTCCTTTTTGGAAGCGATTCCCTGAGGCGTGATTCCTTCAGCTTGAAAAGCAGTCCGACCAAGCAAGAATCACCTTCGAACAAACCAAATTCAACCATTTGCTCTCTGCTCTTGACCAGGATCTTTTTAGGCTTGTTAGTGACCTGATTTCATCACCCTTGCCTTCTGATCCTTATTCAACGTTCAAAAGAGCCTAATTGACAGACTTTCTATTTCGGAATCTGAAAAAGTGAAACAAGTTCTGACAGAAGTTACTCTTGGAGGAAAACTTCCTTCACAGTTATTGTGTGACATGAAAACTAAAAACGAAGGAAATTTGAGTACTAAAATTATTAAAACTTCGGGGCTTCAACGTTTACCCCATCATATGCAGGCCGTTGAAGCTTATTATACAGGTTCTCTGGATGAAACGGCAATCTGCGCTGATAAAATTCACAAGATTCCAAGTCCTTCCTCCGTCTGTTCTCTATCGTCAATTAATCCTGCGGTTTCAAATTCAAATAATCTAAATTCTGGTGTAATCAATCAGCCGAATACTGATTTAGTGAAGGAGCTCACAGTACTCTTTTCAGATCTCTCGTTGGAAGTACTGTAGTAATCGAGCAGGTACCAATTAATTTTTACGTGATTCACAGCAAATTAATGTGGACTTTAATTGAAATATCCTCAAATTTCAATACATACAGCAGCTGTGATTGTTTTATGAGGCAGTCCCACTTCTCCTTCATCTATTGTGATAATCTTGCCATAAGGATCGGATACTCTGTTTTCCACCGAAATTTTAAAGAACGGAAACGATCCGTACATCGTTTGCAGATGAATCAAAGTTTATTTTATAGTCCCGACAAGACTTGTAGAGTCCCTTTAGAAACGATGGTGCCGAATATGACATGGCTGACGATGGAAGTTGAGAAATAAATTGGTCCAACTGAAGAATTTCTTTATACTCGTGATATGCCTTAAAATTCCATTCTCCTTGATTATAGCCATAAAAAAATGTTTCGAGTATTCCTCACCGAACTTGCCACATGCCCATTTGTAAGGATCTTGACAGGGATCGACACCCAGATTAGCCCATATCAGCATCTGTTGGATTGCATCCAAATACTCTTTATCGATGCAATCACTAGCTGTCATATAATATGGTATTCTAGGCCACAATGCAACTAGGCAGATGATTATTATAAGAAATATGAAACATAAGATAGTGGCAACTAAAAACGGCAATCGAGCTTTATCAAGCATTTCCAAACGCGACATTAATGCTGCATAGGCCCCTTTTGTCTCTGTTCCTTGTTGAGTATTTTCATTCGCTCCCGGCATATTTCCAGCCGACTGATTTTGCCGTGATTCAAAGCTTCTTCTGAGTGGTCTGGCCTCTTCAACATTGCGATCCGCCTTGCTGCGACTTCCTCTGCGCGGCTCTCGAAATCCATTCTTTGAATCATCATTCAATTCAGCATTATTTACGTTTACGCTTTTCTGATTACCACCCCCCCATTTCGAAAATTTCACACAATCTTTTTTTATTGATACCGCAAACTTGACTAGCCGCTCGTTGACTTCAACAAACATTAGCTTACGAGTATAAGCATCAAATTCAACTTATTAACCGATAAAAATCGCATTAAAATGACAAATTATCAGTCAACGATCACGCGACGGCAAGAACAAGGTGCGACCCAGAGTAGATATTAAAAATGTTAATAGAATAATGCTGAAAGTGCACGCCAAAACTATTAAATTATCTTGATGAGATGAGCATCATTGGATGGAATGTGATCGTTAATTTTCTAACCGCATTCATAACACTCCAGTTTAGCGCTCTTAATGGTATAGTTATGGTTTTATAGCACTTTCAGGAAACGAAAAACAGCAGTAGCATCACTCTGCGAAGCGCGATGTACAACTACTCGATACACTCCGCAGCTCTTAAAGATTCCCAATTTCATTGGGCTTGGGGCAATGTATTCCACGTTTTTGCTTTTATGCAATATCTGCCGGCGAAATGAACGTTTATCTTATTGCACTGGCAATTACCACGTTGAGTCAAACGACAGACGAACGATTACCGCACGCTATCTCGACGAGAACAACACAAAAATGCACTCAAAAGATACTCGAAACCGGTTACGCGTCACTGTTCGCGCTATCACCTCACGAATTCCTTTTGGCTTGCACGTTTGCTTTGCACCTTTAGAACTTGCACCGGGGAGTCTACTTCAGATCGTCAAGCATCGAGGTTCGGTTCGAGAAAAACAAGGCAGATGGAACGAGCGGGAGCCATCATGCAAAGTTAAATGGAATGTGAAACGCGAAGAATTCCTGCATCTCGTACGCGACCGTTTGAATTTTATCAGAATGCGACGCGTTACCAGTTTTTCGATTTGAGTCCCATTGTTTGTGTAGCAAGCAAAAAGTGTGTACTTGATTTTCCTAGCTTTGGCGTGGATGATTTCTCCTTATCGTGCGTTTTTGCCGTAACTCCCTCGATCTGTTGCCATTTCGCCGTTATTCCGTCTTTACGGTGCCCTGCTGCCTAATGAACACACGGTTGCGAATGAAAAATTGCGGGGATTCTGAGACTCAAACTGAGCGGTTGATGGATACATTGGAAATACATCGTGTTTAAAGGAACAGGAACTCTGAAAGAACATTGGATTTTAAAAAACTGATTTCCATGCATATTCTTACGATATATATGATAAGTCATTTAGTGATTCACGCGCATTAAAAGGCCATTGTGCAATTGTTCTGTGCGCGCCACTTTGACCCGAGATCGAATAGGTGCAAAGACCGTGTAGAGTGCTGATATATAATGTTGTGGGTGCAGTGCAATATTGCGGCGATAAGAAAGGAAGAAGAAAACTCGTTTGCGATTGTTTCCTTTTTCATGTGTTTGGGACGTGTTATTTGTGGAATCATTGCGGTTTACCGTTACTTTGGTTGCTTCTTAGTTGACATAACTCGCAAATCGCCTCCAGACGGACCTGTGATTAATGTTATTCTGGCAATTGGAACATCGATTCTATGGGAAAAATTCTCGCTGACTTGGCATATTTTATTGTGTTGTGTGGACCGTTACTTGCGAAAATTGACTTCACGGAATATTTTGATGTCAAGGCTGTTTCATTAGCAACATATGCTGATAATTGTTTAGTGACCGTATCTGGTGATTCTGATTTAACTTGCTCTGCCAATAATTGTAACGTAGAGGATTATCATAATTTTTTTGTGAGTGTCCCAAGCCCAGTACTTAATTAATATATCTGTAAATGTTCAGTTTGAAAGCCAGGACTTACGCACCCCACCTCGTCAACGAGCGCTCGTTGTCGGAAAGGCTGGGTAAGTACTCTTTTGAATGATTTAAAATTTTTTTGACAGACGTTTCAAATTTTTTATATACATGTAATGTTTATTTCAAATCTTATATGCACTTTACTTTACCTCTACATACAATAATGGGCTTTGGAAACAAAACAAAAATTCATAGGGACGGGGTGTGACATACTTTATGAATAAAGGAAATGAATCTCTTACATCGACATTAATAGAATCACACTTCTGTTCCCTTGTTCCCCTTTAATTCTTTACATCGATGTTTAAATAGTAACAGAAGAAGATTAGATTTATTAGTAGTGTAAATCATTACGATCAAATTCAAACTTGATATTGCTTGTGCTTGAGAATTTTTGTATCGATCTTCAATCTTGAAATTATTGCGTGAATAAAAATACGAATGAGTTTGTAACTTACAAATGAAATCGGTCTTTCCTTTCCGATAACTCTGCCGGGTATAGGACCCGGTATGGTGGCAGGCTGCCCCCTAAAAACATGAGCTAGCCGCCGGGTACAATTTAATCCTTTTTTTTTCTTTGTTTCAGGTGACATCGCGGGTTGAGTGGCCCAAGCAGAGTGCCTCTTTATGGCATAGCGTTATTCAATCGAATTGTATAATTCTATGGCATGAATTGGTCACCGGGGTAGTCCCCTTCTGATGGGAAAGTTTATACAAGTCAAGTTGTATGAGTTTTCCACTCAGAAGAGGAATACCTGGCCACTGCAACAAAATATGGATTTAATTCCGGTTGGGTGGGTGCGAAGGGGCTCCATCACCACCCGGTAGCCCTTCTTTCATTTGTGGGCCATGAGCTTCGTCGGGTAACGACCAGGTTACCCTAAGTCCGCCTTTTTTTCAGGTTTCACTTGTTCTCGGAACAAGTACTTTCTCTCTCGGTGTAGTTATCTACACTTTTTGCGACTACGGTCGCCTCGTGATAGACTGACCACAAAAATTCGTGAGTGCGAAATTTTTTTGTAGTGGGTCCTCGTGCTGGGGAAATGATCCCGCCCCACGACACCGCAATGCTAGCCTGCCAGCGCATTCACGCGTCCCCAGACGAGGGCATTCTCGGCAGATCTTTTCATCTTCTTCTGCCGAGGCAGCAGAACATCGCTGCAGTCCTTTACGGACTTTTGAAACTTCCTATATTCACTACAGTATATTCTCTGAATTCTCAAATAGCAAATTTAAATAGATTTAGAAATTCAAGCAGAGACAATAATTTCCGGAACCGTTCTAGATCAAGAACTTCTATTCCAAATCACGAGACAAATATCTGTTTCCACCATAAAACTTTTGGTTCAAATGCACACAAATGCAAACATCTTTGCAAATTTTCACACGCCCCATTAAATCATAATCAAACTTTAAACTAATGGGCGTATCCTCGTCAATGGCCCTGGATACAAACAGTCGTTTAGATATTTTTGACCTCTTACCGAGGTTGACTTTTCTCATAGATACAGGATCAGAGGTTTTTGTGTTACCAAGCAACAATAATAAAACTAAAACTCGCATTAAAACTTTTGGTTATAAAAGAATCACAGTCAGTTTCGGTCTTTGACGAAATTTTCTTTGGAATTTTATCGTTGCATATGTAATAAAACCTATCATCGGTGCAGACTTTCTAAAAAAATTTGGTCTTATTGTAGACATTAAAGAAACGAAAATTGCCTCTAAAGCCACAATTTCTCAACAACTTTTTGAATCTCTATCAATTTTATTAACTGCATCCAACAAACTCAAATTGGATGAGTTATTAAAACAGTTTAACAATATTATCGTTGATGATGGAACTCTTAAGCAAATTAAACATTCGGTCACTCACAAAATTATAACGTCCGGTCATCCGATTTCTTCAAAAGTGAGAAGATTAAAAAGCGCACGGTTATCCGATGCAAAAAAATAAATTTCAACAAAATGCTGGCAGCTGGCATCTGCCGTCCGTCAAAAAGCCCATGGTCTTCAATGTTGCACCTCGTTAAAAAGAAAAACGTGAATGGAGACCATTTGATGATTATAAACGACTAAATAGCATCACCGTTCCTGATAATTATCCACTGCCTCACATTCAAGATGTTGCAAATTATCTTTAATTGATTGTGGCGATTCCTTATATCTTTTTTAAATCAATTGTTTTTGAATTTTCGAAAAACTTTAATATTTACACATTATGATATACAATTCCCATAAAAGAGTAAACTAAGTAAAAATCTTTTTGATACTTTTAATTAATTTTTGTTAGACTTTTTCACGCTACCGTTGACACTTTACTTTATTATAAAGTATTGTACGTTATTTCCGGTAATTATACTCTATACTTTATGAAAACAATAAAGTACTCGAAAATACTTTATTTCGCGTGATTTGGTTTCTCTAGAAATTATTTTACATATAACATACAAAAAACATTTTGGTTGCAAGAATTTTACGTCAAATGTCAGATTTCGTGTTACAGGGATTTATGATGTTATCAATTGCTGCCGAATAGATTCGATAACTAAGGACTATCTCTACTCGGTGGCGATGGTCACATAAACGTTTGTTTCTGAACGCAACTTTCCTCAAGTGTCAACATTGTCAATTTCATAGGATTGTCACTACTCGTTTTTCTTGTGTGCTTTGTTTAAGGGGTGTTGAATGCAAAATAATAAGATTGATCGTTGTTATTAGTTTATTTTTAGAGTAAATCATGAGTTTATTTTTAGAGTAGATCATGGACAGGGACAACCTTGCTCCACGCACACCCACAAAACGAAATCTCGACAGTAAAGTTTGTTAAACGGGGCAAATAAATGGTAAATATGTTACACTAATAAAATGCGCCAAAAAAATTACCACGAAATGGACTAAAAGATTTCAAAAGTATAAACGTCAGTGGGAAATTGAGCATGGTAATTGGTTAATCAGCGATTCAGAAAACGAATATAATGCCAAATGCAAATGGTGTGGAATAGCATTTACAGTTGCTTCAGCAGGAAAAGGACAGGTTAGCGGAAAAATAGTTTTCTAGTGTGCGAATGAGTTTTGAAATGCCAGTTTTCAACTCAATAATGATTTGTGGTAGATAAAGTGAAGCGATCATTTTTAATTATTTCTAGGTTAAACAGCACTTGCAAACAAAGCAACATAAATCCAAACTAGAAATGAAGAAAGCATCTGGTCTACTTGAGAAATTTCTTACTTGTTCTGCTTCCTCATCATCTAAAAGTACATTCTGCAGTGAAAAGGAAAATGGTATTGCAGTTGAGCTAGCGTTAACATATCACACTGTAAAACATAATTTGGCGTACAATAGCATGGATTGTACGGTAAAATTGAATAAAATTATTTATGCTAATTCAAGTACAGCTTCAGGAATTCATCTGGGCGGAACAAAAATGGAAGCATTAGTTACAGAGGTGTTGGGCCCATATGCTACACCGAATGTATAAGATGATATAAATACAGATAATTTATATTACTGCTTACAAACTGATGCTTCTAACAAAAAAAACATAAAGCTATTTCCATTGGTAATACAATATTTTACAGTCAAAAATGGCATTCAAAACAAAAATGGCATTTTTTCGAAAAAAGTAACGAGTCTGTTGATGGCATGATTGGAGCAATTCACAATTCAATGGAGCAATACAAATTTTCATTTGATAATATTTCTGGGCTAAGTGCTGACAACACAAGCGCTAATTTTGGAGTCAATCATTCCTTATTTACAAATATGAGAAGTTTGCTACCAGATTTGGTTAAGGGAAATTGTCATGCACACATAGTACATAACTGCGTGAGACACGCTATGGGATTTTTATCATATGACATTGAAAATGTAGTTTTAAAAATTTATAATAATTTTTCGCATTCTCCTGTAAGTAGAGAAGAGTTAAAAAGATTTATAGAATCGGTAGATGGAGACTTTCACGAAGTAAAACGCCATGTAGGAACGAGATGGCTCTCTCTCTCTTTTGCCCTGTATTGATACATTATTGTTTAATTGGTCACCCATTAGAAGTTACTTTGTAAGCTTAGAAAACTGTCCAATGATTGTTTAAAATTTGTTGATGCGAAACAACACTGACAATGACTTGATTGAAATTTATCTTGATTTTTGTAGTCACATGTTAAATTTTTCTAATAAAGCTGTGAAATGTCTAGAAGGAAATTCTATAACCGTATTAGATGTTTATGAAATTATGGGTAATCTTAAAAATTGATTATCACAAAGAAAACAAGATCTTTTCTTTGGATATGAAACCAGCAAAAAAATTAAATTGTTATCTTCACCTGAGCTGACTCTCACAATTCACACAAATTTTTTATGATTTATGGACAAAGACTTAGAGTAAATAAATAAATGGTTTAACTTTAAGGGGACATTCGCCTTTGAAATTTCCACGCAATCCGTTTTAGGATTTTTACATATTTCGATTTTATATACGTTCAGAAGTTGCCTCCTAAAATTTCATTAAGAAATTCGTAATAGAAAAAAGGTTACAGCTGTATTTATAAGAGCGTATGCCCATGAATAAAAACCGGTTTCTAATCATGTGTGTAGCGCGGCGCGCCAGGTGCTTCTTCTCCTGGTGTAAACGTCTTTGGTACACATATATGTGATATTATACTGCTCAGCAGTTGCTCTGTGTTATTTTTTGAGCAAGGACGTGTTTTATTTTTGAAATTCGTTAAAGATTGGCTAAAAAGTTGTCAAAAGTGTCTAAACCTGGTGGTCATTTCAAAGGTAATCGGAGTACTCCTCGTTTTAGACGTAAAAACAAAAAAAAAATAACATTTACTGGCAATCAGTTTACTGCAGAAAAAATCCTGATTTACCAAGTTCCTCTGCTAAAAACAAGTATGTGATTTTGTGCTTTAATTTAGTCTTTTCGGCTCTTTCTCAATATATAAAGTGCAAAGAATGTAATGGTGAAATTTCATTTACCCAACAAAAAGGTAGAGGCCTTGGATTTAAAATCTGTGTGGAATGTTCGTGTGGTAGAAAATTCATTGAATCTCCCCCATCTATATTTCAAAATTTGTACGAAATAAATCAGAGACTCATACTTGTCTTCAGAGTTCCCGGCGTAGGGTATAATGGCATGAATATGATTTTGAGTTTGATGGGTATTTCTGCAAAATTTTCGGACTCGTTTTACTATACTGCAATTTCAATAATACATATAGCTTGTAAACAATGTTTTCATTTTGTTACTTGAAAAGCGGTCAAAGAAAAAATGCAATTAAATGAGGAGGCTGGCAATAAAGCTAACATTTTGACTGTATCAGGCGCCGGTTCTTGGGCCAAAAGAGGTTTTACATGATTAGTGGGTAAAGTGCCATTTTGTCAAGCGTGTAATATAAATAAATTTCAGCTAAGTGAGGCAGACTTTGCCATGTGGTACGAAGAACATAAATCTGAATGCTCAGCTAATTACGAAGGATCTGCTGGAAAAATGGAAGCAGTTTTCATAGATCAAAAGAACTAGATGATGTCTTTTACGTTAATTATGTTGGCGACGGTGACAGCAAAACTTACACGAATGTGGTAGATAGCAAACCTTATGGAGATGATATCCCCAGAAATTAATTAGAGTGTGTTCTTCACGTAGGCAAACGTATGTATCGTCGCTCAGTAGAAATTGACAACTTTAGTGAATGACAGAAAAAAGAGAGAAGAAGAAGAAAGAAAAATCCAAAAAGCAAGTAAAACGAGGTAGAAAATCAAAAACTGAGATCGAAAATTCCGCACTTGTACAAGCCGGCCCCAAACCTAAAACGGCTAAATTGACTCTAAAATTTATTCGAGAATTGTCTGTGTTTTATAGTCTTGCAATTCAGAGATATCTCGATTCCATCGAAAACATGAAAAAAGAAATTCTTGCCGGCTGTTATCACAAAATTTCAACAGATACAGAACCTCGTAACAAGACGCGACCGCGTAAAGGTCGAATAAGGTACAAAATTTTGTAGTTGTAGTTGTGACCAAAGCTTTCAACTAATATTTATGAAATTCGGTAGTTTTATAAAGACTAAGTATCTAAAGAATTATGTAAGAACACTGTAGGTCAGGTCACAAAAAACAAAATGGCGGATAGTTAAATCTTAAAATTTCAAAGGCTTCTAAAGGTCGCAATTTTAATGCGATGTATATGATACTTGGTTTTAAGCTAGAAATCAATCATATCAAGGGATTTTGTTATTTAAGAGATGCATGCATGTACAGGTTTCAAAATGGCGGTGGTTTAAACATGCGATTTTTTCAGATTTTCCAACGGACTTTGATGAAAATTGGAATTATGGATTTCTGTACCAAGTTCTTCTATTGTGCAAAAAATTATTAAAATCGAATGAAAAATAAGATAGTCGAAAATTTAAAACTTAATATTTTCAGCTGCCATTTTCACAAAAAATTGAATAATTTTGCCCTGTCTGGAGTGAAATTCCGATTTGAACAAGATTTGGCACATTGATTGATGAGATTCTAACACACAAAGATTCAAAATAATCCAAAATCAAATGCTTGCATTCAAAGTGGGGGCCCGGAAAGGCCAGAAGGTAAACGCAATTCGATATTTTAGTAGCAACTGAAATAATGAATAATGTTCATGGGAAGCAGACCATTTTTAGGGTATTGTAAAATATTTTTACAATGCCCTTAAAAATTACAATATGGCGACCAGTCTGTCCGTACGTCCGTTCGTGCGTCACGGCAAGTTTTCTCGCGAAACACATGAGCAAGAATGATGAAATTTTCTACGTAGGTCAACAGTGTTCCCTCTCAAAAATTTCAGTGCAAGAAAATATTTTAAGGCTGCCTATAAGGGACGTGACTTAAAAAAATTATATTTTTTATTTTTGTAGCCCTCTAGCAGCCAATTTTTACAACAAATTCCGATGAAACTTGAAATTATAAGTTATTGAGGCAAGCTAATTTAACCCGCAAAAAATTATGCAAATCGGATGACAAAGAAGTCGAAAATGTACAGCTTGAAATTTTTGTGCTGTTCAGAGTGAAACTCCGATTCGAATAAGATTCAGCACAGCAGTTGAGACTAAACGACTGATATCTTAGAAAATAATCAAAAGGCAAACGCCCAAAGTCAAAATGGCGTCCCCTGATAATTCAGAAAAAAATTAAAAATTTATATGTATATTAATGGCACGCACGTGCTGGCTAAACTTTTATGGAAATCTTTTAAAATTAACTATTTGAGCTATTTAAGCCGAAAAGCTATCACCTTTGTGTGGTAATCACTGAGTGATGTGTAAAGAGCAAATGTGAGAAGGACGAAGCCTGTATTTACATGTTAATAACAATTTATTATCTGCAGATTTTCAATTAGTAATCCATAAGTGTGCAACTCAATTTTATTAGCAAAATATTTGCCCCTTTGCAAAGGGTCTCTAAATGCAAAAGTCGGCAGATTCTTTTTATGTTAATAAATACCGATGTGGTGCTACGAAAATTGCAGTAAAAACTCTAGTAGCAAACAAGTCAAGTTCCTTTTCGAAATCTTACGCTAATCCCAATGGGGATTTTTTTATCTCCTTAGGAAAATAATGCATGCTTGAAGGTTGTTATTATCTAATACGAGTACATTATGAGTTCATGTAATGACTGGCAGTATATTTGTTTCATACATGGGAATTTACAAACCTCACACTTTGTATGCTTATACTTTTAAGCGTGAAGTCATTGCTGCTATATTCATATACAAGCGCGTAGCCATGGGGGGGTTTTGAGGGTTCAAACCCCCCTCCCCGAAATTCCTGGAAATATATATATCTTTTCATACACTTTTTCGGAAATGTGATTTTTTAAAAAAGTGACATTTTTAGAAATTTGTGTTCGAATCTGCCTACATCATTTTTGTCTCTGGAGCATAATAAATTTTCTTCCATATTCCACAATATGCAGGGTCCAAAAGTTTTATTTATTTTATTATCTTTACGGACTTATAATATCTTTTTATCTTTTTCCCCGGAATTCCTTAATTAGCATGTAAGTCGCAAATATCTGCTGATCAGATGAATAGTGGCATCCAAACTGACAATGAGCGAAGAATGCAGAGCATATCTATTGACTATGGAAAAAAACACCCAAAACTAATCGTTTCGACCTTTGGTGCAGACAAAAATATAAACCTGATTTGGCTTATCGTTAGGATGCGACTTTCATCTATTGAATTTCAGTGGTGAACAAGGTCGTTGAACTGATCTTTTTCCAATGATAAAAAGTGTCATTTTGGAGTTCTAGTATCTTTGCCTGGAAATGGATATTCGTAAATTCTTTCAAAAAAGACCACGATTAGAAAGTTGTGACGTAAGTATTAATTGTAATTACAGTTTTTTGATTTATTTTCAACTTCAAAGTGTATTGTTAAATGAGAAAGTTTTCATGCCGTATACGTTTTTTCAATTCGGGGTATAAATATTGGTATTTTCTTGTTCAGGACATTCGGGAGGAGCCTGGTCCGTCATTTGCGAATTCGATATTGCCAACAGTCGAATCACCGTCATCCAAGCCAAAACCTGCACTGGTAAATACATATATATATATTCTTACTTGTGGTTTTAAACTTATAAATGTCATGTTTTAAAATGTCAGAAGCCTTGGATTCGGCCTGATTTTTAAATTGAAAATTGAAAATTTTAAATTTCTAAGATTGAAATATTTCAAAATTTTGTGATTAAAATGTAAAGGTCAATACAATATTTTAAAATTAAGTTTGTAAAACTTACTGTTTTCCGCATTTTTGTCATCGGAAACGTTTTTGCAGATTCCCCCAAAAGATGTGGCAACTTTTTGTCGAAAACAACTGAATTATAATGAAAAATATGAATTCCTCGTTCATTCATCTGTACCAGATGAAAACTTCGAATTCCCAACTTAAAGTGATCGAAATTTAAGGTTCCAACTTTTGTGGTTACGTTATTTTCCGTGGTTAGCTTATTCAGCTGCAGAGGACGAAGCTTTCTGTAAAGTTTGCATACTTTTTTGTCAAAAAAATGTTGGAAAAGGAAATCATCAAACTCTGAAATTTCTTGTGGAGAGTCCGTTCAAAAACTGGAAGAAAGCCCTTGCGTGTAACACTGTGTGATATCAAGAACTACAATAAAATGAAGCCTTTAAAAAATTATTCGTAATGACCTGTTAAATACTTCCTGTAAACGATTTTTCAAAGTTAACTTTGGTTTTCCAGTTATTAATTAAATGAGTATTTGATTTAAAGTATACAGTTAATTAAATATTCATTCAATTATAAACTTGAAACGTTTTCATTGTATTTTTTGTCTACAGGCTTATTCAAAATTGGTTAATAATGAATTTTCGTTAATTTGTTTGTCACAATTTCTTCTGATTGTTTGAATTTTTTTCCACTTTTTTAAAGGTTATGACGGATCACGCGCTATGAGTGGAATAATCAAAGGCTGTGCCGTTGAAGTTCAAAAAGTGCAGTCACAAGCTGTTTATCTCCATTGCGCAAATCACAGCTTGAATTTGGCCATAACCCACGCATGCGACATTCCAATAATCAGAAATTGCTTGGGAACGATAAAAGCAACAGTAAATTTTTTTTGGACAGTCAAGTAGAGCAGGAGTCATGTTGAAAAATCGAATTGAAACTGTTGCTCCGGGTGCAAAGCGAACTCGCCTGCAAAAATTTTGTGAAACACGATGGGTTGAGCATCTCAATTCTTTGGAATCATTTCACGGCTCATACGAATGTGTTTGCTTGACACTCCAAGAACTGGATGAAAAAATCACAAAAGTTGAAGGAATTCAACCTCATGCACTGCTAACATCCATGCAGAAATTTTCATTCATTATTGCTTTGACAGTTTTGAAACCGATATTTACACTGACAAAAAATTTGAGCCTACTTTTACAAAAAGAAAACTGCGATCTCAGTATCTGCATTGATTATGCAAAAGACTTGCTTGATGAAATTAAGGAGATGCGTCGTGAGGCGGACACCACGTTCAAAAAGAAGCAAGTGAAATTGCTGAAAAAGTCGACGTTCCGCATTGTATCCCTCGAGTTGTTGGACGGCAAACGAATCGTCACAATTTTGAAGATGGCCCAGAAGAATATTATCGCGTCGATTTTCATTCCATTTTTGGATCACTTTTCAGAAGAATTGAACTCTCGTTTCCTCAAACATCGAGAACTTTTTTCGAAGATTGAAAATATATTGCCATCAAAATGTCATCAATTGGATACTGAAAAGATCACATCAAACAGAGAATTTTTTGAAAATCAGTGGCCCAACAACATTTCATCTTCAGAAGAGTTTGAAGCTGAAATGAAAATGTGGCAAAGATATGCTTTCCTCTCGCTCTCATAAAACTCTGCAATTCTTCAAGTATAAATGTTTCCTTCACTTTCTCATTCCTAAATATCTGCCTATATGGATTTTCAGTTTTTCTAAAAAAAGGTTCCATCAAAAAAAATTTATGTTAGTAAATACAACAATTATAGTTTAATTACGTAGATTCATTGAGTTCTAACTTTTTCAGATACTGTTTGAAAACTTCAAAAGAATTGCGGCAAAAGACTTTCATCGATTCTTTGGACATTTGCAACCAATCGTTCTACCCGACAATACATCAATATTTGCAAATCGCTGCTACTCTTCCAGTGTCAGTTGCACCGAGCGAAAGATCTTTCTCTTCACTTCGAAGATTAAAATCTTATCTACGAAGTACGATGGGCAAAGAAAGGTTGAACGGGCTGGCTCTTTTGAACATCCATCAAGATTTAGAAGTGAAGTGCGACGAGATCTTAGATAACATGTCCAAATCATCGAGAAAGCTGGACATTCTTCTATAATTTCCATATGAAACATTCACACAATTTTATCACGCATTGTTAAAGCGAATAAAAAAAATCGTTAAGAAATTAGTTTGTACGAGTTATATTGAAAAAAACAATACATAATAAAATATTCTATGTATAAAAAAACATAGTACCTATATTTATTACTCAGTAAGACTTCCAAGAAACCCCCCCCCCCCCCCGAAATTTTTTTCTGGCTACGCGCCTGTTCATATACATTTTGAATACTTGAGTATTACGTAAAATACGTATTAACTACATTTTAAATGTGTTAGATTGATCATAGAGATTTTTGGGCGTGTTCATTGACATATTCAAGTATTATATTCACGCAAACAAATTGTCGTGTTGCTGAATTGTTTCTGATCAGAATTTCGCGACCAGATGCTTGTTTGACTTTTATAGGTTTGAAGAAGATCTAATTAGTTTTCGACATATAGGGTATGTTTCGGGCTAGCACACTGCGACTATAGATCACTTACGCTAATTATTATTATGTAACATATTTTGGTATTGATAACGATGTGCGTTAGCGTATGGGTTTATGATAAGCTATTTTTAGATCAACCTCATTTATCATGTATGGAGAAGTAGCATTTATTATGGGGTTTTCTTGATAAGGATGATCGAAAGTTGTTATAGGATGTTAAGGGGTGATTATTAATTTGAAGAATTGTTTGTTTCATAAGTTAATTTTTTCTTGTGGGATGAAAAGATGTACACTTGAGTAATTTTTTCTTGTGGGGATGAAAAGATGTACACTTGAGTTGAATGAACTCATGCGTGGTTTTTTGTCCATCGGTAGATATTTATGAATGGTAGAGTTAAGTGTTTGATATTTGGGATTTTCGGATATGCTAGGAATGTTGAGATCACCATGTTTGGCTGGTTGAGATATTTGTTTGCTTAAACAGTGGTTGGATGGTTGAGAAAATAAGAACTGTATTTCATTCTGATAAAAATAATTTATTGAGTAATACCATCTTTTGACAAATATAAATATATGTGATACAATTTCCATCAGCACATCTTGTCAATGGCTGTATATATTTATGAATTTTATAGCATACTGAACAAGTTTCAAATTAACTAAATTTAGATTTATTCAGCTGCACTATTTCTTTTCGTACTGATGTACAATTTGTCTCCTTTAATGTATACTGTACAATTTGTACTCAATATCCTTGGCATGTCATTGTAGGTTACGTCCCCTTCACTCCAGCGCAAACTGTTCTAGTTTTCAATTCCAAAATCGTTTTGTTAGTGTGGTTTTGAAGAGGGGTTTAATATGATAAAGCATTGCGTTAGACATCTATATAGAAGAAAATATTAAGTTTCTTGACGAATTACTGTTCAGCATGTTCTGATACAAATTGAATATCGACGATAAGCTTTTTCATTCTGATAGTATTAGCACACCTTTGTTCAAATAATCACAAAAATTATTGCTAATAAATATTTCTATTAAGCGTAGGTAATTTTTGTACTTTTCATAAAAATATACATTTTTATATCACAATGGAACTTGATGTGCCAAGAATGCAGCAAGAAATAAAATAAAAAATCCATTTCGCATAGAGTTAGGGGAAGCTGGAAAGGACTGGCTGTATGGTTTCCTCAAAAGGAATCCGGAAATCTATAACAAACAACAACAATTTGTAAAAAAATGCTGCTAAAAGTAAACCAGAAGGTTGTAAAAGTGGTTGCATTAATTGTAAAATTGACAACAATTTACAGTGAATGTTTTAAAACTGGCAACGATTTACTTTATTATTTCCATCGCTTGTGGCAAAAGTGTGTAGAAGTACTTTATGTACACGCTTTTGCATTTCGTAAATTGAGTTGCGTATGTGTTCACCAATTTATCCTCGTTTTGCTGTGACGGGGTGTCGAAAACGAAGGCGTGGGTAAAAAAGATAAAATTTTGATGATTGTTAAGGATGTTGAAGCGTGTTACGCCGGGACGCAGGTAGCATGTACGCTGTTTGTTGGCTAAACAGGTTTAATCGTGTCATAGCTATCTCCTAGCATTTGAAAGTGGTTATTGTTTGAATTGGGTGCGTGTTTTTCAAAGTAATAAGTTTATTTTTCCGTGTAGTTTTCCAAGTTTTTTTTTTTTTTAAATGAGCTGTGAAACAACCGGAGATGTGATATTTAACAGTGAAGTGTTCGAAATAGTTGCAAAATTTAACGTCTCGAAGTCTGTGGTGCCCTATTTAGCAGGTGAGTCTTATTTCCAGTCGTTGTTATGGACCGCATGCTCCCATCACTCACCTACAATCCTAATTGCTGATTTCATCCAACTTTAATTCACCAAAATATTAATTACCAAAATATAAATTGATTGCAGGAATATTAACTTAAAGGCTAATTGTTTTTCTGAAGAATCAATTTAAACACACTTAATCCGTGAAATCTAATTCAACTTAAAAATTTAAGAAATAACGCATAAACATGCCAATCACCGGAAACCAACCCTCCAAATCCATTCCCTATGAGCGTTTATACTTTTGCGATTATTGCCATTCGGATAAGCACAATTCGCCAAATTGTGATAAGATTCGCGACACTTCAAAAAAGTAAACAATAATGAACGAATTCAGATTTGAATTGTATAAACATTTCGGGAATACTTAGCGCGAAATTGAATCTGCGAAATAGCATTAAGCAAATTAAGAATGAAACATTATATTGTAAACAAGTCTTAGACTATAAACTTATCTAAACAAATGGAACGTATTAAGTTTAAGATTTTTGCAATAGTGTGAAATAGATGGACAAAAATTGTCCTAAAAAAGGGCTAGAGTAAAAATTAGAATCCACGATTGTTAGTTCAGTTTCGATTCAGTGAAGAAGTTCCTGAAGCATTCAGTTCAGTGAAGCCCATTAAATTCAATTGTAATTAAGTTATAATTAGCTTTGGAATAAAGAATATTGTTAAAAGTGAAAGTGCATTTTGTGAAGACAACAGCCCATAACATCGTATGCTCATTAAGTGTGCGTTAAATCAGTATTTTTGGTGATGCTTTCGAACATAGTGCAACCTTCTTTCTATTTTGTGGTTTTCCAGTAAATTGCAGAGATTTGACTTGAAATTTTTATACTTGGTTGAGATTATGTATTTGTGTGTACTTTTTAGCTCATATACAAAAGAAGCATGCAAATTTATCAATTTTTGAAAGATAGTCTTCACTTTTTATAAATCAAGTTTTCAATTAATATTGGATAGGTCGAGATTTAACGAAAAGAAGTGTGCGACTTTTCAAATCCGAACATTTGGATAACATCTTTCCACTATCGGACCTGGGGCTTCAACTCGAATTAGAGGAAGAATTCTTAAAATGGAAACAGGAGTCCCGAGTGAGTAAAAATATATATAACGACAAAATAGGCAAGATAGCAAATTTGATTAATTCCAGGAGATGGTTCGTAATACAGCATCAACGTCATCATTGCGTTTATCGGTTAATAACTGGCTCCATCAACAAAGCGATAAACAATCAACCTCTTCGTCATTGTCAAAAAGTGTTCAGGTAAGACCTTGAGAATAACCTGCATAAAATACCTTTTCAGATTCTGATAGATTCTTTATAATTTCCATCATCAGCAGAGTGAATCATCAACATCAACTTTACTAGAAGGCTTAAAAGTAAATAGCGGGGAATCGATTTTTGAGAATATCTAATAATTTAAGATTTTATAGCCAGTGAAGGAAATTTTGAAGCTTTCACTAAGTGGGAAAGCGATCCTGGAATGCCATGAAAAACAAAAATGCATCAGCAAGCATCATCAAACAAATCGTTCACTTGATTATTGCATTTTATAATCATACTCGACTACGTTCTCTTGAACTTCAATCTATAACGGAAGATATTCATAAATGCTTGCCGCAAGAGAGTCAGGTAAAGTTTCGGCATAATGATTTTTGTTTATTCTAATTGCATTTCAACTTTCCCACATTCCGTACCTATAATTGAAATTCTATACTTTATTATTCTACTTCCAATTTACCTCATAGAACTCATAACTGTAATATAAAACGTACATCTTCATGTTCTCATAAATTCCTAACATAAGATTAATGTCACACGATAGTCGTAGCCAAAACAATGTTGGTTCTCACAACATTTCATACATTCTTGTACGTTCGCACGATTTGTCTAAATTAGCTATGCAAGCATAAATTATGTATAAATTCACTTGTATTAAAATAAATTATTCAGTATTCAAAGTGCAACAAACGAGTTTGTACTCATTTTGGTGACCGCGACCCAAGAGCATTTCCAAGCCATAATCAGGACATAGTGTGAGCCTGCACTAGGGTGCTCTATTATCCTAGCGTTGTAATAGTCGAGCTCAAGTCCGCAGGGTGAACTTTGAGGGGCCGATATCGCCACGAGGGATAGCACCTTCCGACGACGCTCAGGTGAGCACCAGGAAGGAAGCCAATGATATCTTCATCTCGCTTCAACACCACGAGGGATTGCACCTTTCGACGACGCTCAGGTGAGCACCAGGAAGGATGCCAACTATATCTTCATCTCGCTTCGACACCACGAGGGATTGCACCTTCCGGCGACGCTCAGAGGAGCACCAGGAAGGAAGCCAACGATACTTTTATCTCACTTCAACGCCACGAGGGATCGCACCTTCCGACGACGCTCAGGTGAGCACCAGGAAGAAAACCAACGATATCTTCATCTCGCTTCTGCACCAAGAGGATAAGCTCCTTCCGACGACGCTCAAGTGAGCACCAGGAAGGAAGCCAACGATATCTTCATCTCGCTTCAATACCAAGAGGGATTGCACCTTCCAACGACACTCAGGTGAGCATCAGGAAGGAAGCCAACGATATCTTTGTCTCGCTCCAACACCAAGAGGATTAGCACCTTCCGACGACGCTCAGGTGAGCACCAAGAAGGAAGCCAACGATATCTTCATCTCGCTTCAACGCCACGAGGGATTGCACCTTCCGACGACGCTCAGGTGAGCACCAGGAAGGAAGCCAACGATATCTTCATCTCGCTTCAACAACAAGAGAATTAGCACCTTCCGACGACGCTCAGGTGAGCACCAGGAAGGAAACTAACTACAGTGTAAACTCTTTATAACGTTATCCTTTATTGAAGTGAGCCCAACTTGGTTGGTTTGCGTTAAAACCCACATATTGAAACACTCTTTATAGCGATACGCCATTCTCTTTTACGAAGAAATGTGTTTATATTTTTAGACAGTAAATATTTATTATCGATATTATTGTTTATGTTATGTTATCAGGTAACAACAGACTTTGAAGCTCCGAAATACCGAGGTCGGTCTAGCTTTTGTTATCCTTAATTGCCTTGAACACGTGCAGTATGATGGTCTTGGACCAAGCATACTGGGTACCTATCGTATTATCAGTCGTAAACCTACTTTGAAACTGTTAACATGGCCAGTAAACGGAAAGCGATTAGTGTTGACGAAAAAGTTTGTGTGCCAACCAACTTGGCATAATTGACTTTAAAGCATCTGAAGGTTGGCTCGGAAAATTTAAGCACCGTCACCAAATTACGTACGGTAAAATGAACGGAGAGGCGCGGGATGTCGACATGAATGTGACTAACAATTGGATTAGTACAGTATGGCCTAATTAAAGATGAAGTACTCACCAGAAGCCATTTTAAATGCAGATGAAACTGGCCTTTTTTTCAAGTTGACTTCCGACAAAACTTAAAAAATTCAAAGGGGAAAAATGTGTTGGGGGAAAACTGTCTAAAGAGCGTATTACAGTTCTAGTGGCTGCCAATATGAATGGCACAGAAAAAAGAAAGCTCTTAGTTATAGGCAAATCGAAAAACCCTCGGTGTTTCAAGAACACAAAACAGTTGCCAGTTACGTACAAAACAAACAAGTCAGCTTGGACGACATCGCAGATTTTTGAAGAGGAAGTGAGAAAATGGGATGCTGAATTAAAATCACGGAAAATCTTGCTTCTAGTAGACAATTGTCCTGCTCACCCAATCATTTCTTATCTTCGAAACATAGAGTTAGCATTTTTCCCAGCTAATACAATCAGTATTTTACAACCAATGGATCAGAGTGTAATTAAAAGCCTAAAGGGTCACTATAGACGGAAAATATTGATGGATATGATCGAAACCGACGGCAAGGTCTCGATCAACATGCTACAAGCAGTGAACTTCTTATCAAAAGCCTGGCAAGAGGTAACAGCAGCCACTATCCAACATTCTTTTCGACATGCTGGATTATGCAGTAGCCAAGAAATGAACCAATTTGACAGTGAAGACAATCTACCAGTGAATGGATAAGCCATTTCAACATACCAAACAATTTTAACGAAGATCTACAATCGTACGAAAATATAGATGAGGACGTAGCCACAACTGGTACACTTACAGATGAACAAATTGTTGATTTAGTGTCAAAAAGTCAGGAAACACCCGGTGATCAAGATAGAGAAGATTATCAAGTGGACAAAGTCGAATCACCACCAACAATTCAACAAGCCCTAGATGCCGCTAAGTTGTTGTTTAATCAAGACGATTCCACCACATATCTAGATATGAATAGAATACATAAAATAATACAAAACAAGTACTGGCATAGCAAAAAACGTCAGACAAAGTTATCAGACTATATGTTTAAACAATAATTTATCAGCATTTATTATCTAAGACATACATATTAAAAATTCTTGTTAATTTGGTTGTTTTTTTGTTCACTCCATATAACGATAACTCCCCATAAGGACAAAAAATGCTCAGTCCCTTGAGTTTCGTTATAAAGAGTTTACACTGAATATCTCCATCTCGCTTCAACGCCACGAGGGATCGCACGTTCCGGCGACGCTCAGGTGAGCACCAGGAAGGAAGCCAACGATATCTTCATCTCGCTACAACACCACGAGGGATCGCACCTTCCGACGACGCTCAGGTAAGCACCAGGAAGGAAGCCAACGATATCTTAAATTTTATTGAACCTGTTTTGTCGCGGCACCGTCCAAGTATGCTCACCCAAAAGGAATGCTGCACAACGCATACAATAATCAGAAGCGGAAAACCAGGCAACACAGGACTCATCAACGCACTTTCGCTGACTCCCAAAATTGGAAGAAAATTTGAGCTCAGATTCCTTAACCCCTTCCGAATATGTAGAAATGAGGGATTTCCTAGAATTTAATGAAAAGCCGTGATCAGATGTAAAAGAAAAGTGGGAAAAAACTGCCAAAACCCGTCTGGATGAGCTCAAAAGGTGTACCGATCAAAACACAACTCAAATTTTGAGTAACTGGCCTCTCTGCAAACATTTTGATTCACCCGATTTGGTAAATTATGTTAAAAAATATAATCTTTTTTCATTATCTTAATTTTTATCACAGATTGATATTGATTTCAAATATTTGTTTCCTGAATTAATAAATAAACTATTTTCTAAATGACTCATGGAATTTTTTTGCAGCTACATAAATGAGTTGAATAATAATTTTTCTGAAAAATTTTTAGAGAAGAAAAATGTTAGAAGGTGGTTTCGACGTGCGTACTAATTCTTCTCAGGCCATCACTCTTAGATACACACCGATGATGGCGACCACCATGCTAGAGGTGAGAGATTTATGTAGCTGCAAAAAAATTCCATGAGTAATTTAAAAGGCTATTATTATTCAACTCATTTATGTAGCTGCAAAAAATTCCACGAGTAATTTAAAAAGCTATCGGAGCCATCCGAAAGAGTGATCGATATCCGCGCGACGTAATGAAAAGCTTCAGTGTAGAGCAAATTTGTCGTATAGATTCACATTAAATTGATGTGAAAAGGGTGAAATGATCCAATTAAAGTTTTGCTGATATTTTCTAAACATTCTGTGGTTGAAGATAAGCTTTTAAAATACTACACATCAGATGATAAATAAAAAGCAAGAGTTCCAATGACATTTTAAGCAGCTTTCACTCTTTACCGGATGGTGAGTGTAAATTATACTCATATTGGTACCTTATATTTAGCTGCCTCCCTATTTTCAGATTCAAAAAGTGTTGTAATTTTTTATTTGCTGAACTTTGTTTTACCCCCATCAACAGTAATCCGAAGCAATGAAAAGCCAGCATGGAAGATAGGTGTTAAAGATGCGGAGGATTTTTTTACTCTGCATTGTCCCATCTTAAACGATCTGCAGCGATTGCTAGAGGAGCAGCAATCAAAATGCCTGAATTACAAGATTGGCTTTCAACCGATTATTGTAGCGGTAGGTGAAATTGATCTAAGAATGTTTTATTTATATAGATGGTGTTCACTTAAAGTTTAAAAATATCATTAAGTGCCTAGATACTTGCTTTAAGCTCTTTTTTGTATTGCATTTGAAATATCCAAAGCCTTGTGAAATGTTTGGATTTTCATTCAATCTTACATTTATGAAATAGGAAATCAATATTTCAAGACTGATGCCGTTGTAAACCGACTTATAAGTAATTTGAAAAAACTTCCACTCGCGAACTAATGTTATATACAATGTTTGCCTGTTATGTGTACAAGAAAAAATTTTCAAGCATAGCTGAGCTTTTTTTTATTTTAAATTTCACGGGATAAAATTAGTTGATAGTTGAATAAAATGTTTGCAAGATAATTGTCCGCAAAATTTCAGATTCTTTTCACATTTTAAAAGGCATCTTTTAAATATTCATAAAAGAGAGAGACTGATGTGAATCATTCCAACAAAAATACTACGGTCAGCCATGCAAGTGAAAGTACTGAAAAAATTGCACCTTAGAAATTGATTGTAGAGAAGACACTAGCACAATGCCCAAAGAAAACTCTTCTTTAGAATGTAATTAAATGATAAACTCACAATTATATCCACATAACAGCTCATTATCTGATTTGTTGTTGATGGTGCGAAACTATTTATAGAAAAAAATGCTGTGAGTTCCAAATCTAATCTCTCTAGAAAAGATGTTATTTACGTCCAGAATAATGTAAAAGATTTGGTATCTTCTACTATAGATTGTCTAAGCTTATATTTAAAGGAAAACTTAGTCATAGAAACTGATCATGAATTTTGGGAGATAATGAAATTTTGCCGGAATCCTTTCACTTCATTTGATAGTGAAAACAAATATTTGAAAGAATAAAACTTGTTCCAGCCACCCATTGCTTTTACAATTAACAATGAATTGGAGTTACAATTATTCATTATGAGCCATTTTTGTCAACCTCTAATATCATGGGTTGTTGGACAAATTTAGAGTTCCAATTTAAAAAAGTTAAAAGTTAGATAAGGTCACGGAATTAAACGAACGTTTCGGGTAATGCCGTACACATAACTCTATAAAACAATTTGTTTTTGGCGGTTTCACAGTAGTTGCGTTCAAATGGGCTTTGTTCAATTGTTATGGCCCCTGTCCACCACACTCACCTATATCTAATGCACCGCATCATAATTAGATAATGATTTCATTAAATCTACTTCATAACTGCGCATAATATTCTAAAAGCAATCCACGCGTTTTAAATTCTGCTTTAATATTCAATTTGCTTAATTGATTCTAAGAATATCAATTTCCTAGAATCAATAGTTATTGTTTCCCAAAACATATTCAAAATAATTAACCAAAAGTAAACAGGAAAGATTATACGAAAGATTATACTATTGCGACCATTGCCGGTCCCAAAACCATAACACCCCAAATTGCAATAATAGAAATCGAAATAACAAATCATCGCGAAATCAATCAAATCCCAAAACATAAACAATGTGCCTAATAAGCATCTCGGGAAACCCGAATCCAAGAATTGTCGCATACGCGTAAAAGAATATCTTTATAAACAAAAAATTGAATTTGCTATTTGCTATTTTCATCTGTTAATATAAACAAAAAAGCCCTGTAAATGGGTTTGCAAAATGTAAGATAAATTTAATTCAGTTAATCAGTTCGATCAATTTAATCAGTTCGATCAATTTAATCAGTTCGATCAGTAAAATCAGTTTCGGAGTCAGTTTGTAAAATTCAGTTTTATGTCGAGTTCAGTGTTTTAAACAATTTTATTGTGACTTTTTTTTGTAAAAACCAAATAAAGTGTGTGTGAATAAAATTAAAGGAAAAAGAAAGTGACTGAGTTTTAATTAGCCCATAACAATATAAAACTTCACTAAATTTCACTTCCAACACAACACGATAACGCTTTCCATTGACAGTATCATGATGGTCGTTTCCGTCCACGGAAAAATACGGCCCAATCACAACTCCGGCATGAAAACCGCACCAAACAGTAATTTTTTGCAGATGCAACGGTGTTTCAAGAAGCACATGTGGGTTTGTTGCTGACCAATAACGCATATTTTGCTTAGTAACAAAGCCAATGAGCCAGAAATTAGCTTCATTTTTCGATGAAAATTAAATGTACAACTTTACTTATAGTGCTAGATTAGTGTAATACCTTTTTTCAAAATAGCATTGTTGATGTTCCTGCACGCGTCGTTAGTGTTTAACTGTTATACTCGTATTTAAGAATCACAATTTCGTATATAAAACTGGCAATCGATAAAATTACATGCGCTCGAGAAGACAAACTCTATAGATTAGTACGAAAATATGCGATACAATATATATATATATTTTAACGTAACAAAAAATGTAACATTATGAAGCAAATAGTTGTCCTATTTATGATTGATTGTTTAATTGCGTAAAGTGGTTTATTACAATTCGGGTTTGAATTGAGCATGAAAAGATACACAAGAGAATCATGAATTTATGTTACTTCGGAAAAATATCCCTGCATGTTCGTTCAGCAAAAATTAACTTCAATATAGCGTATATACCTGGGACAGTCCTGCGATACTTCAAATAGCAATTTCGCAAGTGTTGAGTAGGGTGAACTTGTTTAATTCGTACTTGTGCTTAAATCGTATTCCACCTTTAACTCATCTCAAGTAATAGCTATAAGCCTATCTGGTGGTGAGAAATATAAATAACCATCAGCCATATGATTATTTGACAGATAGCAGAGTGTTTTGCAGCTCCCAACAAAAATATTGAAAAGATAAATTTCTTTCAATAATTTCGGTTATATTTTGCACAATTTGCGAAGACCATTCTTCAAATTGCATAGAGTGTAATTTGTTTAGGGATGCGTAGTATATTAGGACGTACTTGTATGTTCTAATCACAAGAGATGATGCACAGTCAAATTTGATACCAATATCAAATTTGTTACCGATAAATTGAAAGTTTTTTGACTCTTGTGCCCATATCGTGCTCCTGGAAATTTGCTAAAACGTACCGATACAATTTGGGAACACAGCTATAGTTTGATTTCTCATTAAACTAAACAAATCCCTAAACTGTTATCCAAATAAAAAACGTGAAAGTTTATAACAAACTAAAGCTTAATAGCTGCTACTTTTAGGTTAAAATGTCAAAAAGGAAATATAACTCTGGACTAAACAAAATATGGAAGAAGCAATCAAAAAACACAATGTTGGCACCTTGCGATTCAATCAAGTTTGCTGCATTTATAGTATACCAAAACCGACATTGAGCCAATATTTAAAAGGGCTAACAAACACCAGCGAATTGAACGATCGAAAGGTTTGACTGATCAAGTAGAATGCGAACTAGTCAGACACGTTTTGTTGTTGGAATCAAGATTTTTTGGTTTATCAATCTTCGACTGACGGCGCTTACCTTATCAATTAGCTGAAAAATATGGACTGAAACATAGATATATTAAAGAATTGCAGCTGGCTCGATGGAAATGGTACTACAAATTTATGAAGAATCATCCAGAAATATCCTTATGAAATCCGGTGGCAACATCTATGGCTCGCTGCAAAGGATTCAACAAAGAAACAGTTATGGCATTCTTTGACAAATATGAATTAATATTAGAAGCAGGCCAATTTACAGGTGAATGCCACTAGCCACACAGCGTGCCTCACAATCAATTTATTGAAATTTATTTAATTAATGCTATGTCTTTAATGGGAAACCCTATACTTGCTGTAAACGTCTTTCTAAAAAATAGGGTACAGTCTGTTGGTACGTATCGAGATTTCACGTCTATGACCGATGAGAGGTCGGTTTAGATTTCCTTCGGGAAGTCTCGGACGGACGTGATAAAATCCTTACAAATGGCGCCCAATGTGGAACCTGAAGCATTATAATTGGGGGAATTCAGTCGTGTCCTGGCTTTTGTTTCCTTTACGGAAAACATATAAGTACTTAATTAATAGAGTCCCACGGGCAGGAGCAGCGAAGTTGTGTTAAGCACACCCTTAGTCACTTCACGTGAGTTATAGCTTCTGTTCTCCTTAGTTTTCTTCTTTTTTGAGCAAAAGAATTCTTCCCAATGTGTTGTCTCGGGGTAGAACCTGCAAAGGCCTTCTATTTTCTTGATGGGAGCTGTCAGCGAGATAGATTTCTCCTACAAAAGGTTGCGGAAGGACTCTACACATTTTCCTTATGCGGGATAGGTAGTTGTTGGCATTCGACTAATATTCGCGTGCGTTAGAATTGCGAAGCTCGGTACACTTCTACGTGTCAACACTATGACCGCGTACAACAGTATCAAAGTAATGTTATCATTCACGTTATCGAGTCATCTAACGCAGTTTAGGAACGGTTTTTTATTGTATTGTAAAATTATTAATTAATTCAACTCAATTAAAAATAAGCTACATAAAAAAAATTCATAGAGCAATTTATGTTTGGCACCGCGTCGGTATTCAGATCGGGAACTTGATTTTAGTTGTTGATGATTGGTTGAAAGAAGTTTTCGGGAAACTTTTGGAAAGCATTTTAAAACAGGTACTTGAACCTATGGCTGAGCGATTGTATCCGGGCTTAGTCTATTCGTGTAAGACCTACGACCGGAATTCCATTCCGAACTAGCTAGCCTGCAACAGCCACCTCGGAGTAGACTAAGGGTGCCTGGACTGATTGACCTGTAGGGTATACTCCTATGGCACGTACCGAGACTTCACGTCGTTAACAGATGATTCCCTTTGGGAAGTCTCGGACGAATGTGTCAGTCATTACATTTTTTATTAACTTTCAACCTTCTACCTAATTTACTTAATTGGTAAATAATGTTTGGATTTTCGCAAAGTATGGTTACCCTTTACCGGAGTAACGCACACTAGTAACAAGTTAAAAAAAAAACAAAAAAAACACTTAATCCGTCTTCAGTTGTTAAATTAATGTTATGATAGTTAAATTAGTTCAGAACTTTACAATGAAATTCCCGAAATCTATCTGGCAATGGATAACTACATGAATAGCGTAAGATCTGTACGATTTGCTTCGCCGTTAAACCTACCACCTACCTAGACATTTCCATGATGACCAGGGCCTCACTCGATTGGCCATAACTCAATCCGAGTCACAGAAACACAAGAAACATTTAGCGCCTGCGAGGAGACAACAAACAATCGCTGAATTACTTTGAATGTGTTTTCAAACGACGGCATGACAACGAAAATACTTAAAACCAAACGAATGCGAACATCAAAATACACAACAGCTGACGTACACGATCAAAACAAACACTAAACATCATCCGCAAATGTCTGTTATTTTAACCACACGTATCTTCCCACCATATCTCCTCCGCCACAACTCCGGAAAATGGCCCATGTGGTGGAAAGCCAGCGAAGAAATACACCGCCATGGAGGAAAAGCCAGCACTGAGTAGAAAATAAAAAGCATGAAAAAAAAGGGGAATGTATGTGCGATGGAAAAAAAAGGAAGATGAAAAGGTGGATGGCCATTAGCGAAAAAGGCATACAAGTATAAGCGCTGGTGTTTCGCTTGCTTTTCTCTCTTTTGAATTTTTGGATCCGAAGTCGTTGAATAACGAGCAATCAAGGTACCAAGCATTTTCCATTCTAGTTGGTGAAAGTGTACAAGGGTACATTAACAAAACTGAAAGCAGATGAAATTTTTTGGTTGGCGGCAAGTTTCGACGAAGACGGAAATATTTTGCTGTGAAGCAGACGGAATTGAATCTGGTTGGCGGAAAGTTCTGACAAAGACGGAAACATTTGACAATTTTGGCAAGATTTCCAACGATTATTTTGTTGTAACTGCAGGTCAACGACGACAACGGGACCTAACGGCTAAGTAGGGTAAGCTAGGTTTTCTTTGGTTTCTATTGCATCATATAATAATTAAAATTACGCAAAGTTGTACAGGATTTAGGTTTACAACATCATTGTGAAGCCGCGCTTTTTGTAAATGTATTGTTGAAGGAAACGTAAAGAAAAATATTACAGAAAGAGTGTAAGCAATTCAGAAAAAGTCTGTAAGAGGTAAATTGAGTGTGTTCTTTTTTTAATTTGATGAAAGTGGTTACTTGAAACACAAGTGTGCGATAGCCGTTGGTTGACGAGAGGGTGAGCTTTATCGACGATAGGCATCTTTGTGGGGTGTTTTTTCGGTAGGGTTTGGCGTGTCTTGTGTTTCCTTCCTCCTTGGTGACTAAAAGAGCGGCGACTACGCTTCGATCGACCAGGTGACTCGAGGGATATCAGAAAACGTGTGGCGCCCCATGGCCCATCTGCGCGGGCTGGCCGGTAAGTTCCCTTGGTCGAATTGCTGTTTTCTTGGTCTTGCGCGGCTTTTATGCGTGACAATATTTACGAAGAATAATTTTCTTTGATCTGAGTCAAATCCCTCTCACAAGAGCCAAAATTGAGCATTTTATTTCCAGCGCTAATACTTACCAAAGAACATATGATAGTTCTTAGCCAGGAATTGTTAGTTGGCAATTTGGTTGGTTTCAAATAGTTTTTGGAAAGTCCACTGCTGAATAGTACTTGTAGTGATTATGATTTCGATACGAGCTGGACAAACATTTTCTCAGTTGGTGATGATTGTGAGTAGAATAGAAAATTAATCTTAGTTATTGAAAGAAGCTAAATATCCAACGTCTAGATTGAGAAGTTCCGGTGGTCATTCACCATTCCTGCAAAAACGATTACAAAAAGAGCAAAAATATTTGGGCTCAGATGACTATCAAATGACAAAACAGAAATGTGGAGACAAACAAGTGTTTGCAAATAAAATACCAACCGGTACAGCAATATTTAGTAATCAAGAAGTCCGCATATGCAAACTGCTCGAGGAACCTCCACGAAAGGTCAATAGGAATTAGAGGATACCGTGAAAAAATTAAAAGAAATTAAACAGGAAAGTGATAAACCTAAACTAGAGGGTGTACCTTCACTGATGCAATCTATGGCAATGTCTGCAAATAACCAGAACATCTCTAATGGGAACAATTATAACATCTTCCAATACAACGCAAAACTCCAATTTATCAAAACCAATAAATAAATCGTTCGTAAGTCAGCAGAAGCGAATATGCGTATCTAATTTACAAAAAACGCAACTCAAATGGTAATCCGACTATTTTTTGTCACAGACTATTATTTTTCCCGGCAGACAGCATCGAAGGTTGGATCACCTACACAAAGCTGAAATATCTGCACACGGCAAATTATTACCGGTTCCCTGGATATTCATGACAACCCGCTCCTGTGATGACTGGAACCCAGCAACCGAGCTATTCGCGTGCATGCAATGAGCGAATACAGACGAGCGTCGAGTTGGAGTTTTTTTCATATAATGTCGCGGAATTTGCCATTGTTCGTGCCGGGAAATACTTTTCAACTAACTTGGTCAGCATTTGCTGCTGCAACTTATTAATTCGTGGTTATAAGTTTGAGCTGGAGTTCACAGAGGCTTAGATTCGGATGCAGGCTAAATCTAACTTCAAGCCATATCCGCGCATCGGGTCGCAAAAGATCGTTCTTTCCGTTTATCCAATTTAAGTGCACCATAAAATATTTACTGTTCCATAAAACGAAATTTTGTTCGTACTGCCACTGTTTTTCTTGCAATAGCAATGGAAGTCAAGTTCTTATTCCAATAATTTCATTACTTAAATATATTAGCTAGTTTTCTGCAAATTAACCTTTGTGTTGTGATTGATGGTCCCTCACTTGGAATCGTAGGGCTAATTAGCAAGATCGTGCAATAAATCCACTGATTTGCATTGCTGGTGTATGTGCGTTTATTTTTCGTAAAGTGTAAAAATGAGGTGCTTTGTAGTGTAATTGAATAATTGATACTAAGTGAATACAATTATCAATAGTGTGATAAAATACTTTTCGTTAAAATGATGTACCAAAACGATGATCTAATAGATAGTATACAAAATTCAACCCTGTGTTGAATCAAATATAAAACTGAGAACACTTCTTTATTGCTTACTTGCTAGAATCGTTATGCTTTATTGATTGTTGTAATTTACATTTTATAATAAATTTTTGCCAAGACAAATCTGACAATAATTTTTTTTGGAACTAAAGGTAAATGATCGCTTTTTGATGACAATGTTGTTTCACGATTAGAAATAGAACTTTGAAGATAAATGAACGTAACTATAATTGAAATATGATTAGCAACTATGAATTATTGCTTAATTAACAAATAAGAATTATTTAGCGTACCCAAAATGAAATGATGTGGAAATTTGCAGTCATGGAACTTGTGTAACATATTCGTATTATAATGCTCACTCGATGAAGAAATTCTGGTGCGAAATTTACGTATTGTGTAATTATATATGCATAGTACATTCATACAGTACTCGCTCTTTGACATATCTTATACTGCTAGGTATGCTCGACGGAACTACGCATATTGTTTAAATTAACGAAGCGTGAAGAAAACTGCCGAAGCACCATGGACTCACCTGACTTACATATCTGCCTACTATTGAGCAACTTGAAATAATTTCTCGAAATAGCTACACAGCAAAGTAAAAAAAACATGCGTTTGTGTATGTGTGGATTACGCTAGCTCACCCTAGATAATTTTGGAGTTTTTTTACCATCGAATTAACCATGGAGATATACACTAGAGAAGGCGAGCTTTCGTTTCTCGCATAATACATACTTAATACTAACATACACTTCATGTACGTACACACCAATTTTCGAAAGCTTTTGGGCTTTCACGAATGAGCTTTAATATTATCGTCCAAACTCAACCACTTTTCGAAATTGATTTCGAAATAGCAAAAAAGTTTACAATTTCCTACTTTGTTTAGAATAGTCATATAGTATTTAAAATATTAGACAATGTTTCCTAACATCATTTATCAAACTTCTTTCCTCTTCATAAAATTAATAAACAAAATACAAAGTGCGCCATATTTAAAAAGTTGTCGATCGAAATTATCACCTCTGAATGGCTTACACACCCCTGAATTCGAATATCATCTTCCAGCTGATGAGAAATTGGCAGTTGTCAATTCTACAAGTGGAATGACAACAAATTTATAGTGAGTGGTGAATCGTGCAAAACTTTTAAAACAAATTGATAGCTTTTTGTATTTTTTAGAACAAAAGTATAAAATAAAATGTATTGTGTGCAAGTGCGAGCAGCAACGCGAGAGAGACACGCCGTATTTTTCATTATTTAGGTAAGTAAAGTGCAGTGAATAAGTAAATTTGATCTTCGGTTGTAATTTACGCGGTTTTCTTGTTCCGTCCTTGTTTTCCGTATGTTATGTGAATTAACACATCATTTTGAACGTTTCGCGAATCTTTCTAAGTGATAAAAAAGTGTGTGACGTGCGAGTTAAAAACTTTCTACGGGTGAAATAGTTTTGTTGCCGGTTACAGCATTCGCATAACACGCGAAGGAATTTTGTTTATCCTGTAAGTGTTCGTGCGTTTTTTGCTCTGATTTTTCTTATCACGGCCCAAAAAAAAAACATTATTTTGATTAGAGCTCCACTTCAAACGAGTCAGATTGTTTTTATGTGAAAATTCATGCCATTTAAAGTCCCGGTTACGTATGAAGCAGACTTTCCGTCCAGGATCATGTTAAGAACTAATTAAGGTGAATATTTTTTTGTACTAATCCGAAGGTGATTGTAAAAGATTAGAACATTGGAGCTTTCGTTTTTATTGATAAAATTTTAAAGTAAACTTAAATACGGTGTAATGATCACAGTGCAGTGCACCTTCATTATGGGGGCTTTTTTATTAAGTTCGGTTTAGTTTAAAAATATTTTTGTTTTTCTAGGTTTCCAGAATCGTGGCGGATGGAACGAAGGAACCAAGGAATTATTGAATTTACAGAAAGACATGATAACAATGGGGCTATCTATGCACCGTTGGCAACGTTGTCAATGGTAAGCAATGCATTCAAGTTTAAAACTGCATTGAAACGTCTTTAAACTTTGATTTCAGGTACAATTGGTAAGCAGATGCTAGACACTTTGGTTGAATCCCCCATTGGCCTCTAACATACTCATTTAGCAGTTGAAAGCAATTTATTTTTCAACATTGATCTCGATAATTCTATCAAAAATATAGGTCTCTCTTGGGATGCTTAAAACGATCAGATAATTTACATAATAACGAATTCCTCTCCATCGAAAATCACTAAACGCTTTATCTTATCAATTATATCTCGAATATTTGACCCACTTGGTCTTCTAAGCCATAAAATTGTTTCAGAAAAAAAATACCATACAGGTTACATATCCTTCAACCCACAATATCTTCAGCATCATATGATGCATTCCATGTTATTATTTCTAGCATGAGAATCTAAAATTGTTTAGATTCTCATCACGTACATTTAATTCTTGTCCACCAACATTGTTTTGGTTTAGACATTCATTCTATGAACTTACTGAATGTTTGCTTTGATGAGCGGACAAATGTTGTTCTAGTTCTAAGAAGATCTAATGCATCTTCTCATGGTGCATAGAATTAAGAATTGATATAAGATAGATCATGATATTGTAACAGTTAGTTGTAGAGTAGACTTTAAGACGATTAAAACGATTGGTAATAAAATAAATTTTTTTTCGAAAAACTAACAATCAGTTTTTTCAAGTGGCGCAGTCGGTAGGATCCTGACTATATTTGCAGGATCCAATAAACGAACAAACGCGTAGTGTTATAATTGCAAAATTAATAACCATCCGGTTAATTACTCGCGACAGGAGGCAACTAAGTATTGCACGCCTTAAATATCTTCCTGAGACTGGGAAGAGTCCTGTATGTTGGGTATCGGGCGCGAACAAAATAATATCACTCACAAATTAGTGAAAAGGAATACCAGTGAAATAAGTGAAACAATCAGTTATTAACTGAAAAATAAATTGAATGTTGGTGACCACTTAAAATTCAGTGAGCCCCTTCAAAGTTTTAAAATCGCGCATCAATAAAAAATCTATCGAAGATACGATATTGAGCCCATAAATAAAACAATTCTTTAAACCAGTGGTCTGTCTCTCTCTACAAACTCGAACCCGGTAAAACATCAACCATTCCACGGAAAACCAAGGATAAATTTTTAAAGTTTTGGAGAAAAGTTTTAACTGAAGAAGAGATGGATGTGGAATTGCTGAACAGGCTAGTAGGAGCATTGGAAGCATGGTCTTCTGCCAACATACCCCCGAGCATGGCGTCCAACTTGAGGGCGGAAATCAAGTATTTGAAACCGTTCGAAGGAGATCCTAGTGAGCTGGCAAATTTTATAAATTCAGTGAACACACAAATGGATGCGATGGATGCGGCCCAAAAACCTCAACTTTGGCAGGTAATTTTCAATGGAAAAATCATCGGACGTGCAAAGGACCTTCTGCTTAACAATCAACCAGCAAACTGGGAAGAAGCAAGAACCCTGTTGATTCAACATTTTCGGCCCAACGTGAACTACAAGGATATATCATGGAGAATTAAAAATCTAAAAGTAAGTTCTATTGTTGACCTAAATAAAAAATTAGAAGACATTGTGAAAGATATAAACGCTTTCGCAATTTATGAATCTAATCGCGACAATATTAAAAACACTTTTTATACATTGTTAATAAACCGTGTGAAACAATTAGTGACAGGAAATCTTTCACGTGATGTAAAGGATGTATTCGACCTCCATGCATTAAAAAGTATTCTATACTCATATATGGGATATGACCACAACAATTTAGATAGAAGCTTAACTCTTAAGGATAACCGGCCTAACAAAAACGTTAAACCACAACAAAATACTAAACACCCGACGGATACTAACGACTCACACAGAAACGACAACTTTCACAAAGATAATCCTGTTTCAATGCAATTTACGAAAAATAACAATAATTCGAACCAGTTCAGACATAAAAATTCTCAATCAGGAGAACATAGACCTACTAACCAGAACCAGTACAGACAAGAACGAAATTATTCCCCTGGGCAATATCGGCATTTTAATCATAATACATCCGATCAGTTTAGAAATGTTCATCAACGACCTGAACCGATGGAAATAGGACAAATTAACGAAAACACGACAGAAGACATCCGAACGGAAGAAGTTGAAAGTATCGAGCCCGAGTTTTTTCTCAACTAGGCCTCGGAACTAAGATTTTCGCAAATTTAACAATAGACAACATAAAACATTTATGTCTTATTGACACAGGCTCTACTATGAGCAGAATCAATTCTAATAGAGTAGATTGTAGTAAATTTAAAGTATTTGAACGAATGAAAATGAAATTACAGACAATCAATAATGTAACTATTGAATTTGTCGACCGTATTATAACGAGCATACCGTCGGAATTCAATTATAATCCAAAAGGCGCAACCATATGGTATAAGCGCAATTTGGATGGTAAATCATATGATATCCTAATTGGTATGGATTTATTAAGCAAAATTTCCAGGAATATAGATTTTGAAAATAAATTATGGATTCTTAAGAATGGTAGCCAAATTCCCATTTTTTCATTTGATAGCAAAATAAATTTTGACTGTTTTGAACTTCAGTCTGATAATAAAGAAATAGATTTAAGCCATTTGAACTCGGAAGAACAAAAACATGTCAGAGATCTACTTAGGAAGGTTGAGCATCTGATCTACAAAGATGGAGACGAGTTAACTAATACCGATTCCATTTACCATGAAATTATAACAACCACCGATCAACCCATTCATGGCAAACTTTACAGGCTTCCCCCCAAGCATGAAGAAGAAGTAAGAAAGCAGATCCAAGAAATGGAACAACACGGTATAATCCGTGCATCAAATAGCAAATACGCTTCCCCTATTGTGATTGTTGCCAAAAAAGCAGACAATTCAGGTCGACAGAAGTTTCGTCTTTGCGTAGATTACCGTAAATTAAACGAAATCACGACTGACGACAAGTATCCCCTTCCAAACATTGATAGTATCCTGGATAAACTGGGAAGAGCCCAATATTTCAGTTCTATTGATCTGGCCAAGGGATACCACCAAATTAAAGTTCATCCTAATGACATTCCAAAAACGGCATTTGTAACACCGTGTGGATTATACGAGTATCTCAGGATGCCTTTTGGCTTAAAGAACGCGCCAGCAACGTTCCAAAGGCTTATGAATGACATACTCCGCGAATATATCAATAAAATTTGTGTCGTATATCTAGACGACATATTAGTGTTTTCAACGAGCCTCCAAGAACATATTAGCTCTTTAACTTTAATACTTAAAAGACTAGCTGAGCACAGTTTAAAAATACAATTTGACAAGTGCTCCTTCATGAAAAAAAATACGGAATTTTTAGGACACGTCTTGACTCCTGAAGGTATGAAACATAACCCTAATAAGATTAAATGCATACAGGAATATCCTTTACCAAAAACTGACAAACAACTTAAAGGCTTCCTGGGTGTTACGGGGTTTTACAGGAAATTTGTAAAAGATTATGCGAAGATTGCAGGTCCCATGATTAAATATTTGAAGAAAGGAAAAAATATTAACACAAACGACCCTGAATATATTGAAGCCTTTGAAGCATTAAAGCTTAGCATTATTAAACATTCGATCCTTAAATTTCCAGATTTTTCAAAATCGTTCACATTGTACACGGACGCAAGTAACTATGCACTGGGAGCGGTGTTGACACAAGGTGAACAGCCCGTTTGTTACGCGTCCAGGTCCTTAAATGACCATGAGAAAAAATATTCGGTAACGGATAAAGAGTTCCTTGCCATCGTGTGGGCAGTAACTTATTTCCGACCCTATCTGTGGGGTAATAGGTTCAAAATCATTACTGACCATTTGCCCATTAAGTATTTGAACAAAAAATATACTGGCAAAGAATTCAGTCAAAGGAATCAAAGATGGTTGCTTAAGTTACAGGAATACCAATTTGACATAGAATATTTGAAAGGTAAACAGAATAAGGTCGCCGATTTCTTGAGTAGAATCCCTGATAACAATATTGAAAACCAGACAGATAACGAATCAGTAAACGCGTTAACAGATAATGCCACCATGCACTCTCAAGAGGAACAACGACTGGACCACATACCAATAAAAGAGACCATCGTGAACAAATATAAAACCCAACTGATTTTGGCCTACGATGTAGAAAAGGAATTTGAAAAACTCCATAATCGAAAAATCGTCTATATTGACATGACGAAAGGTCGAGAACAATGGATAGGATTATTAAAAAGATATGTTACACCAGGACGAATTGGAATTTACACGGAGCTATCATATCATGAATATAATAAAATACAACAACTATTGATAGAACTTTTCAGTGAGCAAAACAAAATTAAGTTTATTAAAGCCACCCTCCGGGCAACCGAGATGCGAACTTTAGAAGAAGCACAAAGAAATATATCCCTTTACCACACTCAAGAAAGCCTTCATAGTGGGATCATCGAAACCTACCATAGCTTGAAGAATAAAATTTACTACCCAGGACTCATAAACGAGATAACAAAAATAATAAATAACTGTAAAACATGCCTAGAAACAAAATATGAACGGAAACCAATCAAATTAAAGTATAAAATCAGTGAAACGCCCACAGAAATTAATCAAATACTTCATATGGATGTATATTACTTCTCCAAACAACCTTTTCTCACCTTGATTGACAAGCTGACAAAAAAAGCGTACGTCTACCACATGCCAAATAGGCATTGGACAAAGAAAACGGAAATATTAGAAGAACACTTCACAAAGTTTGGAAAGCCGAAAAAGCTTGTGGCTGAAAACGAATTTAATTCACGAACTTACTAGATTTTTTAAGAGAACAGGAAGTAGAAATTCACCTAACTACCCCTAATACACATACTGGTAACAGTGATATAAACAGGTTCCACAGTACATTACAGGAGAAGCTAGTTTCAATGCGTAATTTAGATTTAAGTATTGTTCAGAAAATGCATAGAGCAGTAAATAATTATAATAATAGATACCATTCGACAATTAAAATGACCCCTGATCAAGCCATGCAGAGCGATGTCGCACAGCTGACACAGTTAGCACAAAAGAAAAAAGAAAAGGTAATAAATAAACTAAACGAATCTAGAGAAGATTATGAGGAAACTAGAAATATAATCCCTGTTAAGAATTATAAAAGAAACTACTATAAAAATGAACCCAGATATAGAATTAAGAATAGGATTAGAGACCACCCAATCAATATTAAAAGACCACGTAAATTTGCAGGTGACGATATTAGCATTTCGTATACTGACGCTACTAGCTCTAGTGCTACCACAAACCGAAGCGGGGCTGACAATACACCAAATAACGACTGAAAATGGATACATAACTGTGAATATGGGACAAACCGAAATAATACAGGACACTAAAACTATACTCCATATCATTAACGTGGATAACATCAAACAGACTGCCGATTGCCTGAGAAATAATATTAAAACATTGCATATTGATACCGACCCAATAATCGAAAATGAACTAACAAATATTTACGCAAAAATTAGTGCCATACGGCCACCGAAAAATAATAGACGAAAACGAGGACTTATTAACGTTGTAGGAACGATACATAAATGGCTTTTCGGAACCATGAACGATGACGACAGGACGGAAATTTCGGAACATTTGAAAATTATCGAAGAGAACAATGGGCACGCAATAACAAATTTAAATAAACAAATCAAAATAAATTCTTATTTGAATGAAACAATCACTTATTTGAAAACAGTATTGGAAGCAGACAGAAATCAAATTAATAGAACGTTTAATCAATTATCACAGAACGAACGACAAATTATTTCCAATCAGTTTAAAATGGAACATATACTAAAATTAAGGATCTTGGAAGAAAAGTTAAACCAAATTGTTGATAGCATTGCATTAGTGAAACACGGCCTTGTCCACCCAAGTTTGCTAACAGCAACGGAAATAACGGATACGAAACTTGACTACTACAAATTAAAGAACGTAAGAACTGGACTATTTCAAATTAAAGAAAACGAATTAATTTTAGCAATAAAAATTCCAAATTCTTACAAGCTTGTTAATTATAAATTGATAACACCCCTACCAACAATTGACAATTTGGAAGTGGCAATGGATGACGAATACATTCTCGAGCTTAATGGAAGAAACTTTATTTTTGAAAAAATGATTCAATATGAAAACGAGCTGAAACCTTGGAATAATTGTATTGTAAAAAATAATTGCCTTTTTGTTAAGAAAGAAACAACAGAAATTGTAAAAATTGATGATAACTCCATAATATGTAAAAATATGAAAAATGTCGAACTAGTAAATAAATGCGATACTCGAAAATTAAAACTAAATGGAAACTACCTTATCACAATTAACAATTGTACTATCCAAATATTAAATCAGACTCTCACTAATTCTAATGAAAAATTTGTAGACAGATTCTTTTATTCAGAAAACCCTAATAATTTTAATTTAACAAAACAATTGAATTTTACTAAGATTATGTTAAAAAATCTCCCGTGAGGAGTACCTTGCCAGGTTGAAGGCACCGCTTGACACCTCAGTCCAAGAGAATAAGCCCGAGCGACGGCGTGGAGGACGTCGGGACGCATATCGGTCACCGAAGCAGAGAGGACCAACTTCCAACGGAAGGTTTAGGAGCTGCGGCGTCAAATCAAGACCGAAATCAAGGATCGCTTACGTGCGGCCAAACGAACTAGAACAACTGTAATTAAAAAGGCTAAAATAAACAACAATTAACTTATAACCAGGTGTTTCTTTTGGACGATTCCAAGGGTTTGAGCTAGAAAGGTAAGCCACAGGTAGCGTGGTTGGAAAGTGTTTGCAGGATAAAATCAGGACACCCCGGAAGAGGCCGGGTGGATCCTGATGGTTCCACTACACAATTAACAGCACCGTCATCACATAACGAATCTCATCATCAAAGTGGCTCATCTAGAGCTACGCCACTCTTTACCAAATCCCTGAAAACAACTTGATCACCAACGGTCGTGATTACGTGAAAAGAATTCTTTTCGCTGCATAACTTGCAAACGTGCTCAACCTACGTAATAAAAATTGAGTACATAAAATTGTTCTTACAAGCAGGCGTTAACTATTGCGACCCGATCTTCTGTAACATTACTCCAAACGATTTCGGCTGGGGACCTTTGGGTCCCGGCTAACCGATGGAGACGGGGTAGAAAGGCCTTCAACCTTCGAACTGCTCCCAGGAGCCAGGCGAGCTTGAGGCTCCCCGGAATGGTTAACCTAGCCTTAACAGTCACGGACTTGTGTCACACACTAGACCTGCACCTTATCCTGCTCGGTGAGCTGCCTACCAACACTCCCACAAAACCCAACTTTGAAACTGCCCACACAATCACCACGTACAGCACTCGGAATCCCCGTCAGGAAGGATTCTTGCCACTCCAGGTGTAATTTACACCTATAACTAACACTATACGCTCCACGCGCGATCACACCACTGGCTGAAATACTTATCGCATGCCAAATTCCAAAATTGTGGTAAAAAATTATTATACCAAATTTAATAGTTATTTTTAATATTTTTCTTTAAAATAGCAAAGATTTACAAGACTTACAATTTCTGTTACTTTTCTTAACGTTGGGGGCCCCGTTGATAGTTAAGTGGTGAGCATTGATTTTGATGACTATTAATACTGGTGGTGGTGGCTTTTGGTTATACACGTGATTACGTCAATTTGTAAAAAGATCGTCCTTCTCGTCGTCGAAAGAACCCGCAAAAGAGACCGCTTCCACTGTTGTTGGCTCTTTTATTAACTTTGCCGCACCGGCTCTTTTTCTTGAGGTCAAGAACCCAAGTTTAAGGCTACAAAAACCACCAACCGCTGAACTTAACAGCGTTTTCCTTGGATTTGTACCCTGTTTTTTTTTTTTTTTTTGTGGTCATCTTGATTTCGCGCATATCATCTGTATTATCGATGACAACAACATCGACTTGTTTTGGTTGTAATGTCATTCGTTATTTTAATAATTTGTTAAGTGTTCACTTGTGCACGATTCGGATTCATATTGTAATTACTTGCGATACTGAGATATTGCTGTCATTCGTTATGATGATAATTTGTGAAGTGTTCACTTCCTGTGCGCGATTCAGATTCATATTGTAATTACTTGCGATATTGCATTACTTCACATCACCGGAGGGGGGACATTTAAGGCCCGCTGTATTTGCTGACGAACTGGTAAGTTGAGATTTCGTCATAACTTTTTAAATTTTTTTTCCCATATTCTGGAAAACAAAATACCTTTATTGCTTTCTAGGTTACTTAAATTAAGGACAGTTTTGTTCAACTTCCCTTTGTTGATAGTCTGTTTCATCATCGTTTGTTTATTATGATATTTATTGTTGTTCGTGGTGTGGTTGCTGTTGTTGCATGGAACAGATTTCATTGATTTCATTTAACATTACCACCTTAATCTTTTATACTCATTTCTTGTTGATTGCCTGTTGAACCAGCCACGATATTTTTCTCGTTGCCTGATGTGATGATATGATCGTTGGGATTTGATAAATGCCGCCCCTATTAGATTCGCTTTTACTACAATAATGATTATTCATTGGACCGCCTCCACCACCACCGCCGGTACCACCTGAATGACCTTGTGGTACAGGCTGTTGAGATTGTGATGGTTGCGATGATTGTTGATGCAATTAGGGAATGCAATCTCGTTATCGCGAGATCTCTGCCTTTTTTAGCGATATTGATCTCGGACGGAAAAAGGGCGAGATCTCGCAAGTTTAACGAAATTGCACTTGAGCATAAAAACGTCTTATTCGAAGCGTGGACTGACACGGACGGAGTTACGATTTGTCGTTTCTTTCGGTGCGCGGGAGGCACCGGCCTGAGGTAGCGGTCACGGGACTAGGTCTCTCTGAGTTTGATTCCATTCGAGTATTTTTTTGGTTATTTATGCAAAAAAAAGTTTCTTATGTGATTTACGAGTGGAATAACGAACGATGTCGGCGAATATCGTTTATAAAGGCTATAAGAGTGTTTTAAAAGTATGGAAATACTTTTTGAGAGCGGAAAATGGATTGAGTGCTAAGTGCAAACTTTGTAAGAAGATTCTCAAAGCCAAAGATCGATCTCTGCGTGGCTTACATGTGCATTTAAAATCGATTCATAAAATTGACACGAAAACGAAGAATGTCATATCACCCCCGCCGTTGCCGTTGCCGCCACCTTCATCAAACACTGGGGTTACTAATCAAAACATGGAATTAATAACAGCATCCGCATCTACGTCAAATGTTAGTCCAGAATCACCAGGATCGTCGATACCAGTGCCACCAGCAAGAAAGAAGAGGCAAAAAATTGCCGATAATTTCCTCCCGGTTGAAGATACTTCTATGGAGAAAAAAGTATCAAGAATGGTAGCCAAAGATGGACTACCTTTCCTTTCCTACATATGAGAGATCTCTTCAATTTTTCAGGACACAAACTGATACACACGTTTTTGAACGGCAATGCTCTGTTTTGGAACTTGGGGCTGATTTGCGTCTTTGGAAGTTTGCCTGCTGAAAGTGATGTCAGTATTTTGAAAACAAAGTTAATCGAATTGGGCCTTATTCTAGAAAAAGATAATACCAATATTACTACAGATGGAGCAAGTGCGATGAAAAGTTGGGTCGATTGATATTGGAGTTCAACTTGGCAGAATAGATACTATTTATAAAAACAAACTGATGTTTAAGAACCGGTGATATAATCTGAAAATGAGGAAAACGACGATGTGATTTTTTGGAAATGGACGAACTTTCTAGCACAGGCTCAGACTCAGAAGATGATGTTTTGCATTGCTCTATGCCCAAAATAGAAGTAGACCTAGATGCAGAATATGCGAGTATTATTGAGAAAGCTAGGGAATCGCTGCAACTTTTTAAAAGATCACCTACAAAAAATGATAGTCTGCAAATATACGTAAAGAAAGAATTTGGAAAAGATATTAAATTACAACTTGATAGTAAAACTCGATGGTCGAGCCTAGCAGACATGATTTCTGTATTTATTAGAATCAATTTGTGTGTCAGCAAAGCTCCGATCGACCTGGGCCTGGAAACTGATCCGAACTACTCTTTGAATGCGGAAGAACATGCGATTTTAGCGAACTTAGACAAGGCATTTCAAACTGTAAAACTGGATGTGTAGGTGATATGTCATCAAGATACAGACTTGGCTTTCGCAGAAACAGCACGTAGGTTTATGATTCGCAAACTGCAAGAGCTAAAAACTCCATTGGCAGAAAAACTAGCTGGCTCCTTGAGAAAGCCTATTGTTGAGCATCCGACGAATTTGACAGCATGCTTGTTGTATATACGAGGTCCAGCTAAATCCCAAGCAGATAAAGAAGAGTTTGCGAAAGACGAAACATTTAAATTGCCCAAGAAAAGCGTGATTAAAAATGAAATTAAGTCACTTATAGAGCGTTTGCATCCGCAACATTGTCTGACTAGTTCACAGACACAGACAAATTCAGATCCATCTTGGTCGATCGCATCAACATCAGCTGCCACAGCTTATGATATAGCTGAATTTGATGAGACACGCAAGAGTATTTCATCGCAAGAACTTCAGGAAACATTGACTGCTGCGTTCAAAGAACCTAGACACAGAAAACTACAAGTAACTACGAGTTCTCTGGAGGCATTAATCGAAAAGGAAATGAATTTATGCGAGTCCGGGGGATTAAAAGGCGAACTTTTACAGTTGAATCCGAAAGGGCCTTCTCAGCAGCTGGTTATGTGGCCAACAAAATAAGAAGCCGTTTAGCAGACAATTCTTTGTACATTTTGTGCTTCTTAAGGAGCTACTTGCAAAATAATTCATAATAAAGGCTTGTGATTCGAACTGAACAAATCTTTCATTTGATTGGTATATTTTGTTAATTAATCTGTAATTTCTAATAATCTGACTAATTGGTATATTTTGTTAATTAATCTGTAATATCTAATGGATCTACTGAGTAGATATAGTTTTATTATATATAATAATATCTCAGTTTGATAGTCAACTCAATTTAAATAATGTTTCATTTTTTTGACTTCTCGTTGTTTTGTTTGTTATAAAAGAACTATTTTATTACTAAAAGATTTTTGTTTTATATTAGAAGAGATAACTGGTTGTTTCTTTCATTTGTTATTTGATAGATACGTACGTCAAAGTTTACTACTTAGAAGTTTATTCAAAAATTGTAGACAGGTACATCAAACAATGTTGGATGTATAAAAGTCTATTCATAAAAATGATGAAAATAAATTATCTTATAATACTTATAATTTTTATTATTTTTTTCCTAATTTATTCAAATATTGTGATTATTTGCAAAAAAAAACAAACATACAAAACTGCTAATCTCGCAAGATTTCGAAATTGGCGAAATCTCACAGTGTTGTTATTCATAAACTGGCGGGATCTCGCTTGAGCCCCAATCTCGCGAGATTAGCATTCCCTAGATGCGATGAATAATTAGGCGGTCATTGTATTGGCACAGGATATCTTTGTGCACCCCGGAAAAGTACTTTGAGAGGTTACGCATCCCTAGCTCCAAAGATTTCTGCCAATCCTCGTCATGCAAGGGGAAGGGAAATCCCGGATCGCCGTCTGCATACCGCCCGTTATGCATGCTAGACACGGCTGGGAAAGTGCTAGAGAAACTCATCAAGGGAAGACTCACAGACGCGATTCATGCTGCTGGGGACCTATCCTCTCGGCAGTACGGCTTTAGAGCAGGACGTTCTACCATTGATGCGATTGCAGAGGTGGTGAACGCGATCCAAAAGGCAGAGGCATATAGTCGCACCAAGCGACGGATCGTCCTGTTGGTGACACTCGACGTCAGGAATGCCTTCAACTCCGCTAGATGGGTGGATATTCTGGATACGCTGGAAAACTCTTTTCAAGTTCCAGAATATCTAATGCGGCTTTTGAGGAACTACCTAAAGGACCGAAGCCTGCTCGACGACACGACGCAGGGCCAACGAAGGATGGAAATTACATCGGGTATTGCCCAGGGATCTATCCTTGGTCCGGACCTGTAGAACGTATCTTACGACGGGCTACTGAGACTTGAGATGTCAGGGGAGTCGCGCTTGGTCGGCTTTGCGGATGATGTTGCGGCTCTGGTCGCTGGACGCACCATTGAACAAGCGCAACTTAGGCTAGGTATGCTAATGCGCCGAGTGAGGGACTGGATGACTGCTCGCGGGCTGAGTTTAGCACTGGAGAAAACCGAAGTGGTCATCTTGACAAAAAAGAGAATCCCTAGAGTAAGGATGATCAGTATTGGACACATACAAATCGAATCGAAGCCAGCGGTGAAGTACCTGGGGCTACTGATCGACTCAAAGATGAGTTTCTCTGAGCAAATCAGGGCAACGGCTGAGAAGGCTGCTTCGGGAATATCGGCTCTGAGTCGACTTATGGCCAACGTAGGGGGACCCAGCCTATCAAGAAGACGCCTCTTGATGAGTCCTGTAGGGTCAGTCTTACTGTACGGAGCAGAGGTATGGGGCGACGCTCTCAGCAAGGAGGTATACCGAAAACGTTTGGCACAGGTACAGAGAAGAGGAGCACTGAAAATTGCATCTTCGTATCCAACAGTTTCCGACTCGACGGTGAGAGTTATTGCAGGCGTGAAACCTGTCGCCCTCCTTGCCAGAGAGCACCGCGCTATTTACTTGCGCCGAAACGAGGATGCGAGGGAGTTAGTTGTCCGCGAGGAGAGACAGCGCTCGCTCAACGATTGGCAGCAGTCTTGGGTGAATTGGACGAAGGGAAGGTGGACTGCGCGCCTCATCCTGGATATGCGACCGTGGCTGAATCGAAGGCATGGTGAGACTGACTTCTATCTGACCCAGCTTTTGAGCGGGCATGAGTGTTTTCAGTCTTACCTGCACAAGATCGGTAAGTCACGGTCTCCCGATTGTCGGTTTCGCCCAGGAGAGGAGGACAATGCCTGTCAACATTTTTCGCGTGATGCTCGAATCGGTTGACAAATGGAACCAGGTAACACATTATGCTCGGGCAGTCCTAAAATATAACAGGGACTCACAGCAGCCGGGAGCACTGGGGCTGGGGGATCACTCTTCTAGCATTTCCTCTTATAACGTCACGTTGTTGGACACAGTAATATATTGAACGTCAGGTTGACAGTTTTTGATTGAAGAGTTTAACATGAGTCTAACACAATTGCTATTTATTATATTCTGGTATATCCTTAGATCGTGCCATCGAACTCTCTGTTTGAACTATAGCAGTTTACATATCTTGTTAAAAGTTCCGAACTGTTTAGTACTAGCTTTCACTCATGTGATTTTGACTTCACCCAGCAAAGCTTAAAATGTTGTGTGTTCCCAAGTCAACACCTTAATTGCTCATTAACGTAGACGGCTTTGTGATACTCCACTGATGATGCTTGGCTGAAACGCGTTTTTCTCGATAGCGACAGTGAAATGTAATAATATAATGTGAAGGGCACACCTCTTTATTTTGGTATTCTCTGCGTAATACGCAACAAAATTGTAGGTCAGGCTGATGCCATATTGGAATCGTATAATACACAATTAAACTCAGACGGCAAAGCGCGATGCCTTACCTTACATTTTGTCAACAAGCGGGAACGCTAGAATACCAGCTAACCTGCCTTGTACAAGACAGGCAATCTACTCAAGAATTTTACGAGGCAGTTTATAACCACTTATACCAGATACTAAATAAAATTACTTGCCTGGAAATGAGTACGGAATGTTGGTGCGATCTAACCGTGATAAAGCCCTTGAAACATTCATTAGGGGGTTAAATAGAGATCTACCTAAGCTTTTAAGCATGCGGGAATCAGCGGACTTACCGCAAGCACTACATCTCTGCCTAAAGTGGGACAATATCAATTTCGACAGACAGTATGTTCACATAATAACAATTATGCGAGGCGAATTCAAAATTCGTCTCAACATATTGCACCGCAAAGGCCACCAAAGCCACTTATTTCTCCACATCAAAGGCCTCCTCAATATAAACCAACACCTGCTCCACGAAACATTTTTTACCCAGAGCTCTATCACTCACCAAAAACTCATCCACCAGCTAGATTCTATCAACCAAATAAATCTCCCGCTTTCATGCAAACGCAACAAAGACCCAATCAGTACGAATTTCAATATTATCGCCCTCCACACTTCCACCTAAACCACAGCTACAACTAGAAACCATGGATGTGAATCAATCCATGCGGTTAGAGGTTGTAAACTACCAAAATAGGCCAATTCAACACCGTCAAAATTACCCAATAAAAAGACAAGCTCCGCCAGCTACTTCCTACACTAACAAACAACAACGTACTTTCTATGTACAAAATGCAGAGCCCCAACCTGATGATGCCGATTATTTTCCGGAACCCTACGATGACGATTCACAGGAGCAGTCCCTTGTCGACTACATCGATTGGTGGAACGTAGGACAAACCTCAGTTTTGGAGTCCCAAGAACAAGATGTCGCTATAGCTGATTCCCAAAGCCTGAGCGATGAAACCCAGTATGTTCATTTTTTAGACTAACGAGCTCTTCGCTTCCGTATTGTGAGTACAGAGCAAGGAGCGGGAACATCTTCAAATTTTTAATAGACACGGGGTCTAATAAAAATTACATCCAACCCGCCGGCGTCAAACACCATATTCCAAACGAAAAACCCTTTCTGGCCAAATCAATCGGTGGAAGTGTAAACGTGACACACCATGCCTATGTTAACCTTTTCAGTCCCCCAACCAAACCTCAAAAGTTTTTTCTGCTTCCTCCTTTAAAATATTTTCACGGGATCATAGGGATTGATAGCTTGAAGGCACTTGACGCCGTCATTTACCAAGCCAGCAACTTCATAACCATTTGTAACTCAATAAAAATACCAATTAAACAGCAATTATCGCAGTCGGTCCACAAGATTGATATTAACAACGAGCATCTTACAGAGGAACAATAGAGAAACTTCTCAGAATACTTGAATCCCGCAAAACCTTATTCACCGCACCCAATGAGGAACTCACGTACGCAGCAAACATTAGGGGAGAGATTCGCACCAGTGATAGAAGGCCTGTTTACACCAAATCTTATCCTTATACGGGTGCGTTTAAATCCATAATCGAGGCAGAAATTCAGAAATTACTTGATGATGGAATTATCAGACCATCTTGATCTCTTTACAATGCCCCCATATGGGTCGTCGGGAAGAAATCCGATGCATCAGGCGAGAAGAAATATTGGCTTGTAATAGACGATCGCAAGTTAAATGCGATAACGATTCCCGATCGCTACCCCTTGCCAGAGATTAATGAAATTTGGCCAACCTCGGCAAGAATAAATACTTTTCGATTGTTGGCCTTCAGAGTGGGTTTCACCAAACGATATTGAGAAGACCGCTTTTTCGGTCAATAACGGGAAATACGAGTACGAGTTCACTAGGCTCTCGTTTGGTCTTAGAAATGACCCAGCCATCTTTCAACGTGCCATGGACGACATCCTAAGGGATCACATTGGTGTTAGATGCTACGTCTACATAGATGACGTTGTCATCTATAAGAAGGACTAGGAAGAACACTTGCGCAACATTGTGATAATCCTAGACACTTTGGAAAAGGCAAATATGAAAGTTCAGGCTAGCAAGTGTGAATTCTTTAGAACCTCGGTTGAATTCATCATTGCTCTTTCAGGTATAGAAATCAATCCGAAAAAGGTGGAAACCATAATACGTTTCCCACTGCCAAAGACTTTGAAGAGCTTAGGTCTTTCTTGGGCATGGCGGGCTACTACCGACGCTTTATTCGGGAATACGCGAAAATCGCCAGACCCTTGACTTCACTCCTGAGAGGAGAAGAAGGCCGAATAGGGAAGAATGATTCCAGCAAGATCAAAATCCAGCTAGGTGATAAAGAACTGCACACTTTCCAAAAGGTAAAAGATTCATTAGCATTAAGAGACGTGATTTTGTCCTATCCTAACTTCGAAAAGGAATTTGACCTTACGGACCGACGCTTCGCAGTATGCCGTTGGTGCCGTTTTGGAACAGGAAGGAAGACATATAATTTTTTGTCAAGGGTACTAAATAAAACCGAAGAGGAATATGCCACAAACGAAAGGGAAATGTTGGCCATAGTGTGGGCATTCGACTCCCTACGGAACTTCCTCTACGGCTCAAAAAAGATTAATATCTTCACAGACCACCAGCCACTCACCTACTCACTGCCCTTGACAAGTTCACCAAGTTGTCAGATCTCCCCTCAGGGAACTTCTCTTTTTCTATGGTGTTCCTAAAAATATGGTCATTAACGGCGAGCCATCATTGAACTCGGCATCATTAACATTTATGATGCAGGACAGGATATTCCACACCACTTTCACTGAAATTATGAGGTGTCTTAAAACTGAGGGAACACATAGATCATTCGAAGAATTACTCGAGAGGTCCATACATGAATACAACTGCAGCTTTCATTCTGCTACCGATAGGAAACCAATAGAACTTTTCTACGGTAGAATCTTCTCCACAGACCCAGAAATGTTTGAAAAAACTCGAAATGAAAACATAGACCAACTTAAATCAAAACAGACCTCCGATACCATAATAAAAGTAGAGAAGCTATCAAGGAATACACAGTAGGGCAGGAAATACAACATACGTAAAAATTAACAAGCGCAGTGGAACAAAACTATATAAAAAGCACTTTAACTGGATAGATAGATACGACTTAATTAGATCACAAGCACTTGAACTTTGTCTGCTTTGTATTTACTATATGTTGCTTATTTTATCTTAGCATCCAAGCACTTGAACTTGAGCTAAATGTGATAATCGCCGTACGAAATGAAAAAAGTCGAATCGCTAGTGAACAACTGCTAAATTTATTTATAGTCAAAAACTATTTATGTTCTAATTTTACTTAAAAATGATTTTCATGCAAAACAAACTTTCTCACGACAATTTCCATATGTGAAGATTTCAATTGTTTGGTATTGGTTGTGATCTTGAACTTAAAACTGATCACATTTCGTCTAGAATTTGTCGTGAGACAAATACGTGCATGGATATTTGATATAATATGTATGTACCTGCAGAATGAATTTTGATGGTTGAAAACAATGACGAATGTTATTATTACAAGTTATGAATTTTAATTTGATGTAATATGAATTCTTAAGTTAGTACCTTTTTGATGAAACTGAACAATAGTCAATACAAATGTCTTGTCCAAGTCCGAAATTTTAACTACTGTCAGGAGATTTGATAACACTCTATTTCCATATATATAAAAGAAGCTCTGGAATTTACAGATTTAAAAGTAGCACAGAATAAAAGCCACCTTTTGTAACTTTTGATACATTCCTTATTAGATTTTTGAAAAAGAACAACACTGTATGCCAAATTATGTATCCATACATTTTGAAAACTGAAAATGTAATTCTTGGCGTAACCAACAATTGTAAAAGCATTAACGACATCGCGGATATGTCTAACACAACCTGCATATCAAACCAACTGAGAAGCAAACAGACAAGATGCGCTAAAACTAATAGTCACCATCTATCTTCGATTGATGAGCTAAAGCCCGGAATAATCGTGCTAAATGAATTTCGATGGAGAACTCGAAATAAGGTAACCAAAGCAACACCTAACGGGCACTTATCTTGTAAAGTTCGGAAATACCGGCAACAAGGTATTCACAGCTGAAGAAGTGACAAACGCAAAGCCACTAACACCACTCTTGCAACATGATTACGAAACAGATGAACTAGAGCGGATTTTGTCTTTGGAGATGATAAATGAGCTACAAATAAATAATACAAAGGAAATAAGCCTTCTCCGATCAGCAGGAGACATGAGTCAATGGACTAATTATGGAGCTTTTATCGTGTTGGTTATGTTAATCCTTTTATCACGAATCGAATAGAAACGTAAAGGGATTCGACAGAACGTCATCATAAAAAATGCAGATCCACATAACAATACAATCATCGATGAGGAACCTGATTTGGATAATATGAAGAAAGAAATAGTTCTTCTTAGGCAATTGAATGCAGAACTCATGGATAAAAATGCACTATTAAAAGAATTACTAAACAATTAAAAGATTTCCAACAATAAAGATCAGAGATCATATGCTGAAACTGTGAGTATTCCAAAGCCTAAGCCCAAGAGGGTATCAAAAATTATTATAAAGAAGAAGAATCTGAATGATGACCCAAACCTTAAAGAAACTATTGGCAAATGTCTAATCAAGGAAAAGTCTATTAAAACTAAAAATATCTTTTTAACCAAAAGTAACAATCTTATAATAAATTGTCTTGATAGTGATAGCTTATATCATGCTGAGAAATTATTGCATAATAATTTATCTAAAAATCTTGAAATAGAAAAAGAATCACTGCTTAAACCTGTTATCGAAGTAGTGGGTATAGATAAAAGTGCAAATTTGGATAACGTTGCTTTGGAAGCTGATATTAATCAGAGAAATTTTCGCAGTTCGGAAGAAAAATGCAAAGTTCTAAAGTTATACACTAACAACAAAGGATGGCAAAGTGCAATTCTCGAGGTTACCGCAAGTCTATATAAGATTATAAGAGATAATGGTGGAAAGGTTTTTGTTGGCTATCAATGTTGTAGGATTTACGACGTAATTGGAGCTAAACCGTGTCATAATTGTGGACGAACTGGACATAGCAGTGCGAAATGTAAAAATGATACTGTTTGTCTGAAATGTGCAGTTAATCACAGTACTAAAGATTGTAATCAATCAGCCAGCCGATGTGTGAATTGTATTCATCACAATAAATTATCGAAAATGAAAAACAATACAGCACATGTTGCGACAGATAGTTCGCTATGTCAATATCTTAAGTTTAAAATTAACAAAAGAATTGAAATGACTGACTACCCTGTAATGCCTGAAATATCAAGATATTTGGGTACGATTAATGACCAAAATCAGATTGGACCTTCTTTATATAATAATGCAGCAACTACTTCAACCGATGGTGAAGCAAACAACAGTAATTTTCATCGTAACAAAACAAGCAGACATAGAGATGGCACATAACTTCGAGATATTTGATAAAATAGTAAACGATACATTAGTAATCGAAAACATATGTGTTGATGTAGAGACTCTGAATGAACATTTAATTAAACATGATAATTTGATACTATATTTAAATATTAGAAGTATTAATGCCAATTTTGCAAAATTAGAAATATTTGTTGAGAGTTTAGTTTCAAAATCTCTATATATTTGCTGTGCTGAAGCGTGGACTGTTACAAATACTAATTTTTTCCAACTTTATGGATATAATATGTACTATAATGGTAGTGAACTAAATAAAGCGGATGGGGTTATAGTGTATGTCAAAAACTGTCTGATGCAAGAGACTGAAATCATTCAGGTTGACCAATTAAAAATTATTAATACTATCATAAAAATGAACAACGGCATCGTCACAGAATTGTCCGCTTTATATAGATCACATAGTATTAAGAAAATTGAACTTATTAAAAGCCTCCTGATGGATAAGAAAAATTGTAAAAAACATTTGGTTGTTGGAGACTTCAATATTGACTTGTTGGTATGCGATATCATAACTCAGAGATTCATAAATAATTTCTTAGAACTGAGTTTCCTACCATCTTTTTTAAATGTAACCCGACCGTCAGACTGCAATATAAATAGGGGTACCTGCATTGATAACATATTTTATAATTTAGATAAAGCAGAAATTCAATCTTTTACTGTTCAAAATTCTATAAGTGATCATTACACTTTAAAAGTCAAACTTACTAAATTCAAACCTGATAAATTGATAGCTAATAATTATGTTTACACTGACTATGGAATTTTTTTGCGTAATGCTAGTTTGATAAATTGGTCTCTAATATATTGTTTTTCTGATCCAGATGAAGCTACGGACTGGTTTATAATAAATATGAAAAGTTGTTTAGAAAAGTCCAAAAAAATAAACGTAGAAAAACATGGATAACAAAAGCAATAGTTAAGTCTTGCAAGGAAAAAGAAAAACTTTATCATATTTACAAAAAAACCAAAGTTCTGAAAATTTGATGAAATATAAAAACTATCTGAAAATTTTAGATAATATTATTTATAAAGCGAAACTTATGTATGACAAAGCTCAGATTGAAAAAATTGTGAAGATCCTAGAAAATTATGGAATTATATTGGTCAAAAAGTTAATATAAGTCAAAAAAATAATAGAAAATCTACTATTAATTACATAATTGCTGATAATATGCATAAAATTGTAAATGAATTTGAAATATCTAACTCCATGAATAACTATTTTAGTACAATTGGTAAAAAACTCAGTAGCAAAATTGTAAATAATGAGACTCGAAAAATTGAATTATCGCAGCAAAACCCTAAATCCTTTTTTATACATCCGACAGATACGCAAGAGATAAAAAATATTATTTCAAAATTTAAGTTTAAGAACGGCGGTGTTGATATGATTAGTACTAAAGCTCTCAAAGTTGCAATTGATTATATATGTGATTCACTATGTTACATTATTAATCTCTGTATCGAAAAATCTATCTGGCCTAAATCGCTTAAAATCGCTGAAATAGTACCTATTCATAAGCCAGGAAGTAGAAACAGTGTCTTAAATTATAGGCCAATATCTCTCATATCAAATGTTGCTAAAATTTTTGAAGAAATTTTACATGCAAGGATATACTCGTATAAGTTTATGAGGGTAAATAAAATCTTTTCTTGCAAGCAATATGGTTTCATGAAAAAACTAGGCACCAAAGATGCATTAAATCACCTTGCAAATATGATTTATAATAATTTAGATAAGAGTACTCCTATTATTGTAGTGTTTTTAGATTTGGCCAACGCTTTTGACACGGTAGATTGTAATGTGACGCCTACGCCCGGGAATCGAAGTGATTCCGATCCCGAACCCTTGCAACCGGCCAGATGGGTATGTCCTCGAAGTGCCAGCGGACTTCATCTGTCGTGCGGATATCGTTGCGCAGAAAATATTTCTTTTCTTTCCAAATATTTAGATCTGTGAATATAAATATTCGAAATATAAAATTAATCCAAACCCCGACACATTTCGAGACATATCCATCTGGAAATGCCCCTCCACCGTGGCCATCGAAAAACTATGCCACTGGCGACAAATGGAGAGGCACATTGCCGCCATGTGGCGTGCCATTCCACACACATCTGTTTTGTCCGATGTGACAACCGGAAAAATTTGACAGCCACATGGAGTAAAAGGAAAAGTGTCGGTAGCAGCAGGTTGGCGCGGTCCTAAATGTGGGTAAAACTAAATTAAGAGTTCATCGCTCCATAAACTGGATTGCTGACACAACCATTCAAGGTGGAAAATCATTACAAATGGCAGCCGAAAGACGTCCTAAAAGCGAACGATCGACTTTCTGCAAGTGGGAGCCTGCTGAAACAAAAGTGCGGATATCGCCTCATATGTGCGGTCAAGGAAGTGTTATCTACCAGGTCAGACCGTTTTCAGCAAATATTACTCGCGCAATATCCTCCTTTATAAGGGGGCCAACATTTACATCAGCTTGAAATAATTCAGGTCTTGCTGCCTCCATTACCAGATGATACATCTAGGTCTCATTAGGTTATGTCGCATCGTATGGAAGCTAGTTTTGCGCACAAAAGTTTCTCCATAATTTACCCCCGGTTCAAATAGTAAAACAATAGCTTATAGAATGAAGAAAGTATCCATGAACTCTGCAACATTAAATTAGTGAAGAGAGAATTGATTTCGTGCCGGAAATAATGTTAATATGTAAGATAGTATTGCTTAAGCATTTCAAATTCAACGCCTACGAAAGTATTGCAATGTTACGGATTGGAGGTATTCAGGCGTTAACTCAATGCCCGCTTCAAATTTTAAAACTTTTTGCTGTGAACGAAATGTGGTAAAAAAATATTCTTGCGTGTGCGTGTGAACTTGCCAGTTTTATTTGAATAAGAAATTTAATTGTGATTTATATAAAAATTCGAGAGGGCGATTTGTGTTAACTTCATTTCCGTATCCGCTTGCCAATTTTATGATGTTACAAAATCATATCAGCTTTTATGTTAGCGTTCGTTTTAACTTTTCCTACTACCTTGACGAAAGGATAGTCAGTAACGCGGAGAGATATATGAAAAACAACTCTGCGTAAAACTTTACTTAATAGAAGTGTCTACGAACATATGAACCAAAAGCAATACATAAAATTGATTTTTGTTAAACGCTAAGAACACAAAAGTCTATTTCATTTAGGATGTTACCTTATTTCGTCGAATATTAACGACTAGTTTCTTAGAATTATACAGAACTATTTTGTATATACAAATTATTCAAATATGAAAAATATCGTTTCCGGTGAATCATGACAATGCATTGTCGGACGAAAAATCATTTAAACCTTAGCGATTAAGGTAATTTTGTCATAATTAATACGCACTTGAAACTTTAATTTTCTCCTTTACGCGTGGATCCTTATAATCCAATGAACCAAGGTTTGAGATCTAAAAGAAGAAATAATGAAAAAGACACATCTTATCACTCCACCAACGAAATTTATAAATAAAATCCAAACTTAAACATTCAGAAAAATACAAAAAGGCCTAAAGACAAAATGAATTTTTTTAATCTCCCGCGACAAACAAGTATCAATGCAAAATAAAATTGTCCAGTGTAGAAGTTAATTTAATATTACTTGATATTTTTTTTTTAATTGATGAGCAACATTTAAAACGCTACAACCTTTAAAGCTGTTAAAAGAATCAAAACTGATTACGAAATATTTGAATGCAAACAAGAACTTTCCAACTAGCTTATTACTGATCATTGCTACTTGATATGTGTTCACAATATTAAATAAGTCTGGAATAGTACTGAATTATTGCTTTTCAACAAACGAAAAAATACTCATCAGGAAACTATTTTTTTTTGTTTTTTTTTGTGAGGGCTGGATTGATTATTGATTTTTTTGTATGAGTAAGGAAAGAAATCCTGTGCCTTATGTTGATCAACACAGGCGAAAATTGAAATACCTGTCCAGGAAATTTTGAACGCATAACTTTAACAGTTTTTTTTTTTAAATTTGCAAAATCTCACTTGCTATGAGTAAGCAAATAAATTCAATTGAACAATCAAATCTGGTCTGCTTTTAGTTTCATGCATTGATCATTCCACTATTTGAAAATGGAAACATATTAAAACAATTAAACATAAATGCCCATTTAGATATGTACATCACTTATCAAAGGAACACATTACATTATATTGGAAATATAAAAATTATTTGCATCGTTAACAACTTGTCACATAGGGAGAATTTATTTACTATACCCTAATATCAAATAAGCATTATATATTCGCTATAGCAAAAGAGGATATAGAAAAATATAAATACTATACAACTAAATATTCGATAAGAGATGTTATCCTCAAGAATAGTTTTGAATAAGCTTAAGAAATTAATTTTAATTTTTGGTGCAGGCAGTATGTAGATTGATAGAGAACTGTAAATGTAAATTAAAAGAACAAAAAGAAAAAAAACCCAATCCAATAGAAGATAAACGACGCCCAGTGCTCGAATTGACACTATTGTGTAAGAGTTTAATAGAAGTTAGTTTATGTGATAATTGATGAAATTATTCCATTTTTGTTAATAAACAACATGAATTGCTAAAATTTAACCACGACTTTTCTTTCAGCGGTTCTTCTTTTCAGTGGGAAGAGAGAGTGCAGGGTAGGTATGCCGTCGCTAGGGTAGGGTTTCGACAAATCCGCTGAGGTCGGTTTCGAGTCGCGCGCAGTACGCGGTACCTTTGTTGTTTTGTTATTTTATTAGAGTAGTTTTCGTCGGGTTAATTTCGAGTAGCATATTTTTCGGTACCGCGTCGGAACTTCGGAAACGTGGAATGAAAATTAGATTTTGTATTCTCAACTGGATGAATGAAGAAATACGGAGTAACGTAAAGTAGGTTTCTTCTCCGTATGGTTTGGTTTTGATAACGCGTTTTAAATACGGGCGTGTTCAGGTGGCTGAAAATAATATGTAATAGAGCGTAACCCATTCGGAGACCCGCGACCGAAATCCTCTCCGAACTAGCTGGCCGACAAGCAGCCACCGCGTGAATGGGTTACGGTGCACGGATTGGTTGACCTGTGGTACCATCCGTTGGCACTACTCAGACAACGTCTAGGACCGATGAGAGGTCGGTTCCGCGTTTGAACTAAAAATGTTAAAAATCGTTACAAGATCACGAGATTTTGTTAAAAAAAATATATTACTTGGGTATAAGAGGACATGCTCATTTACTTTTAAAAAATTACTTAAATAATAGAAAACAGAGGGTGAGAATTGGCGATAAATTGAGTGAAAACAAGATAGTTGATACTGGTGTTCCACAGGGAACGATACTTGGTCCACTTTTTTTCATACTCTATGTTAATGATTTGCTTGAGAGTCTTCCAAATGATTCTATCTTATCGTATGCAGATGATACTGCTGCTATTTCCACAGATGACACATGGATGGGTGCACAGATTAAGATCAATTCTTTGCTAGAAAAAATATCAATTTGGCTAAAGCTAAATAAATTAACACTTAACGTTGAAAAAAGTGTATTCATGACATTTGGAAATTATTATGATAGCGTGCCCGAGAAGATAGACATATTTACTGATAAAAAAACAATTAAAAGGGTTGAGCACTGTAAATACCTGGGTATAATATTTGATTATAACGTTAGATGGAACAAACATATTGAATATTTACATCAAAAAACAAAGTATATAGTCTATGTTTTTCATAAGCTATCCAAATGCATGAGTACCGATATGTTAAGAATTATATACTATGCTTATGTCCACAGTATTATAAGCTATGGAATTCTTGCATGGGGTGGGGCATATAATAATAACTTGAAATATATTATATCATTGCAAAACAGGATACTTGGCATAGTTAACAAAAATAAATTTACAGTCGTTAGAAATCCAATAAAAGTGAATCACATATACTCAATTGAAGCACTAACATATTATGAAATACATCGCAATAATTATATAGACTCACAAAGTATCACTAGACATAAGTCAATTTTGCTACCAAAAAACTCCAAAAAAATAAGCGAAAAAAATAATTATATTGTTTCGATTAAACTTTTTAATCGTTTACCAAAAGAACTTAAAAATTTACATGGTTGTAAGATAAATATTAAAAATAAATTGTTATCTTGGATTATAAAATTATAAAACTAGGAATTTTATAGTTTGCAGCGCGAATTCTAAAATTTCTAAAACCTTATTTGAAATGCTTATATAATATTGGCAAATGTATGTTTCTTTTAGTTATAAGATATTAGTTTTTAAGCACACCAGTTTGCGTACAGGGATAAAGTTCCCTCTGCAGTTTACGGTTTTATATATATATATATATATATATATATATATATATATATATATATATATATACACATACATATATATATATATATATATATATATATATATGTATGTATATATATATATATATATATATATATATGTATATATATATATATATATATATATATATATATATATATATATATATATATATATATTTATTTATGCATATGTATTTTACATGTAAATTTTACTGGTAAATAAATAAATAAATAAACAGCATTGCCAAAAGAGAACCCACCAAAAATATTGGTTTCAAACCCCCCTAAATTACAAAGCATAGAAAGCCTTTACAACTTACCTTATTACTAGCTGATCGAGGACGATCAGTTTTGAAGGGGGAAGAGTTAAGTGATAGGACCACAAATTCGCATAAATAAAAATCCTACGAAGTCCGCACCATGACCTGTCTGCAAAACCAACAACAGTCGGCAACATTCCACAGACAACGTTTTCAACATGACCCGTTCCCATAACATGCGCGCATTTTCTCTTCCAAATCAACTAATCAAGGTGACTCAGTCACGTTGTGCAATGCAGCACATTAATTATGCTTTCATTTGAATGTAATTACAATTGTAGATTTAAGTCAAACAGTTTTTGTAAGAGATCCGTGGGATAAAGGTATCTTTTTTTAGAACAAATCTCAAGGAATTTATTAACTTATAGTCTACAATTTCGGGTCAGTTCATTGCATGTCGACTCGGTACTTGAGACTTGCAATCATGCTACATTGTTTTACCTGCGAACTAATGGATCGTTCTGATGAACGTGTGCGGTGTGAACACTTGTCGTGAGGAACCAGTCTAATTATTTATGGAAAGGTGAAGATTTCACGATCCAATTGAAGGGAAAAAATAGATCAATTAGTTGAATAGATTAGGGTTTGATGAATTTGTAGTTAAATTTATATTGTATTAAGTATGAGATTATCGTAGTGAGATAATTAAATTAAAACGAATGCTATGTAATGATGCTTTTTAAAGGAGAAGATTGAAATGTTTTAAAGTATTGTGGATAAATTGGAAATTGGAAGGAAATCGATGGATATTAATAGTTTAAAGCAAAATGAACGAATTTGATGTAGAATTGGCCTTGAAGGCAATGCCTATTTTTTCCGCAAGTTTTAAAGAAATAACCCCATTTCTGGCCATAACTAAAATAATTTACGATACCTTTAAAGCTTTTTTCAAACTATATTTAACACTTAGTAAATAAGCGACATTTAAAAACGTAACATTTGAAAATGATTGTCAATTCAGTGACAGTTTAAAAAGTATTGTACATTCAAAGTGTTCTGATATAAGTAAAAAAAAAACAAAGTTATAAACAATCAAAAGATTCTGTGTGCAAAGTGTAAACAGTTTTGATGTCGTGGACAGTTGCCGGGGAGGTTGTGTGTCTCGGCTATGTCGATGAATGTGTGTGTATGCATGTGTGTGTTTCAGATTAGTATAGGTGGGTGCCTAAGGTAACTAGATGTGCATTTAGCCCTATGTCTAGAATAGGTTCTAGTATGTTTTGAGACGGTAGGTGGCACCTCTAGCGGTAAATAGTGAAACTTTTCTTGATCGTTCTGTTATAGGGTAGTTATTGTTTTAAGAAATTAAAAACTGCCGGCTTCACCTCTATACCATAATGTCACATTAAAACTTTATGATAGCGAAGTAGGCTGTTGCAAAGCAACTCACTCTGTCATTCGTAATATTGTTTAATAAAAAGTCTTTTGCAAATTAATTCGTTTTAATTTCAATAGGTTATGGGCCCAGATAGCTCTAATCTGCTGTTAATAAAAAGTAAAAAATAGTTCGAAACAGTAAATAAGTTCGTAAAGGACAGTAACCCACGTGCATAACCTAGTTTACCTTTTCGCGAGTGTTTTCTTTATCAGCTACTATAATATATATAATCACCATAAAAATTAACAACAACAATGCAATTATGTCAACTCTTAAATTCACAGGTCGAGATAATTGGGCTAGTTGGGGTTTTACGGTCAAAGCATACATGCAGCACTGTAATGATATCCATGTAATGATATTCATTCATTCATTAAAACTAATCGGATGATATTCATTACATTAATACTCAATCAATGTAATGAATATCACCCAGAACTAAATGAAAATCATGACGATACATTTCACTTGACCTCAACGAACATCAAGTGAAAATAAATACAATAAATTTCACTTGACTTCAAAGAGTATCAAGTGAACATAAATATTGAAGAATGAAACACATGTCAACAACGTAACATGAATCTCATATAAAAGACTCACCATAGAAATGCATTCACACTTAACGTGTGAATGAAATCTCGTGTTCTCTTTGGCACACGACATATGAGCATATGGTCAAGTAAGACACTTAACGTGTGAATTAAATCTCGTGTTCCCTTTGGCACACGACGCTTGAGCGTATGGTCAAGTAAGAATGATTCACGTAAATTACTTAAGGTGTGAACTGAAATGTTGTGTTCCCTTTTGACACGTGATACTCGAGTATATGGCCAAGTAAGAATGATTCATGTAAGTCCATGTGTGTGATATTTTTGTATAGTTAAGTGTTTTGTCGTTATGAGTAATAAATTAAGAATTGGGTCATTTTTGAAATAATGTATGACCAATAAATTTTATATTTTATGCTTAGCTTGTAAGAATTGAAAAGTATATAAATCGATGTAAGTAAGAAAAATACTTCAGTTTTTTTGATCATACACGTACGACGAGTTTTAGTAAAGAAACGCTGCGAGTTTGTAGCGACTTTGATTTTAATTTTCTTTGCTGCTAATTGTAGCAAATTAAATTATAAACTTAGTCACCATGGCGTTTGTGGAATACAAGATTCCTCGCCAGAACTCTCTGCGGCCTAGCCGCTTGGTTAAAGGAACAGAATAAACACCTGGTAAAACTAGAATTATTATATGGCGATCCTGCTTTCCCGGATCAGGAATTTTCTGAGGATGAAGATACAGTTAACACGGGATTAAGCAAAGAAGACAAATTATACATCAACGAGGCGTTTGAAAAATTATTCAAACAGGCAGAAGAATATGTACCTGTGCCAATACGGGAATTAAACCAACCGCCACCACCTTATGTACCAGTGGAGATAGGTACACCAGACCTGCGAGGACCCAAACCGCGTAATATAGAGCGATATCTAAAGAAACCGAAACAACAGGACATCGAAACGACAATCCCCAAGAAGCGTCGACCAAGAGGAGGTCGAAGGACGAAGTTAAAGCGTCAACGGGCAGAACTGCATAGGATCATCAGGATCTCGGTTGGAGATCAAAAAAGGCAGTTGCAACAACAATTATTGGACCTCAAACCGAAGCAGAGATTTTGGAACAAAGATGGGGAATAAATGCTCGGTAGAGAACACTTTTGTAGAGCAATACCAACAATCATTGGTAACAACCGGCGTATTTGTAGCAGCAGTAGTTTTATTTTACTTTTATAATAAGCATAGTAAAAGGTATGTAGTAAAAAGAATCAATAGGAATATGAATGTATAATTCAAAAAAAAAAAAAATATATAAGATAAATTAATATGAAATTAACCTAACTTTTATCCTTCACATATTAACTTTAATTGGGTTGAGATTATTTTTTTTCGTGTATTGATTTATGGAGCTATTGGAACAAATTGTGACTGAAAACGAAAGGGCTTTGTGCAATCTAAAGAAAAGTTCAAAGAGTTTGTATACGTTTGAGACTCTTCGTGCAAAATTAGAGGAATTAAAAATTAGGAGAGAAAAATTCAAGAATGCACTTAAATGCTGTAGTGAGGAAGACTCTAGGGTTTTAGATCTTAAATTAAAATTCAGGGCACAAGCATCAATTTTAGAAGGAGAAGTTTGGTTACAACTGAACAAACGAGGATTCCACATAGAAACCTACAGAGAGGAATCAATTAGTGAGGATTTAGGGACCGAGTTTACAAATAAACTAATGGGCGATATATGTGATTTGCTAAAAATAAAGCAAATTTTTTCTACCCCATACCATCACCAGACGTTGGGTTCGGTTGAAAGAAACCATCGCGTACTAAACGAGTATATGTAATCTTTTGCTGATGACCAGCAATGGGACACATGGATTCCATACTACACCTTTGCGTATAATACTACACCACATGTAGACACCAATTATACACCGTATGAACTAGTTTTTGGAAAACTCCCTTACCTTTCGAATGATTTAATTGAGAATAGGGATAAGGTTTACAATCTTGATGATTATTCTAAAGAACTGAAGGTTAGATTAAGAACTTCTATAACAAAGGCTAGGAACATAATACGGAATGTCAAGTCCAAAAGAGTTCAAAATCAAACTCATACAAACCCTATACATATAACTATTGGAGATTTAGTATTAATCAGAAATGAAAACAGAAAGAAACATCACCCTCCTTACAAAGGTCCTTTTGAAGTCGTAAACATTGAAAATAGTAATATAATAATTAACATTAATGGGTTCCACAAATCAATACATAAGGATAGGGTAAAAGCATATAACGTTATGTCGTAATTCAATCATTATTAATCATAAAGAATTATTATATGTAAAGAATTATCATAGTTTTATTCTTGAACTAAAATAAATGTGCATATGTATAATAAATATATACAAAAAAAAAAGTAAAGTAAGAATATAAATATACATGGATATACATGTAAATAGAATTTCTTTTTAGATTCGTATTAAGATATAGAACTAAGCTCAATATATTAACACTTATCTTGAGGTTAAGGGTGTAATGATATCCATGTAATGATATTCATTCATTCATTAAAACTAATCGGATGATATTCATTACATTAATACTCAATCAATGTAATGAATATCACCCAGAACTAAATGAAAATCATGACGATACATTTCACTTGACCTCAACGAACATCAAGTGAAAATAAATACAATAAATTTCACTTGACTTCAAAGAGTATCAAGTGAACATAAATATTGAAGAATGAAACACATGTCAACAACGTATCATGAATCTCATATAAAAGACTCACCATAGAAATGCATTCACACTTAACGTGTGAATGAAATCTCGTGTTCTCTTTGGCACACGACGCATGAGCATATGGTCAAGTAAGACACTTAACGTGTGAATTAAATCTCGTGTTCCCTTTGGGACACGACGCTTGAGCGTATGGTCAAGTAAGAATGATTCACGTAAATTACTTAAGGTGTGAACTTAAATGTTGTGTTCCCTTTTGACACGTGATACTCGAGTATATGGCCAAGTAAGAATGATTCATGTAAGTCCATGTGTGTGATATTTTTGTATAGTTAAGTGTTTTGTCGTTATGAGTAATAAATTAAGAATTGGGTCATTTTTGAAATAATGTATGACCAATAAATTTTATATTTTATGCTTAGCTTGTAAGAATTGAAAAGTATATAAATCGATGTAAGTAAGAAAAATACATTCAGTTTTTTTGATCATACACGTACGACGAGTTTTAGTAAAGAAACGCTGCGAGTTTATAGCGACTTTGATTTTAATTTTCTTTGCTGCTAATTGTAGCAAATTAAATTATAAACTTAGTAACCATGGCGTTTGTGGAATACAAGATTCCTCGCCAGAACTCTCTGCGGCCTAGCCGCTTGGTTAAAGGAACAGAATAAAGACCTGGTAAAACTAGAATTATTATAGCACGAAGACTTTTATGACCCCATATTGAAAGAACCAGTACCAAATGAACCAAAATAATCAATTAAGACCGATGTGAAGGCTAAGTCGAAACTAATAATATTGGACCCAATTCTATACGTACACATTCAAGACGCACTGAATGCAAAACAGGTTTGGGATAATCTAGCCAAGGTATTGGAGACAGCGGATTAACTAAAAAAGTGGGATTGTTAAAAGACCTGACAAATACAACATTAGAGACGAGCTGAAGTGTAGAAGCATACAAATGTAAATGAGATAATCTTATCGCCACATAAGCTAAGAAATATTCACTTTAATGAAGAACATCGATGCTTGCTGGCTTACCGGAAAGTTACAAGCCTATGATAATGGGCAATGAAAACTTAGGTGTAAAGATAAGCGCAAAGTCAGACACTACCGCAATTTGCACAAAGAGTCATAAGTCTAATAAGCCTAACTTTCAACAAAGTCAGAAAAAAGGTCCGAGATGTTTTAACTGCAACCGTTATGACCACATAAGTAAAAATTGCAAGTTTTAGAAAAATGAAGAAGAACAAAATAATTAGTCTGGTTATGTCGCCGTATTCTTCGCAACAGCAAAAAATAATGATGGCTGGTACATTATTTTCAGGGTATCTATCTATATGGCAACACAAAAAGACTGACTGTATAATGAAGTATAGTTGTAAAGCAAATGAGACAGATTTCTTATTATGGCATCAAAGGATGGTGCATTTAAATTTTAATAATTTTTATAAACTAAGAGACAGTATTGACGGAATGAAATGAGTTGAAAGTAAAAACAACTTTCGAACTCTGTCAAAAAAGAAAACAGTTCAGAATGCCGTTTCCAGCTTAAGGTTCCCCAGCTAAGAAATCTTTAGAGTTAATACATTCTGACATCTGTGGACCACTGGCGGTTCAACCACAACATTACATTTCAGTCGCGTGCCAAAAGACGAATAGCAAGTCAAAGTAAAATCAGTTCATGTGTGTAGTGCGTTCATGTGAAAGCAAGAAAAAGTGCGATTTTTCCGAATTGTGAGAATCATTTAGTTTAAAAAACTTCAAAGTGAATATCCGTCAATTTTTCCATAAAAAACCTCGGCTGAAATATGATAATGTAGGTAAAGCTATTGACATTTTGGTGCACAATGTTTTATGCGTTCCTGGTTTAGGCGCAAAACTCCTTTCAGTCAGTGAAATCGTTAAAAACAAAAACATTGTCAAATTCGATGCTAGTGGTTGTTCGGTATACAACCAAAATAACGAGTTGCTCGCTAAAGCAAATATGTGCGATGCTGTTTACAAGGTTCAAGCAGATCAAATACGTTGTGTATTGGTGACCCAAGTAGATATTGTGGATTGACATAGACGACTAGAACATCTTGAATAAGGCGGTATGTGCAAGCTGAAATTCGCAAGTGATGGATTCGAATTTCACGGATCGAAGGCATCGTTGGACAGCTGTATCACTTGCGCTAAAGGAAACTCTTCCCGGAAGCCATTCAATACAGTGAATGCTGACATAAAATCAATTGGTTTAATTGATTTGATTCATATGGATGTGTGCGGACCTACGGAAACCACATAAATAGGTGGAGCGAAATATTTCCTGATCATGATCGACAACTTTTCACGAAAAATGTTTCTCTCCTTTCTTTTGGAAAAGGGAGCTGTTGCTGAAGTATTCCGATCATTTAAGACGACGGCTGAGAACCAAACCATAAAGAAAATAAAACGCATACGAACCGACAATGGAACAAAGTTCGTGAATACGGCTATGAAGAATATCTGCAAAACGTCCAGAATTATCCATGAGACAACCATCCCATATACGCTCGAGCAAAACGGCATTGCCGAGCGTATGAACCGAAACTAATAGAACGCGCAAAATATATAATTGTGGATGCAGAACTCAATAAGGAATTTCGGGCAGAGACGGTCAGCTACGCTCCGTATCTTGTGAATCGATCGGCCAATCGAACTGTAGTAAAGACACCGGAGGAAGTATGTTCCGGACAACGACCACACTTGAGCAACTTAAAAACTTTCGGTAGTCATGCAATAGTTCACATTCTTAAGCCATTACGCAGGAAGTGGGATGCAAAAGCATCAGAAATGCTATTCGTTGGTTACGCCGACACGCAAAAGGGGTTATGATTTTATGACCCAAAAAAGAAAAGAGTAATATGATGTCAATTTTATAGAAACAGGAACGGTGAATTCTCAAATGGTGAGACCTTATCGGACGAAATTCACCTCGAATATAGATGTTGATCTTCTCAGCGATTCTAAGAAAGATGAAGCTCCAGTTAGGGCTAATGATTCGAACGATAGTAACAAATGTGTCGAAAATAAGTCGGAGGATATAACAATGGATGATGTCATTCGCGACCCTGATTTTATAGCACAGATTCCAGAAGCAGAGTCATCTCCTGTCGTCAACCAACCACGTAACGGATTCGGCGTCTTGTAGACCGATTTAATCCGTCGACCTATTTCGCTCGTGGCCATGAACCGGGAGATCTGCAAACTCGGGAGGCAGCTTTGAAAAGCCACAATGCGATCCAATGGAAGGACGCGCTGAGTGATGAACTGAAATCCTTACACGACAATGAAACGTGAGATCTCGTTGAGTTACCAGCCGGTAGACAGGCCATCAAAACGAAATGGGTGTTCAGCACCAAACGGGCAGATGATAGCACGATAATACGAAACAAGGCGCGATTAGTTGCCAAAGTTTGCGCTCAAAAGTATGGAACGGATTATATAGAGACGTACTCGCCAGTCGTCCGGTACACGTCCATTCGACTGCTTATTGCATTCGCAGTGCAACGTTGTCTAACCATTGATCAAATGGATGCTATAACCGCATATCTGCAAGGCACACTGGATGAGGATATTTACACTCATCAACCCGAAGGGTTTCAGTACGGTACCGGCCGTATCAGTTAAAGAAAGCGATGTACAGCCTAAAACAGAGTGGCAGACAGTGGAGTAGATGTCTAGATGATGCTCTAAAATCCTTTGGGCTTATCAAGCCAAAGTTGGATCCATGTGTCTATTACACAAGGGATGTTAATTTGATAATCACCATTAACGTAGACGATTTTCTTATATTTTGAAAGTGCGTTCAGACCCGGGACAATTTTATGCGAATGAATTTCATATAAAATACATGGGACGTGCGAAGACATGTATCGGTTTGACAATTCAATATGAAGACGATGGAATTTTTATCGAGCAGTCAACATATGCAATGGAAAACTGGTTTGTTTTGGGATGAGCGAATGCAAGGCAGTATAAACGCCCACCGATACAACACATAAGCTATCAGCGACCGATGAAGAAGATGTGTTAAACAACGTGCCTTATCAGGAGGCAATTGGACGACGTCTACTATATTTAGTGCAAGGGACTAGACCAAACTTAGCATACGCAGTCAACAACGTGAGTCGATTCAACACAAAACATTCTTCGCAGCATTGGATAGCTGTCAAACGGATATTACGTAACCTTCAAGGTACCCTTTATAATAAAATTGAATATCGTTTTTACTCGACAGATAACATAAGCGGTTACATAGATGTAGACTGGGTATCGGACGTCAACAGCGGGCACTCATACATCGGATGGGTGTTCATTTTGACAGATGGAGCTGTATCCTGAAGTTGTAAGAGGCAGAAAACGGTGGTGCTCTCGTCAGCAGAAGCTAAATATATATATGGCCATGAAATCGGCAGCACAGGAAGCGTCTTAGCTCTTCCAGCTTCTAAGCCAGTTCGAAACAGTCGGGAGCGTGTTGTTACATGCTGACAACCAAGGCACGCTAGATATTCCGAAGGGGAATGCATACCGACTTTAGCCTATCAGCATTCGGTTCCACTTCGTAAGGATTATGGTTTTGGAAGGTACGATTCGACTCAAATATGTATCTACTGACATTAATAGTCCGTCTAACGAAAGGTGTCAATGCAAGCAAGCTGTTATTTTGTGTATCTAATATGGGCATAATATGCGCTTCATCATAAAAACAAACATTGAATTAAATTAATGGATTGATAATTGTGAGATGAGTATGTATTGCAAATTGGGGTGTTGAAAATGTACAAGTATATGTAGACACACACATATTGACGTACCTTCCGTCGATAAACCACCCGCTACTATTTTTCAGTCTGCTTATAACCCTCGCACAATAAACTTGGCTTCCATTAACATTCCATTTAATAAATAATACCAACGCGCAACGAAAATTAAGTCTTAGTAGAAGCCATAACACTAGCAGACGTTGCGAGGGACGAACTCATATGTGGTCGAAAAAATGATGTTGAGAGTTTCAACACAATTTTTCAAAAAGTTGGAACAATTTATAAAACTATGATATAACTATTGCAAAACTCAGAATCGCATTTTGTCAAACCGCACGCTGCAATATTATTAGTGAAGATTATTACCATGTTTCAATTTTTATTCCATATCTGGATCTCATCATAACCCACCTCGAAGATCGTATTTTAAAGCATCGTATTATTTTGATGAGCTTTTTATGTTTGTTTCCCGAGAAATTGAAGAGTTTAAATGAGGATGCGTGTAAAAAATTGTTTGGAACATACATTGCTATTCTGCATGACAACTCATCCAAAATTTGGGTCAATGAAGTCAAGGTTTGGCGGCGCCACCTTGCAGATTAAGTAGTTTTTAATTCATTGGAAGCTTTAGATATTTGCAATAAGGATGCTTTCTCAAATGTACACCAATTACTAAAAATTATGGCAGTGTGACCGGTGACCACAACGTCAAATGAGCATTCATTTTCGACTTTGGGTCGTCTCAAAACCTATTTGGGGTCAACAATGAGAAAAGATCGTCTAAACGATTTGGCTTCTCTAAATATACACCGTGATGTAAGCGTCAACGTTGATGTGGTTCTGAATGAATTCTTTTCTGTGGCTCGGCGCATCAGTTTATTAAAAGAGTAAAAATTTGAAATTATTTTACGTGACCATTTGTTATAAGTGTGTATTTTATGTATGTATGGTATGTGGATCTGAAAACAGCTTTGATACGGTTGAGCATTAATAATTATTAGTGCATAGTATTATAATTTGTATATGTATATGCAATAATAATAATAATAATATGTATGTGTATAGTAGCATAACTTCAATGCACGCAGACTTAATAGGCATTATACGAGTACATTATATTCTGATGAAACAGTACTTCTTTTCTCGGTAATTGACAAAAATACGATTCCAAACATTATCAATGACGATCTGAATACATAAAATCTATGGTTAAAGATAAACTAGCGTTGAATATTTCAAAGGTAAAATATGTTATTTTTAAACAAAACAAAAAGGATTAGATATTGACATAACAACTAAACGCAAAAAGCTACAAAGAGTGCTTGAATTTCAATATCTTGGCTTGGCATTACTGTCTAACAGTTACATTCCATTCCCACAAAGCTTTGCATTCCCACAAACCTTCATTATATTCACTGTAACCTAAATTCCTTAAGATACAATTTCACTTCAATTTAAATTTTCTATTCCCACGGACAGAATTCTTACGAGTTCCGTCAGCATTTCTGCCACGAGCACTTTACTCAAAATTAGAACTTACTTACTCAGGTGTCATTGCTCACCTTTTCAGTGCACTGTTGCAACAATTAGAATAGTGCAACAGATAGCAATTTCATAATATAAAAGCGACAACGACATTCAATTCGGGTTGGTTTTTATTAAAGTTTTGTGATTCGCGGAGCACGGTTAAGCCTTCTTAACCTACCCACTTAATGTGAGGCTGCATTAGGGTGCTCATTTACGCCTTACGCGCACAATATAATAATCAGTTGTAAAAAGTGTTCAATCCTTTTAATGTTAAATAAATAGGTGATAAAAGTGAACAAGTGTTTTTTTTCCACCTACCGGTAACCGGCAAGTTAATTGGCGCAGTCGTTGTAGGATGCGCTGCGGGAAAACCGCGATTCTCTTAAGAATTTGTACACTGATAGAAAAATCGGTATTCAAATCAACTATTTTCCGTGATAAGCTTACTATTGCCAAAAAATGCTGCAAATGTATTTGCTTTAACAAATTATGTATTGTTCAAAACAACAACTATTTCGTTTTTAATTTTATCCAACCAAAAATGAAATAATAATCAAATACATAATGTTTAAATTGAATATGTACATATGTTGATTTTAAAATCAAAAACGTCTGATGTAAAATCAAATATGTGTGATGTTTAAATTCCAATATGTACATATGTCAATTTTAAAATCAAAAACGTTACATGTAAAATGAAACACGTCTCATGTTTAAACTCAAATATGTAGTGAAACTTAAAATCAAACACGGTCTCTGTAAAATCAAACACGCGGCAGGTTAAAGTTCGACTATGTAGTCAATTGTAAAATCAAATACGCCGTGAGTAAAATAAAACACATGTCATGTTTAAATTTGAATATGCTCATTTGTCATTTTTAAAATGAAATACGTTGTGTATGAAATCAAACACATCGTGAAGTTGTTCACGCTGAAATGTCAAGCAAGAAGGTACAGTGCAATGATCGTCAACACTCATGCTCACACCATGTTTGGAGATCCAAGAGTGCGGTTTGTGATACATATTTCCGTTGTTTATGTTCGTTTGTGCAAACGTGATGTCGAACACTCTAAGTCCAATTAATACCGCGTTACAGGGAAGTGCCGTGTGTGATAGTGAGAGTATTGATATTGCATTGTTCAATGTGTTGATTTCTTGGGGTTTCGACGATCTTTACACGGAGTTAGTTTCTCGCGCGATAAATTTAAGTGCATTAAGCGTTTTTTTGGAGAAAGATATTTATGAACTGTTTCTGCACAAGCCGTTAGGAGCGAAGGCGTTGTTCCGGCAAAAGTTGGCAACATGGCGAAAGGAAAATGTAAGTTCGAAAAAATAATTTATATATTTATATATGTATACAGTGAAAACTCTAAAGAATTTTATCTTACAGAATATCCCGAATCCGGAAAATAAAATTGATACGAGTAACATTGAAAGTATCGTGAAGGAAGTTTTGAAGTACAATACTCGCTTCGATTGTTCATGTTCGTGCTCCTCCAGATCGTCTCCAATACCCGATTATGTTTATTCTGTATCACCAGCAACTAGTTTAACTTCAAATTTTGAATATGTACTACCTGTAAGTACTTCAAATATGAAACAAGTATTTACACATTTAATTTTTCTTGGATCGATTCTTATGTTTGTATCGTTCAAAAATGAAAATAATGTTAAAGTCTTTCGACAATGTATATTTTATTGTTTTTAATACAATAAAATATACATTGTATAAAGCGAACTTTAGACTATTATTTACAGTCTTCCTCAGTACTGAGGAAGACTGTAAATGACAATGAAAAGCCCGCTTTATATTAAAAACAATAAAATATCCAATGTTAAAAGGAACATAAAACTATTTTCAGTTTTGAAATGTTTACATGTTGGTTCGGGGACATTTAAGCTGTACCTTGAGTAGCTTTTTTTAGAAAAAATTACAAAATCATAATAGTTCTGCGACCTCTCTGTTAGTACGTCCATCTGTTTATCCGTGCGTCACAGCAAGTTTTCTTAGAAACTACTTAAGGCGCAGCCTCCAGTAAAACTGCAAATTTGGGTATACTTTACAACCGCTCACCTTAGAAACGTTAAGAATATTTGCAAAAATTTTTTAGCTGGAAGTCAGAATAAACCTTTTACTATTGACTCAACTCATTATATTTTGCAAAAAGCTTGTTGCAAAAGTTATTAAATTCAAACAAATAGCATGTTTTCGTTAAAAAATGTAGCAAATCTCGGAAACTACTTAACGTACCTAGTTGTTTAAGCTACGTTTGTTAAATCTAAATTATTTGCATTGAATTAACTCATCAGAAATTCAAAAAAGTTTTTTGCAAAAAATTTCCTAGAACAAAATGTGGAAATTTGATACAAATCAATGTGCATGCATGATATTTGTTCAGTGCGTGCAAATTATACATTTTGTTCTAGAAAATTTTTTGCAATGGTTTTTATTTAATAATTTAGATGTAACAAACATAGCTTAATCAACTCGGTACGCTAAGTAGTTTCCGAGATTTAATACATTTTTTAAAGAAAACATGCTATTTTGTTTGAATTTTTTTAATTTTCGCAACAAACTTTTTATAAAATGTAATGAACTGATTCAATAGCCAAAGGTCCATTCTAATTTCTACTTTAAAAAATTTTGCAAATATTTGTAAGGTTTCTGAGATGGACGGACGGCTGTATAGTTATCCCAAATTGGCAGTTTTACTGGGGGCTGCGCCCTGAGCTACACTCATGCAATTTTGGACGTTAGAAGTGATAGTCTCTCCGAAGTACAAGTATAAACTTTTTTAATAAGGTTTTAAAAGCGTCTGAATCAGTTGAAAAAAGTGCAATAACAGCAAAGGGGGTGCGAGGGAGGTGAAAAATGATGGGGTAACGGGGAAGGGGAAATATATGAACAATTTGCGTTTTTGCTGTCCATCGGTCCTTCTTTGAATTTCTTGAAGTATGCGTTTCGACTATATCTAACCATCTTCAGACCGAACTGAAGATGGCCAAAGATAGCCGAAACGCATACTCCTAGAAATTTGAAGATAAACAACAAAAGAAAGAAATGTTTTTTCTTCATATTTTTCTTTGGAGGCCAACAACAAGTGAAGCATTTTCTAATACACATTTTTAATTGAAGTTTGGTTGAGTTACATTTATTGATTTCATTTTTCTTAGGGTATCGATTCTATGCTGGAATCTTCGTTAATGGGCCGTTTTGTTATTGAAGAGTTCACAAAAAATAAAAAGCTAAATGATAGTTCCAGAAACATAATTATTGACGCAATAATATCGTGGCACGTAAAAAACAACAAATCTATCTCTAGAAGGCAGTTTGATTTCATCGCCAAACGTATCGCAGAAAGGTTCAACGATGATAAGGATTTATACTACAGAGCACCAAAAAATATAAACGAAAATCCTTGTGGCCGGCTTTATAGCAAATATTACAACACAAAACGCAGATTGGGAAGAATAGGTTTAAATTTTGACAACAAACAAACTGCAGCATCTTTTTCACAAGATAAAATTGCAGTAGAAATCGTAACGGAAGAAAATGAAGGTAAAATACCAATTTTTAAACTGCAACAAATTTTTCAAATACTGGTTTTAGACCTTACATCAGACATAAATTGGCTGCAAGTCTATCGAGAACCCTGGGAGGAAGTCAAGCAAAAATGGTGCAATACTTTTAAAGAGAGGAGAAAACAGATTTTATTGAACGCATCCAACAAATTAGCGTCAATTTTTGTTCAGTGGCCTCTTTTCAAGCATGCAGCTGGATATTCATTGGTAAGTTATATTTCATAGTAAAATCCTCTTTTGAGGATAATGTACTTGTTTTACAACGCTGATACTTGCAGATACACGCTGATTTTGCTCTACTTTACCCCGCTAAGCAACACAATTTAATTAACAACTGGAGTGAATTCCGTAGTCAAATCGTACAGGTTTTCAACAAAAAAATAAAAGATAAAGCCAGTCAAAGCATCCTGAAAAGGCTGAATGAATGCGACCAATTTACAAGTAAGTTAAATGACTATTAAAAGTTAGAGTAATATGATTATTGTATTGCGTCATTTAGTTTCAGATGACCCCTGTATTATCGATTTAATACATGCAGTGTTGCCCCCAACGATAAGACGTTGCAAAAAAGATACAACATCCAAAAAGAGAAGAGTCGTAAAATCAACGATTAAAGATGCACAACAGTCGATGGTGTTGAAAATTGCGACAATAGACGATTTTTACCCAGAAATTGATCGGCTTTCTTTGCACCTGAAGGAAAAGGGTGAGACACTTCAACCAATCATTATTCACGTCGCTTCAGAAGCAAAATTTATAGTATATTATGACGATATCAAATACAGTTTTGACGAATTTTTACCGGCTCTTGACACATGCTTCAAAACATTTTTTGTTTTAAATTTGAAGTATTCCGAAGCATCGAAATTAGTTTGGCAATTCATCCAAAAACATTTTTTTCAAATTGATTCTTCAGAAAAAATTTCGCCTAATATTTTGTCACTCCTCAAAGACTTGCAGCTATGTTGATTTGTCACATATGCAAAACAAATTTCAATGAAGTTTACATTTTAATTGATCATTACAAATTTGTTCACAACTTTTCTGCAGTAGATGATTACCACTGCTGTAATTGTAATCACAACTATAATTTGAAAAGCTTTAAAAGACATTTTACTCGATCATGTCGTTCTCTTTTATCAGAAAGGGGTGTCAATTTAAACCTACCTGATCATAGTTTGAATGCAGCCGCATCAAGTATAAAACAAGTTCTTTCTAATGATTTCGCTTCCCAGGGAAGCAATAATAAACAAAATGATGCGGAATTTACCAATCTAAATATGTTCTCAAATATTGAAAAATCGATTGTTCAGTTTTTATGTATTCTGTACGGGAAACCTAATCTGCCTCGAAATTTAGTAGAAAATATTTTCGTAAACTTTACAGAAAATCTTTTAAACAGTTTACTCGATAACTTAAACCTGATGTTTTGTACTTTTTTATCTGAAAAGGAGCAACGGGCAATTGAAACTATTTTTAGTGAAGTTAAACATTTATTCGAAAAATTAAATACGTTTTACAAGTTCATACAAGCTATGAAGCAAAAAGATTTATACGAAGAACCATATCAATTTATCATTAATAAGGAATTAACTCTGCAACCAGGTATGATACCATCTTTTGAAGAAGTTGAGTCAAAGGGAACACTATTACCAATAAAATTTCAGTTTCGAAAATTTTTTGAGCTACCCGGCATATATGAATCTGTGCTGAAGAACGTAATCCACATAACATTTTATAACTAGTAAACTGTGGAAAGATAACGTATCAGAGCTATCTAAAACTAAAAACGGGACTATTTTACCATATTTTCTTTACTTCGACGATTTTGAATCGAACAACCCCTTGGGATCGCATGCAGGTTCCCATTCGATTGGTGCAGTTTATTATAGTTTTCCAACTCTTCCTCAGTGGACTTTGTCCAATCTTGACAGTATTTTCGTTGGAATGTTATTTTATAGTAAATACAAAACATTTGGAATAAACTCCATTTTCCATAAACTTATTTCGGAGTTGAAGGACTTAGAAGAAAATGGTTTAACAATCAATTTTAAAACGGGTCAGATTCAAATATACTTTGTTTTAGGGTTAATTCTTGGTGATAACCTTGGACTCAACACTATACTAGGGTACACTAGAAGTTTTAGTGCAAATTATTCATGTCGCGTCTGCTTATGTTCTAAATCTGAACTTGACTATTTTCTGGAAGATAATTTTACTTATCACAGACAAATTGAAACATATAACTCAAATTTTGATAAGTATCCAGATCTTAAAGAAAGAGTTAATCGTTGCGGTATTCGAGAGAAGTCTCTTTTTAATGACATCGCAACGTTTCATGTCCTGAAAAACTATGTTGCTGATGTTATGCACGATGTTCTGGAGGGGGTATGTCATTATGATATTTGTGAGGTTTTGATTCATTTTATTAGTGCAGAAAAAAAGTTCTCTCTTGACACTTTAAATAATCGCATTCAATTATTCACTTATGGAGAAACTGAAGTAGGTAATTTGAGCAGTCCTATTAAAAATGAACATTTAGATAAAAGAAAACTGAATATGTCTGCAACAGAAATGTGGACATTCTGTCGATTTCTGCCATTATTCGTTGGTGGTCTGATCCCTTTAAATAACGAAAACTGGCGTCTAGTAACTGTGTTGAATGAAATAATTGATATAATTTTCAAGATCTCATTTACAAGTGACGAGATTATCAAATTAAATTCTCTTATATCTGAACACCATTCATTGTATAAGAACTTATTTGGATGTAATTTAAAACCTAAGTTTCACAACATGGTTCACTATCCTTTCTTGATAAATATGGTAGGACCTTTAAAACACATTTGGAGTTTAAGATATGAATCGAAACATAAATCATTGAAAGGTTACTGCAATAATGTTACTTCCAGAAAAAACTTGCCCTACTCTTTAAGTATCAAATCTGGATTAAGTTTTTGTTATCAAATAAGCAAAGAACACGCAATACCAGCTAAAATCTGCAAAAAATCGAAAAGAAAAACTTTGATTATAGATGAGCCTTGCTATGATAAAATTAAAAATAAAGATGTTTTGCCACGTGACGAAAATATTTTCTGTTATGAATTTTTGACATTCCAAAATTTAATATATAAGAAAAATTTGTACTTAACAATTACTAAGGCTGAAAATGTGATATTATACAGAATAGAAGGGATCATTGTGCGAAAAGACGATGCAATTATTTTATGTGAAATATATGAAACGGCTGATTTTTCTACTCATTATCAATGTTTTGAAGTTTTAAAGCCATGCAATACTTTTTTCTTACATAATGCGGACAAGTTTGATGGTCCACCAATAAATACTCATAAAAATTCTAAAAATAAAACTTACTTTATGCCTAAATACTTTTGAAAATAGAACGCATTGAAAATACATAGCCTGATATACCTTTTTATTCATTTCAAACGTACAGTTTTCATATCTAAATTTCCCATTCCTCAAACACAAAGTCACATTTTTCACTTCAAGATTCCCGATTTTTAAATACTAATTCACACTTTTCAAAATAAAAGTAACATTTTCAATTTAAATTCACGTTTTTCAAAACAAAAGTCATAACATTTTTCCAATAGAAATTCATGTTTTTCAACACTTTGAAGAAATTGGGTAAAACATGGGAATTGTTGACAAGGATGGTTTCTATTCGGGTTTATGCATATAGTTATATGAATTATATCTTATTTGGATTGATGTAACCCGGATAAAAGCCATGCTTCACAATAATTCGCAAGTTTTACTCAATTTCTTCTATCTGTTTGAAAAATGGGAAATTTCGAAATGAAAGTTGTACGTTTGAAATGAACAAACCACACTTTTGTCCTGAAAACGCCATACTCTGTGACCAAGCAGTTAATTAATGATTTGAAGACCTATAGTTATTCTATGAAATAATCATATTATTACAAATTATCAATGCAAACACTAATTATTTTACGATTAGTAATACCTCTCTAAATTGCCGTTGTCATATGACACAAATTTTGACACTAATGTTAGCTTAAGCTTGATAAACAATCAAAATTTATATTCTAAATCTAAAATAAGAGATAAATAATATTAAAATGGGAGAGACTGTTACGTGAATTCAATTTATAACATATTTAACTATATTTATGTTGAACTTAAAGCAGTCAAGGGAAAATGGAAAAGAATTTTTGGTACGTTTATTTTATTATTGTAATCTGCGAATTTCTTCCCAACTTTCATTTCAATAAAGTAAAATAAAAAATAAAGCATCTCTGATTCTTGCAAATAATCATATGATTACATATTTGCATGCCTTTATCATATGATATAAATTTTGATACTGTAATGATTTTCTCTATTAAGACTATTCATTTCAATTATCTACTAATGCACATTAAATATTGGTTTGCTTCTTTCGTAGACTGATTTTGTCGCGTGTTTTTGTAACGCATAACTAACGCTAAACAAGTCTCTAATTTTCCTACATACTAACTAACGATTCCCTCGATACAATATAAATTTCTAACCAAGGTATTCTACTTAAAGTAATAGTATCTCTTGTTTTCTACAGTTTGATAATCCGTTTGTATTAAATGGAAATTTTCCCTCTTTTTTGTTTTTTAGCACTCATCTACATCAACTATAAAAACAAATTAATAAAATCGTGTGCCAGTCTACATGCGTTTCGTCTACATGCGTTTCGTCTAAAAGCAACCAAAATAAGGAGAATTCAAACACAAAAAGTGTTTCTGATAAATGTCATCTCTCGTATGAATTGGACGTAAATGTTCTCCCTTTTAATGTCTTTAATTTATAGTTATGCCTAAAATCAACGAAAGTACGATTTTCCGTCGGTTTTTTTTTTTTTGATTATCTAGATAGCATTCTGTCATATAAAATTAATTAACCTCTATAATCTAAGGTTTCAAATGAATTTGGTATGCATTTATTCATATGATTAATAACTGACCGGTGAAAAATTTTCTTACGACCATTTTATATTTGGAATAACTTCATGCTTTCTTTCGAGTAGATAAAAATGGTTTCTTACTTTATGTATAGTTATGTTTAAACAATAAATTAATATTTTGCTTGTAATAAGAGTTTAAATGCGTCGATGTGCGACATCAACAGGCGATAGCGTAAATACACGCCTAAACTTACGATGTTAAAACTATTCCTGTCAGCAAATATAATCTACTTTATTTCGTTTTTTTTCTTATCCGACAGTTGAAATGGTTCTTTTTCTAAGGGCATTCAGTCGGAATTTTCGCGCATTTTTTTTTTTTTTGTTTCACAGGACATTCATCTGCATTCGTTTCACACTTGTTTACGAGAGCGCATTTAGGAAGCCATTTAGCCAGTTGCTCTTCGAAAAATTGTTCTAGACAACGGGCATGCGCATATGTTTTGGAATCCTCCGGATAATATAAGCATACAGTTTTGGACAACAATCGAACGTCAGCTACAAATGTGGCAATGTCTTTGTAGTGATTCGGACTTGATGGATCCAAACGAGTTCGAATAACATCTAGCGACATAGGTTGACAAACTACTTCATAATATGCAGGGTTTGTTGCAGGTTCTGGCTCTCTAAATGGTAAACTTTGTTCGTATTGGCAATATAATTTTAAACATATCCTCTGTCTAATCTTTAATTCATTTGCGCCAAGTTCTCCTGCACTATGTCTTTCACATTCAGCTGAACTTGCCAGTTCCGCTAAATTAACACCTGACAAATCTTGCCACGTTTCACTTTCATCTGGTAAGGAACCTATAGCTGGTATGTGACAATGGTGGTGAAATACTTTTGGATATTCATCGCAACACATCAATTCACCACCATCCAAACCAACTGCACACCAATCTTCATTTGGATCGTCTTTCTGGTCAGCTTTCTCTTCAGCCACATTCGCAATAGCTGCTGAACTTTGGACTTGTGGCGATGTCGTCTTATTCCTACCTTCCGGAAGAACTTGTACTCCGTTCGAATCTAATTTCGCTATTGTTGCCATCAAAACATTTATTGAATCGTCTCGGACTTTTAATAGTTATTATCTTAACACTAACCTGATCCGATGTTTGATCCACGACCGTACTGACAACGAAAGATGATCCATTCATCTAGGTCGATATTGTCCTGACCTTGACCGTATGCTTCTATATTTGTTGAAAAGCCTTTTTGGCAGCAACACTTTCGCCGTCTCGATTCCTTTCCTTCGGTGTTCTTTCGGCGGATCCACTTCATGGGATTTTCTATCAAGAATGAGGTTAGAGACGGAACTCGGGAGATATCCGTTAGCAGTCTTACCTTTCTATAGATATTTTCGGCACAAACGAGAGCGAATACCGGAATCTGCCGCAACCAACAATTAGCAGTTGCTATTTTTGATTGCTTTCGATATTTCGCATCTAAGCCATAATACAATCACTAACCTAATTTACATATGTAAAATTAATTAAAGAAACAACAGTGTAATTTAATTTTATCTTTTTCACTTATAAATACTAAAAATCAAAAATGCATTAGCTGATTCCACGACAATGGACACGATTAGCAGACGACAGCCACGAAAAATGAAGCCGACATGTGGCTGTCAAAAATTCCGGTTGTCACCTCGGACAAAACATCTGTGTGTGGAATGGCACGCCATATGGCGGCAATGTACCTCTCCCGATGTCGCCAGTGGCATAGTTTTCTCGATGGCCACGGTGGAGGGGCATTTCCAGATGGCTATGTCTCGAAATGTGCCGGGGTTGGATTAATTCTATATTTCGAATATTTATATCCCCGGATCTAAATATTTGGACAGAAAAAAAAAATATTTTCTGCACAACGATATCCGCACGACAGATGAAGTCCGCTGGCACTTCGAGGACATATCCATCTGGCAGGTTACAAGGGTTCGGGATCGGAATCACTTCGATTCCTGGGCGTAGGCGTCACATTACACATTCCCCCCCCCCCCAAAATCGAAGTAATTACGATCCCGTCTCCTATATAAAAGGTCTTGGTTAGGGCCGTGGCGGGTCGAAGGTCGGTTTCGAAGGATAGGCTACAACCATGTTCGTGAAGACTCGACAGTGACTATATAGTAGGGAGTCGGGTGTTATTCGGAGGTCTTCGTCTAAGCAGAGATTTGGGGTAAGCCAAGGTTTCTCGTGGGAATTAGTTGCACTTCATCGTCTAAGGTCTTTTGCGTGGTAAATTCCCAGGGTTTTACCAGTCATGTCCGCGATGAGGTATCGGGTGGGGCTTATGACTTGTATGACTCGACACTTCACGAATTTCTTGTCTAGTTTGGCATTGTAATGTCGGGTGGCATCGCTCTGTCGGAAGTTTCGACGATATATTTCGTCGCCGGCCTTAAAGCCAGAAGGATGAGATCGCAAGTTGTACCGCTCCTCTCCCATCCGTCTACTTTCTTCAATCTTCTCCCGCAGTTGATCTCGCAGAAGTTGGAGCTTTTCGTGCGGTTCTAGAACCACGATTGGGTCCTCTAGCGATTTCAGCTGCCGCAATAGCCGGTAAGCGCTCCCATGACAGATCATGTACTGGCCGAACACTGCGAAATACGGCGAAATGCCGGTAGTGGCGTGGTACGACGAGCGCAGCGCACTAGTGATGGCGGACAATTTGCGATCCCAGTCCCTCTGATTCGGGTGGACATAGGCGCGAATGGCCGCTATGAGCGTACGATTCAGTCGTTCGGATGCGTTGGCTTGTGGTGAATAGACGGCAGTTCGTTGGTGGATGATGCCGTATTTGGACATTAGGTCTCGGAACTTGCTGGAGGTGAACTGGACCCCATTGTCGGAGACAAGTTTCTCCGGAACTCCAAACATGTGAAAGACTCGGTTCTCCAAAAAGCTGATTATAGGTCCAGTGTGCATGTTACGTAGTGGTTCTATGATAGGGAATTTAGAGAGCTGGTCCAGGACCACGACAGCTCCCGTGTGACCAGAAGCAGATCGAGGGTAAGGACCGATAAGATCAATGTACAAGCGCTGGAACACGCGTTCGGGGACCTCAACCTTACCCATGGGTGGCCGAAGAATGGTGTTGGGCGCTTTAGTGCACTTGCATAGCTCACAAGAGGCTACGTACGCTTTTATCTGTTGTGCCATCTTAGGCCAGAAGAAACAGGTTTTCAACCGCCTAAGTGTACGACCGTATCCGCCGTGCGCACTTGTTGGGTGGTCATGAGCCCGTCTGATAAGATCAGTGGTTAATTCTTCGGGCACCCACAACTTCCACTGTTCTTCTTCTTGTATGGGGTCTCCGGATGCGTGTCCCATCCGCTTATAAATAAATCCATCCGTCAACCACAGTTCAGGAAGCTGGGGCTGTTGATTCTGGATAGTGTGAATCAGTTGTGTGTAGGTTGCTGACTTGAAGGCAGGATGGTCCAAATCGATCAATTGGGGGCTGTCGTCCTCTTGGACCAACTCGGCTCCTTCAGGGGCGAACATTCTGGATAGGGTGTCGGGGACTACATGCTGGCTACCTTTTCGGTGGCGGATTGTGAAGTCAAATGCCTGTAGTTTCAGTGCCCACCTTGCCAATCTGCCGTTGAGATCAGTCTGGCTCATTAGCCATTTCAGAGAAGCGTGATCCGTAACGATTTCAAAGGTGTGTCCCTCCACATAGGCTCGGAAGCGTTTCACTGCCAACACCGCGGCTAAACATTCTTGCTCGGAGACCGTGTAATTTCGCTGGGCTGGGTACAGCTTGTGAGACATGAAGGCTATAGGTCTCTCCTCGCCGTCTTGTGCAACCTGGACTAAGACTGCTCCCACCCCATGTTGACTCGCGTCACAATGGATTGAGAACGGTTTGTCAAAGTCCGGGCTGTGCAGTACGGGGGCTGTAGTCAGACTCTGCTTTAGCTCTTCAAAGGCTCGCAAGCTGGGCTCTTCCCAGACGAATTTACGTCCCTTACGCAGCATGTCGGTCAAAGGAGTGGTTATGGTGGCATAGTCACGTACAAAACGCTGGTACCATCCGCATAAACCTAAGAATCGGCGTAACTGTTTGGTGGTCTTGGGTAGTGGAAAAACGTCAATCGCTTGAGTCTTTTCCGGATCGGTCTTGATATGGCCATGCCCAATGATGTGACCTAAATACTTCACCTCAGTCATCACGAACTGGCTCTTCCTTATGTTGATGGTTAATCTTGCCCTCCGGATGTGTAGAGCCACCTCCTGAAGCAGGTCGATGTGTTCATCGAAGGTCTCGGTTATAAGCAACAGATCGTCCAAGTAAACGAAAACTTGGTGCCGCAAATGAGGTGGTATCACCTTATCCATAAGGCGCGTCATTGTTTGGGGGGCATTACACAATCCGAATGGCATGGTCACGAATTGATATAGGGGCCGACCTGGGACTGTGAAGGCTGTTTTCTCCTTTGAACCGGGGTCCAAAGGGATTTGCCAGAAGGCGTCCTTGAGGTCTAAGCTCGTGATGAAATGGGCTTTAGGCAATCGACTCAAAATGCCTTCGATCAACGGTAGAGGATATGCGTCCTTGACTGTGACGGCGTTCAAGCGTCTGGCATCTAAGCATAACCGGACCTTGTTCGGCTTGACAACTAAGGTGACTGGGGAAGCCCACGCGCTCTGTGATTCTTCGATTACGCCTAATGCTAACATTCGATCCACTTCGGCATATAACGATTTTTCCTTCGCCGGAGATATGGCGAAATGTCTTTGTTTTATGGGTTTCGCATCCCCCACATCTATAGTGTGGAACACCAGGCCAGTCCGCCCGAGACCTTCCTTCTCGTGCGATGGAAAAGCCGATATAGCCGAGTCAAGACGCAGTTGCTGAGTTACATCCAGTGTATGCCGTAATAAGTTAGTGGGTTGAGATTGGTCAGGAACGGTGGTGACGGACTCCAGGGTCGAACCGGAAAATAGTGCCGGGGCCAAGTTAAATTTTCGAACGAAATCCACTCCTAGGTAAAGATTCTGGGTTAACTGAGGTATAATGAAAAATTCCATAGGTTTAGTTACCCCTTTAAAGGTGACATCCGTCATAATTTTTCCCACTACAGAGTGACGAGTTCCGTCCGCCGTGCTTAACCAGGAGGTGAAATGACGGATTTGGCCCGCGTGCTTTGCCAGTACCTCCCCTGCAAACTCGGCAGATATGCAATTCACACTGGCTTCCGTATCGACTAAGCCTGATACTCGTTTTTGCAGGAGGTGTACTGACGCATATGGCCGAACATCATCCCTCAATAATTCGTCTAAGTATATGTCCTTCAACACTTTCCTCGACTGCCTGACTTTTCTCCAGAAGCTCCGCATCCGACGCGTGGCTCGCTTGCTTCGCGGTGGGACATTTGTGGCCAACTCCTCATGGAAGATGCGCTGTCGAGTAGCCAAGTAATTCCGCAGCCTGACATGAAAAGGTTTTACATGCCAAGGAACTTTCGCCTCGCTATCATTCCCTTGCGCGTTGGCATCGGCGAAGGACGGCGTCGGTTGTGGAACTTCGGGAGAATTGTGGTTAGCGGTGCGAGTCAGCAGAATTGGAGTCATGTTGGAAGCTGGGTCCTGACTAGTGATGGGGTCTGGATTGGTTCGTCCGGGGTTTAGGAGTGCCGACGGGTGGTCGCGGCACTCGGTGGCAAGTTTTTTCGCCCTTTGCAATTTGCACAATCAGGTGCGTATGTGTCGGCCTTCCCGCAGCGGTAGCAGAAAAGCGTCGGCTCCGCTGGACATGCATAGAACCGATGTCCCGGTTGTCGGCAGTTCCAACAGACTGTCGGGCTTGTAATTGCTTCAAGGGAGGGTCGATCAATCAAGGCTGGGTCCTCAAGCTCCGGTGGTGCTCCGCTCCTCGGTACTGGTACTGGATCAGCAAGCAGGTGGTCCGCTGCCATCAACTCCGCGGTGTGATGATTTCGGGGATTTGGTCCCGTTATGCGAGGTTGTGGACGGAAGGTACCACGCCGCTCATCCAAGTGTTCTTGTCTGCGGGCATGGAGGCGCAATCCCTGTATGGTGTTGATGGGAAAATGCAGAAGGCTGTTCTGGAGATCCCAGCGCATATTCTCTCTGATAATTTCTACCAATTCGTCCTCGGGCATGGTATTTCGCAGGCGAGTGCTCAATCTCACTATACTGGTGTAGTACTGGTCGAACGGTTCGTGAGCGCCTTGTTTCCGTTTCTTTATTTGCTCTCTTAGCTCTCTCTCAGTGAAGCCATCCTCAAATCGATTGCGGAAGGCTGCACTGAAAGAGTGCCAAGTGGGACGTGGCGTTGACTCTTTAAAGCTCCAGTACCAGTCGGCAGCGTCGCCGCTGAACAAAAGATGTGCATGCCGGAGGAAGGCCGAGGAATCACCTCCCAGGGTGCTGGATACCAACGCCTGAATCCGGAAAAGGAACCGGTCCGCCGATATCATATCGTTGAACCCTGTAAAGTTCAGGCGCCAACTCTCCATGATACGAGGCGTCGGGTCTCGAAAAGGTGCCAATGCGTTCCCGGGGGGAATCACATCCTCGATTGACCTGTGGTACTGAACTGCCTCGGGGGCTGGAGGTACCAACGGAGGTCCGGTACTGTGTCGTGGTCTGTATTCGGGAGCTCTGGGATCCATTCCCGAGTTCCTTGGAGGTGGGACCCATTGCTCGGATTGTCGGGAGTGGGGCATCGCCACACTGGGATTTGGCTCCCAGCCAAGCGGAGTTCTCACGCGGCTGGGTGGTTGGCTCAACGGGAGATTCTGGATCTTTCCCTCCAGGTTGCCAATCCTCTCCGACATATCCCTCATCAACGCCACGAGGGTGTCAATGGAGTTGGCGGAAGGCATGGTTGTCACCTCGGACACGACACTTGCAGCCGGAACTTCACCGCCTACTGCTCCTTGCAGGTCTAAGAGTGGTTGTGACGGTTCGGCTTCTGGAGCTCCTTTCGCCACTGCTCCACGCGTTGGTAGGGGCGTTCCGAGGGGGACGTCTAGGGCAGACCGATCTATGGGTCGCCGGCATAAGGGACACAGCTCTGACGTGAGGAGGAGCTGTTGTACACAGGCACGATGGAATAAATGTCCACAATCCAATCGCACGCTGTGTACGCCCTCCACTACGTCTTCGAAGCAGATCCCGCAGTTAGCTGGTTGGACCGTTTTGGATCTGGTCCAACGCTTGTCTGGGGTCCGCTTCGTTGCCATCTTTGATTTTTGGCTGGGTGTGTTGCCAATGGGTATTCCTAAAAAAAATAACAAGGTAAGTTACTCCTACTACTAACTTAATATATATGTGGAAACTTAGAAATGTATATTAGTGGCCGATAGTGGCGAGCTATTACGATAAGAAATAGAAAAAAAAATTTGATTTGAAATACCTTTCCTTTCCAGTGGTCGACCTCTTCAGCGGGAAATGAGAGTGCGTGGTAATCTGCCGAAGAAAGGGTGCTTCGGTCGATTTACGAAATTTATCCCCATAACCCACATACATTACAAACCGTTTCTAATCTACGTTAAATGACTCGACGAGACAAGTGGTAGAGCTACCGTAACGACTTTGTACGCGGTCAAAATTCCCGACGCGTGGAAGCATTCCGGGCTTCGCAACTCCAGCATACGCCACCGAACGTTGAACCGATACCACTCGTCTAACACGCATAAGAAATAGTTAGAATCCTTCCGCGACATAAAGGCAAGGTAGCCTTCTATTTTCTTGAGAGTCCATGCTGATAGGTAAAACCATCAGACTGGCAGTTCCATCAAGAAAATAGAAGGTCCTTACAGGGGTTAACCTGGGACAACACATCGGAAGGATTCTGTCGCGAAAAAAAAATCAAACAAAGGAGAGCGGAAGCTACAACTCACGTGAAGCGACTTCTAATGTGTATCACACAATTCCACTGCTCCTGATAGTGGGACTCGAGTACCAAAGTACCTTACATCCTCCGTAAAGGACCAACTCGTCAGAAGACGCGAAGTTCTTTCCCCTTTAGGATGTTTTTTGGGCCCCACGTTGGGCGCCATTTGTAATGATTTTCTCTATTAAGACTATTCATTTCAATTATCTACTAATGCACATTAAATATTGGTTTGCTTCTTTCGTAGACTGATTTTGTCGCGTGTTTTTGTAACGCATAACTAACGCTAAACAAGTCTCTAATTTTCCTACATACTAACTAACGATTCCCTCGATACAATATAAATTTCTAACCAAGGTATTCTACTTAAAGTAATAGTATCTCTTGTTTTCTACAGTTTGATAATCCGTTTGTATTAAATGGAAATTTTCCCTCTTTTTTGTTTTTTAGCACTCATCTACATCAACTATAAAAACAAATTAATAAAATCGTGTGCCAGTCTACATGCGTTTCGTCTACATGCGTTTCGTCTAAAAGCAACCAAAATAAGGAGAATTCAAACACAAAAAGTGTTTCTGATAAATGTCATCTCTCGTATGAATTGGACGTAAATGTTCTCCCTTTTAATGTCTTTAATTTATAGTTATGCCTAAAATCAACGAAAGTACGATTTTCCGTCGGTTTTTTTTTTTTTGATTATCTAGATAGCATTCTGTCATATAAAATTAATTAACCTCTATAATCTAAGGTTTCAAATGAATTTGGTATGCATTTATTCATATGATTAATAACTGACCGGTGAAAAATTTTCTTACGACCATTTTATATTTGGAATAACTTCATGCTTTCTTTCGAGTAGATAAAAATGGTTTCTTACTTTATGTATAGTTATGTTTAAACAATAAATTAATATTTTGCTTGTAATAAGAGTTTAAATGCGTCGATGTGCGACATCAACAGGCGATAGCGTAAATACACGCCTAAACTTACGATGTTAAAACTATTCCTGTCAGCAAATATAATCTACTTTATTTCGTTTTTTTTCTTATCCGACAGTTGAAATGGTTCTTTTTCTAAGGGCATTCAGTCGGAATTTTCGCGCATTTTTTTTTTTTGTTTCACAGGACATTCATCTGCATTCGTTTCACACTTGTTTACGAGAGCGCATTTAGGAAGCCATTTAGCCAGTTGCTCTTCGAAAAATTGTTCTAGACAACGGGCATGCGCATATGTTTTGGAATCCTCCGGATAATATAAGCATACAGTTTTGGACAACAATCGAACGTCAGCTACAAATGTGGCAATGTCTTTGTAGTGATTCGGACTTGATGGATCCAAACGAGTTCGAATAACATCTAGCGACATAGGTTGACAAACTACTTCATAATATGCAGGGTTTGTTGCAGGTTCTGGCTCTCTAAATGGTAAACTTTGTTCGTATTGGCAATATAATTTTAAACATATCCTCTGTCTAATCTTTAATTCATTTGCGCCAAGTTCTCCTGCACTATGTCTTTCACATTCAGCTGAACTTGCCAGTTCCGCTAAATTAACACCTGACAAATCTTGCCACGTTTCACTTTCATCTGGTAAGGAACCTATAGCTGGTATGTGACAATGGTGGTGAAATACTTTTGGATATTCATCGCAACACATCAATTCACCACCATCCAAACCAACTGCACACCAATCTTCATTTGGATCGTCTTTCTGGTCAGCTTTCTCTTCAGCCACATTCGCAATAGCTGCTGAACTTTGGACTTGTGGCGATGTCGTCTTATTCCTACCTTCCGGAAGAACTTGTACTCCGTTCGAATCTAATTTCGCTATTGTTGCCATCAAAACATTTATTGAATCGTCTCGGACTTTTAATAGTTATTATCTTAACACTAACCTGATCCGATGTTTGATCCACGACCGTACTGACAACGAAAGATGATCCATTCATCTAGGTCGATATTGTCCTGACCTTGACCGTATGCTTCTATATTTGTTGAAAAGCCTTTTTGGCAGCAACACTTTCGCCGTCTCGATTCCTTTCCTTCGGTGTTCTTTCGGCGGATCCACTTCATGGGATTTTCTATCAAGAATGAGGTTAGAGACGGAACTCGGGAGATATCCGTTAGCAGTCTTACCTTTCTATAGATATTTTCGGCACAAACGAGAGCGAATACCGGAATCTGCCGCAACCAACAATTAGCAGTTGCTATTTTTGATTGCTTTCGATATTTCGCATCTAAGCCATAATACAATCACTAACCTAATTTACATATGTAAAATTAATTAAAGAAACAACAGTGTAATTTAATTTTATCTTTTTCACTTATAAATACTAAAAATCAAAAATGCATTAGCTGATTCCACGACAATGGACACGATTAGCAGACGACAGCCACGAAAAATGAAGCCGACATGTGGCTGTCAAAAATTCCGGTTGTCACCTCGGACAAAACATCTGTGTGTGGAATGGCACGCCATATGGCGGCAATGTACCTCTCCCGATGTCGCCAGTGGCATAGTTTTCTCGATGGCCACGGTGGAGGGGCATTTCCAGATGGCTATGTCTCGAAATGTGCCGGGGTTGGATTAATTCTATATTTCGAATATTTATATCCCCGGATCTAAATATTTGGACAGAAAAAAAAAATATTTTCTGCACAACGATATCCGCACGACAGATGAAGTCCGCTGGCACTTCGAGGACATATCCATCTGGCAGGTTACAAGGGTTCGGGATCGGAATCACTTCGATTCCTGGGCGTAGGCGTCACATTACAATACTTATGTTAGCTTAAGCTTGAAACACAAAAAAAAAGTCTTTTCTAAATTTAAAATAAAGAATAATATTCAAATGAGAAAGAAAGTTACTTGAATTCAATTTGTATACCTTTCTCAGGACAAAAGTGCACTTTGTTCATTTTAAACGTACAATTTTCATTTCTAAGTTTCTCATTTTTAAAACAGAAAGTCCCTTCATTCTAGCTTCCCAATTTTCAAATACTAATTCACACTTTTCAAAATAAAAGTTACATTGTTCAATTTAAGAACTACATTTTCCAAAACCAAAGTCACACATTTTTCCCAATCGAAAATCATTAAAGCAAATGTGTCAACTTTCAACAACAATAGTATCACTTCGAAGAAATTGGGTAAAACTTCCGAATTAATGTCAAGGATGGCGTCTATCCAAGTTTATATATACACTTACGAGTATATGAATTGTTTTAAATTCGGATTGATTAAACCTGGATAAAAGCTATTCTTGACAATAATTTGCATGTTTTACCCTATTTCTTCGAAGTGTTACTTTTGTGTTGAAAATTAATACAATTGCTTTGAAAAGCGTGAGTTTCGATTGGAAAATTGTGTGACTTTTATTTTGGAAAATGTGAACCTTAAATGTTGCAACTTTCAAAAAGTGTCAATTGGGATTTTAAAATTGGGAATCTTGAAATGAAAAAAAAGGGACTTGGTGTTTGAAAAATGGGAAACTTAGAAATGTAGATTGCATGTTTGAAATGAACAAAGTGCACTTTTGTCCTGAAAATGATATAACGATTATAATAATGTTCATGTTATATTTGAAGCAGTCAAGGGAAAATAGAAAATAAGAATTTTTACTACGTTTATTTTGTTATTCTAATTTTACAAATATTTTTTTCCCCAACTTTCATTTCAATAAAATAAAATAAAATAAGATTAATCTTTGATTTATTTACATAATTCAACTAAGGAATAATATCAACCAAAAACTGGAATGTGGTAAGATGAAAACAAAAGTAATTAAAGGAAAAATGAGAATGGTAGGTTAATTACTTTACTTTTCATTATAGCAACAATGAAAAGTATTTATTTCAGCTATAATATGAAATGTACTAAACACAAAAATGTGGTATCTTGAAAATATGAGTAATCAAATCAATTACTATGTGTGGTAGGTTAACAATTATGCTGAACATACCATTGTAACAGCAAATATGAAAAGTGTTCCTTAACTATCGATTTGAAATTGGTTAATCACCAAGAAATAGTTAGACTAACACATCTGTTGTTAAAATAACAATGTCTGATGGTTGGTCAGCAACTTTATCAAATACGACGTTGATGAATCAACTAAGGAATATATTCAATTTTTTATGACGGAATCAACAATGGAATACTATTTGATTTGACTATTTTCATTAATTGACGCAAAATCAAATAAGTTTTATATTTGATTTTACCAACGTTTTTCTTTGAGTGTAAAAGCGTATCGAATCTCGTGACCGCGAAAGTCTTTTATGAAATCCCTAAGAGGAGGAAATTAATAATTAAACATACGCATCGTCGCGAAAGAACTCTGCCCGGACCGATAAACGAAAACCCCGTACACGCTAGCAAAGGTGCAAAGTGGTACGTAAAGCGATTAGTAAAGATTGGATGCAAAAGTACGTGCTAAATTCTACCCTGGAAATCCTGAAGATAGGATATAAAATTTTTGTCAGTGCGTGCTAAATTTTATTTTTTGAAATTCCTGAAGATAGGATATAAAATTTTTGTCAGTGCGTGCTAAATTTTATTTTTTGAAAATCCTGAAGATAGGATATAAAATTTTTGTCGGTGCGTGCAAAACACGACCTAAGATAATCCTGAAAATAGGATATTATTTATAGTGTCCCTGAAATGGCGCAAATAAACATAAAATTTATGATCAGTGAATCCTAATAAATAAACCCAACGATTTTAAAGGAAAGGTGATAAAATAGTGAAACGGAAGGAATAAATAGTGAAACTTAGCTTAAATACTGCGAACCCTTTTTCCCTACAAAAATCGAAAATAGAGTGGAAAGAAAATCAAGCACAGAAAAATTGAAAATACATGAAAATACATACGGAGAAAATAGAAAACACAGTGAAAAGGAAAATATTAAGAACAGTGAAGTGCAAAATTTTCCAACAAACAAGAAGTGAAAAACGCAAGTGGAAACCCGAAGATTTGGATCTCGATTTTTTCAAGGAAGCTTTGTTCCAGCAGCCGCAAATATTTTTATGACCAACTTTCCACATATATATATATATATATATATATATATATATATATATATATATATATATATATATATATATATATATATATATATATATATGCAAATTTTAAAGAATTTAATTTATCGATATTTTTATTAATATATATATATATATATATATATATATATATATATATATATATATATATATATATATATATATATATATACATATATATATATGTAAAGAAAAATATAATTTTCTTGGATTTAAACATTCCCGCGCATCAAGTGTTAAATATTCCCGCGCATCGTGCCATCGTGATCGTGGCACAACGCGACATACAAATTGTACAAATTGAATTGTAACCTATAAATGCTGTCGAGCAAGTTATTGAAAATTAAGAATATTAAGCGATTGTGATTTGGAAGTTGACATTGTAATTAATAACATTGAATGTCGTTTCTTTACTTACAGTTAAAGGTTGTTTTTGTAATCCTTTATTCATGCTATTAATTTATGTAAATCTTACTTGTAGATTAATTGAATAAATCTTTATAATCAGTTGTAAAAAGTGTTTAATCCTTTTACTGTTAAATAAATAGTTGATAAAAGTAAACAAGTGTTTTTTTCCACCTACCGGTACCCGGCAAGAAACTCAGTTGTGTTTTGATCTACTGTGTCATCCAAATCACTACGAGAAGAAAATCCATCTTATAAAACGACATTTATTGTCAGAAAATGGAAAAGTGGAAATTTACGTTTCAAGTAAAATCAACAATAGACGGAAAGTCTAACTATATTGCCATAACCTCGATTGCCACACAAGATGACAAAGTTTTCCTGATTCCGGAGGAATATCAAGCAGTATTTCAGTATCACAGCCATGTCCAAGCCTCTAAAGCTTTCGCTACAGTGAAAAATACACTAAAGAAGAGACATCGAAGCAGAAGCGTATGGGTAAAGATGACAGATGCTCTATTAACAACATACTGTGATGAGGATGAAAATATGATTTTCCAGAACCAATTCCTTGAGGAAATTACTCAAAGCCCAATCAGGTATTGATAGTAAACATAATTTGGTGGAAGATCCATTAGTGAAAATTTTGGAAAAATTAATTGAAAGTCAACAAAGCAAAGAAAAACAAAGTATGAAGAAACTAGCCAATAGATTTGTGATTGAAAAATTGGACGGGAAAAATATGAGTGCATATAACTGGATGGAAACATTTGAAAAAGAGTGTGCGAGGTTTGACATAGTAAAAGAGGCGGAAAAAATTGAAAATTTCAGATTATTTCTTGAAAAATCCTGCGCAGATTGGTACTCTTCCATGATGATCAAGCACAGTTTACAATCGGAGTGGTCGGAGTGGAAATCAAACTTTTTGCAAACGTACGCTAATAAAGGTTGGACTACAAGCAAGTATGCGTTATTCTTCAAGTATCAATCAGGATCTTTATTAGAATACGCCATTAAAAAAGAAAAACTTCTATTAGAAGTATAGGGTTCAAGAATGTAGAGAACGTTCTGTTTGATTGAAAGCAAGGTACCGCTGTTCTTAGAAATGAGTGTAAATGTTACTTGTCAAAAAGAAAGTAAGAAAATTAATTATATAATGAAACAGTAGTAAATGTTCATGCATTTATTATTAACGTTTGACTATATATTATTAGTTATGACGGGTTGACTGGTGTTTGAAGGAAAAAAAATGTAAAAGGAAAGATATGTCAGAAAATATTTTCTGATTTAATTTCCTTGTCACGCGCACTTTGCCATACTATTTAGGTCCGATATAGAAAGATTGTTTTATAATTTATTGATTTGGCTTAATATTTGTTGAGTATTATATCCTAGTCAAAGATTTTTAGATGTTGTAATGCCTGACATCGTTCAATATCCGTTTTGAAGGAAAATATCCATGGATTTCCGGGATGCGAAGGACTCATTTAGCTTGAGCAATTTTCGTTTTCGTGGTTTATCATTTAAGGGAATAATAGTTTGAACATTTTGCGGTTATTCCTTTGATCGTGAATGGAATATTATGAAAATATATTTAGCTGAGTCTCACTCTAGGACATGCTGAAGAAACAGAATGTTTTTAATAGTAAATGCTACTACAGTCTTCACCGGGAAGGGTTGCGTATATTAATTATTGTGAAATAGTTACCTTGAGAGAATTTCCCAGAATATGCAGTTGGTAAGCTAATATGTACTAGACTTTAACTGATAGGCGTGCTTAAGTGCATGTCGGTCGCATGCCCTGGACTCGGAATCGTATCTACCCAATTTTATGCTTCAGATCTTCAACGTTTAGAGCACCGAATACACCTGTAGAGGTCTTTTGGCTTGGTGAAATGTGGTACATAATAAAACAATCAGTCAAATTAAAACATATAGAAACCAATTGTTGCTTCACTTTCTCGAAACTTCAACTCGGATGTGCTCAAATATGCAAGTTACAAATTGATTTCATTAATTAATCTATTCGAATGTCACATAAGTCATTGATCTAAAACTTCGCTCCTGTAGATGTAGGATAATAATCACACTGCCAAGATAGTAGGTAGCTAGGTAGAATATTAGCTAGCTAGGAATATTAGCGTGTTGATGTGCTTTTAGATTATTTCAAATAAATACCATTACATAACCTAAGCCCAACATCAATTGTTCCAAAATATTTTTAAAACAAACAAGGGGTTAGTTCATAATCAAATCTTAGTAACAAAAACAAAGATGAATGCAAAAGAATTTCTTTGATAATGCTGCAAAACAGGAATCTGGCGACGATTCATCATCTTTTATTATTGTATGGGCAGTATTTCAACTTTTGGAAGCATATTTGCTTGGGAAAGCTATTTAATTATTATGTTTTTAATTCAGGTTTGGTTCAGTATTATTGTTTCATTAAAGATTACTTCAACGGAAAGTTGACAGTTGTGAAGAACTTAAAGCAATCATTTATACTTCAAAGTGGATACCATTGAAAGGCTTTGTGCCTTTAGTGTTATGATTGACCTTTATTCTTAGCTACATTTCACTAAAGCCGTCTGCGAAAGCATACATTCTGATCGAAGTCACCTGCGTTTCTAGAACATATACTGGGTTTCTTGCCTTTGAATTCGTTCTTTTGGAAAGGCATATACAAAACAGGACAATGATGATTAAAACTGAGCTACACCCTATTGTTTTTTTTTATGTTTCTACAATTGACCAAATAATTTATATTGCTAAGCATAGCACAAAAGAATCAATTTCATAGACAGAAAATGAAAAATAAATACAGCTTTCGGTATAGTGTTGATAAAATATTAATTTAATTTGTTTGATATTTGTATTCCTGGGCGAAGAAGAGTTAAGTAATGAACATATTATTTAAAATGAAGAAAAAAACGTTATTATTTGTAAGAAAACAACAATCTTTAGGAAGTCGGGAAGTTTGAAACATGAGTGCACACAAATTTTCTTAGTTCTTTCTACTGAAATTTAACAACAATTAGGATAAATATATATAGAAGAATATACAATCGAACGCGGTCGTTAACTATTGAGAGAAAATTTTATATCTCTCGATTCATTGATGTCAATCGTTTGTTTTCGAATCCCGCTTTCAAAAATTGATTATTTTACCGGCATTGAATACAGTTTAAAAAAAAAAAAATATATACACAAGGAAACTTTTGAATGTGAAAGCACACCCACTTTTGTAATAAGAATTTACGAACTGCATATTACTCTATTTTATACTATTAAATTAAAACTTAAATATTAAAAATATAAGTTCTTAGAAATAGAACAAATCAAAACAAAAGCGATAATGGAGATCATGTTATTATCAGCACACTTTTGAAAATCGGAAAACAAAATCGTTGAAAATTTAGATCCACTATTTTTGCAACTAGTATACACTAATCTCGTTGAAATTTGGTCATAATTTCGGATACATTTAAAATTCATATTGTAATATACACCCTACGGTTTATTCTATTTATTTTCATCATTAAGATTAATTAATTACGAGTTGAAACATTAAAAATTGTTCCTTAGTTGCATGTCCGCATAACCTAGAAAACAAAACAAAATAATGAACAATGTTTTCAAGTATTAAGTATGAATATGTTAATTAATTTTATATACAAGTACCTTGCTTAATATTCAATTGAATATATACACGCACGTAGGAGTATGTGTCGGAGTAAAAAGAATAACAATAACAAACACATTCATACATCAGGCATAATTTTGTATCAAAAGTTAATCGGCGATAATAGTTTGCTTATGTAGTATAATCCGTTACGTATCTTAAAAATTTCAACCGTACTATACACAAGTTTAACATGTAATTTAAGTCTTACCATTCAATATAAATCCCTAATAAGTTCAATTGTTGAAATTTAATTAGGAAAAGCATAGAAAATATAACATGAATTGCTAACAGAAAACGGATTTTCCTTTTCAGTGGTTCTTTTTGTTTCAGCGGGAAAATGAGTGCATGGTAGGTATGCCGTCGCGAGGGTAGGGTTTCGCAAAATCCGATGAGGTCGGTTTCGCGTCGCGCGCGGTACGCGGTACCTTTGTAGGTTTGACATTTTATTAGAGTAGTCTTCGTCGGGTTAATTTCGAGTAGCATACTTTTCGGTACCGCGTCGGAAATTCGGGAACGCGAAATAAAAATTAGCTTTTGTTCTTTGACTGTTTATAGGAAGAAATACGGAGTAACGTAAAGTAGGTTTCCTCTCCGTATGGTTTTGTTTTGTAACGCGTTTATAAACGCTGAAAATATTGTAAATGAGCGTAACCCATTCGGAGACCCGCGACCGAAATCCTCTCCGAACTAGCTGGCCGACAAGCAGCCACCGCGTGAATGGGTTACGGTGCACGGATTGGTTGACCGGTTGGTACCATCCGTTGGCACTACTCAGACTTAACGTCTAGAACCGATGAGAGGTCGGTTCCGCGTTCGAACTTGAAATGTTGAAAATCATTACAGAAGTCAGAAAAACAATAGATCAAGGGACCCTAATTGATATAATTGCTGCCGGCTTACCGGATTTCATAACGGACAGAATCAACAAAGAAGAAATTGTACATACAAAAGACTTGTTTAATGAACTTGGCAAGTTAGAACATTTGGTAGGAAAGAAAAAAAATATAAGAAGGAAAGATGATACTAAGCAAATGAAAGAAAAGTGCCGTATTTGTGAAAGTTTACAAAAAGGTGTGCGCTATCATCCAGAAGATTCCTGTTGGTTCAAAACAAAAATGAATAGTGGAAAAGAAAGAAATAATAAACAAAGAAATCACATTAACAATTCAGAATTAGAATGTGAACTGCAGTATGAAGACCAAAAAAACTAATAGTGCCGCCCTTAATTAAAGTAAAATTAGTATTGAATAAAAATGTTGAAGTATTTGGAATCTATGACTCTGGCTCTAATGTGTCATTGATAAATTCAAGGTTATTGAAGATAAACAATAAAGAATCGAGTTACTCTAGCAATACTAATTTAAAAACAATAAATGGGGTTAATAAAGGCAAATGGCATAATAACACTAGATATAACCATTTTTAATGTGGAGAAAAAAATGAATGTTTTTGTAATAGACAACCAAAATTTTGATTACGATTTTTTAATCGGATTAGATTGCATCAAAGAGTTTTTCTTAATTCAAAATGAAAACTTAGAAATCACTCAGAAAGTTCCTATACAAAGAACTGAAGCAGCTTCTAAGGAAACAAATAAGTCAGATATTGACATTTTTAAGGAAATAAAATCTGATGATTTAATTAACTTCAACGAGAACTTCAGTGAAGAAAACTTCAAAATTTGGATAAATCATCTAGACTATCAACAACAAGCAGTGATTGATGATTTAATATTGAACGATAAATCTGTATTTGCAAAGGACAAATATGATATTGGAATGGTAATGGATTATGGAGCACACATTGATCTGTCAATAGAAAAATATTGCAGTAAAAGGCCATATCGTTGCACAATTGAAGACAAAAAGGAGATCGAAAATCAAAAATTATTGGAAAAAGAAATAATAGAAGAATAGAAAAAGAAATAATAGAAGAATCATATAGTCCGTCAAGATTGTGCATAGATTTTCGAAACCTAAACAAAATCGTTGTCCCTCAATCACAGCCATTCCCACTTATTGAGGACCTAATAGTGAAAACTAGAGATTGCAAGTTTTTCTCGACACTGGACCTGAATTCAGCTTTTTGGTCAATACCTCTGCGTGTCTCAGACAGACACAAAACTGCATTCGTTACCCAGGACGGCCATTTCCAATGGACTTGCTTACGATTCGGCTTAAAGACCTCACCGACTTTATTTCAGAGAATAATGTGCAACATAATACGGAAACACAAGCTTGGAGATTTCACAGTATGTTACATTGATGACATCTTGGTATTCCCAAAATCATTTTCGGATCATGTCAAACATTTGGAACAGCTATTTCAAGCAATTAAAAGTGAAGGTCTAAAACTTAAATTTTCTAAATGTATGTTTGCAGCCGATTCAGTTAAGTACCTGGGGCACATAATACAGAATAATTCAGTTAAACCTCTGAAAGACAACTTAGTATCGATAAAAAACTTCCCTACTCCAAAAACGAGGAAGAACGTGAGACAATTTTTAGGGAAAATAAACTTTTATCATAAGTATGTGCCGAGAATAGCAATAAAATTGGAACCATTACATAACCTGTTAAGAAAAGGACAAACCTTTAACTCGACTAAGGCATGCCAAGAGTCATTTGATGAAATGAAACAAATATTATGTTCTCAACCTGTTCGGCCCATAAGCAGACCATTCCTCGCATTCAATCGCCGCCACCGCAATTAACTGGTTAAAAAAAAAAACGATACGAAATCATGATTAAATTTATTAAATTACAAATGTAATTATCTAATGAATATTATAGTTAAATTTCTATTATGCTTATATTATAATGTCGACGCGAGACCATAGATGGAGCTAAAATCGAATTATGTAGTAGAATAAGTAATCACTAGTACTTAATCACTAGTACTTAATTAATGATTTTTGACTAGTTTTTTTTTTGGTTGAATTGGCTGTCGGCGAGTAAAGTTGAATGTGTATTCGCTCCCGCATTTTTAGTTAGAATCCCCATGTGTGCTCGGTCACCCATTACGGATGAATATATTGATTATAAAGAATTTAACCATTGTTTATTTTACGTACATTCCAGTTAAAACATTTTCTGTGGTCCGTCGAGATAATTTGTGCGAAACACAACCAATATTGACCATTTTTGATCCAAACCTGCCTATCCACATATACACAGATGCCAGTATTCTAGGGCTAGGAGCAGTCCTAAAACAGCCACAAGAAAACAATAAAGAGAAACCAGTGGCCTACTTCTCGAAAAAATAGAATGAAGTTCAAAAAAGGAAGAAAGCTGTATATCTAGAATGCCTAGCAATCAAAGAATGTGTGAAGTATTGGCAGCATCTGTTGATAGGTAGGAAATTTACTGTCTTTTCAGATTACAAGCCTTTGAAGAATATGCATATAAAGTCAAGGACAGACGAAGAGTTAGGAGATCTCACATACTACCTATCACAGTACGATTTCCAAATTAAATATTCTCCAGGAAGATACAACATTGAAGCTGATTGCCTAAGCAGGAACCCAGTCCTTGAAGCAAATGAGAACCTGGATGAAAAATTAAAAATTGTCAACATAATAACACTAGAAGATATCTTAAAAGACCAAGTTAAAAATGAAAAGATACAGTGCAGAAAAGACAAGTTAATAACAAAAAACAACATTTATTACAAGAAAGTGAAAAATAAAGAAAAAATAGTCCTATCAGAGAAATTTAGCATACAGTTCATCAAAGACGTACATACAGACCTGGGTCACATAGGAATTAAACAAAGAATGATCAGCTCATGGTACACAGCAAAAAACATAACAAAAAATATTAAAAGAATCTGTGAAAGTTGTATAGTATTTTTAAAGAACAAAGCAAGAGGACAAAACAAATATGGATTGATGTCCCACTTAAGTCCCGCGACAAAACCTTTTGAGATATGTTCCATTGATACGATTGGAGGATTTGGGGGTTCAAGGTCAACGAAGAGATACTTACACCTGCTGTCAGACCATTTCACAAGGTACGCATACATTTTGACGTCAAGTACACAAAATGCAAATGATTTCATGAAACTAGTGAAAAATTGTGCGGAAGCTAACGACATTGGCATGATCTTCCCAGACCAATACCCAGGTATCAATTCCAGAGACTGAAAAAGATTTTTGGATGAAAAAAACATTCCAATCATTTTTACTGCTGTGGACTCACCCTTCTCAAATGGCTTAAACGAAAGACTAAATCAAACTTTAATCAATAAAATCAGATGCAAGATAAGCGAAAAAGACGCTAAAATGGCATGGACAACTATAGCACAAAATTGTGTAAAAAGCTATAACGAAACGGAGCACACTGTCACTGGATATGCTCCAAAGTATCTTCTAAATGGCACAGATGTTACAATTTTGCCAAATGAGCTGAAAATTAAAAAGACCGAGTACGATTTGATTCAAGACAGGAAAAAAGCGTTGGAAAATAAAATCAAATCACATAATTACAATAAGATGATTTATGATAAAAAGCGAAGAGATGCAGACTTCAAAGTTGGTGATACTCTTTTTGTGGATAATGGAAATAAGCTGAATAGGAAAAAGCTCGACGAATTGAGAATTGGAACTTACAAAATCATAGAAAAAATATCAAACACAATTTACAAGATAAACACTAACCAAAGAAAATCAGAGTCAAACTTTTTCCACGTCTCGAAACTAACTCCAGCCCCTGCACTTGAAGACCAGGAAGAGGATGTGTGATCAGTCGTATTGTTGTATCTTCGGCGGGAGGGGGAGATGTAAAGAAAAATATAATTTTCTTGGATTTAAATATTCCCGCGCATCAAGTGTTAAATATTCCTGCGCACCAAGTGCCATCGTGATTGTGACACAACGCGACATACAAATTGTACAAATTGAATTGTAACCTATAAATGCTGTCGAGCAAGTTATTCAAAGTTAAGAATATTAAGCAATTGTGATTTGGAAGTTGACATTGTAATTAATAACATTGAATGTCGTTTCTTTACTTACAGTTAAAGTTTGTTTTTGTAATTCTTTATTCATACTATTAATTTATGTAAATCTTACTTGTAGATTAATTGAATAAATCTTTACTTACAGAGAAACTCAGTTGTGTTTTGATTTACTGTGTCATCTAAATCACTACGAGAAGAAAATTCATCTTATATATATATATATATATATATATATATATATATATATATATATATATATATATATATATAGATATTTATATCTTTATATATATATATATATATATATATATATATACGAGTATATATATATATATATATATATATATATATATATATATATATATATATATATATATATATATTCACTCATACATTATATTCACTAAATTATTGAAAATTTTCAAAACCAATTTATGTAAGGGTGGTTTGGATTTGGTTATCGGATTTTTCTTTCTCTTGATTTTTTCCCCTATACCAAGTTCAAAATGGCAAATGCTCAAGCAGCCCCCGCAATTCAGTTGAACCCCCTCAAATATCTCACTAGCCTCCCTGAATTTGACGGTAGACCCGAAAACTTAAAGAATTTTATAAATCTGATCGGTCGAATAAACCTTGTGCTTTTGGGATTTAATGAAGCTTCGCAGCTTCTATTTGGTGACCTCATTAAAAGTGAGCTTAAAGGGAAAGCTAAAGAAACCATCGAAATAAACTGCCATGCTCTCCTTTGGGCAGATATTAAGGAAGTCTTACAGAATAATTTCGGTGATCGTCTAAACGTTGACGAACTTTATGACAAATTGCGAGGAGTTACTTTCAAAACTAATACTCTTGAATTCTATAATGAAATTAAAAGCAAGCTAAGAAGGCTTAATAATAAACCGTTAATTGTCCTTGGTGCGGGAACTGAGTTAAACGAATATGCTCGAAATAATAAAAGGACAGCTCTTAACCTATTCAAAAACAAACTCCCCGAGCCCATGAAAACGATCCTTTTCTGTAGGAATCCAGACACATTGGAGTCCGCAATGGATATATTATTTACGGCAGGTTATGCTTATTATGGTTCAAATAGACGAATTTATCAGCCGAAGACAAATCACTCAAAAGAACAGGACAATAACAACCAAAATAGATTAAACAATGATAATAATAATCAGAGCCGATCAAATAATAACAATAATAATAATAATAATAGATCGAATAATAATAGCGACAATAATAATAATCAAAATAACAGAAATTTCAACAATAACCACAATAATAATAGATTCAATAATAACCAAAGCAGTAATAACAGTAACAATCGGAATAATAACACTAACTATAATAATAACGATAATAACCAGAACAATAATAGGCCTCACAATAATGCTAATAATTATAGCAATAGTAATAATAATAGCAATAATAACAGGTTCAATAACAATAATAATAGAAATAATAATAGCAATAATAATAGAAACCACAATTATTTAAATGGAGACCAAACCCCTACAACCATCAATTTGGATTCCCAAATAACCCCCAATATTATCAACGGCAACCGACCCCAGAGCCTATGGATATTAACACTAACGAAACTGTCGAAAATTTTCCTCCACAGGCCTCGGACGAAGACTACCTTTTATAGTTATTAAAACAAAAACAAAACCCCTTAAATTCATTTAAGATACAGGTGCCATTCATTTCATCATAAACCCTGGGATCTGCTACCCCAAATGGAAAGTTGATACACCCCTCATCAACTTGAAAACTCTGCAACACACAATTGACGTCCATGAAAAGGTTAAAATCCCCCTCTTCGAAGAACTAGGAGGCAAAACCCAACTTATAGAATTTTATGTCTGTAAATTCCACGATTTATATGATGGAATCCTTGTTAATAACGTGTTACGTCAACTAAATATAATAATAGATTACAAAGATCAAATTTTACATTCTGGTGATAAAAAGGTCCCCATTCTCTTTGAAACAGACGAAGAGAACCAATATTGTCTTTTCAATAAAGCAGGATTCTATGAAGTTTCCGTGCCGATAGAACAAGAAACCGGTTTAGTACACTACTCGGGCAAGACCTCCAAAGATGCGAAGGTCCACCTCGAGGAAGGCGTTTACGACGCAAAAGACTTTCGGATGTCCGCTTTAGTTAAGGTACTAGGCGACAGTCCCACCAGAGTTAAATTCGGTATCCAAAAAACAAACCCTGTTACCATTGAAAGTTTTAATATTATTGAAAATAAATCAAAAACGTATCTTCCTGTTCTAAATCAGATTAGGATGGATCATCTTAATCAAGAAGAACGTCAAAAACTAACTCCTGCAATAAAGAAATTTTCCGATATTTTTTATAACGAGGACTCAGACCTCTCATTTACGAATGCAATTAAACACGAAATTCGCACTGAAAATAATATACCCGTACATTCATAAGGATGAGGTACGGAGACAAATTGAAGAGATGCTTGAGAAGAAAATCATAAGACCAAGCAATTCCCCTTATTCGGCACCAGTTTGGATCGTGCCAAAGAAACTAGATGCGAGTGGGAAACAAAAATGGAGACTCGTCATCGATTACAGGAAGCTCAATGAAGTTACGATCAATGACAAGTACCCCATTCCAAACATAGACGCAATTTTGGAAAAACTCGGGCGAAGCCAATATTTTACGACGCTAGATTTAGCAAAAGGCTTCTACCAGATCGAAATTATGGTTCAGCGTTGGAAATGGACATTATGAATTCCTGCGTATGTCGTTGGGGCTCAAGACAGCTCCTGCGACATTCCAACGCCTTATGAACAATATTCTTTCAGACTACATAAATAAAATATGCTTAGTTTACTTAGACGATGTCATTATATTTTCAACATCCTTACAGGAGCATTTTGACTCAATAAACAAAATTTTCAATAGGTTTAGAGAAATTAATCTGAAAGTCCAATTGGACAAATCAGAATTTTTCAAGCGTGAGACTGCCTTTCTAGGACACATCGTCACTAGAGATGGAATTAAACCAAACCCAGAAAAGATTGAGCGTGTGCAAAAATTCCCTATTCCCAAAACACCCAAACAAATCAAACAATTTCTTGGTCTCGCCGGATACTACCGGAAATTTATAAAGGACTACTCTCGTATAATAAAACCCATGACAAGATATCTGAAAAAAAGATGCTAAACTGGATATAGACAACCCTGAGTATATTGAAGCCTTCGAAACAATAAAAAATCTCCTAACCAACGAACCCATCCTTGCTTACCCTGACTTCAATAAAACATTCACACTTACCACTGATGCTAGCAACTACGCCTTGGGTGCCGTATTTTCACAGGAAGGATGACCAATAAGTTATGTAAGCTGTACGTTAAACGAACATAAAATCAATTACAGCACCATAGAAAAGGAATGCTACGCAATAGTATGGGCAACGAAATACTTCCGACCGTACCTCTTCGGAAGAAAATTTATTGTAGAGACAGATCATAAACCATTGACATGGCTTTTCTCAATTAACAGCCTAACTCGAAACTCGTTAGATGGAGGCTCGGAGTCTTAGAATTCGACTATACTATCAAGTATAAAGAAGGAGTAAAGAATATAAACGCTGATACCCTCTCAAGGACTCCTAAGCCCGAAATAAACCAAAGCGAAAATTCCGAAACTTTCCCTACTAGCAAATCTTGCATCAACGCGTTCAAGAACCAAATTATTATAAAAAAAAAACAAATTCAGGGTCCTTAAGAATCAACAAACAAAAGATTTTTGATAAAAACAGAACTATCATAAATACCATACAGTTAGATAGTCAAGACGCGATTACTTTATTAAAGAATCATTTCAATCCAAATGGATTAAATGCTGTACTTATTCAAGATGAAGAATTTTTCCAAACAATCCATTCTGCTTGCAATACCAACTTCAGGATAATTAGATGCAACATTATTTTAGAAGACATAACGGACGAGGAACAATTAGCAAAGATGATAGAAGAGGAACATCTGAGAAATAACCATCGAGGAATAGAGGAAATTTCAAAGGAAATAAAGTTAAAATACTATTCTCTCAAATTAGTAGATAGAGTTACAAGCTTCATCAATAACTGCGAAATCTGCAACTGTGAAAAATACGTTCGGAACCCTCCAAAGCCATTGTTCAAGATAACCAAAACTCCAGAAAGACCAGGAGAAATAATCCATGTTGATGTCTTCTATACTCTCGAAAAACTATTATTTTTAACGATAATAGATAAATTTTCGAAACATGCCTGTGCAATCAAGATTCTCGGAAGAACCTGGAATGAGTTCAGAAGGGCACTTGCTTACTACTTTAGCCAGTTCGGCACTGTTGAGAAACTGATTGTTGACAACGAATTAGGATTCAAAGCAATCCCTTTGAAAGATTACCTTTCATATGAAAACGTAGAAGTCCACTACACTTCCAGTAGCAATCATACTTCTAATGCAGATGTAGAAAGGTTGCACAACACTATCAATGAACACATCCACCTCCTTAAACGTGATGATATCAATAACGAATGTACCGTAGAGGAAAAAATCCTCAAAATAATCTCCTTCTATAATAACACTATCCATTCCACTACAAATCGCAAACCGATAGATTTTGTGAATGGCAAAATTCACCAAGCCGAATATAACTCTATCCATGAACTTATATCACAAAAGAAATTGAAAACAATTAGCAAACTAAACCAAAACCGAGAAGACAACGACCTTGAAACAGGACCAAATTTTATCCAACAAACCAGAGGAGGAAAAAACCATTCGAAATTCAGAAGGATTAATGCAGAAAAAATTGACGAAGATCATTTAGTCGATTCAGAAAACCAAAACAAATACTTCCGCACCCATGTAAAATCCAAAAAGAAAAACCAAGACGTAAATAGCCCTACAATTAAAGCCAAAACTAAAAAGAAAACTAGGATACACCCCTCAACTTCCCAAGCCCCTCCTAACAACGAAAATCCATAAAATTTATATTCGACATTCTTTCAGGAAAATGAGCCTGCTCTTGATGATAACCCTTTGGACGTTCGTCATCACTGAGATAGTATTCGCCATCTTAGAAGAAGACAGTTTGGCGGTTTATATTATAAACGCCGAGTTAAAAAAAATGTAGTTAACAATTAAATTAAAAATCTATCAAAGAAATGGTCGTGTTTTAATCAACACACTGTATTTACAAATTAGAAATTTCTTCTACACCGAGAACGGAAAGAAAACTACGTGAAAATCCTTTTTTTCTCGGGGCGAACGAAGGCCGCCACAACCTTATCTGCTCGAATACTACAGATTCGGAGGACGCGGTCAATGGACCGAGACTGGTGGAGGCGCTGTTTGCAGGGAGCGAAGGCCCGAGAAGGGCTGTAGTGCTAAGAAGAACAAGTTAGTGGAAGTGGGAGTCATAGATTGAAGGTTAATGCGATTGTTTTTGCTCGCTCTAATGAGCTTTGAAGATAAGATTAGCATTGCATATGTAATGACGAATGAGCAACTTGAATGAAGCGATATATTGTAGCTTTCACATGCCCTAATTGCTAGGAAGTATATAAAGTATATGATATGTATGTACTAATTCGTAGTGGGCTGTTAATTGCCTTGGAGAATATTTGTTTCTAATTAAAGAGACACCAAATCACATGAAAATGATATGTACGAAGAGAATAGAGGTATTTTGTACGGAGCTGGCATTGCTGGTTAGCTGTAAGTACCTTATTTTCATTCTTTTTTCTAAAAAAAAAACTATAAACGAGTTTTTCGCAAAATCAGTCTTCTCCACATCTACTGGGCCGATGTATTTTCAAATTTTAACCACTTATTCAACACACGTATAGGTATCGTCTGAACCTCCAACTTAATAAAATATAAATTTTTAATTGTTTTTATAACCTAAAAATCACATGCAAAAAGTCAATTTTTGGACGTTTATGTTTCAACATTCGCCACTTCTTTATTTTTGCATATATCATCTTCTCTGAGGTTGGAACAATAGCCACAGTCATAATGAACAACTATGTCTTTGATTTTTTTGTTTCACAGCATATCCTTTTTCAGAAAGTTTGTGACCGTTTACCTTGGCGATTTTCAAGTAGTTGCATGGAATCCTCCATATACAATTTTATAATCATAATACTTAACCCAAAAAGAATAAGTCCGTTTGAAAAATTCCCAAACATAGCTATCTTAAATAGGGTTGTAATTGTAATTGAGAATACCCCCTTCAGATTCTGTTTCTTATCTTTACTTTTGGGCGTACATTTCCCATTGTTTAGATAACTGTTTCCTATTGTTTTTAACATTACTCAAGTTTTTCCTTATTTTTATGTAGTATGATAATGAAACTTTTTTAAAATTCTCCATCTTAATTATTGTGCCAATATGCTAGTTGAAATTTTTGTTAGTATGTAGGCGGAACGTTATAAATTAATTTTTAATGGGATGGAATGTTTGGGTATTTTCATAGGGACAGAAAGTCGAGCCTGACGGCATCCTATTTAGCCATACTCGTACGGTTGATAAGATTGTTCACTCCAATCGCTTAATTAGCTTCTACCGAGAGAAAACTTTTGATTGCGGCGCTGGCGGAGATTATGTGACCTTATCAAAGCTTCTTATGAGTTTTCATCGAGATGGGGAATTGTGTCGGGTACATTCACTACTTCTTGTACATGGTGTGCTAGTAACTAAAGTTCGGGCTGAATGTTTGCACGCTCATTTAAGCTTGTTATCAGGGAATAACTATCTGCGCTCTTCGACGCATACGTGTGAATTGAAACTGGCAATTCGTCGCATAATACTATACATAAGCTATTAATAGGAAGCTTGCTAACATATGGGTACCAATCTAACTGCTAGCCAATCGTATCTTTCTTAGGAGATTAGCTTCGTTGATAGTAAATTATGGCTTTATGCCTATAGTGTGCGAGGCGTAGGAAAAGAAATCAGTGCATAGCTGCTGTTCGGCCCATTAGCAGACCATTCCTCGCATTCAATCGCCGCCACCGCAATTAACTGGTTAAAAAAAAACGATACGAAATCATGATTAAATTTATTAAATTACAAATGTAATTATCTAATGAATATTATAGTTAAAATTGTATTATACTTATATTACAATGTTGACCCGAGACCATAGATGGAGCTAAAATCGAATTATGTAGTAGAATAAGTAATCACTAGTACTTAATGAATGATTTTTGACTAGTTTCCGCTTATGGTTGAATTGGCTGTCGGCGAGTAAAGTTGAATGTGTATTCGCTCCCGCATTTTTAGTTAGAATCGCCATGTGTGCTCGGTCACCCATTACGGATGAATATATTGATTATAAAAAATTTAACCATTGTTTATTTTACGTACATTCCAGTTAAAACATTTTCTGTGGTCCGTCGAGATAATTTGTGCGAAACATTTTCTGGTCCGTCGAGCCGGAAAGCTTGGAAATTTGGAAGCATCATCAAGGAAACAAACGCAATCGTATCAGGATAGCTCGGAAATTTGAAGCATCATCAAGGAAAAAAACGCAATCGTATCAGGATAGCTTGGAAATTTGGAAGCATCATCAAGGAAACAAACGCAATTGTATCAGTTTGGCTTGGAAATTTGGTGATTGGCATCAACTTAGTTGTAACTGTTCTTTGCTTAAGTGAAGCGGAACGGTAAATAGTAATCAGGTGAGCAACTGTTTGTTCTGTGAATTGAGGTGGTTGATATTCGTCATGCAAGCGTTAATTGTGCAACAGAAGGTTACTTTCGGGGAATTAACCAGTTTAGTGAGAAATTATAAGAAGGATTCCAAAAGGAGGAAAACAGCTCACTATTTTCAAAATTTAATTACAAGGGTGCGTGAAATAAACACAAACTTTATAGAAAGGCACGCCAAAATTGTGGCCAGTATAGAGAATGATGATGAATTATCGAATGCATATTTTACCGAAGATCTATTTGGTCAATTTGATGAAGAGTATCTAGCAATTAAAAGCGAGTTAGAAGAGTTATTAGATGGGCCACCAGAAACTGGGTGTGGTTTACAAGTTCCAATCGAAACTCAAGGTGAATCGGAATTAAAACTTCCAAGAATCACATTATTAAAATTTTCGGGTAACTATGAAGACTGGAATTCTGTCCGGGACTTATACGTATCATTGATTCACTTCAAAAAATCATTGTCTAAGGCGAGGCCGAAGTTTTGCTGAAACAGTTTAACATTACCGAAGCAAACTACGACGTGGCATGGCAAGTGTTAAATGAACGCTATGAGAATAAGGTTGCACTTCTTAACGCGCAATTAAAAAGGCTATTCACTACACATGGTGTCAGTGAAACCGCGCCAGCCATAAAGGGGTTATTGGACTGCACGGTGCAATGCGTCCAAGCCATTGGAAACATACAAATTCCGAATTTATGGGATGCCATTACTATCTTTGTCACTACTCAGAAACTGCTCAAAGAAACAAGACAATTGTGGGAACAAATGCAGGCCTCTAAAACTGAACTTCCTACTTTCGATGACTTGAAAGAATTTCTACAGAATCGATTTCGGGCTTTGGAAGCAACATCATGTGGAGAACGCCCAAGATATCCAAAACCAACCACACCACTGCAAACTCGACAAGTACAAGCATTTCATATTGGACCTCAACAATCATGTGCTATGTGCCATGAACCACATGTGCTTCGTCAATGCCAACAGTTTACGGCCTCAAACCACAAAACGAAGTTTGCAATGGTCAAACGCCATCGTTTATGTATAAACTGTCTTTCATGGGGACATATGGCCGGAAGCTGTCCAAGTAAGTCAAGATGTCTAAAATGTGGAAAATTACACCATACGTTGTTACATCGAGAGGAAATGGTCTTGGCTCCTCCGACTGATCAACAAGTGGCAGTGAACACGTCAATTGGTTACAATAGCAACTCACGTCACATTTCCGCAAGAAAGGAAGTCCTCTTAGCTACCGCGCTAGTTACTGTGTAATCACCACATGGACAGACCATCTTTCGAGCGCTCCTTGATCAAGGGTCACAGGCCTCTTTCATAACAGAGTCAGCAGTGCAGCAACTTGGCTTGAAAAAGTACAGTAGTAAGGCTAACATCACAGGTATTGGAAATTCCAACGTAATTGTCGCAAATGATTCAGTAAGCCCCACATTACGAACAATGGATGGAGAATGCATACCCTTTAACGCCTTGGTTTTAAGAAATCTCACTGAATTGATTCCGCCGCGCAAAGTCGTAGCAGCAAACTGGAATCAACTAGAAAATCTCAAATTAGCCGATCCTCACTTAAATCATCCCAGAAGAATCGACCTACTCCTCGGCGCTGAGATATATGCCCAGCTCATTCTAGGCGATCTCATCGAAATGACATCCGGTCCAGTAATCCAAAATACTAGAATAGGATGGATAATTTTTGGCGCCATCAACTCAGAAACCAACCAACCATATCAAACTTTCAAAATAGAAGTCGAGAACTTATCCGAACAAATCGCTGCTAACTTTTGGACGGTAGAAGATGTTGGAGAGAAGAAGTTCTCATCGAAAGAAGATCAATCCTGTGAAGATTTCTTTTTAAACAACACTACACGTGGGATAGACGGTAGATACACTACACGACTGCCATTTAAGGATGGGAAACATAAGGACATGCTGGGAGCATCTCGGAAAAGAGCAGTTAGCAACTTGTTGTCATTAGAACGCCGGTTTGAGAGAGATCCTTATAAACGAAAGGAGTATACTAAGTGTCTAGAAGAATATCTACAGCTCGGACACATGACCCCCATTGAAGAGAGCTTGGACGCCCTATACGATGGTAACCAGAAGATAATTTGCAAAGGAAACTACCTTCCGCATCATGCGGTGTGTAAGGAAAGCACCACTACCAAGGTCCGGGTTGTTTTCAATGCAACGTCTAATACAGATTCCGGATATTCTTTAAACGACTTGCTGATGGTCGGACCAACCATTCAGAATGACATGACAACTGTACTGCTTCGCTGGAGATTGCCGAAAATTGCATTTGTGGCGGATATCGAGCAGATGTATCGCCAGATATACGTACATCATGACGATGTACAACTACAGCGAATAGTTTGGAGAACTAGTCCGTGGTACCACATAAGAGACTTCTGTCTGAAAACTCTTACGTTTGGAACTTCTTGTGCTCCGTATTTGGCAATAATTGAGGAAATTGGCAGAGGATGAAAGAGAGTTATATCCTCTCGCATATGATGCAATACTGGATGAAACCTATGTAGATGACTTATTATCAGGTGGCAGTACAATCGAAGAAGCTCGTAAGAAAATGGATCAAATCAATGAACTTTTAAAATCTGGAGGATTTAAATTGCGAAAATGGTTATCTAACTGCACTACGCTAATGAAGGATATTCCAAAGGAAGACCGTGAAGAACAACCAACGCTCGACCTCAACTTGGAACACGGACACAAGACACTTGGCATAGTTTGGTATCCGAAATCGGATGAATTCAGTTATAACATTAAATTGAACTTGAAAGAACCAACAACCTGTAAACGGCGACTACTCTCCGAGATAGCCCAACTTTTTGATCCTTTGGGATGGTTGGCACCCATTATAGTCGTTGCGAAAATTATGATGAAGTCGCTTTGGTTGGCTGGCTTGGATTGGGACGAATACTTGCCAACAAAAATACAAACGCGGTGGCAACAATTCAAAACAGACTTGCAAGCAGTACATTGCATTCACATTCCTCGATGGCTTCGCACTGTTAATGGACCACACGACATAGAATTCTATGGATTTTCGGACGCATCATTCGGAAGCATATGCTGGAGTCATATATTTAGTTGCTCGAAACTGCCATCAACACGAATCAACCATAGTAATGTCTAAGACAAAAGTTGCTCCGGTGAAAACAAAATCCATTCCAAAACTTGAATTGTGTGGAGTGGTGCTGTTGGCAAAGGGAATAAGGAAGGTCAAGGATGCATTCAAGATGGAGTCGATACCAACATATTTATGGACAGATTCAACTACAGTCCTGTCTTGGCTGAGAGCCCCCCGTCACACTGGAATACCTTTGTCGCGAACCGAACGGCTCAAATTCATGAAATTTTAAAGGGTACGTCTTGGCGCTACGTTCCAGGAAAGCAAAATCTAGCAGATCTTGCCACAAAGGGAGTGAAACCTCAGGATCTAGTGACGAATAGTTTGTGGTGGACAGGCCCAAAATGGCCGAACGTAATAGAAATCCTTATTGATGAATCGGAAGCTCGGAAATCGAAAATTATGACATGCATAAGCATGGAACCGGAGGGTAGCGCAAGAGACTCGCTTCTGAAAAAATATTCATCCTTTTCTCGTCTGATCCGCGCTACAGCTTATTGCTTTAGATTTCGTTCATCCGCAATGGGGAACAAGCTAGAGACTCCATATTTGAGTGCGAAGGAATTAGAAGCAGCGTTAAGGTTTTGGATAGTGCACACTCAAAAAACTGCGTTCAACCATGATATTCAAAATTTGAGAAATGAAGTTCCATTGGATAGGAAAAAAACCTTATTAAAATTGACTCCATTTTTAGACGAATTTGTCATGCTACGGGTAGGAGGACGATTGCAAAATGCAAACATGCCATTTGGATATAAACACCCAATAATTCTGCCCAAAAAACACCCATTGACTACTCTAATCATCAGAAGATATCACATAATCACAATGCACGGTGGAATTCAGCTGACATCAAATTTAATACGAAGCAAGTACTGGATTGTTGATGCAAGGAGAGCCATCAGCCAATTCATACATCGCTGTGTGGTATGCCATAAGCACAAAGCGAAAACTATGAACAATTGATGGGGAGTCTTCCAAGTGCTCGTGTCAACCCCTCTAGGCCATTCACCCACACCGGTGTTGACTACTGCGGTCCTCTTAATGTAAAGGTGCACGGTGGTCGAGGACAACGCACATACAAAGGCTACGTGGTTATATTCATTTGCATGGCGGTTAAAGCGATCCACTTAGAATTAGTGAGCGATCTGACGACGCAAACTTTTCTAGCTGCGTTTCGACGATTTAAAAGTCGGAGAGGTTTATGCTCTCACATCTATAGTGACCGTGGGACAAATTTCGTTGGAGCTTCTTCTGAATTCGAACAAATCTTTGGAAGAGATCGAGAGCTTGAAGAGGAACTAAGTAACGACGGCATCAAGTGGCGCTTCAATCCACCTTCCGCACCACATTTTGGGGGTCTCTGGGAGGCAGGCGTCAAATCGACAAAACATAATTTGAGAAGAGTTCTCGGAGATGCGTGCCTCACTTATGAAGAATTGAACACCATCTTGATCAAAATCGAAGCATGTCTAAATTCCAGGCCACTGTGTCCGATCAACAATGATCCGTCCGATTTCAATGTGTTAACACCGGGACACTTCATAATTGGCGATGCTATACTTGCTGCTCCGGAAGACAGTTTATTGGATTTGAACATAGCGCGACTGGATCGCTGGCAACTTACTCAACGTATGACTCAAACCTTCTGGAAAAACTGGAGCACAGAGTATCTGTCTCGCCTCCAGCAACGTCCCAAATGGCTAACTCAACGACCGAATCTCAGTCCCGGCATGATGGTTTTGGTTAGGGATGAGAAACTTCCACCATATAAATGGCCATTAGGGCGGATTACAGAAACGCATCCTGGCAAAGACGGAATAGTTCGTGTCGTGACTATTCACAGCAAGGCATCACATTTTAAGCGACCCATAACTAAGATCGTTCCCTTGCCCATAGAATAGACTCAAAATTTCTCTTCCTACCTAAACACAAAGAAACATTTTCAACCACCCTTTATTCACAGAACAAACTTCATCTTCAGCTACGAACATACAGCGAGTGAGACGCGCTGACAAACGGCTCATGTTCCAGCGCCAAACAATTATCGACACGGTGGCAATACCGTCGACAATTCGTCTGGCGGACTATGAATGACAAATCGATCAACGCTCGAAAATCATCATTGAGATACTTTCGCTGACGCTTCAGCAAGGGGAGGATGTTCGGCCCATAAGCAGACCATTCCTCGCATTCAATCGCCGCCACCAAAATTAACTGGTTAAAAAAAAACGATACGAAATCATGATTAAATTTATTAAATTACAAATGTAATCATCTAATGAATATTATAGTTAAAATTGTATTATACTTATATTACAATGTTGACCCGAGACCATAGATGGAGCTAAAATCGAATTATGTAGTAGAATAAGTAATCACTAGTACTTAATTAATGATTTTTGACTAGTTTCCGCTTATGGTTGAATTGGCTGTCGGCGAGTAAAGTTGAATGTGTATTCGCTCCCGCATTTTTAGTTAGAATCGCCATGTGTGCTCGGTCACCCATTATGGATGAATATATTGATTATAAAAAATTTAACCATTGTTTATTATACGTACATTCCAGATAAAACATTTTCTGTGGTCCGTCGAGATAATTTGTGCGAAACAGCTGTTGTTTGGTCAGTAGTTGTTAGTTGGTCGTATGGTTAACACAGGTTCGACAAAGTTATAGCATTCGCTGTATGTAAATGGTTTTTTTTCATTTACTAGTGCCTTGTTCGTTATTATTTCTTTATTTTTTTTATTTTTATGTTTTTTTTATTAAATATCCTCGCTATAACTAGACTAGTTGAAAGGAGCGGGTGGGTTAATACGTGGGGGTTTGGTATTGAGTTATACGTGGGGGATTGGGTGCTTGTGCGTTTGGGCTACGCGTGGTTACAAGCTGCTCTTTGTGAACGACACCATTTTGGGAATTATCAGTTGCTAGTGATATTGGTGAGACACACTGGCTCGCCTTCTCAGTATGGATTAGCAAGGCAATACCTGGGTTCGACACCTTGATTGTTTGATTTCGTCCGACAACGCCCCTTAATGAGCCTGATCAAAAAATATATCCCGACAGGAAATACCAAGACCGCCGCCAGGCTGGTCGAGGCCGTAGGTAGGTGCACATGCCTTCTGGCCGTCCCATTAAATTTGATCCACTCGAGGTGCGAATAGATTTCATTGAGTCCGTGGGTGCTGGCTGTGAGATGAATGCCTACGTTTTTGGCCGTTACTAGCTTCATTTGTGGCATGCTGTGGTTACCCCCCATCAGCAACGGCTAGCTCTAAAACTATACATACTTCAATGACAATGGGCGTATGTACTTGCTTGTATAATTTCATTGGCGAAGCGCGAGTATATAAGCAGTGTTTGCTCGCTTGCAACCACTTCATTATCGAAGCGTAAATACATAGGCGGTATTTGTTCGCTCGCAACATATTGAGACAATGAGTAATTCTTGTGTTATTTGCAATGGAGTTTGAGATCTACACAGATTATCAAGTGATTGTGAAGCTTATGTCTTTATTAAAAAAAATAATATCTACTATACATTCCAGAAGGCGTAAAATCATATGCACATCATTTGGATGAACGAGAATAGACTTTAATCCACTAAGCAAATGGTTTGAACTTCATCATTAGAAGACACTATTGTAGGAAAGAAGCAGTAATAAATTGAATGAATCAAGAAATTAAGGATGAAATTGTGATAACCTCGATCTTAGCGCCCTTCGCCAATGACGTCGACCAGCAGATCCCTATACCCTACGCGTCTGACGTCGACGGATGTTGCGCGTAATGACATCTACCTATCCCTCTTGTCTTTAATCTAATCCGCTGCTAGTACCTTCAATTCTTTCTTTGTTGAAAGACTCTTAAAAGGTTTGGAGTTAATTTTTTGGCTCATTTTTAATTTTTACTTTGGGTACGTTGGAAGTCATTTTAAACTTGTGTCCAATGTTAGTTATTTCGTGGATTTGACCATACGCTTTGCAACGACGGCTGTAAAAATTTCCGCCGTGAATTTTTCGCGACTGTGAGGACCGTGCGCTGCTATTTGCGGGAAAGTCCAAAATAAAGTGCATGAGAAAGATTATGACCACGTGACTGCGTAGTTCCGCGGAACGAACTTGCATAATTGAAAGTAGAGTCGATGAAAGTTGTTCGACTCATTTTAAATCGGGCATTCGGACCGGTGGCTGAGTTGTTGTATTTCGTAAATAGTCTGCTAACGTAAGACTCGCGACCGAAACTGCTCTCCACACCTCGGAGTAGACTAGGAGTCCGGACCTGAGGGATACAATCCGTTGTCACGTTCCAAGACTTCACGTCTAGAACCGATGAGAGGTCGGTTTGGATTTCTCTCGAGAAATACCGAACGTACGAGACGTGTACAATTATTAAAAAAATAAGGAATGATATGAAAAAAAATGCTAGAAAAGGAATTTGAGGAGCAAGTAGATTGTAGCGTATTCTACGTTACTTGTAAATTAAATTCCACATTTTCATAAATCCACACAAAAAGAAATAGTAGGCGTAGATGAATTGTCAAGTAAGAAAAAATAAAATATTTTTTAGTTCATAAAACTATGTAAAATGGAATGTTCATGATTACTAATAAAATTTTATTATTTATTTAATTAAACTGAAAAGTTAATGATTTTCATTGTATATTCATTTTCCGATATAGAAGTTTTATCTGTGTAGTGGAATATAAATTTCCAACTACATAGATCGTCAAACGAACTGAAGATTGTCAAGCAACTAAGAAATAAAGATTTAATCACATGCGGCTTGTTCTCGGAGAGGAACCCGGCATTCGGCACTCTGGCATCCCCATTCGGAGTTAGCAAGTGTCTGAGTGACAGACCTCTGTTCGGGATCCGTCGTCATCCTATTCGTATGTAGCGTGAGGTGTTGATGTAGCGAGGACTATCAGTTTTTAATTAAGGTAATTGCTTTTCATTTTTGTTTATGTCGCATTTTACGCTGATCAACCTCAGAGCAATAAGAAATGGAGGGGACAGTCCCATACAAAGTATATGGGGAGATTTGAGAGTCATTTTTCGTGTCAGGTTGTCAAACTGGTACGAGTTTGCTCTCTTGTATTCTCTCTCGTGCCGTAACTTTAAAGTTGACAGCCTAGTTGGACGCTATTTCTTTACGATTTTATAAGCTCGCGAACGGAATTTAGTTATTTTTTTTGTGAACAAAACGCGTCTGAAGTGTGCAATTCATTGTGAAGTGTATAAAATCATGCGACAAGCGTGGTTTGTTGTTCTTTTTGCAATGACATTGGACAAATCATTAATAAAAGCGAAATGAAGTGTGTGGGGCCTTCGTGTGGAAACAAGCAAAAGCACACATCTGTTGGTGTTTCCTTTCACAAGTGAGTAGTCCAAAAGTGTATATGCTACAATTTTCGTCCCCTACCATAAGTATTTCATTCAAAAAACAAGTTTTTTAATGGCATATAATTGTTGTTTACAAATCGACGTAGCCATCTTGGCACGTACTCCAAGTACAACAATGCAGCAGGCAAAGTTGACTTATCGGGGCATTTTTAAACAGTTTCAATATTTAAATAATTTGTGTTTTAGATTTATCAAAAATAAAGCGGACTGTATTTCATTGAAAAATACATTAGAAATACCAAATTTGGAAATTTCAAAAACCAGCCGCATATACGCAAATCATTTTTTACCCGAACAATCTGTTATTTTGCCGAAAGGCCAGAGACTAAAATTATATGCAGTGCCCATCCCGGTAGAATGCCGCATTCAACCAACAGTAAGCAAATTAACTATGCTTATTAACCTTCCTATACCCGCGCACATGGCTGTGAGACCCACGAAACAGTTTTTCGTAAATACTCTTTTTTCTAAGAACTTTGAGACGTCGCGCGTTCTGCTAGCTGCATGATTTGGGGCTCGCTTTAGGTTAGTACGTGGCATGCAGTCATGCAAGCAGGACGTGTACGCCTACTACGGCTTAATCGGTCTGTGACACCGACGCGGGTATACGATCAACTTTTTCTGTAAGTCATATTTTTGTGTTTATGAGTATTTATATGTTACTTATTAGTTTTTATGTATTGATTTGAACTGAATTTTATTTGTTTACAACTACGGTATCGATTTATGAAATTTTTAGGTTATAAATGCTTCAAAAATGAATGATGAACATATTCGATTGTTGGCGGAGGAGGAAAGTTCAGACTCCAATTATGATGATGTTTGATAGCGAAATTGAAAATTGTAGTCCACCCCAAGAAGAAACACGTGATTTTGAAGATGAAATTCAGTCTTCGGACAGAGAGGATGATTCTCAATCAGAGTCAGAAGATTATGAAACTAACAGAGATTATTACATCGGAAAAGACGGGTGTACGCGGTGGTATAAAACTCCTGGATCAAGCCAGGTTAGGCGCCGTATCAGAAATCTCGTGACACAAATTCCAGGCCCTAGGGGTGAAGCTAGAAACACGAAAGAGCCGCTAGAAATATGGAGGTTATTTTTTCGGAAAGTGTTTGTTTTCGGATTGTTCATTGCACAAATAAAGAAATAAACCGCCTAAAATATAAGTTCTGACGAGAAAAGGACTGCGTAGAGACCGATCCAATAGAAATTGAAGCGTTGTTGGGTCTCTTACTCTTAGCAGGAGTAAGAAGAAATAGTCGAATTAATGCCAAAGATTTGTTCAAAACCGACGGGTCTTCCCAGGAAATATTTCGACTAGCTATGAGCTGGAACAGATTCTATTTATTACTACGGTGTCTCTGGTTTGATGACAAGGATACTCGTGCAGAACGTACAGAAGTGGATAAGCTTGCTCCCATCAGAGAGTTGTTTGAAGAGGTCGTAGAATCTTTCAAAAAATATTACAGCTTGTCACAGTTTGTAACAATCGACGAAAAGTTGGGAGCTTTTAGAGGTCGCTGCCCTTTTAGGCAATATATCCCATCGAAGCCAAACAAATATGGAATTAAAATCTACGCTCTGACAGACGCTTGGGTGTTTTATACACAAAACATGGAAGTTTATGTAGGAAAACAACCTGTAGGTCCCAATAAAATTGATAACTCGGCTTTAGAACTAGTTTTGCGTCTAAGTGAATGTATCCGAAACACTGGTCGTAACATCACATGTGATAATTTTTTTCATAAGCGTTCCGCTGCTGGCTAAGCTCGATCACGAATATAAGCTGAGCCTAATTGGAATTGTGCGAAAAAATAAAAAAGAGCTACCCAAACAGTTTACTGAATTACGAGGTCGAGCTGAAAAATCCAGTGTATTTGGACATCGCGGCAACTGCAGCCTTGTATCGTATATACCTAAAAAAGGCAAGAATGTCTTACTTTTGTCCAACATGCACGATGATCAAAATATTGATGAAGAGACAGGCAAACCACACATCATCATGGACTATAATGCGACTAAAGGTTGAGTTGACACCGTCGACAAAATGTGTGAGACATATAATGTCGCTCGAGGCACAAATAGGTGGCCTATGGTAATATTTTACAGTTTGATGAACGTGGCAGGAATAAATTCGTTTATTTTATATCTAATGAATAATGCTAACAAGAAGACTAGCCGCAGAACGTTTTTGGAAACACTTTCTTACGACTTGCTAAATCCTCGCCTCAGGCAACGAGCTCTCACTCTTTCTCTGCCAAGGACACTGAGGTTAAGACTCAATGAAATATGCAAATTAGATGGCCCTGAATCTGCAGCCTCATCTAAAACCAATATAATTGGCCGATGTGGATATTGCGCATGAAAGAAAAATCGAAAAACGCGGTACAACTGCGCTTCTTATGCTAAATATTTTTGTTTAGAGCATGCTATTATGGTATGTTCTGACTGCTTTGCAAACTTTAGTATTTCACTAAATTTATGTTACAATGATCTCAAGATATGTTATTTATAAGAATTAAAAGATATTTTATGTTTGTTTTGAGAATAAAAAGTTTTATGTTTGTTTTTGCTAGCTATAAGATAAAAATGTGACTTTTTTAGGCTGTTGTGGAAAGACTGATAGTCATTGAAGTAATAAATAGTTTATGCTGACAATTGATATTTTTTGTTTTATTACATCCTGTAGTATAATAAAAAATAAATAAACAGTTTCATAGAAAAATAACCAGGTAATAGGAGCCAAAGTTACGGTCTGTCACACCGTGCGCGGGTATAGGTGTTAATACATTTGGCGCGGGTATAGGAAGGTTGAGAGTGATGAGATAAATATATTTGTATTCATTTTGATATCACCAATATTTTCTGATATTCGTATCAGCGACATCTGAACATCCAATATTAGGATACAAAATATTAGGTAATACGAACGGACAAACACACAATACCGACCGAACCAAAAAGAACTTTCTAATCGGAATCGCCGATTGTCGCGGTCGAATCATGCTCAGGAGCGGAGTCCGAATCTCACATACATGACATTCATATCTTTTTTTTTTCAAAAAGATTCTAAATTTAATCAATAATGTTGAATTATTCTGGCCTTTAAAATCTTATTGTAAAATCCAGCTCATTGTAAATTTGAATCCAATAACTATTTTTTATGCACGTCGTGAATTCTTCATACGCGTCTTGATCCCAAAAAACTCATTTTACTAAAATCTGAAAACTTCAAGACGTGCATACATGCGATTGTGCATCATCAATGATCCACAGAATTTCAGTATACTACCTAAATTCGACCTACCAGCACACATATGTATATTGAAACTGGGTGCCAAAGACTATCGTCTTCTTGGATTTTTTGATTTTGATATCTTGTAAATTAAAACGGCGAAAGAAACGCCTTAATCGCTATATAAACATTATGAACCGATATTCTTTCCTGAATATTGGCCACTCAAACGAATATCGATACCACTTGGCAAAATGGATATTTCGGAAAGTAATACTAATACTGTATTCATAAGTCATATCCGGAGATATTGCGCATAAGCAAAAAGAAACCAATTCATTATTTTAAATAAACAGGAAATCGATTATCAATTAGTCCAATTATCATTTTATACATTAGTCTCAATTTCTGAAAAGTAAGTCATTCAGTAAAATTCTTTGAAAGCGAAATTGGATATTTTGAAAAACACAATAGAATTGCAATATGGGAAACGATAACACTAAAATCAAATATCAGAGATTGTACTTTTTCAATCTCTGCCGTTCCGAAAATCATAATGAAAACAAATGTCCGTATTTAAATAAACAAAAATCTGCACAACAGCAGATTAGGAAATAAGAAATAAAGATTGATAGAATTAAACTAAACAAAAGGGTTTGGATTAAGATTTGCATCTTTAAGTAGTCAGTTGCGAATAAGACTCAAAACGGTCCGGATTGAAAAATGTAAAAATTGTAAATTGCAAAAAGTTAAAGTGGAAAATTAATAAAAGGTATGTTAAGTTATTGAAATGAAAAGAAAGTGTATTATTTAATTTGGAATATTGAAGAGATAACTTGGTGAAAGAATTCATTGGCGTATAACTCATATTGATATTCAACCAGTATTGAAGTTTTGCGCCGCTGATATTCGCATAGCAATGCATTCGTATCATGCACATGCGATACGAATATTATCATCTAGTGATGGTAATTTTTTTTTTTTTTTTGTTTTGTGGTTCATGGCGCTGATTTGATGAGAGAATAGCATTTTTTATTCTTTGATGTTTTCCACTTCTCGCCATTTCGTCAGTTTATCAATTTTTTGTGATAATTATTGACGGTGATTTAGAAACTGTACTTTTTGAAATTTGAAATTTTGTCGTTATTCCGTGTATAACTGATTGTTGAAGTTTTGCTTTTGTTTGTTTTTGAAAATTGTCACTGAAAGGTGTAGGGTAAGCTTTTTCAATTAGATTAGAATCTTGTTTATAAGTTGATATTTTTCAGATTAGATATATAAACTAGACAAAGATTAGAATACCAGTAAACATGAAGCACGCAAGGTTGAGTGAAGTATGGAACTATTTTGCGGTTGATTCCGAACAAAATAAAATTGCTAAGTGCACACTTTACCTCGCAAAATTAAGTTTTAAAGGAACGGTATCGAATTTGAATAAGCACCTGATGAATAAACACTTAGTTTCTCTTCAATAAGCACGGCAGGAAGACGTAGGTGAACACATTTGTCTTCTAGATATTAAACCAAACACCTCGAGTATCACTACTTCTGATCTCTAAATGTCGTCAACAAATGTAGCGATCAAGTTGGGTCTTCTCAAGCCATGTCAGCTTTTTCTAATGCAACTATATGCGGGTCTGCAGACTCTCACTTTGCAAGTCACGATAATAATGACCAAATAAAACCGTGATATGTGACCATCAAAAATCTTACCCCTCTTCAACGGAAAGAAATTGATGGTGAACTAATGGCATTATTCACAAAATGTTTCCTGCCATTTTCTCTTGTTGAAGATGAAAACTTCAAAAATGTTGGTGGGATGCTAAACTCTGCCTACAAGCTGCCGAGTCGAAAATATTTGTCGAACACAATGCTAAATGCGGAATATGAGATGTGTGTTACCGAAGTCAAAGATAAACTGGTGAGTGTTAAATCCGTGTGCTTAACCATTGACTGCTGGACCTCGTGGGTACAAGAAAATTATCCTTCACCGGCAGCGCACTATATGAGGGATGATTTGAATGTAGCTACTCTGCTACTCCAGTGTCGCATTGTGAAAGGATCACATACAGCGAAGCATGGCCAAAAGACATGTGCACCTATCCACGGCCTCGAGACTTGAGACAATTTGGCTACTTTACGTACAGCCTGAATCTTAGCTATTAAGCTAAGATTGCACTCGCGATCCTTGAAATGGAAGTGCTTTCAAGAAAAGTTTCGTCAGTCGTGGTTTACTTCAGACGTGGTACTTTAGCGTTAGAGAAACTTAAAAAATATCAAGTGCAAAATGGAATTTGAAGCCCTAAGAAGCCGATTATTTATGTAGCCACACGACGGAATTCGACATTTTATGTGTTGGAAAGATTTTCAATTTTAAAAGAGGCATCAGTTAGTACGCTTGCAATACTAAATACTACTACGGAGAGTAGTAGTATTTAGTATTGCGCCTGACGAATGGTACCTTTGCAAATACATATGTAGTGTTATGAAGCCGCTCGAATAATTGACAATTCAAATTAGTCGGGAAAGGTATTTAACTGAAAGCTTGGTCATTTTTGACCATATACTATTGTTAAATGTGTACGCTAAATCAAACGCTGAAAAAAATCGTTCTAGCTGTTGCTGAAAGAATTGTGAGCTAATTACGCTCTAGATTTTTTAATATAGGGGTCAACGAAACATTATTATGAGTGGTCCTCGGTGGATAAAAGTTATTTGATTGTCAGTTCGTTCACCGAGAACAACCATGTATATTAATGTAAATATTGTTACATGTCCAAACAAATTCTGCGAGCTACTGTCGCAATCGTTGTCGCAACTGTTAATAACATCATGATCAACGAATCTTCTCGAAAGCACAAGAATGGACCAAGTAGATCCATGATCAACTTCTGAAAGTGACGTCTCTGTGGGTATTCAGAATTCCTCGAATGTTCCAGGTAGTTCTCGTCAGAACATTCGCCAATGTACGAGATGCGGGTTGAATGACTAGAGACCCCATACAAAGCCGAGCTGAATGAATGGGGGAATAGTAAAACCGAGATAGTAATAGTAAAAACTGCGGTAAGAGTGGAGCGCGAATTAAAGGCGATATTGATTGAAAGTGAAGTAATTTCGTGATACAGACAGTTGGCAAATAAATTGATGGACAGTGAAAATTAAATTTAAATGCGATTTGTAAAATAGTGAAATTAATGATTGAGCATGTGCATTCTTAGTAAATAAACTCTTTTAACTTAATTTAAAATACAGTGACTTTTCACTTTCCCGGAACATTAGAATTATCGGCCGCGAACCGTAGCACGCGACAATATGTATATAATTTTGTAAATAAACATAGTTTAAGTTATTAAAGTGCGTTTCTGTGAAAAAAAGGGAAAAAGAGAGTTTTTCAAAGGCTATAAAAGTGATTAGTTCACGACATAAATTCACTGATGACTACGGAAGCACAGACTTCAGCAACAGGAACTTTGGCCTCAACATCAACAACAGGAATTTTGGCCTCAACATCAGCAACAATACCTGCTTCAGAATGTGCTGGATCATGCGGAGAACTCGAAGCGTTTAAGTACGCTTCAATTTGGGATGACGCGGATAACGTTATAAATGAAGTTCAGCCACACCGGTATGCCACAGCAATGGCAAGTGAGGAGATACAGAGATATTTGAGCGACACATTGTTAAAGAGGGAAGATGACCCCAACAAATGGTGGAACATCTATCAGTATATCTATCCTCATTTATCAAAAGGATTTCAGCAACATTGTTGTGTGATGGCAACATCTGTTCTTTGTAAGCTATATTTTATGTCTGGGCAGCTTATAACGGAAAGAAAAATTCGACTCTCACCAGAAAAGTTATAAAACTCAAATAACTAATGATTGAATGAAGTGAATAAAACTAGTATAAGCGTGTAGAAATTGAATATTAATTGCCTGACAGGGGAGATGCATTGAACAAAAAATTCAAAACTTTGGCGCTCAGTGCAAATATGTTCGAAGCAAATTTTTGCAGGAGCTAATTGGACTGAACTACAACTACAAACACAAACAACATGCTTTGAACAACTTCTATCAGGCTATCAAACACTCATCAAAAGTTCGAGCCTTCAAATTAAATTTCTCTTTATGGGATATTCGGGTGGTGCTTATTTAGTATATATTAGTTTTTTTGTGTCCAATAAATGAGCGAGATATAAAATATTAGTTTAAGCATTATAATACCAACAAACGAATATATTAATATTAGGTAATATTTCGAAACATTGGTATTAACCCAACCTTACTTATTAAGGCTGATCATTGATTTTTCGATTTCATTTTGCAGACAAATAACGGAATGTCTCCTACACTATATAATTGTATGATGGACGAGCATGAAATAGGTAAATTTATAGAAGAGGTACATATTTTGTGTTTTTGCAATGTATTCATTTTGAAAAATATTCCTACCATGTTCAAATTTATTTGTGGATGGTCGAAATTCTTAAAATTAAAAATGCTAAGTTGTTAATAGGATCATGGATTAGAAGATTCACGATTGAACAGTAGATTTCTTCAATCAGTATAATTCGATACTGATTGAAGAAATCTGCTGTTAAAAAAAACCAAGTAAATTAATACTTTTTCAAATATTTTTATTTTCAGATGCCTTCCCATGATGTAAATCAGAAAGAAACACTTGAAACGGCAGAATGTGGGGATGTTAACCTTGCAAATCGTTCGGTATTATTAACGATAGGTACATCCTGAGCATATTATTTCAATTTTTCTTTATATGCAAATTGAATTTCAGTAAATCTTTTGGAGAAGGTACACCTTGAGTTTGATGATAATGTAAGCATAATCCCATAAATTACTCTGATATTAAAGTGATTTTTTCAGATTATGCAAATGAATAGCGTAACGCATTCGCGTAAAAGGAAGTCATCAGAAAGTGTAACCGAAGTGAGTTTTAATTATGAAATTTTTCCATTAAGCCATAATCTTCAAAAACTTCCAAAGCTAAAATAATTTAAATTCATAAAAGTAGATACGAGTATAATGAATTGAATGAAGCATAACAGACACTGAAGATGACTCAAAGGAGTCGAAACGCATCACACAACAATGCAAGGCCCGACGGCTTTTCAAGAAAAAAAGAAGCATTACGTTATTTGAAGTTTAAAGTTTCGAATAAGTTTCATTTTGGAATATATGAAATTCGTAGTCATCATTTAATATTTTAATTGGTATTTTAGTTTGGAAGTTACGTTCTGAGGAGAGTTAAATTTATTTGGTACAAACATCAATTTCGAACAAGGTCAAACAAAATTATCTTAATTTTTGGAAAATTTTACGTCGAACACAAAATACAATGACATTGCACAACCATTCAAATGAAAAATGTAATGGATTTTTTCGTCAAGGTATCAACATTTTTGTTTACATTTCGCTGAGTCTTGTAAGCATTCTCTAAAGCAACTAAATAAAGTGTTTTTGCGGAAAGTACTTCTTCATTGAAGAAAAAGGCTGCCGAAAGTCATCGTATTTTGGCGGAAGTGTATGATGTGCATGCTCTAGCTCAGCGTACGTGCCAGAAGTGGTTTGCACTACTAATATGATTACAATTTGGAATGGCAAACAAACCCTAGTCGAGTGCGGCTTAGCTTTCTGACTATACATAGTCACGCGAATGTTACGATAGTGTTCGGGGTGAGGTAATCCTGGTGCCCTTCGGTTTTATCCGTAACAACCTCCATCTGGATGCCCCACTCTTATTTGTGGGCCATAAGAATCGTCGGGTAACGACGAAGTCCCCTTAAGTCCGTCTGTCTTCCCCAGGTCCAGTTTGTCCTTTTTCATCAACAATTTTACCTCCATTTCGACTTCAGTCGACATTTTATTTGACCCAGGAATTCGCGAATGCGAAATTCTTTTTGTAGTGGGTCCTTGTGCTGAGGAAAAGAACCCGTCCTACGACACTGCAACGCTAGCCTGCCAGCGCTTTCACGCGTCCCTAGACAAGGCCATTCTCAGCGGATTCCAACATCTTCTTCCGCTGAGGCAGCAGACTATCGCTGCAGTCCTACACGGACATTTATATACCTACTTTCACTAAGATATGTTAACGACATTATCGTAAATATGAATAAGGAAGACATCTTGGAAGAATTGAATAAAATTGTTTACGATGTAAAAAGAGCTATGTGGGACGATCCGCTTCTTAGATTTAAACATAATTCGAAATCAAGGCAAGGTAGAGTTCGATATATTTAGGAAATCTTGCAGCACCCTAAGAACTATTCCCGCTACATCTGCACACCCTTATCCGCAAAAATTAGATGGAAATATCAGTGTATGATACACAGGATACTGAACGTTCAATTGACAGACGACAAATATAAAAAATGGTTTAGATAGGAAAACAATCATCCATACGATTAGCAAAAAGAAGCGAATCTTAGCAAGAAACGATCTTTCTACTTTATTTATGCAAACAAAAAAGAAAACCAACGAGCGACAATAAGAATTAATCTTCCATATTCGGGCTCGTTCAAGGTGATCAAAGGGCAGCTAGGAAAATATAATGTCGAGGCAGTGGCGGTGAGGAAAATTACAAAATTAAAGTCAATTCTATCTAGTGAAAAAGATAAAAAGTGTATATTAAGTCTATGTAGGTCAAATGAAAAGCTTAGCGACAGTTAGATTTAACAAGCATATGAAAGACGTGAAAGCGTACCATAAAAATAGGAAAACAAGGATCAATCAGTATTGGCAGAACATGCAAATAACGAGGGTCACAAGATTGTCTTAGATAACTCGGAGGTAATAAAAGAGGTAGATCTATTGACTAACTTGTACATCGTAGAATCAATAACAATTAGGAAATTACGTATATATGTTAGACTTAATCGAGGATACAGGTAATAATACCACAGAATAAATAAATATTGTTTGCAATGAAAAAACTACAATATTATATAAATAGGTAAGCCTTAGTTTAACCTTCTGAGACTGACGTGGTAAGACGACAGGCACCACAATATCGGGGAACTTGTTTTTCGTCGTTATTTTTCAAATTTTGGCTCCCACGTTCTCAGTACCTTTTTCCCGCGCGCTCAACTGTATGTTGTGTGCGAAAAAGTAATTTTGCTAATTAAAAGCATTATTTTATCATTACATACCCCCAACTTCACTTTTTAAAATTTTCACATTTTCAATACATGTTAAAATAAATATAGTTTTTTTTAACATTATCATATCTAACTGGGTGTTTTTGAAAGAGCATACCGTGAATATTATTAAAAAGGCATAATATTTTATTTTTAATTTCCTTTCATAAATATTTTTCTGATGCAATCCACACTCATAATTCATTTTTATCAGTTGCATTTGTTAAGTCCAGTTGTGAGTGGGTATTTTGAAGAGCATTCTAAAGTGCATGTTAAGTGCCTTCAATATTTTTGAAATCGGTTTAGATTCAAACAAACGTAGGAACCAATTCGATTATTAAGTTAACACGTTCACGGACGTAAACGCTATAGCGTTCAACCATACTCTCGTGAAAAGAATATACGGATGCCATAGAAAACTTAGTTACCTTTTTTAAAGCTCTTAGCAATTTTCAGTGACCGCAAACGTGTTAATAAGTACATCAAACAAAACTAAAAACAGAAATGGATCGTTCCGGTAAAAGCAAGAGAACCGTTGAATGCAACAAAACTCTACGCTGAACATAAGTGCAGGACCTCTGCATGGACAAACATAGCAACAAACGATCTTCCCTCATCCCATGCAATGGCAGTCGCATAGAAATAATGGGATGTTCCAACAGCAGCAGCATCAGCAACACCAGCGAACACAGCGACAACCACACGTTGATACATTGTAAGTATATCTGCAGCTACCGTTCCTATCTCCACTAAACATTGATTTTACAGTTGCGACAAAGAGCGTAACCAGCCATTCAAGTATACTATATTACACAGTCCATACAAGTCGCACGCCAATGCGGATGTTTCATTTTCTTTAATTAATTTTACAAGTACTTAGATTCATATTTTAAATTTTTACCATTTACTTACACATTAAATCTTCAGTAATAAAGAAAATCTACCAACTCTTCTTAACAATATAAAATATCTGAGGTCCGGGAAATCGGCTTCCAGAGGGAAAGTGTTCCGAGCCGGATATCAGTGCCAACTTATATTCGAATAATTATAGTCATTTGTAACGTGATCATACAAGTAAAGTGAAAGTTGCGTCCCAAGGAGGGACAAGTTTTCGATGAGAATCGTTACAATATCTGAGGTACCTCACATGTAAGACCTCATGAGCTAAACGGTAAGTCAATATAACTTAGCACCGATTTTTTTTATTGCTTTCCATTTAATCCATTTTCCCTTCAAAATTGTTAATAAAAATGGCCCCGATTGAGCCTAAATATGAAGTTATAACACGTATTATTAAAACTAACTAAATAGCAACGCTATCTAGAGGCGGACATTAGCGAGATAGACATTGATGCCTTGATAGAAAATTTTAAATCTGCATACACTATTCATGAAAATCTTATAGAGCTAGATGCCTTGCCCGCGGAATCACATAGCACGAAATTAGAAAACATGGAAGAAAATTACCACAAGTTGTTAGCTATGTCGCGTAAATTTATTCGTAAGGCAGAACTACAAGAGGCGATATTGAATAATTATATCCTAGGAAATACAAATCGGCCATTTACGCACACATCATGCAAAGAAAATATTACAAAGCCGAAAATAAAACTTCCTGAAATTTCGCTACCAAACTTTGATGGAAGCATAGAAAACTGGCGTGCCTTCAAATACCAATTCAGGAGTCGCATCGATAGTATTCCTAGCCTATATGACGAGCCGTTCCACCATAAAGACGGGTATATTGAGACTTGTCTCACAACTGGCTTCATTCCTCCAGAAGCATTCGTGTATTTTCACATGAATCGATATGTTTTTGATTCTGACGGTGTCTCAATCTTACATCATATATGTGTATATAGACGGGCCACCGATAAGAAGATAAAATATCTTCCAAATTTGAGTTCACGAGACCAACCATTCCAATGGAGATACTCATTTGCTAGTTTTGTTGAGGCTTGTCGAGCTGGGACGGAGCGATCTAGGTATTGGTGGCTGAATAACAACGTCTAAATTATTCGTGTTTATTTTGTGTTTTCCGTTGCATAGTTTTGAGTTTCAGCTCATTATTGCTATATATAGTGTTATTGTTCGTTTGTGTTTAAAATTAGGAATATATTTCAATATTTAGAATAGGTATATGTTATGTCTATCATATTAGGTTTAGAAATAAGGTTTAACGTTTAGGTTATGAATATTTTGAAAGCAATTTTTAGTATAAAATAACGTTTTTTGATTGAATTTGATTAGAATTAGGTTATAACATACTAGGTATAGGATAAAAGTTCACTGTTGTGTTAGAATTATAAATAATTTTTGATAGTGTTCGTTGGTTTTTTTCTCCTTTTTCCAATTATGTAATAATTTTAATTAATTTAAATTTGATAGTTTTTTAATTTTATGTTTTTAATTAATAATGTATAAATTTAGAGAGCCATTTGGGCCATTAAGTTTTCGTATTTTATTCGTTTGAAATCAGCTTTATATTCTTTTAAAATTTATAACGATTGGTATTGAATAAAGCGCTTTTGACTTTGACTTTAGCCTAGATAGATAAACTACAATATCTACTGGCCGCACTTACGGGCAAAGCAGCTCGAGCCGTTGATGCTATGGAGAGCACTGACAATAACTACAAAGAAATGTGGTCAATTCTAACAACGGAAATGTTTTTTTCTGTTTGTATATATGATCACGCATTGCACTATGCAAACAAAAATTTCCATCATCTTTTGTACGCATCATTTTTATCAGTTTTATCGATGAGTCGAGTGTAGCGAGTCTTTTTCAGAGCGAAAATTGCGTAGTGAATTCCTCTTTTCATAGTGAATTGGTTTGTGAAAACAGTAAAAAAATTTTTTTTAAATATATTAATAGTGAAAATATCTGTAGTGATCAATATTTGAGGTCCACTTCAAATAAATTACATGTAAGTACCGATTTTAATTTTTGAAGTTAAATATGAAATAATATAAAGTAAAAAACTAGGAATAGGAATGAATTGAACCGGCAAGAGTAAAAGAACGCTGTCGCGTTTAATTAAAGAAGAGAGAGACACCCGTCCGCAAATATTAAGAAGTGATGAAGCAAGTAATGTGCTAGTTCCAAGCAACAGTGATGATAACATCGGCGGCAGTGGGATGTTCATAGAAGAACTTCCACAAATTCAAGCAATTCCACATGCAGAAAGATAAGCTTAAAAAGTAGTATTTAAAATATTCGCCCGGGAGGCAAGCCTTTGATGAACTTTTGATAATTCTCAAACTCGAAAATTTAGATGTACCTATATCATCCAAAAGCATCATCGGAAATTCGCCAGGAATTGTCGTAAAAAAGTGTTACCTGGAGAATACTGGCACTGTGGAATAAGCAATCAACTTTAAAAAACTTCAGATGTATTTGAAACATGTAATGAAATTGTTCTGGGTATAGGGATTAATGGACTGCGCTTGTACAAAAGTTCTAGCCAAAGTCTGTGGCCGATTCTAGAAAAATTTGTAAGTGTCAATAACTTTAAGAGTTTTTCTCACCGGGGCTTATCTAGGCCCAAACAAACAAAATTGCCTTGAAAATTATCTTAATGATTTTGTTGCCGAAGTTAAAGACTTACTAGATAATGGTATTGAAATCAATGAACCATTGAAATTCTTGACTAGAGCCTTTATTTGCGATGCTCCCGCTAAAGCGTTTCTTCGCGGCACAGTTGGCCACACATCTTTGAATGGATTCATTAGTTGTAAACAAAAAGGTAAATCAATTCAGGGAGTCACATCTTTTGAGACTAAAGTTTGCGATATAGCGACTGATACCCAATTCTCAGCAAGAAACCACCCAGAAATTCATAAGGATCACTTTAAAAATAAATAAACGCCATTAGAAGAAATCGGAATACGTATGATATCACAGTTTCCATTTGATGTGATGCACGTGTTGGACCTAGGAGTAGTAAGAAAAATATTTGTCCGATTGTTTTAAAATAAAACTGCGCATAAAATCTCCAAACAGAATAAAAAACAAATTTCGGAACACTGTCTCATTACGGCCATATATTCCAAAAGAATTTTCTTGAAAGGCGAGAAGTATTCTTCTTGAGCTTACAAAATTCAAAGCAACAGAGTTTAACAGTTATACACGGGAATTGTGGTTCTAAAAGACAACTTGCACGATGATTTGTATTACCACTTTTTATTTCTGCATTGCTTTTATCGGCTCCTATTATGCCCAAAGAACTATTTTCTAAATATCCCGAATATACAAGAGATGATAAATTATTTCGTTGAAAGCTGTGCCACTATATGGGGCAAACAGTGTAACATATCACGTCTATAGTTTACTTCATTTGCCAGATTGCATCCGAGAACATGGAATCGTTTCTCGGCATCTAAGTTCGAAAATTATTTGCAGATGTTAAAGAAACAAGTTAAAAAAACCATCTGCAAAATGGAAACAAATAAGTAATTAAGTAAGGCATGAAGTTTCAGTTTTAAATCCCACAATTCCATTTTTCAAAAGCAATAGCTAAAAGATAATAAGCTACAGTTGCAGTTCATACTACTTAAGCGTAAAAGAGTGTAATAAATTGGACCTACGCCACTGGCGGCCAATACATATGCACATTGCTACCATATAACTTCCCACCTCACGTCATTTGTGACGACTGCCAATCCCACGTCAGTTTGTTCGAAGACTGTCAAATTGGCAGTCCGAAGCAGCCATATGGAGAGTGGGTGGGCGAAATCCCCGATTAGTGAACTTAAGAGGTTAAAAATTTTCGGTGGTGTGTAGATATATTGTGCGATAGATAGACAAAAAATTTGAGTATGAAATTTGGAAAATCAAACAAAATTAACGCTATTCTAAATAATCGAAAAGCAATCGTACGATTTCTTTTCTTCGATAAATTAATAACGCGACCCAAAAAAAAAATAGAAAATCACATTAAAGTCCTTATTCCAAACATCAAGGAATTAATTACAATATAAAACACAAAAAACGTATTAATTAGAAACCTCCTATTTACTTAAATAAATTGAAAAATAATTATTAAATATATCAATACCACAGTGTAATGCTTTTATAAATATTTGTTAACGTAATTAGCAGAGTTTAACTTTCTAGTCTAAGTAAATCATGTAAAAAATATATCAAATTTGATACATATGCATGTGAGAGACAGTAAAAGAACGCATATACATATATATAAAAGGAAAAACAAATTCTTTTCTTTTATTCTTGTACATGATTATATAAATAAAAAAAAAAGGTCCTGAACCATTTAATTTGAAGAAAACTAAAATATATAACATGGATTGCTAAATCAGAACTAGAGTTTCCTTTGCAGCCTGCCCTTCTTTTTTACAGCGGGAGTGAGAACGAATGGTAAGTATGCCATGAAGGGGGTAGCGTTCTAGAAATCCGCAGATTGCCGGTTTCGTGTCGCGTGCGGTACGCGGTACCTTCGTTTGCTTTGCATTTTTCTTAGCGTCAAGTTTTCCGGGGTTGAATTAACGTAGAAAATTTTTAGGTACCGCGTCGGTGAAATTCGCGAAATTGAACCTAGTTTTTTGTTGTTTACTGGAAGAATGAAGAGAATACGGAATAAAGTAAAGTAAGTTTCTTTTCGGTATGTTTGAATTTTTGGCGCGTTTGAAACGGGCATTTAATGGTGGCTGAAAGACGTAATTGAGCGTAATCCATTTAAAGACCTGCGACCGAAATCCTCTCCGATCTAGCTGGCCGACAAGCAGCCACCACGAAATGGATTACGGGTGCACGGACTGGTTGACCGGTTGGTACCATTCGTTGGCACGACTCAGAATTCACGTCTAGAACCGATGAGAGGTCGGTTCCAATTTCGTTCGAGCGGACGTAGACGGAAAATCATTACAAGAGCCCAACTGCTATTGCGCTGTTATGCCTTATATAGTTACAACACACCAACAGCATAACGAAATGATAACAAGTAAACTGTTATCAGATACATCGAACAAACCAATAACATTTTAAGATAGTCATGTAACTCAGAAAGATTAAAATTATGTTTATTTAAAGATTAAGAAATGTATTTTGAAATAAGACAAACATAAAAGATCTTGAAACCATCATGTTTATTTAGAAAATGTATTTGAAATTTGAGAAAGATAAGATTTGAAAATGACCCGGAAATATGTATCAATAATATTTGTTTCGCTAACAATTAGAATTAACTGTAAATGGAAGTGTATTGAAAAGGAAATGTGTCAGTTGTGTACAAATAAAGTTCTAGTTAAGACATTGAATTGTTTCTGTGCGTAAATTTTAAGCCAGTCGGAACCACACTCATAATTATATTCCTATAAAAATTACAGGCTTCTTGGAAGGATATGAAAATCTTATTATTGGTAAAAGGCTTAAAAATTTGAGCGACTTTTTGACAGAACCAGTTTCATCGAAAAATGCATTGAGGATATATATCAGAGATAAAGAACTGTGTAGTATCGAAGAGAATTTTGCAATCGATAACATAAACGCACGAAGAAAATTTCATACTCATACCGCTGTTGCATAATTGCAACGCATAATGCAGAACGCGAACGTAATTTTTTACTTCAGAGGATGAACGAGCAAAAAGAAAACACCCCACCGACTCCACCCAAAGTTAAGCGCTCTAATGCTGTTTTTGGAGAAGAACAGATGTTTTCTTCCTGTAAATATACTCATAAGTTTATATTTTAAAATATTGATGATTTCGTACTTTCAGTTAACCAAAAAATATGCGACTGCAAAGATTTAAAAAACCAGATCAAAACTCTCAAAGGTATGATTGATTGATCGACCTTTACTGCCAGATATTTGTTGAAAACTAAGAACTATTTAATTTCAGATAAAATTGACCGACAAAATAAGGCAATAATGGACGTTCTTGCAGCAAACTCTGTTCTCCTGAAAAAACTATATAAACAGGAAACATTGCAACATGATGTTTCTGCTAATCTTCCCATTAAAACTGTGGATGAGTTGAAGATTTTAAATCAAAATTTAACTCAGGACGATATTCCTTTCTATGTAAGAGTATTTTCTGCTTTTCATTGGCAAATAATTATAATTTACGATATTACTAGGTTGCAGCTGTAAAAAATAAAATAAAAGGCGGTGATTTAGTAAAATTTTTTAGAAAGCTCCTCTCAGAAGATATCTGTATAGCGTACAATTTTAATGAGACACATGGAAAACTACCATTTCGCATTTACAAAAATATAAATAAAATTTTTGAAGGTATGTGATGAAAACGTAGGAAGTTTTTGCCTTCAGAGGCAGGCGGTCATGAAAACTATGAAACGCAGATAAAAAAAGCCTTCAAAAGAAGCAAAAACAATTTGGAATCGTGAACATATTTGACACTTTTGCATTCTTAAATTCTCTGTTCACACTGACATTTCTTTAGCATTATAGATAAATATTCAGTCTTGAATCAACCCTCATAAGAAACGCATCGTCTCTCATTTATATAAAGTTACATTTCTGTTCGGCATGTTTATTTATATACGTAAGTTCACATAAAGATTTGTAGTTAACGCTTTCTTGCCACCAGTGAAAAGCAGTAAACTGTATGAATGAAATGAAATTTGAGACATAAAGTGCACAGACATATGGTGTTAACGATTCGTAAAGAAAGACATACGATTTGAATACAAAAAAAAATCGCTTCAAAAGGGAATTCAAAGCATTGTGTACGAAATTGATTTCGGACAATTATTTCACATGGAAATATAAAATTGAGATGTATCTACGCAAAGAAAAGCGTTGGTCTGCGATTTCAAATGAACGACCGGTAGTACCAGCATTGCTAGCGGGTAGTGCAAATCAAGCCGAAGTGACCACACAGCAAGCAGCTCTTGTTACATTTAATGAAAAAGATGAACAGGTTCTTGCTTTAATTGGTTTGTGTGTGGAAGATAGTCAATTGGTGCACATTCGTAACAAGGAAATGGCAAAATTGGCTGGGAGTGCGTTGCGTGACTATCACGAACATAACGCTTTGGGCAATAAAGTGACGTTGATGTGAAAAATTTGCGGATTAAAATTGAGTGAAACCGGCAACGTTGAAACAGATTTAAGTAGGCTGACAAATTTGTTTCAAAAATTAACAGATTTGGGCGAAACTCAATTAAATGAAAGTTGGAAAGCCGTAATCACATTGAGCAGTTTACCAGCAAGCGATGACTCATTGGTTAAAGCACTTGAAAGAACGGCCTGATGCTGAGTTGACGCTACTGCTTGTCTTTTCGAAACTCATTGAACAAGCAAAATGAAAAGAAAACAATGACAATGGTTCATTGAATGGAAGCGGTGGCGATAAAGTGCTGAAAACGACAGAGCGCAAACTCAAATATTATTTCTGCAAGTCGAATACGCATATTAAAAAAGGATGGTTTAAAATATTAAGAATGGGAAAAGAAACAATCAAAGAGAGAATCAGCAAAAAGCAGCGATAAGATAAATTCGGTTGAGCAGTGCAGCAAAAACAACAACAGTGAATGGCTCGTTGATTCCGGTGCTACGAGCACCAAAGCCAAGTTGACGTTGCAAACGGTGGCACGGAGAGTGTGAATTGTAAAGGCGAATGCGTAATGGATTTTACGAGCACAAACGGCAACGTATCAACGACAACATTATCGAATGTTCTGTGCGTTCCACAAATCACAAGCAATATGCTATCGGTCAGCAAACTGTGCGATGCTGGATTTGAGGTTTGTTTTGGTAAAACGCAATGTGAAATTCGTTACAACAACAAAACAATTGGAATTGCCGATGAGATGAACGGACTTTAGAAGCTGCTTAAGCCGAATAAAGTATGTTCATTGAAGAATAGTAAATATTGTATTCATGATTGGCATCGTATTTTCGGTCATCGTGATCCATATGCAATCAAAACAATGGACAACGATTGTATGTTGGACGGCATAAAAATCATCGATTGTGATAAAGAACTGCAATGTGAAACGTGTTTGGAAGTAAAAACAACGCGTTTGCTATTTCCAAAGAAAGCAATTTAAAAGTCAAGTAAAGTGTTGAAGCTGATTCATACAGTTGTTTGCGGTCCAATGCAAACAGAATCGCTTGAAAAGAAACGCTATTTGTTGACTGTTATTAACGATTTTTCGCGATATACAATGATTTATTTCATTCGAAACAAATCGGAGGTGGGAGAAAAGATAAAGGAGTACATTGCTTGGTGAAAAATAAATTCAGCTGCAAACCGAAAACAATTCAATCGGATCGAGGCGGCGAATATATGGCAGGCGAATTAAAAAATATTTTCGCAAAGAAGGAATTGGTACGCAATATACGGCACTGTTGTCGCTGAACACAAAAATCGCACGTTGATCGAAATGACTCGTTGTACGAGTATGTTGACAGATGCAGGTTCAACAAAATACTTGTGGGCGAAAGCAGTAAATATGGCAAACTATATTCTAAATTGCACAATCACAAAAGGAGCCGACAAAATTCCACATACGGTATGGAGTAGTGCAAAGCCAAATGTAGTGAATTGGCAAATTTTCGGTGTAAAACATTATGTACACATTCCAAGTGAGAAGCGGCGTAAATTAGACAACACGACGACGCAAATGATTTTTATTTGATATGACGGCGAATCGAAAGCATACCGATGTTTTGATCCAGTAAATCTTAAATTGACGATTTGCCGTGATATGCGTTTTGTGCGAAATAAAACACATCAGGAAGGTATTTTGGTGAGTTTGTCAAAAAAAGAAATTGAAATGCACGAAATCGATAACGAAAGCAGGTTATTCGACAGTGAAAATACATCTGAATCGTCTGGAAATAGCAGCGATAAAGAAACGAGCGACGATACAGACAGTGACGACACAATAACGAATCGATCGTTTTATCGTGATGGTGGTTCATCAAGTGAAGAATTGTCGTTAATAGAAGTACGAGCTCAGCTGTTACAGTCGTTCCAGCGAATTTCGGCTCATCATTGGAAGACAAATATGGTGAATTAAATTCAAGTTTTAGCAATTTATCGATGACTGAAACGGAAACAGCAACCGAAACCGAAAGCAATCATTTACCATTGAATATGAATTCAGATGAAACTGAAACGGAGCACAGTCCAAGCGTATCGCAACGACAAACAAAGGATATACCACCGTAACGATATCAGGCAAATATAATCGTTGAGCCAAAATCCATTAACCTTTAACTGGTGACGTGCGGTCTATCAGACCGCTGACTGTGCGAGCCACTTTTTCATTTCCGCTTATTCCTAGTACCTTCAAGTTCAGTAGCATTCATAACGTGAGTGATATATATTATAAGTTTTGTGAGTCATTTTGTTCCAAAGTTCGAGAGCAGTCTGTGAGACCGCAAATCACCATTTCTTTGCAATGGATTTGCCTGGACCATCTGGTACAACAATTAGAAAGATTTAGGGAAGTAGCAAAGACTTTGCTGAAGTGATTTCATCATGGTTGGCGGGGAAAGAATCGGATTGCTCCGAAATTGGAATTAGCGGAGACTTTGTTCCCGAGCAAAGTGATCATGAGACGAACACAAACGCAAGTGAATCCGACTATGAGCTTGAACCACTTCCAGATCCTGAAGAGGCACTCTCGTCCGTCGGAAATTATTATTAAATAAATACAAATGGGCAAAGGGCTCTTCAAACACTGCGGTAAGAACTTCACATCAGAATATAGTATTACGCTTGCCGTCTTCTAAGTTAACAAAAGAGGAAATAAAAGAACCGTTTGGAATTTGGAAGAAAATTATATGCCAGGAAATATTAGATGAAGTTCTGCTTTGAACCATCAAGAAAACGGCAACGTATAGAAAAAAATTTCCATTGAAATTCGCCCGGAGGCTCCACGATGTCGATATGTTTGAGCTTTTAGCTTTTTTTGGGGCTTCTTATGTATACAGCTGTCTTTAAATCTAACCACGAAAATGTTTTTATTTTTGCTGCTGATGGTACAGGAGTTGAAATATTTAGGTGCGTCATGTCAAAAAAGCGATTTTTAAATGTGCTTTGCTGCTTACGATTCGATAATGGTTCTGACCGGGAAGAACGAAGAAAAACTGATAAATTGGCACGAACATCAAATATTTTAAACAAATTTGTCTCTAATTGTCAGCGTTTATACAACATCGGAGTCTGTGCTACAGTAGATCAAATGTTGATTCCTTTTCGAGGCCGTTCTTATATTGTCATGTACATGCCAAACGAACCAGCAAAGTATGGCATCAAACTAATAGAACAAGCTACTTCTACAATGGCTACATTTACTGCGGTAGAGGTTCCGACGGTGAAATTTTGACTACTGAAGAAAAGAAATGTTTGGTTCCAACTCAAGCTGTATTGAGATTGTCACAACCCTTAATTGGGAGCAACAGAAACATTACTTGCGACAACTGGTTTACGACCATTGAATTGATTGACGCATTGAAGGCGCGAGGATCGACATGCGTAGGAACGTCGAAAAAAACAAAAGGGAGATCCCCAAAGAATTCGTGGAACTAAAAAGTAGAATTTTAGGATCTTCACTTTACGGTTTTGCTGGTCGAACAACTTTGTTATCTTACTACGCGAAGAGGGAAAAAACGTCTCTTCTGGCTTCCTCTCAGTCGAATGATAATATTGTAGCGTTACATTTATCATTCACACTACAAAAAAACATTCAGTTAAAAATAACGTAAATGTCATTTCGATATACTTAGTTTTTATCTCCGCTAAAATTTTGATTGTAATTATAGGAGACTTGTTTTTAGTCTAAATAGCGTGTAATCTTTGAAGTGAAGAAGAGTCAATCAGTGAATCTGAATTGTGAATTTATATGCGATTGAATAAATATTATTATACATATAAAAGTTTGTGCTTTAATTGAATAAATAGTATAATACATATATCCTTCAACTGCGGTTGCGGCTTGGTTCTCCACCACGGCGGCCAGAAGACGAAGAACTGATGCTTTCTTCAAAGACCGCTGAATGTTCAACAAAGCGAAGCGATTTATGAACGAGTTTCCTGAAGACACCCGTTCACAATAGGATTGAAAAAATCACTTTCTTCGACGGCAACAACAGAGTTTGCTGCGTATTAATCAAGCAAGTCCTCGAAGCGCCTCTATCCAAAAAGCACAAGCGCTTCTACGCAAAAGGCACAAGCGCCCTAACGCAAAAATCACAAGATCAATTTATAAGTAAGTTTTGTAAAAGTCTCCCATAATTTTATTAAATACCCACTATATTTATAAAATTAATATAATCGTGTTAAAAACGCACACAGCATAAGGGAAATTATAAGAGTTCATCCTATTTTAGGAGGGGGTGGACTTATTCAGAAAAAAAACTCCGCATAGTATATTTAAACTGGATAAAATATTTAATAGTAATACAGATCTTAGACACAAATCTTATTAGAATAGCCTTAGTAATTATAATAAATATTATGGCTAATTCAGGGAATGGAGATTCTTCCCAGAAGTCAATTAACGCGGTAGCTTTAAAACGACCTACTTCTTGTAGTAACCTTCCTGCACAATGGTTTACCATTGTAGAAGCGAATTTTTCACTCAGAGGAATTACTGCTGAAACTACAAAATTTGAATATGTTATTGCTTCGTTACCACTTGACATGATGGAGTCAGTATTTGATATCATTCAAAATTGTGCTGGAAATTCTACATTACCATATACCATTCTTAAGAAAGCGCTTATAGAAAGACATTCTCTTTCCGAGAATAAAAGATTAGAGAAATTACTTTCGGGAACTGAAATGGGCGATCAAAAGCCATCAAATATTGTTTCAGATGTTTTCATATTGAAATTATGGTTGAGAAAACTCCCACCTTTTATTCAGGCGATTATGAAAACTCAATCTTATTCTGATATTCAAACTTTAAATAAATTAGCTGATGATCTTTGGGAAGTTAATCCTTATCAAAATTCCCAAATTCATGCAATTACCACTACAAATTCTTCTAATTCTCTCGCAAATTCTTCTAATTCTAATGATTATACAATGGCCAAAATTATGTTAGAAAACCAACAATTAAAAAATGAGATAAAAGAAATTAAAGAAATACTTAAAAATTTGAGTTTTAACCTTCAAAACAATTATAATAATAACTTTCAAAGTAATTTTCATCAAAATAATAATCGATTTAGAAATCGCTCTCGTTCAAGGAGAAATAGTCGATTTACTTCAAACAATAATAAGCAATATGAATTATGTTGGTATCATGGAAAATAGTAATAATAGCTAGTAATTGTGTTTCTCCTTGCAACTATAAACAAAACGTTTTAAACTAAAAAGTTCCGTTATCCGTGCGGCGGATAACGGATATTCCGAAATTCAATCGAGCCGCTTATTTATTAAAGACCCAATTACGAAATTAAATTTTTTAATTGATTCTGGTTCAGACGTTTCAGTTTTACCTGTCACTTCTTCAAAATTTAGTAAACCTTTTGAAGCTTTATCAGCAGCAAACGGCTCAAACATTTGGTTCTAAAATTTTAGAGATAAGTCTTGGCCTTAGATCATTTTTCCATAAATTTTTAATCGCTACAGTCTCCAAACCAATTATTGGAGCTGATTTTTTAGCGAAGTTTAATTTAATTGTTGATTTAAAGGAAAAACGCATTATTGATCAAAAGACTAACTTAGGTTCTAATGGCAATTTAAATAGAACAAACTTAGCTTCTTTAAAATTTTTCGAAATTACATCTGAGTTTGGAAGTATTACAAAAGAATTTCCAGAATTATTACTAAAACCACATTTCAATAAGCCAGTTAGACATTTTATTGTTCACAATATTGTTACTAACGGACAATTACCAGTTTCTAAATTTAGAAGACTGAATAGTAATTAAACAAAAATTGCAAAAACTGAATTTGATTATATGATAAAAATCGGCATTTGCCGTCCTTCAAAATCATCATGTACTTCAGCTTTACATATGGTGCCTAAACAAGAATGAACCAGACAGATATCCAATCCCTCACATTCAGGATTTTTCAACTAATTTAAATGGTTGTATAATTTTCTCTAAAATTCGCGCATATCACCAAATTCCCGTTGCCCCTGAGGATACTCATAAAACTGCTATTATTACCCCTTTCGGTTTATTTGAGTTTACCCGCACACCTTTTGTCTTAAGAAATGCAGCTCAAACGTTCCAACGCATGATGCATGAAGTACTTAGCGGTTTAAATTTTGTCTACGTCTATCTTGACGATATCATTATTTTTAGTAAATCTTAAGAAAAACATAAGGAACATATCTGGGAAGTTTTTAATCGTTTAACAAAATACGATTTAAAAATCAAACTTTCTAAATGCATTTTTGGCGTTCCTAATTTAACATTTTTAGGACATGATATTTCAGCAGATGGTATTAAACCATCCGCCACTAAAGTCGATACCATCACCAAATTTCCCATTCCAAGCTCCATAAAATCTACTCAACGATTTCTTGGAATGATAAATTATTATCATCGTTTTGTTCCCAATTTAGCTAAAATTGTGGCACCGATTTAAGAACATTTAACCTTTTTACAAAATGATATAAAATCAAATAAAAATTTCTTTTGGCCCAATTATTGCCAAAATTCTTTTGAGAAAGCAAAAGAAAGTCTAGCTAATGCTACTCTTTTAAACTATCCTAAAGATAATGCCCCCATTTCGTTAGCAACTGACGCTTCAAATTCTAGTATAGGAGCAGTTTTCCAACAATATTTTAATAGCATTTTAAATCAATCTCTTTAAGATTAATTGCATCAGTATCGAGGCGTCATAACGCATCAGGAACAACATTTGACTTTCCTTTTATATACTTGATATTCGTCGTGAATTGAGAGATATAATCAATATATCTTTCTTGAAGGGGATTTTTATCAGTTTTAGTTGTAAATATACTTGTTAAAGGTTTATGATCAGTTAAAATATTGAAATGTCGACCTTCTAAAAAGTATCGAAAATGCTTTATTGCTAAATATATAGCTAATAACTCACGATCAAAAGTTGAATATTTTCCTTGAGCAGCATTTAATTTTTTGCTGAAAAAGGCTAAAGGTTGCCACATTCCTTCAAAAGTTGGGTCAAAATCAAGATCTTCATCGAGCTCAACTTCTTTCTCCGAAGATAATGATGACTCGCTCTCAGATATCACTTATTTACCGCCCAAAGTTAGCAGTGAGAGTGACAGTGATGTTGGTAGCGAGAGAGACAACGAAACAAACTTAAATAAAATTAGTTGCGGTACTCTTGTCGCTGAAGTTGAAACTTTTTCGAATAGCTCGTTCATTTATCCTTTATCAGATGGCACTGTTGGATCCATTCTGAAGACTCCCAGTTCACGTACACTCTCCAACGCTCCATCTCCGATGATCATAAGTCCAGTTAAGAAAGGATTAAAGCGCAAAAGGAATGAGAATAATTGGATAAGAAATGTGAATAAAAAGCTCCGAAACAATGGAAAGGCATACAAAATGCACACAACAGAAAGCAAACTCCGAAACGAGAGGAAAATGCGTTCTCCATGGACAGAAAAGTGTAAAATAAAATGTGCCACAAAATTCAGTGCAGAAGATCGGATGCGCATTTTCACTTCTTACTGGGGCTTAGGTTATATAGAGAAGCAAAGACAATTCATTGTGAATAATATGGAGCCGATTCAGCCCAAATATCAATATGTGCGTGTCGGTGGTACAAGGAAGAAAAGGGACAACAATAATGCCTTTTATTTCCGTTCTAATAAACAGAAAGTGCGAGTATGTAAAACATTTTTTAAGAACACTCTCGATATAAACGATCGCCCTATTGCACAGTGCAGGAAAAACTAAATAGGATAGCGACTGTTTTACTAGAGGAAGATTGTCGAGGAAAACATGGGAAACAAAAGAAAATTGACGATGTTTTAAGGGAAGGTGTGAAGAAATTGATCGACCAAATTGCAAAAATTGAAAGACACTACACGCGTACAAACACCACCAAACATTTTATTGACGGGAGCAAATCTATTGCCGATATTCATAGAGATTACATGAATAATTGCAAAGGACAGAACATTCCATTTGTAAATTACGTGATGTTTTATCCGATATTTACAGAAGATTTTAACATTTCGTTCTTTACACCAAAAAGGACTTATGTAAAACTTGCTGCGCCTACGAGAATGCCGAGGGGTAAGAAAAAGAGAAAAAAAAAACAATATTATGATCAGCATTTAGTGGAGAAAGAATTGTCTAGAGAGGCAAAAATGCATGATAAGGAGAAAAGCAATGCTACAGCGGCGGTATATGACTTACAAGCCGTTATGCAAATTCCTAAGGGAAATGTTTCTGTTTTTTACTATGAGTCTAAATTAAACGTGTTCAATTTCACTATTTATGACATACAGCCACGAATGCGAGTGCTTTGTGTGGGATTAATCTAATGGACACACGGGGCTTTAATGAATTGGGTTCGTACATTCTGCAATTTTAAACAAAAGAGCCTCAGGTGACCGAGACTTCATTTTTTACTCTGATAACTGCGAAGGCCAGCAAAAAAATAAATTTATGGTTGCGCTCTATCTTTACGCTGTATCGCACCTCAACATCAAGAGTATAACGCATAAATTTCTTATCAAAGGCCACACGAAATATGAGGGAGATTTCGCCCACTCGTTGATTGAACGCCAAGTGAAACGACAGCTGAAAGGTGGCCCTGTGTACACACCAAAATCATTCATCGCTGCTATCCGGTCAGCTTAAAAAAACAGGAGTCATTCAACGTGACGGAACTTTGCATTGAAGATTTTTTTGGCATAATAGCCTTAGCTACCGGAATGGGGCTTCTAAATATGTCACAGCTTAAAATAGCTACTGTGAAGGTTCTTCGAGTAGAACGTGAATCACCAACTTCTATTTTTTTTAATACAGGGTGCGGCAGCATAACTTCTTTTTTTGAAATGCCCGCCCTTAAAGTGCTAACTGTTATAGCGCGGCGCTAGTAGTCTCATTCGAGAGAGGTGATTTTAAAGTTTTGCTCATCCCTTGGTTAGTCGCTATCATGCGTTGGAACAGTGCGGAGCGTGCATTTACCGTTGTACCGCTGAAAATTTGTTTTGTTGAATTTTGAAAAAAGGAAGTTATGCTGCCGCACCCTGTATCTTACGAGGATGTTTAAAGTGGCAAATATCATTAGGAAGAAAAAGATTAATGAAAATATTACTCTGACAAGAGCATTTAAGACGAAACCCTTAATATCGATCAACAAAAAACAAGACTTACTTGAATTAGTGGAGAAGTCATATACCTAAATTCTATAAAGCATTTTATGAGCAGCTATATTCTCCTATATATTTATTTTTTTTTTTATCGAAAAATACCTTGTACAATTTTTATGTCGAAATAAACTATGTAATAAATGTTACTGTTACCATATCATTTACTTAATTGTAGTGTTCTTTATTATTTCCAGTTGCTGAAAAACATACTGTCGTAAGTAAAAATTTGTAATCCTTGAGCAATAACGCTTTTTGTTATTAACAAAAACGCCACAATTTAACTTATGCTGCACTAAAAGACTGATTTTAGTAGCAAGAACGTCATAAGTGAGATAAGAAAGAGGTGATTCTGAGGTCAAGGAGAAGTTTTTGTGCACATCAAAGTCATTCATTACCAGATGTCACTTGGCTAAACTATACCAGTTTGGTATTTTAATATTAAAGATCCCTTAAATTACAACAATATGTAAACTACAAATGCACCTCCTGAAAAACATGATTTTTGGGTTAAGGTTGTTGCAGCAAATGAGCGATTTAATGAGCTCATATACGAATTGGTTACATTTTTTACTAAGGAACCTTTGATAAAAATTAATCCCGGTAACTGATTACGGAATGGCTCCACTGTAATCGGGGCTGGAACTATTGGTTACTGCCTATGACATCCAATGTTAAATGTAATGTATACTAAACATTTAAAAATCGAAATTAGAACGGATTCATGATTACCAGGAATCAATTAAATCATCACGGAATTATTCCGTTTCCCAGTGGGTACGACCTTTCTTACACAACAAGGCAGACTCCAACTCGCGACAAACCTGCGAAGCCATGTACACGAGCCTGACGCTATGACAAACTCAATGAAATTTTTACACAAAGCAAAGGACTGTGAGTTTACATTCTATAAATGCTTGAAATATATAAACATAGAAAGGCACACGGTACAACGAACAACTTATGATAAATTCCGACGCATTTTTCTCAGTACTAGACCAAATCCTCCGACGAAAATGGAAGCAAGAAGAACCTGAACAAACGAACATTCAACAATACAAATGAAAAAAAATTAAATATCCCCGATAGCCCTCTACCTGGCCTAACCTAGAACCTACTTGCATAACCCACCCTGCCCCTAGATAAAGTCATTTCCTTCCATACTTCGCTTAGATACCGAAGATGACTCAAAGAAGTCGAAACGCATTTGCTTACCAAAATGAGCAAGGCCTGACGGCTTTTCTAGATAAGAGAATTGATTCGAGTTTGCTTTCCGGAAGACATGTGAATCACCGTAGAATATTTTGAGTACTGCAAGAGTGAATCGCGTTGATGACGAATATGTTAATAGGGTAGCACAGAGACAACAGTTTTATAGCACTGATTTTTAAAACTCAGATTTTGCGGCGGCTAATATAAATGATAAAAACCGAGCAGAGCAAGCTCGAGCAGCCACAGCAATCAGTAAATGTTCGAGAGGCCGAATAGCAGACCATTAAAGAATAGTGTCGCCCGTCCAATGACTGCACGTCACTAAGTCAACTTGATGCCCGAATGTGAATGCGAATACCAATGAACCAAAATAATTTCGTTACTGTCCCAAGGTTGCTGAAATTAAAATTGAACCTAGGAGTAGACCAATTTTTCAATTAACCCTTGAAACTTCTACAGTTGAATAAAGCATCTTGATATGAAACGGCTTGTTTATAACGGAAGAAGTCAGAAGTCATAAATTATTAGAATATTTGAGTTAAACCACTGATGAATTCATTACAAGGCATAATCGAATTTAAAAAAAAACAAATAATCACAAAGTTTTCAGAAAATAAATTGTCAATACCACGTTATATCGCTGCAGCTGAATGAAATATTTAATTTTCAAATATTTGATGACATGTCTCGACCCTAAAGCACACAACACGTTTCGCAGATTTTACATAAAACAGTTCAAAATTGATTTTACATTAAAAAACGAAAAACAAAAACGTAAATTAAAAGGTCTTACTTGTGAACTTTTTTCATGTTTAGTGGTTCAAATCTCTGTAAGTGGACTGCTGACAATTGGTTTGAAAATGTTGATTGTTAATTTCCCCCGACAAGTTGATAGTTGAAACGCTTCAGCCAATCAAATTTCTTCAGTTTCAGTTCAAGCAAAAAAATGCATCACTTTTGTCCTTAATGTTTTAAATAATTTATTCATTCATCATAATCTTTTTTAATTTTATTTCCATTTTTGCATTGACAGAAAAAAACATTTTTATTAGCTATTTTTATACCACTTTCATCACTCATGCTTACATTACACAGTCTCTCGTCCGCACTCACACATTCACCACTTTACTTATAACCTCTCGCACATTTCATTGATTGTTAAGCATTTTTGTATTGTTTTTGTTTTTATGAATTAGTTTGTTTCAATGTTTTAACTTAGTGCTTTACAATTGTTTTGTTTGTTGAAATTACTTTAAAAGTTTCATGATTTGTTTAAAATACAGACGACAACGGGATTTAACATTTAAATTTAACCATTGGTATAGACTTGGAAGACAAGCACTTGTCACAACACCATTCGGCGAAGCATTCTTTGCTGATCAGTTGAAATGCAGCTTCCGTTAAGCCACTACACGTTCTGTAACGGAGAGAAAGGGATATATGAATGTGAAGCGAGAGCTGCTTTAACAATGAGGTGTAGGCATTACTACAAAAACACTTGCTTACCTATGAAAAAAGAAATTACATCCAGATTCACAAAACAGCGCTTCATCGTTGTCGTTCACTTCCTTATGACATGAGCCACAAGTATAAATAGGAGGAGCATTAGGATTCTGAGGATTGAAAACCATTGGCTGTCCAGCTGGATACACCTTTCCCGCGCTAACTGGCATTGGTTTTGGCCCAAACATACCGACTGCATTTGCCATTGAATTTTGAGGCCCGTTCATTGGACCACCCATTCCTCCACCTGGTCCACTCATGTGTCCCATATGGCCAGGCCCCATTGGCCCCATGGGACCCATTGACATTCCACCGTGCGTCATAGCTGGATTCATTGGATTGCCGCCTAAATGACCACCACCCATGGGTCCTCCTGGTCCGCCACCACCTTGTTGTGGATTCATAGGAACATTCTGATGATTCATTGGTGAATGCGGATGCGGTCCTCCCATTGCGTTACCCATCGATCCACCAACACCGCCGCCCATTGTAACGCCCATTGAGTTTATGCTGTTCGTTGTTGTCATTTGATTTGATGATGTCATTGGATTATTACCGCCTCCGCCGCCAACCATGGGATTCATTTGATGTGGCATAGGACCACCTGTCGATGGAATAGCACCGTTTGGAACATTCATTCTTGGGCCAGGCATATGAGTAGGTCCGTTTCCCAAAGGACTGTGCATAGGTGGGCCCATTTGTCCGTTGTTCATGTGTCCTGGAGGGCCGCCTAAAGGGCTTCCCATTGCGCTTCCCATAGGGGAGCCCATCGGTAGAGAGTTCATGGGGCTTCCAATCGGTCCACCACTCATTGGACTGCCGATCGATCGATTGCCATTCGGGCCCATGTTGGGACTCATGCCCATGTGTGAGTTAGGTGGGCCGCCCATGGGCGACATTCCACCCATTGGGCCCATAGGTGATAGGCTCGGGCCCATGTTTCCCATCGGGCTCATTCCACCCATCGCAGCACCGGGTGGCATACCTCCCATTGGGCTCATGCCTCCACCTCGACTGTTCATGTGTGGTGGCATTGGGCCTCCGCATTGCATTCCTGCCGGCCCCATCGATCCCATTCCACCCATTGGACTCATATTGCCCATTCCTAAAGGGCTCATGCCTCGCATCGGCGGTCCACCCATTGGATGATGCATATGTGGATTCATACCGCCACCACCGTGCATCCCCATATGCCCAAGCGAATGACTCATCGGTGGAGGATTCGGAGGTGTATCGTCAAAAGGGTTTGATGCAACTATTGTATCGCCATATCCCGTGAGTGGAGGTGGAAGTAAATCCTGCGGTGATGGTGGCGGTTGTGAAGGCAATGGATTGGCTGGTGCACTGGAGGTTTTTCGACGTTTTTTCGGATTACTGGGTGCCGAGGCGATTTGCGATGATTCCGAAGGCGGTTTAAAATCAGGTGGACATATGCCTGGCCCTTGCAATCTGTAGGGTGCCATTCCTAAATTATGTGTCATATCTCAAATAGAAACTACTAAATATATCTATATACTGGATTGCTTTTTTTGTGTGGGTCACTTATTATTTTTGAGCTAAACTGAGCTCGTTATATTACTTATGTAATTGTTCCTTGTATAAAATGTTGATCTTCCTGCTTGCGCTTCTATCTAACACGTTTCGGTCTCTTGAGGAGCATGCGACTTTCTTCTTGCGAACGCACCCGAAGCCGTCTAGTCCTGAAAATAAATAAAATCATTAGAGTTAAAGGAATTAATACTTAAAGACTATTAGAAATGTAACTACCAAACCAAACAAAAAAAAAGATTATAGACGTATTTACTAATTTAAAGTATAACTTAATTACTTTAATTAAGAATAGGAAAAGAAACTCAATTTTGTTTTATTATTTAAGAGGGCTGCGAAATGAGCGCATCAATGAAAATTTAACTCCGCATCTAATTACTCTTCTACAGTCAATGCAGCAGTGAAGGCTGATCAAGTTTCACATTTTATCTAAATTCGAGTTTCTCGTGCAGGGATCCAAAATTCAGCAATGGTATTAAAAACAGAGAAAAACTTCCTTGCAGGAAAAAGCCAAAATACACGCGGATACATCCAATCAGACTACTGTTTGTTTAAGGGATGGCAATGGTTGCTCTAAAACATATCATTCATATCGACCCATGAGGAAAAATGTCAGTGAAGACATGTACACGAGGCTTAGGCGAACTAGAGAGTAATTAAGGTCACCCAGCGAGCAAATCTTAATGGTGACCCGCAGTTCATCCTGCTAAAAACCAAGGCACAGATGCTCTTCATTTAGGATTCGGTAAGATTGCTTGGATGGATCGAATCATCTGAGTGTAAAGACTGATATGAACGCAGCTTTTTAGGAAAAATATACGGTTCTCAAAGCGTGGGAAAAGAGGATAAAAAGGCAGATTACTTCGGATGTAACAGACGATCATATAAGTCGCGACGGAACGTCAACCACAACTTTTATTGAATTTATATGTTTTGTGTTGTGGCGCGACTGATATTACTCATAGATAAGGGAAAAGGGAGCTCAGTAGTCCCGTCAGTGTTTCATCCGTTGTGCGAGCTATTGCAGTATAAGCAGCATGTGATCCTGCTGAGAAACACGATTTTCGGAAAGGACACTCAGCAGTCGATGCCATCTCAGCAGTTGTTGGAGCAGTTATATTCAAACACCCTTCGGTTAATGGAGAAGCTTTATATCTCTGGTTTCTTGCTGGCCATTATGCGATACTACAATATTTTAGGAACCGATTATTGCTCTGTAACGCCAAGGAAAGAGTGAGATGGAGGTCTATCACCTCAGGTGCAGCACAGTGGTCAATTCTAGGACCTGACCTATGGATTATTAAGTACGATAATCTGCTGCGCCTGGAATTGTCTGCAGATGTATTCCTCATAGGTTACGCTGATGATGTCGCAGCGATTAAATTCGACTTAACCAAATCATGAGAAGGGTAGAGTGGTAAATGACAGAACATGTTTTGGAGCTTGCGATGTAAAAAACTGTAATTGTGATAATGGCGAAGCGGAGGATACGGCCAGGTTCAAACCAGGTGTGTCAGATATCTTGGAGTGACAAGAGACAGCAAGCTAACCTGGGAAGCAAATTTGTAAGGCATTTGATAAGGCAGCCAAGCTCGAACAATTACTGAATAGGCTGATGATGAATGTGGTTTACCCCCAAGAAACAAAGCGACGGTTATTAATGGCCACAAGAAACTCTGTACTACTGTATTGTTCCGAGATCGGGGTTGATACTATGAAATTCATGAAGTACTGAACAAGAATCGCGAGCATCCAATGCCTGAGAGCATTGAGAACCACCTGCAGCTACCGTACTGTCCCTGAAGATGCAGTACGTGTGGTAGGTGTGATTTCAATAGACCTGTTGAAAGACAAGGAAGCTTCCAAAGGTCACTTGAAAATAAGCCATAACGCAGATACGAGAGGCATTCAAATATAAACGAGTCTTTTACTTTTGAGGACTTAGAAGGGGTGTTGAAAGTAGGTGGAGTATCTGAAAAGGTAGAGGCGAACGCGACTAGATGATAACACCAACCCGACTGCCCGACCGGTTCATGAACGAGAGAGGTTTATCTTTCGGTTGCGCAACGCACCATAATAAATTTTTTAATGCAAGCCTTAAAGCAGCCGAAAATCGGAACCGAGTGCATGCACAGTTCAGGGAGAATGCACTTTCATGGCTACGAGTGAAAGCACCACACTCCTGACTCCTGAAAGACGTCGATGGAGCGGAGAATAAAGGGAGAGCTGAGACCGTCAAAAACCAAATTCGCCAAAGAGTTTTTGGGTATATTAGGGAGTTTTGCTCGTTGATTTCTTTCACGATCGCCGCACAATAAACGCTGCTTACTACTGTGCACTTCTTGACCATGTTCAACCTGCATATCGGTCAAAAGGGTAGCGTCGATCCATCCGAGACGTCCTGCTCTTGCACGACAATGCAAGACCCCACACTGCAGCTCTAACACCTCAAAAATTTGATGAAATGCATTAAGCTACTCTTGATTATCCTACCTACAGTCCTGACCTTTCACCTCGCTATTTCTATATGTTTGAGCCTTTCAAAGAAGCAATAGGAAGAGAGCGTTTTGCAAACGATCAACATGTTGAACAGTTTGCGCGCAGTTGGTTGGGTACAGGCTAAAGTCATTCTTCCAAAACGGCATGAACCAACTACTTGTTCGATGGGAAAAATGCATTACTAAGGAGAGTAAATATGTAGAAAAATAACTATAAAGTCTGCTTTCTTCTTGAATGTACAATAAATTTTTTTTGCAAAGCTTCGTTGATATTTGAATGTCGAATATACGAGTACGTGCCAAAATAATGCAGTACTACTCTGCTTCTCGTCGTTGGACGGTTACACTTATTGTATTTCTTGAACAATGGGTTACCCGGAAATACGGAGATGGACGTCTAACTTTCTCAATTTCTTACGGGGCACGGATATTATCGTGAATATATCCTAGAATGGGAGAGGTCGGAACATGTTTTAGTCGGTTTTGCCCGCTTGAAATTGTCGACGCACTCCACACTTAGTTCCGAAACAGAAAGGAGCAATTCTTATCTATTGGACTGATTTCTTCCTTAATAAGGTGGTGCCTAGATGCAGGCTGAGCACCAAGAGTAGAGATCAGTCACGATTAAGCTTTGAAGGATGTTTTTAGCAGAAACAATCCCTACATACTAAGTCTGCCGCACAGTAAAGTTCAGAACTGTACACAAGAGGGTTATGGTTCGCATATATAAACCATTTACCCGCATCCTGCAACTAAACCTACACCGCAGTTCAACCGCCAAACCCCTGCTTGAGCAGTGTGCGAGGGACGCAGATGGCAACGTGCTCGTTGGGGGAGACTTTAATGCTAAAGATATCGAATGGGGTATGCCTCAAACAGATTCACGGGGAAAATGAATACCAGAAGTTGCAGCCAGGACGGCGCCGACTTTCCGTCGTATTTACTGCGAAGGAACCATACCGGACGTGACATTCGCCTCGGAGTCCTTAGTACGTAAGATACACAATTGGAGAGTATTAGAGGACTACTCAGCCAGTGATCATCAGTACATTCTGCTTGAGATAAGCGATGTTCTCCCGCCGTCCGTGCCTCGACCTTCTACAAATTGGGTGGAACATCGGAAAGATGGACATTGAAAGATTCGTCGAGGTGCTCACAGCAGGCGCTCCGCTGCAGGGAGATTCGCAGGGGATAGAAGAACTAGCAGCTCAAAACGTGGTGAATTCAAAAATGAGCATCATCACGACTGCTTGCAACGCTTCTATGCCCCATCAAAAACCCCGGCACGGCAAGCCCCCAGTTTACTGGTGGCCGACTGAAATCGGTGAAAAGCGAAGGGAGTGTCACAAGCTTCGGCGTGAGGCTCAACGGGCGCGGAAACGTCACGAGGTATGCAACCGGATAGCATCATATAAGTCGGCCAGGAAATGCCTTCGCAAATTGAACAACAATAGCAAGGCTCGTTGCTGGCAAGATCTAGTGGACATTGTGAACAAGGATCCTTGGGGCCTTGGCTACAAGCTAGTTATACGGAAGCTTGGTTCCCCGCGGAAACCTTGTATACATGTTGCGGAAAAGATGGAAGGGATAGTGCAGGCACTCTTCCCCACCATCCGTTCCGTGTTGACGTTGTCCACGGTGAAGCAGCAATCGAGTGTCCACTCTTCGCACAGCCGGAACTATAAGAGGCAGTCCTTTCAATGAAAGCGAGGAAGGCACCAGGTCCAGACGGTGTGCCAGCTGAGGTGTTGCAACTTGTCTATCTACATATTGCTGCTCAGCATATTCATCGCTTGCCTACGGGACAGGGTTTTCCCAGCACTGGAGAAAACCGAAGTGGTCATCTTGACAAAAAAGAGAATTCCTAGAGTAAGGATGATCAGTATTGGAAGCCTACTAATCGAATCGAAGCCAGTGGTGAAGTACCTGGGGCTACTGATTGGCTCGAAGATGAGTTTCTCTGAGCAAATTAGGGCAACGGCTGAGGCTTCGGGTGCATCGGCTCTGAGTCGATTTATGGCAAACGTAGGGGGACCCAACTCATCAAGACGACGCCTCTTGATGAGTGCTGTAGGGTCAGTGCTACTGTACGGAGCAGAAATATGGGGCGACACCCTCAGTAAGGAGGTATACCGAAAACGCTTGGCACAGGTACAAAGAAGAAGTACAATGAGGATTGAATCTTCATATCCAGCAGTCCCTGATTCGGCGGTGAGAGTTTTTGCAGGCGTGATATCCCTGTTGCCCTCCTTGCTAGAGGGCGTCGCCTATTTACTTGCGTCGAAATAAAGACGCGAGAGAGACGGTTGCCGGCAAGGAGAGACAGCGCTCACTCAACCGTTGGTGGCAGTCTTGGGTGAATTGCACGAAGGGAAGGTGGACTGCGCGCCTCATCCCGGATGTGAGAGCGTGGCTAAATAGAAGGCATGGTGAAACTGACTTCTATTTGACCGAGCTTTTGAGCGGGCATGGGTGTTTACCTGCACAAGATTTGTAAGTCACGGTCCCTGATTGTCGGTTTTGCCCAGGAGAGGCAGACGATGCCTGCCACACAGTTTTTGCGTGCACAAAATGGGACAGGCTGCGACGGGACCCCTACAGACAGACGGGAGAGCTCGCCCCGCATAGTACAGATGTGGTGATGCTTGAATTGGTTAACAAATGGAACCATTATGTTCAAGCAGTCCTGAGATCTAAAAGGGATTCGTTGGGGCTGCGGGATCGCTTGTCTGGCAATTCCTTTTCCCCTCCCGCTAGAAGAGGGATCCCCCGACTAGGGGCCTCACGGCGTAACAAACCGAAATCTGGCCCGAAGTAACGTGTCAAAAGGTTCCAGGATGGGTTCTCGGGTTGACAGGGAAATCGTTTAGTGGGCAGTCCAGTCGCTAGCGGCTATGGGTCTCCCACACTTAGTGCGTAAAAGACACCTCCCAACCACAAAAAAAAGACAAAATCTATCTGACAACGAATAATTTCCACGTACAACCGGAAACTAGTGGAAGTGGATTTTTGCCTACTACGCCAATTCAGGTGGAATTTCACAATAGCAGACGTCAACGAGCCGATAATTGGAGCTGATTTCCTCAACACTAAGGACTGCTAGTGGTCTTGCGACGCCAAAAGATCGTTAATGGTACAACCCACTTTTTTTGCGTTGTTACTTTGAAGTATCATAGCAAGGCATTTCAACTACCGCAGACGACAACAGATATAAATCACTTCTTCGGAAATTTGTGAGCATCACCCCATCAGACGAGTCCAAAATAACAATGTCTTGCGCCATATAGACTCACTCCTGAAAAACTTGGGTAGGCAAAAGCGGAATTTGCCTTTATGATCAACCAAGGAATATGCCAACCATTAAATAGTCAATGGACTAGTTCTCTGCACTTGGTGCCCAAAAAGGATGGATGATTACAGGCGACTTAATGCCGTCACCATACCCGAGAAGTACCCCACCGCACATCTATATGATTTTACACTTTGCCTTGAAGGTTGGATGATATTTTTGACTTTGAATTTGATACGAACTTATCATCAGATCCCCGTGGCACCAGAAGACAACCCGAAGACTGCCAACATCACTCCTTTAGGCCCGTATGAGTTTAGAGTGATGACGTTTAGTTTGCGCAATGCCGTACAAACCTTTCAGCGCTAAATCGACACAGCACTTCGTGGATTTGACTTCTTTTTTATGTACATCGATTATGTACTCATATTAATTACATCAAAAACTCTAAAAGAGCATCACGATATCAAATTGGTATTTGAACCACTTCAGAAGGACGGATTATCGATCAACCGCGGCAAAATGTATTTTTGGTAAACCTACCGTCTACTACCTGGGATATTCCATCGACATGCATGGTGCTAAACATAATTCTAGGGCTCACCTTGTTGGATGTAACAAGACCCGCACCACGGCCTTTCATCCAAAATCCAAAGAAATGATCGAAAGATGGCACCAATCATTAATGGCCGCAATTATGTGCCATAATACAAAAGAATGAGTCGATATTATAGCCAGTGTTATTGGGAATCCGGACTACTTTAAAGGAGGACCTCAGCGTATCAGTAGCAGAACTCTTGTACGGCACTACATTGCGAATACAGGGAGATTTTTTCTTCGATGGTAATATGCGACCAGACCTCCCAAGTTCTTTGTGAAAAAGTTTCGCAAACATTGCGAAAGGGCCGAGCCACACCAGCTTGTCAGCACACTAATCGGAAAATTTTTATCGTCAAGGATTTATTCACCTGTACTCACGTATACATTCGTGTCGACCGTGTAAAAAAGCCGCTTGAACATTCATACGGTGGCCCATACAAGGTTTTTGGCCGTTTGTTGGATGTTTTCAAAGTAGACTCACAAGGAAAAGCAACAAACGTGAGTGTGGAGCGTCTAAAACCGGCATATCAGGAAATCATATTAATGTAGTGAACACTTCCTACAATACTATCGGGTCTTCTGCAAAACGCACTCTACCTATTGCACAAATGGGCGAGGGGAAAATTAATTGAATATCAACAAAAAATAAAAATTATCCTTCGTTTACAACTCAAGCTATGCACTTTTTTTAATCATACAGATGCCTAATTGAAGGCAGAGCTAGACACTTTTCGGGGTTTTGTACTATGTTACATTGAAATCTCGACCTGTCTGTCCGTCTGTTACCGCATTTTTGTCGAAAGTTACTGACACCAAACTTGGTGGGTGGATTTGAAGTTGTGAAGGTATGGATATGAAAAAAATGTCCGAAGTTTTTAAGGGAGGTCTCCTCATACTAGAGTAATGAACCTTAAAAAAGTTTCTTTTTTACCAAAGATGATCATCTTTTTCTTCTTAGCCCTACAGCCCCCCTGCAAACAGCGCCTCCAACTGTCTCTGTCCATTGACCGCGTCCTCCAATTCCGAACAGCGATGAATTTTCTTCGTCGACCGAATCAGACCAGCGTTTCCTCGATTTCCCCACTGGCCTCCGGCCTTCAGTTCTCCCAAAGAATACTTTCTTGGGTATCTGTTGTTCGTCCATACGATTCATGTGTCCATTGGAGCTTCCGCAGTCTTACAATCATTGAGACCTCCGGTTCGTCAAAAATTTCATACAGCTCATGGTTGTATCGAATTCGCCATTGTTCCCCGTCTAACTTCGCTCACAATGGGTGTCAAACGAAAGGTCTTGATGAGAAATTTTCAAAATAGGTTTTAAGACAGTGTTGTCGGCATCGAAGGGTGCGGGGAATGGGGAATGTAGGAAAAATTTGTGCATTCTCTCCCTTTGAATTGGTGATCTGCAAAATCACGAAAGTAGTTCTCTATTGGTACAACAGCAACAAATGCCCTTGAAGTCAAAATTCGCTCAACTTTATAAATAATAGTAGAATTCAAAGATTCCGCATTTTCTCCAATAAAATCGTATTTTTACCCTTGATATCTAGGTTGTTATATGTAAGGTTGTTCTTCCTTGTAAGTTTAGTTGAAATCGAACAATATTTTGTTATGCCGATTTGAATTTGCATATTTCAACATGAACACTGCAGGTTTTTCCTCCCAAGTTGGCTTTTGCTCCAACCAGACGCTAAATTTTTGATCGGAGGCTGCTTAAATCGGATTAAAGGTGGTTTTTCTTTGCGCTTATTATTTAAGCGAAAGTTTCTATTATCAAAGATTAACTAGAAAACCCTTCTAACAGGAGTATAATCCGGCGAAAGTTTCTAATATCAAAGATTAATTAGAAAACCCTTCTAACAGGAGTATAATCCGGTCTTGACTTGTTCATAACTAAATAGAAAACTAAATATATCCTCTTCGCATAAAAAATCAGCACTGCAGGCTCTTGCCTATAATAATGGGCCCACGAAGCAGCAGCTAGCCGAAAGAAACCCAAACTAACATGTTGCCTTTATGACATGTACAGAGAGAGAAAAGGGCGGAAAATCTAGCAAGAGCTGGGCCATCGTAGCAAAGTACAGCAAGATCTGGGTCAGCCGAACAAAAAGGCGCAAGAGTGGAGACGATTAAAGTGCCAATAGCGGAAATGGAAAGGGAATTTGATGAAATCCATTAAAAAGATATAGATCCGACTTTGAGTGAAAGGAATTGTTACAGAATAACCAATATTCGGTCTGAATAAAAAACAGCTGCTAGGTAAAGATAAAAGTGGCTGATGATATTAGTGGTCAAGTTAATAGGATTTTCAAACTTGTGAATTGACACGCCAAATGTATGTATGTATATTTGCCTGTATGGGTAGGCAGGAAGGACCATTTGCAGGGAGTAAAGGATCAACACTGGCCTATTCTGAATTCAACAGTCGACTCAGGAATAATTCATATGAGAGGTGACGTCTTTACCTTTGGAAATTGTTTGTAGATTGATTAGACAGTACATTATTAAAGCTTTCAATTAATGGAATAAACTTGATGAACAGTTATATTACAGTAATTCAGAATTTCGAATACAAAATACAAGTAATTGGAAGGATCCCAACAAATCCTGCTAAGATAGACAAGCAGAGAACCTAAAGTGCCGTGAAACTAACTGCGAAGACAAATGTATCACTACAAAAGATATTTTCTCGAAACGCCCTGATCATAACTCTACAAATCATAACTGTCCTAAACGCTATAAGTCATATTGAGACATATGATCAGAAAGAACATGCATATTAATTATTCATCGCGCAAGTGTCCAAATTCGAACTTTGGCATTGAGATTTATTGTTAGGGTATCTCATTCCATGACCGTAACGGAATTCGATGCAATATGGTCAAATATCACGCTCAATCATCTGATTATTACCTAATTTTTCAATTAGTACCCTTCACAGCTGAGTGGCTGATAGCCCGACAACATCATCAGAAGCTCAAACTCGATGCCGCCATCGAGGCTTGAACTTGGAAGCTGCTGCGCAAGCGGAGTGTGCCCTGACCCACATTTGAAATGACAGATACAAAAAAAATCTTTATAAAGGAAGGAGCGATCTTGAAACACTTTTATGTTATTTACGCACAGAGTATGTGACTCCCATGCTCGCAGGAAGGCGACTGGACTGCCCACTAAACATCACCCCTGTCAAACCGAGAACCCAGCCTGGAACCGTTTGACACATTACTTCGGGACAGGTCTCGTTTTGTTACGCCGTGAGGCGCCTTTAAATTGGGGTATCCCTCTTCTAGCAGGAGGGGAGAGGGGAAGAGGAATTGCCAGAGAAGCGATCCCGCAACTCCAACGCCACCTGCTGCTGTGAGTCCCTTTTATCTTTTAGGACTGCCCGAGCATAATGTGCCGCCTGGTTCCATTTGTCGAGTGATTCGAGCATCACCGCTAATATTATCCGGGGTGAGCTCTCCCGTTTCCCTGTAGAGGTCCCTTCGCAGCCTGTCCCGTTTTGTGTACACAAAAAATGTGTGGCAGGCATTGTCAATCGGGGGACCGTGACTTACAAATCGTGTGCAGGTAAGACTGAAAACACCCATGCCCGCTCAAAAGTTGGGTCAGATAGAAGTCAGTCCCACCATGCCTTCGATTTAGCTACGGTCTCACATCCGGGATGAGGCACGCAGTCCACCTTCTATTCGTGCAATTCACCCAAGACTGCTGCCAATCGTCGAGTGAGGGCGGTCTCTCCTCACGGACAACCATCTCTCTCGCGCCCTCGTTTCGACGCAGGTAAATAGCACGGAGCTTTCTAGCAAGGAAGGCAACGGGTATCACGCCTGCAATTACTCTCACCGCCGAATCAGAGACTGTCGGATACGAAGATGCAATCCTCAGTGCTCCTCTGATCTGTACCGGTGCCAAGCGTTTTCGACATGCCCCCTTACTGAGACGTCGCCCCATATTTCTGCTCCGTACAGTAGCACTGATCCTACAGCACTCATCAAGAGGTAAGCCCCTTAAACTTATTAAAATTACAAAAGACCCGAAGAACTACTTGTCTGAAATTTGTTTACAATGATAGAAATCGTTCAACAACAACGGCCTGAGCAACATCTACTCGTATGTTATCACCAACATCAAGATTTTTATGTTCATACAAAGTGGAAGGTATGCTGTGCTGTGATTCCGAGGCAAACGACGACGAATTAAGAAAAATTTCCATACGTGGAAATGGGACACTGACGGTTATCGAAGATCGAGTGACACCCTTAGAAGTAAAGACTGAGATGTTATTACACAAAGTAGGCGGCAACAGATTGTGATAAAGATTGTAGAGCAGGCATTCATCCAGGAAGGACCTGCGAGATCTTAAGGAGGGCAAGTGTAGAAGTGATGGACGTTCACTATAGGAAACATATGGTATATGAAGTTTGAAGAGAAGGGATCTTGTAAATTTACGCTGTACTGACTCAAGAGCATCAATTAAGTAACGATGATAAGGACGCCATACTTGAGCACAGTACTTAATTTGGTGCGAACGAGTGAGAGAAATAGATAGATACAACAGGAAATGTTGGTGAGGCCTTTAGAAGTTCTTAAAATAAAACCATCCATTCTAGATGTCTTCGAAACAATAAAGGAGATGTTGTGATCAAAACTAAATTTATCATCAAAAATAATGCCAAGATCCTTCTGAGTAGAAACAGCCCCAAGAGGAATACCGCTGATTGAATAAGCAAATGAAATGGAGGATTCTTTACGGGAAAAGGACATAAGGAAACATTTGTCAATATTCAAGGGAAGGGAATTAGGAATGCTCCAGGAAACAACCAACTCTAGATCTGCCTGGAGGCCCAAGCAATCGTCGATGGAATGTATAACCCTAAAGATTTTCAAATCATCAGCATGGACAAGCGACAAGGAGTTAAATAAAGAAGGAAGATCATTTATAAACGCTAAAAATAATAAAGAACCTAGGATTGAACCTTGAGGAACACCAGAATAAGGACAGCATGAAGAAGGCTTGCAAGACCTATATGTAACAACACACTCACGAACACAGAGGTAGAAGAATAACCAGTGGAGAAGAAACGGGTAAACATTTAAGGCCTTAAGCTTTTCCATAAGAAGCCGTGGTTGACTAAGTCGAAAGCTTTTGAGAAGTCAGTGTAAATTACATCTTCTTGGTACTTGTTATCTAAAGCAGAGGGCACAATGTAGGAGAAGAAAAGAAGATTAGAAAGAGTGGATCTACCTTTGATAAAACCATCTTGTTCAAAGGCTAGATGAGGATAACTTGCTATGATCTATTCGTTCGATAATCTTGCTAAAATCAGAAAGAAGGGTTATTGGGCGACAGTTCGAGATGGAAGCTTTATTACCAGATTTATGAATAGTAAAAACAATCGATTTCTTCCAGAGAGAAGGAAAAGTACCAAACAAAATAGATAACGGGACACATAAAGACGAGGAGAGAGCTTTAGCAAAGATATTTGGGATACCACCAGGACCATTGCTGCAATTTATATCTATCTGATTAAGAAGCAGCTCCAATTCAGTTGGACTAATATGAGAAATGAAAGTGGTTTGCGAAAGTTGTTGGTCATAATCGACATAGGCAGAAGTCGGCTTAGCGTAAACGGTAGAAAAATATTGAACAAGCAAATCTCTTCATTATTTGATGTTTCAATACCATCAAGGTACATAGAGCCAGGCGAGGTATTCTTAGCGACTTAATGTACGCCTAAAATAGTTTCGTCTGGTTACGACGAATTGAACCTTCAATATAATTAAGATATTCTAATTTGGCTACAGTAGCAAGTCTTTTTACTTCAGCTCTTAGGTTTCTGAAGTTCTGGAAATCTGAACTGAGCCCACTGATACGAAATGTTTTGCTAGCCTTATAATTCTAACCAAAAATGTGACTGCTGAGGAAATGATTCATATTATATTTTGGTACTTTCGATTTTTTCAGCAAATATCAAAGACATCAAGAGAAACACATTTTTAGGTGAAATCACGACCTGTGTCCGTCCGTCCGTCTATATGTCACAGCTGTTTCTCTCCGAATCTATAGAAGCAATAGCTGTAAAAGTCTGACCTTTCCAGTCAGACTTCTTGGAATTTTTGAGGCGAAAAAACCTTTAAGAGTTGAAATTCACTCAACTTTGTTAGTAATAGTTAATTTATAAATTTTACATTTTTTTGAATAAAACCGTAAGCGTACCCTTAAATTCAATAAAATGGCTATTTATAAGATTAACCTGTTCTGAAATTTTCAAAAAGATCGAATAGAATTTAACAAAGTTATAGCGATTTGAATTTCCCTGCATTTCTATGGAACAATATGCGCTGTATTACTGTGGAACCATATGGCTATGGAATTACATATATGCGCTTTTTACACTACACTACAAGTTTGCTAGAATTTGAATGAAAGATTCAAGAATATTAGATATCATGCATATCTTTGAGGATTGGTCCATCTATTGACATCAGTAATCGTAAAACAAAATGGTGGCCGTTTTAAATGAGAGGATTGAATAAATTTGAGCTATTTTTCTCCAATATTTAAGGTACATTCTATTAACACTTGATTGAATTTAAAGAATGACTGAAGATGAACACCTACAAATTATAGGTGAAACAAGTGGAAGAGGTAGGAGAGAGCTCCTAACAGAAGGGCTTTGTAACGATCCTAGGGTCCGAAATAAATTTTCTGATGCCATGAGTCGATGACTTGAATCATTCATGATTCATTTAATTAACTTTTTGATTTCTGCTTTTTCAGTGCCTCTAAATAAAAACAAGAAAAAAATCTTAAAAATTTTTATAAAATTAAAACGCTTTTCCAATGACACTAATTTGATTTTATTTTTCAGCATACACTAGCGTTTCGAAAGCAAGCTGCTTCCTTCTTCAGTGCACTAAATTAAATTGTTTATTTATTTATTTAATTCTATTTTACAGAACTTTTAATCCCAACTATAGAAAAGAAATAAGAATACGTATTCAAAAAAAACATGTTAAAACATAAATATAAAGTAAGAATTAAACTAAAATTGACAGTTATTCTAAATTAACGAGAAAAGAAATTATTGCTCGTAGAGTACTCTCCGCAGCATGCTTTTAAATGAGCCAAATGAGCCCGAAGGAGGACCAAGCTGGAGATTAAGATGATCTCTTACCATACGAACCATCGGTGAGTGACTGTAAGATACGGTTCTGGCAAACGGTATAGCGTAGTATTGCGACGACCAAGTGCGAGTAGGGGGACGTATGCTAATGGCGTTGTTTAATTTCGAAGAAAACATGCCTCTCGTTAATTTAAATAGGAAGCATTGGTCAAGAAATTGCCTCCTTAGCTGCAGCGAAGGTAGACCGAGCAAATTCAGGCGATCATCATAAGGGCGATACGCGATTTTATATTTGTAGAAAAGCGTGCTGGAGAACCTACGCTGCACAAATTCAACCGCCACCACGAGATAATTAAGATGCGGAACCATATCTGGCATGCATATTCCAGAATTGGACGAACCAGCATGACGAATAGCCGAACACAGGTTTGAACGTTGAAACATCGGTGAGAGCAACGTAAGACAAAGCCCGCGATCCAAGAAACTTTCTCGGTTATTTCAAAAACTTGAACATTGAATTTCAAATGAGAATCAAAAGTTACACCTAAATCTTTGAAACTCTCGACCAAAACGAGCACTGAGCTTTCGATAGAGTACAAAAATTGAATGGGGTAAGCGTTATTGATGAAGGTCATGGAAAGACACTTAGAGATGTTAAGTTGAAGTCGATTTCTATGACACCCAGAGGACAAAAAATTTAAATCATCCTGAAGAGCTCGGCAATGCTGTATTGAATTAATTACTCGAACTATCTTCAGGTAATCAGCATACAGAAGGGGGTTGGATGTGAAGATAGCTGGGTGGCCATTAATAAAGAGGTTGAAAAGAAGTGGAGTCAAGACTGATCCCTGTGGAACACCAGAAGTTGGAAGGGGAGGGTGGCTCGTAAATCCACTACCGATAGCCGTGCAGGAACGATGAAAGAGAAAGGAATAAATCCAGGAGAGAAGAGATCCCTGAATGCCGAAACAGCGGAGCTTGTCGATCAGGGTGCTGTGATCCACACTATCAAATAGTTTCGCAAAATCAGTATAAATCACATCAACTTGAGTCAAGGGTGATTGTAATCGTGTTGATAAATTCACCTAGGTTGGTTACGGTAGAACGTCGTTTTACAAATCCGTGTTGATTTCCGGTTAGGTTAGGATGCAAAACATTGTAAAGTTTATAATGAACAATGCGTTCCAAGATTTTTCCAAAGCACGATAGGATTGAAATGGGTATGCAATTAGAGGCCTGCGAGCGGTCACCCGCTTTATGGATGGGTAGGATATTTGCACTTTTCAAACGTCTGGAAAAGTACCCCTTTCGAGGCTTGAATTAAAGATATAGGCGATGGGAATACATAAGGATGAGGAGAGGGATTTAATAAAAATTTTTGGGATTCCATCAGGGCAGACTTCGCTGCTAGAATCCAGTGACTGAATTACCTATGCGACCTCTAAGGGGTTAGTGTATAAATCAACTAATAATTCTGGAGCGGATTGAGGGTTTTCATCAGAAGTAGAGGTCGAGGAGCTATAGACGGCCGAGAAAAAGTCAGCAAACATATCGCATATGGCCTGGTCAGTGTAGATAAAGTGGTTCTGATATGACAATACATTGATATGCTGACGCGAATCTTTTGTAGAGTTGACGTAAGACCAGAAGGATTTCGGGTTAGTCGCAAATGATGCTTCATTTGCTCTCAAATAAGATAGCCCTGCGAATTTAATGACTTTTTTCACATTAGTACGTAGGTGACGAAATTCGGAGAGGTCCAGTTCTGATCTAGTACAAAAATATAATTTCCGGGCCGAATCCTTAAAGGACAAAGCAGATTCAACTTCTCTCGTGAACCACAAAGGACGATTGAATGCGGTCGTGTGGTCGGTATATGTAGTGGGATAATGCTGTTAAGCACTACATTGAACTGCTGTGTTACGAGGTTGGGGTTGTCTAGATTGAAGATAGCGTGCCACTTAATAACGTCAAAGTCAGTAGCCAATTCTTCATAGTTAGCCTTGAAAAAAGTTAAACCGACTTGGCTTCGCTTTAAGCTTGCCATGAATTGGATCCAATGATAATCGGATCTCTAAAGGAGGGTCGTGAGGGTCCGGCTTAGTATAAGGAGAATTTATTTATTTATTTATTTAATCCATTTTACAGACTGAATAATCCAATAACAAAATGGAACACAAAGAATAAATACAGCAATATTTAAATGAAAAAAAATAATAAAATGTCGATAATTGAAAGTTAAACTAGTAGTAAGTCTCTTAGTTTTTTCTTAAATGCTATGTGAGAAGAGGGGAAAGGACCAAGCTCAAGATTATTATGATTTCGTACAATTCTTAAAATTGGTGAATGGAAATATAAGTCAGTTCTAGCATATGGGATAGCGAAATAAGAATTTATCCGAGATGAACGAGATGTTTGTCGGAAACGCAGCTCAGAAGAAAATATTTAACGGGACTTGATGGTAGCAGAGTTTATACAAAAAACATTGGTCTGAATAAGTTCGTCGGGATATTAAAGATGGAAGAGATAGGAAGGATAAACGACTTTAATAGGGCTGATACGGCAAATTAAACTTAAGGAAAAGAAAACGCGTAAACTTTCTTTGGACAGTTTCTAAAGAAGACACGAGATAGGAATATCAGGGGGACCAGATAACAGAACAGTATTCAAGCAAAGGGTGAACAAGACAAACAAATAGGCGGATAGAAGAAGAGATGCTATTGAATTTATGTACATGTTTAAGGATAAACCCGGAAATTCTAGACGCCTTAGTAATCACATTTAAAATACGTGCATCAAATTTGAGTTTTGGATCAAAAGTTACTCCAAGGTCTTTATGACTGAACACTTCAGAGAGCAAAGTATCATTTAATATATAATTAAAATTAATAGGAGAATCCTTGAGAGAAAAAGTGATTTTATAACATTTAGTAGTGTTAAGACATAAATAGTTTGAAGCACACCATTTATTTAGAGCATTCAGATCAATTTGGAGGAGCTGACGGTCTAAATGGGATTTGACTGCTCGAAATACTTTGAAGTCATTAGCATACAAAAGGCAAGAGGAATTAACTACAAAGGGAAGATCATTTATGAACAACATAACGAGAGGCATATTGAAGTCCCCACAGATTAAAAACTGCGAGGAGGAGTTGGCATTAATTATAAAATTCGATAGTTCACTAAAAAGAATTTCATACGATCTTAAGGGAGTTCTACAGGGAATATAGATACAGAAGACAAATAGTGAATTAGTATCATTGGGAAAGTTTTTAATTTTTTTAAAAATTTAAAAAAAGAGTTTTTTCTTGTTTTTATTATTTATTTGTGTAAGAAATGATTCTAATCTATCCGATAGATGCAGAATTTTTTTCATAAGCACATACAGCCACAATTTTGTTCCAGGTTAAATAATTTTTCCCGCGTGGTGTAGAGGTTAGAGCACTCATCCCGTAAGCCGAAGCTCCCTGGTTCCAGTCACGTTGGCGACAAAGAGTTTTAGTTCGAGTGATTCTTCGAGCGTTCAGTTATACGTGCTAGTTTAAAATCAGAACATATCGCAACTGGGTGGCTGGACACACGGCTACAGCGTAGTACTAACAATATCACCTTGTGGAGTGCCGATACATTCGATCAAGAAAATGAAATACTCTAACTATCTCTAAGCGAAGGCCCGAAAGGGGCTGTAGTGCTAAACTAAAAAAATAATAGTTTTTCTGAATGCTCGGTTCATGGAACGTATTCAAATAAAGCAAGCAGCAGAAAATTAGAGTGCCTAGGTGGATTTGAAATATGTATCAACCATCATCATGTGTTATTGTTGTTGTAATTCCATACAATTGAAATGGCGGTAACTCACTTTATTATGATTTGATTCCCATGAAATTTCCTAGATATAAGGGTCTTATAACAACCTACATAACTGTAAAATTTTAAGAAGTTTTAGGCCACGTTTCTGGTTTTTGGGGGAAAATATAAACTTTATAAACGAATTTTCACTTCTGAGGTATTTGTTGACCTTATACTAATAAAAACCTACCTTCGTGATTTTTTCAGATCTTCGGGTCAAAGGTCTCCAATCGTGAGGGGAAGGGCCTCAAATATTATTCGTACATTTTGCCCCCCTCTGGACCCCTAATACAAAAAAATGACTTTTTTCATATTCTGAAAGTGCTACGACTTTTCATTTCATACCCCACTCGACTACATTTGATGAAAAAAAACGTTTAAGGGCCACTTCGTTATGAGGGGGAACCACCTTAAAAAATGTTGATATTTGATAAGACCTAAACTTTCAACACACGGATAGACGGGCCGAAAGACTGATGGATGGACAGACAAACGGACAGATAGGTGGTGAAACTAGTAGGTTTTTGTAAAATTTCTTTCACAAAGCCCTAAAAATCAAGGAGGTACATCTAATAACAAATAACTTAGAGGTTGAAATACGTTGAACTTTTCTAATAATAGTAGGATTTAGCATTAACGTCAGTAAAATTGTATAAGTATCGACAAACTGGATGAAATCAGCCATTTAAGTAGTTCTTTAAAATATCCTTTTATTCTACATGTTTTAATAAAATTTACAGAAGTTATAGCCATTTGAATTGCCTCTGATTACAACAAAAATATACGATTTTTCTACTATATGGGCTTTCGATCGAACCAAACACTACACTTTTGATGGGATTTTCTCCAAATTTTCAGACAAGATGAATAACAAAAATACATTTAAGATTCAGATCAGTCGATTATTTTAGCAATATTGGAACAAAATGTTGGCTGGTTAAAGTGGTGTTCCTCTAAAACAAGAATATATTTTATGTGCATGTAATAAAAGATTTTCTTGAATTATATCATACTACATATCCGCACATTGTAGGTTAAATACAAAACCCTTCTGAAAGAGCGTAGTTCTGTCTACCCAACTTGTTATAATTGCCGATACACCTAGAATGAGCCGGTCTATTTTGGAATCCACACAAATAAAATAGAAAAGGATTCACTCCCCGTATTTTCGGCGTAATGTTCAACAAATTCATTAACATTTAAGAACCACAAATTTGTAGTGAATTGCCTTTCATTATCAAATAATTCAACTTTAAATATTCTATCCCTTGCAGTCCCAAAACAGTACTTATACGAAATTTGTTCCCATGAAAACAACCAGTTCAATCTATAACCATAAGCTTCCAATATACAAATTCTGCACAGCACATAGTCATAATCTTTCAAATAAAAAAATCATAAAACGTCAAAACCCCAACGGGGAGCAAACTCGCCACTCGCGAATGCAAACAGAAACCCATTTGACAGATTCCTTCGACTTTTTAATAATCATTGAAATGTCACCCAGTTACATTTGACGGCGCCAGTGGGGGAGGCTGCTGCGACCAGACCATTCGATCTTCGAAATTCAAGATGAAAGCAGAACAGGCACCGCCAGAACCCGTCTTCATTCATCGTTGTTCGATCTTCAACTTGCCTTCACTCCCGCCGCTGGCGCTCCCTCGCCCATGACATTTCTGATTCCACTTCACACGTTTCATACATTCAAATGGCAGCCCAAAAAAACTCTCATTGCAACGATGCCTTAACGATATGCTTGTTCTACTAACCTGAACATTATCTCGAATTTTTCCTGCTTCCCATCAGATCGCGAGCCATCAACGTAATGTCGGCCAAAAAATATGTTCTTGTCGATGAACGGTGTCACAACTGATCAAATCGTCAGCCCCCTCTAACGCAACTGCACGGATTTCAGGTCCTTGCCAATCAATCCAGCATGCTTTCAATGCACTCGAAAAAACAATATGAATATTTTTATTTCACGTCGCTGTCGTTTCTCGCTTTTGTCTAGTGTTTGTACGTGTTGGATACTTTTTCTGCAGACGCGTGTGTAAATGTGTCGCTCAAAATGAAAACACTGCACAATTATTCAAAGCCACTACAATTAGAATGACACTTCGGGTAGAATCTTAGTGCTAAAACACTTGGTAGTATTTTTTGCATTACAATAAATACAAATAATTGCTTTTTAACACTATTTCAATGCACAGAAATCACTTAAGCTAATCATAATTTTTGTACACAACCAAATGCACGCCATTCATGATGGATGCCATTAGTGCCGCAATAAGTCCATAAGAGGGCAAATTGAACGAAAAACGCTCGACGTTAGTTCAAGTTTAATGCACTAGAGTGGACGAAATTCAAGTCGTAAATTTGGCGGAAAATTCAAAAAAATAAATAAATCCAATGTGAGAATATAGTCGAAATAATGGTTGGAGCACTCTTTTATCGAATGGTTACCGCTGCACCGATTGCCTTCAAATTTTGTATTCCGGAGCACTTTTTAATTCTAAAACCGATAAGATGAGGAAAAATCCGATTCAAACCCCTTTTCAATATAATTTTATTAATTTTAGTATTGAACTGACAGATGAGCACTACATTTATTCGTGAATTGACAACCCACACATTTATTCAATTGTGATCAGATGTTGCCATATAACACAATTGAAGAAAATGGGGTGGGAATTGTATTTCAACAACATTTTGGTGGAATTTAAGGCATTAAATTAGAACATTCTACGAGCGCAGCCTTCTTTTCTGTAGAAGGGCACTATTCTTTTCTCTAGAGGAGCACCCTTCTATTCTATAGAGGAGCAACCTTCTATTCTTTAGGTGTGTATTCTATAGAAGGGCATCCTACTATTCTCTAGGGAAGCATTCTTGTACTCTTCCTTCTACTCTATTGAAGGGTACCCTTCTATACTTTATGATACCCTTCTATTCATTTGAAGAGTACCCTTCTATAGAATAGAAAGGTACTCCTCTTGAGAATAGAGGGGTGCCCTTCTTATCTTTAGAAGAGTACCCTTCTATTCTTTGGAAGGGCACCCTTCTATTCTTTGAAAGAGCACCCACCTATTCTTTGAAAGAGCACCCTTTTATTCTTGACAAGGGCACCTCTCTAGTTTTTAGAAGTTATTTTCTTCAATTGTGTTATATGAGAACATAATCAATAAATGTGTAGGTTGTCAATTGACGAATAAATGTAGTGCTCATCTGCCAGTTTGATACCAAAATTAATAAAATTATATTGAAAAAGTTTTTGGAAATTAGATACGTATAAAATTATTAAAAAAAATAGTAACAATATTTCATAAAAACATAAAAAAGAGAAGTGTTATGCATTAGATCAGGACTAAAACGTGAAAAAATATAACATGATAGAAAAACCTTTTTGAAAGATAGTTTCTTGTCTTCATTCCAGGATTCTTTTATTAGGGCGCAGCCCCCAGTAAAACTGCAAATCTGGGCAAAACTTTACAGCCGTTCACCTCAGAAACGTTCTGAATATTTGCAAAAATTTTTTAGCCAGAAGTCAGAATGAACCTTTGACTATTGAATCAATCATTCCGTATTGCAAAAAGTTTGTTGCAAAAGTTATTAAATTCAAACAAAATAGCATGTTTTCGTTAAAAAATGTAGTAAATCTCGGAAACTACTTTATGTATCGAGTTTATTTAAGCTGTGTTTGTTAGATCTAAATTATTTACATTGAAATAACTCATCAAACATTGAAAAAAGTTTTTTGCAAAAAATTTCCTAGAACAAAATGTGGAAATTTGATACAAATCAATGTGCATGCATGATATTTGTTCAGTGTGTGCAAGTGCACAAGTGGGTTGAATTTAATTAAAAAGGGAGGAGCTTGCCCGACGGCTAGCTCAGCATAGTGGAGGGGCCGACCATCGTTGCGGGTCCCATACTCGGTCAGGTATGCGAAATAGAAAGACCGAATGTACTTCTCTTCTCACGCATTTTCTTTATTCGGTTCAGTGCAAGTATTTTAGCAATACATATTTTAAACTTATTTTTTATTTGAGCGGCACTTAGTACTTATATATCCAACAATAAACAAAAAGTGATTTTAAATATTTTCCAATTGGAAATTAGATTGAGATGTAAAAGCCTTACGAAATTCGATCTAAAAAAAATATTCGCAGTGGGTTCTTTTTGTAACTAAACTTTAGAGATCTCTACGTTAAGTATGTCTAAACGAGTAGCACAAGTGGGTTGAATTTAATTCAATATTTCTATAGAATTGAACTAGGATTTTGTGTATTAAACACCTAACATTGATTTAAAAAAATATAATATATAATGAACGAATCAATATGTACATAAATATAAATATGAATTTAATTGCACTATGATTTTGTGTATGAAACACCTAATATTTGTAATGAACTAGGTAGATGAATGTTTGGGAAGGACTGCAGCGATAGTCTGCTGCCTCGGCGGAAGAGGATAGTAGTATCCGCCGAGATTGCCCTAGTCTGAGGACACATGAATGCGCAGGCAGGCTAGCATTACGGTGTCGTTGGGGCGGGTTTTTTTCTCCAGCACAAGGACACACTGCGAAAAAAATTCGCATTCACGAATTAAAAAGGATCGAATGCCGATCGACTGGTGTCAAGGCCGACGTAACCTACTAAGGGTTGCTATGTTTGTTCGAAGAACAAATTGGACCGGGCAAAAACGGGCGGACTTACAGAGACTTCATCGTAACCGACGAGATGTATGGCCCACAAATAAGAGTGAGGCATCCAGATGGAAGCAGAGCCACCTCGCACCCTCCCAGCCGGATCAAGATCCAAACGTAGACGTGGCCATGCATTTGCCATTTGAGTGAAAAACTAATACAAAAGTACTTTGCATGACTCTTTCCCTCAAATAAGAAAAGCAAACGTAACAGATTTATGCCATAGCGTTATGCAATGAAATCACATAACCCTATATCATAAAAGGGTACGCGAGCGGAAGGCTACTCTACCCGGCAAGAGCCCCTGTTAACAAAAGAAACGGAGGAGCGCGCCCCTTGGCTAGCCCAGTCTAGTAGAGGAGCCTGCCTTCGATGCGGGTCCTATACCCGGCCAGGTCAAACGAAATGAAAAGACCGAAGGTATAATTTAGTAATTCATTGTATTCATTCTAATTTAGATAGCAATGATCGCGGCAGTTTCATGTTTAAAAAAAATATACCAATTAATGAAGAAAAGGGATAAACATTTTCTACTTCTGTGAATTCTTTGCCATCCAAAACGTAAAGAAAATAAATCTAAATTATAAACTTTTTGTTTTTAACTAATTTTTTTGTTTCCAAATCAAACTTGTTTCATTTTTTTGTTTTCTAATTTTTCAATTGTCCATTTCTGTCCTCTCTGTGTCTTTTTTTCTCGAATATTCTATTTGCTTTGTTTTTAATGTTTAAGGTTATGCTTCGTTTATACATACATATATCATGCATTGACTCAGAACACACTAATCCCAAATTTATATACAATATAACTGCTGCGGCAAAGAATAAAACACGATTATGATGATCAATAATAAATAGGGAGAGAAACATTCAATACATGCTATCCATCGTGGGCACCGTGATTAAATTTGTAATCGAATCAGCTAGTTCTCCGCGCATCGACAGATATTCAATTAAATGTCGAGCATGCTCACGCTCTTTACAGGCAGCCTTGAAGAAGGTTTCCGCAAAACCTGGATGATTAACGTTATCAGGCGGGAAATAAATTCCCATGGACAAGTACTTAAATGACGGGTCAATTTTTTTTTTGAATTGGTGTTCGCATGGAGTAGGTGCACTGGGTAAACCTGTCAAGCCACTCAGTTGAGAGGTCCGGAGTTATAACGCTACTTAGTGGAGGATGGTTGAAGGGGAAAACATAGTTCAAATATAAACATGTGCCGCAAACATAATCATCGTAGCTAAACGGTTTCACGCAATATCCACTTACGCGTCCAAGGATCGTCGATCATATATCGTTTCTATGTAGCACTTCGTCCATTAAATTGAGAAGATAACACTGCTATACGCTTCTGCATGAAAGACGACATATGCACTAATACTCAAATAAGTTTCAGTCGTCGGAAAAGATATAATTTGCAATGTTTACCGTCCTTGAAATGCCAACCACATTTTAATGTCCTCTTTGTACTTTACATTTGGTTTTTTGTTTTTATGCGACTTGTAAGAGTTGTTAATTTCAAATTCTCAACGAATCGGTTCAATTTGAGATAAATTATTTCCCTTCCAATCAACAGTGCTCCGCCCTCTAGGGTAAAACGAATAAGAATGTCTATTTAAGCGGCTTGTGTACATAATTTTTTCTTTGGTGCCGATAAGAACGCGCTGGCACGCTTTTCGTTGACTCAGCGAGTTAAGTTCGTATTTTTTCTTTCTTATTAATGACGCATGCATTAAGATTCATGAAATGCCGGATCAACTTGTCGTGATTTCGCACCTCATTTTCAAACACAAAAACCCGGGCAATGTGTTTGACCTACACTGTACTCCCTATAACACGCTTGCGCAATACGTTCCACGTTGACCAATATGCGGATTAGATCACTTTACTCGGGCACTAAATTCTTAAATGCGTAAGCCTTTATCGATCAAGAACTTCTCGGAAAGAATAATCACGACACTAAACGCGTAATCGATAACTGATTTATCGCTTTACACTGCAGTTATTGACTTATTACATTGCTTGTAAATGACCCACGCCAAGTTGTCAACCAAGTACCGAACCAATGAAACACCAGGTTTTAACTCTTTAACTTGAATCACGTGCTTGGTCGCGTTGTTTCTCAACAATATTTTACCAGCTTAATCTACCATGCTAATAAAATTAACTTCGATTTGTTTTGTTAATTCACTGCCCATGTTTGCAGTGTTATATAACCAGTCAAAGTCAAAGTCAAAAGCGCTTCATTCAATACTAATCGGTATAAATTTTCAAAGAATATAAAGCAAATTCCAAACAATAAACATACAAAAACGTAATGGCCCAAATGGCTCTCTAAATTTATACGTTATCATTAAACATATTTTAGAAAAAAAACTATAGCAAATTCAATTAATTAAGTTTATTACATATTTTGAAATTCAATTGGAAAAAGGAGAAAAAACCATAGTGTATGTTGGTTTTTCACTGGGAGCTCGATTTGATGTGTATCCTAAAGTCAAAGTCAAAAGTGCTTAATTCAATACTAATCGCTATAAATTTTAAAAGAATTTAAAGCAAATTCCAAACAATAACAATACATCATCAAAGCTCGGGGGGGATAGATCTCGCTGTACGATACTTACCTGCTACTCTATCCATCTACACCAAATCAACAAAGGCAAAAGTTTATTTTAGATAATTTAATTTATTCTAATGTTCATTCTTTTAAAATATTTATACAATATTATGACCAAATTGATTAATCAACTAGGACGCCTTTAAATTCCGCTTTAATTTGGATTCACCTGACGTCGGCGGGACATCGCGCCTTCCATGTGAGCGTTAGCCCGTAGAGTGAATCGAAGAAGATGAGTAAATAGATCGGGGTGGCCACACGACGTGAAACGCCAAAAGGCCAATTGAGGATCGCGGTGCAAGCCAACACCTCAGCCTTCACCATTTCATTGAATACTACTTCTATACCTCCGTTGTAAACTTTAATCGCGTAACTATTCGTTGTAATTAAAGAATGGGTAGCAGCACGCTCTCCTATAGGCTCGAACAAGACTGCTCTTCAGTACTCCATTATGTTTATATATGGTCGCGAAACGAGCTTTTGTTCCATATTTTGCTGAAATTTCCCGAATATGCATCATGTGGGCTTCCATTCAACGGAACCCTTGCTTTTAATAATCCTTAGCAGTTTTGAATCGCAATTCATCCTAATCCCTGCAGGTATCTGCCGTATGTAAATTAACTCGAGGACGTCTAGTTTATTTGGGCAATCTACACTTTTTATTATCTATTTTATGATTTTCGGTGATTATGTGTTTTGCGATTGACGATTTGATTTGAGTACATGGTTGCTTCGCTGCTATGGTCGTTCTCGAAGATGCTCGCGACATCTTACTGGTACCAGCTTTTTTGTCTGCCCTATGTAAACTTTAGGGCAATCGTTGCAGCTAACTCTGTAGATACCGCTCCTTTCTTTATGGTTCTAGGATCCTTTCACATTTCTAAATATGTTTGAATCGTATGGTGGCGGTTTGCTGTCACTATTTGTATCTGGTATTTCTTGAAAGCTTTTTCGATTTCTTTCAGATATTTCGTGTTGTTTAAACTGATTCGCCTGCATTCTGCACTTTGCTTGGCCAATGTTGTTCACTCGCGTATTTCTAGCTTATTCTTGTTTATCCGGATTATGTTTTCGATTGTGTTGCTATCGAACCCATTTATTTTTGCTGTGTCAATAATCCATTGTTTTTCTCGAGTATAGCGTTCGTCGTTTAGCGATGTTGTCAGCAGCCGGTGTATCATCGAGTGGTACGCCGCCATTTTGTGTGCGTATGAGTGAAACGAATCGCTGGTTATTGTACGCCGAGTGTAGCTTTGTTTCCGATGAATGTCGAATTCGATTTTACCATTGTTCCTGATAATCATGACATCTAGGAACGGAATGGCGTCATGTTGTTCCGTTTCCATGGTCAATTCGATTTTTAGATGGATACAATTTATGCATTGGAAGGTATTTTCCAGTTCATCTCTAGGGAGTTTGGCCAATGTATCATCTATTTATCTTGCCCAGAATCTTGGCATCAAGCCTTCCTTTTTGATCGTGTCTTCAATATGCCATAAAGATCTTGTTGATCACTGGTGATAGCGGGTTTCCCATTGCCGTTCCTGATGTTGTTTTATAGAATTTGTTTCGGAACATGAAATAATTCTCGTTCATATACAACCGTGCTAGCTTCACATAACACTTCACTTTCGCTCTCCATTCAGCTGTATTTTCAATGTTTAATAACCAGGTTTCAAAAAAATATACAATGCCTCCTTCACTGGTACACTCGGGAACAGAGCTTTAACATCGAATGAAACTATAACCTCGTCTGTTTTTACGCTTTTGATGTCCTCCAATTGCTTGATTAGTGCTGCTGAGCTCTGGATAGATCTGCAGCTTATTGGTGTTCTTAGACTTTCGATTTTTTTCGTTAGAAATTTTGCGATTTTCTAAGTTGGCGAGTTCAAATCAGCTATTATTTCACGAACCTCCTCATTATTCTTGTGTTTTTTTGGCTGTATTCGTATGCGGGGAAGTGAAGGGTTATGCATTATGAGGTTTTGTTGATTTAGTACACTTCTACATTCTTTAAGAGTTTTCTCCTTCCTTTTGATTGACTCTGGGAGGGGGTTAGTTCTTAATAGCATATAGTGCCCATTTGCTAAAAAATTGTTGACCAGTTTGTCGTGTTTTTATTTGCTAGTGATTACAACTACATTGCTCTTATCTGCTTTAAGATCTTTTGCTCGTTATTTTTATGCCGACAGTCTTCGGTTTCTAATATTTTGCTTATATCTTGTCTTATTTCTTCTTTTGTGTCAGTATGTAGATATTTTATTCCGGACTCAATATCTACAATGGTATTAACTACAGATTTTTGAGGAGGCATCGCATAGTTCAGTTCTTTATTGAGTAGATTAAGTTCTTTGCTGGTGAAATCCGTGTCAGACCTATTTATCACATGGTTGGGTATAACCTGGGGTGTTTGTTTTTTCTGACCTGGAGTACGATAAATATTTGATAGATTTTGTAGTTTATTATTAAGAATTTTTCGTTTCCTTAATTTCTCACATTGAAAGCCAGTATTGATTTTGCTGATTGCCAAGATAATATCCTCATTCTGTCAAAGTCAAAGTCAAGGTCAAAGTCAAAAGTGCTTTATTCAATACTATTCGTTATAAATTTTAAAAGAATATAAAGCAAAATCCAAACAATAACAATAAAAAACTTAATGGCCCAAATGGCTCTCTAAATTTATACGTTATCATTCATCACATTTTTAAAAAAACTATAGCAAATTCAAATCAATGAAGATTATTACATATTTTTAGAATTCAATTGGAAACAGGAGAAAAAACCAACCAACACTATCCTCAAATTATTTAGAATCTTTACACAACAGTGAACTATGATCCTACACCTAATATGTTTTAACTTAGTTCTAATAAAATGCCATCAAAAACTTTATCTTATACTAAAAAATTCTATAACAATGTTCCAAACCTACGCGTTTAACCTCATCTCTAACCTAATACAATAAACATAACATATACCTAATTTTTAACACAAATAAACAACAATACTAAATGTAGCAATAATGAGCTGAAACTCAATAACTAAATAACGGAAAAACACAAAAACTGGAGGTAAACACAAATAATTTAGACCTTGTCATTCAGCCGCCAATACCTGGACTGCGCTGTCTCAATTCGATCAGCTTCAACGAATCTAGCAAATGAGTATCTCCATTGGAATTGTTGGTCTCGTGAACTCAAACTCGGAGGATATTTTATCTTCTTATCGGTGGCCCGTCGATATATGTGATATATGACTGGAACGCCGTCAGAATCAAAAACATATCGATTCATGTCCAAATACACGAATGCTTCTGGAGGAATGAAGCCAGTAGCGAGGCAAGTCGCAATATACCCGTCTGTAGGGTGGAACGGCTGTGAAATCCATGGGTTTTCACTCACAGTCACAGATCTTGCGATATGATTCCGAAGAAGTTTCAATATAAAAATATCGACCCTCGTCACTTCAGCAGTTTGATAAATTCTTCTATTCGATATATAATGTTTCCAATCCGTTCCAGGCTTTCTGTACAACCCAGTACATGCACGAAGACATTTCCTTTCGAAAACTCTTAACTTTTCCATAGTACTAGCACTCTGGTTATACCAGATCTGACATCCATATGTCAAAACTGGTCTAACCAGGGTCTTGTAACAGATAATTTTGACCTTTTGATCAATGTATTTGGAATGAAAGAGTTTTCGTAGGGCCATGACTACTTTTAGTGCCTTACTGAGCATGATTTTCACATGTTCAGTATAGTACAGATACTGATGGAGATAAACACCGAGGTATCAACCACACCATTTATGTGGGACTCGTTTTAAACTACCCTTGCCACCCATGATGTGGAAATCTTTCCAATTACGTTTCAGGTCTTGACTGACCCCCTGCAGCGTTGTCCGAAACAAGATTGTTTCACACTTTTGCGCATTGATTTTCATTCGCCAATTGTCAGTGTACAGCTGCACATCATTGAACATTTTTTGGAGATTGCTCTGAACTATTGTAGCTTTTCGGTCTGCCGTATAGATGATCAGATCATCAGCAAACGCTACCAATGACCGCGTTGGCGAGACGTTAAAATCAAAGCCGTTCAATAGCTTGCGAATGAAGATTGAGAAGAGCAGAGGCGCAGTAACTGTTTCCCTGCTGTAGACTATTCAAGACCTTGAACTCGCTCATTGTTGTCAGATTTTCATCAGTTACAACAAACGATTTCCCGTATAACATATTGCACATCATGGTGACAAGGTGTCTGGGGAGGTTGTCTTGAAGGAGTTTAAAAACTTGTCCATCTAACTACACCGTATCGAAGGCTTTCTCCATATCAATGAGACATGCTCCAACACATTGTCTATCATTTAGTTTCCAACAGATGTCTGAGGTTACTTTCGTTATTGCATGTGTGGTTGAATGCCTGGCACGAAAACCAAATTGGCAATTCAGCATCAACTCATTTTCCTCAATGTGGGCGTTTAATGCTCTGTTGAGTATCACTTCAAACACCTTGCTGATGTTAGGCAGCAAGCTGATTGGGCGATAGCTTTTCGGGCACGAAGATTCTTTTCCTTTCTTCAAGATCGGAAATACCTTAGCCTTTTTCCACTCATTTGGGAAATATGAATTGCTCAACATGTTGTTGAACAATATGCAATAATTTCTAATAGCTACCTCAGGCAAATGTCGGAGAACTACATTTGGATTACCATCAGTACCACATGATTTCTTGTTGTTTATCTTGCGAATACCGATGTGTTAAACATTGTCTGGGTGGCACAAAGGACCAAGTGAAGTAATGTGAATCCAGATCGCACGAGCGTTGTGCGACGAAGAAAGAGTGATGGAGAGAGTGGTAGGGAATGGAGGTATTTAAAAAATGGCAAAAACAACTGCAAAAACTAAAAATAAACGATAGAAATGAATTAAAAAAACTTTTATCATTTAGCGTCATGATATAAGAATGGAGGTATTTAAAAAAAAAGTGAAACACAAGTCTACATAGCTGACAAAATAATCAATAAGATTCAAGCTCGGTATGAGGTCAGATGTTAATGTTTCATTGAAATGAAAAATTGATTGGCCGTTCAGGCTTGATTTGAAGTCGGAAACTTTTGCTTCAACGACCTCTGAAAAAATTTCGTTCCCTCTTTTAGGGTTTGGTAGATGAACCAATTCAAAATGTGTTCCAATCAGGGCAAGTTTATCCAACCCTTCACAAATAATCCTGTTTCCATTTCTATCCGGAGTCGTACTATCAATTTCGATACCAACCCTATCGAGAGGATTTATCTCATCACTAGTGACTTCAAGATTCAATACCTTCACTTGAGACTTCTTGCAAAATATGCTATTCACTTTCGCGAACACGCCGTCTGGGTCCTGTGGGCTAATACCCCTCAGTTTTTCCGCCCATTGATTGCTGACCTCACTCCTGAAGTATGACCGGATTAAGTTCCGGACATTCTTCAGGTGTAATTTCAACAAAGCCAACGAGGGATGGTTCGCCGATAAATATTGTTGACGCGTGTGAGAAGAAGGCTTTTCAATCTTTTCAACCTTGTGATGGTTGGTGTTTCATATCCCTCCATATTGTTTCAATGTTTAATCTTGGGAACTACTTTCTCAATCGTTTCCAACGTCAGCTTCTCTAACTTCGACAAATAGTCATCTATTTCATCGTCAGTTAGATTCCTGTCATTAGGAACCATTGAGCAAGAGTTGCCACCATCAGAAGGGGGACATTGCTTCTGGTACTCACGATTAAACTTCTTTTGAAACTTTCCCCAGTCTGTTTATTTGAAATTCAACCGATGATTTTCATGTTGATCTGGAATGAGGAAGAAATCATCCCTGGGATTATTGATTGCGTTATGGTCGCTATCATAATGAAGCACCTGCAGTTTCCGTTGAGGACCATTAAAGTTGAATTCGAGTCTTGCGTCAGCAATGCAGAGGTCCAAATATGAATTTGTCCTAGGGTATGTTGGGAACTCCGACCCATATAGATTGCACCTGTATTCAATTTGGTTCCCTGTTATCCACGATTTCAGGAAAACACCTCTTGGATTATTGGTGGCGTTCGGCCATGATGTATGCTTGGCGTTCAGGTTACCAGCAAGAATATAATAGTTATGCAGCCTGTTCAATTCGAGTATTTCAAACAAGGAATTGAGTTCCTCCTTGAGCTTGAGAACAGTTCCACCAGTTGCATAGGCAGAGATAACGAAGAGGTTATCCCCACCTGGCAGTGAGATTTTGATAACGGACACTTCAAGAGATTCAAAACTTTTGAATTCGACTTTTTCATTATTTTAGAAACGATAGGGTCTTCGAACCGATATCCCGGTGCCACCTCCTCCATTACCTATTACCCTATCGTTTCTTACGAATTCAAAATCCTTGAATGTCATGGAGTGCCATGAACTAAGGTGGGTTTCGGTTAGAAGCAGGATGTCAGGCTTTTGTCTGGTAATAAATTCAAGGAGATAATCACGCCGATTTATAGTAACAATGGAGTTAACGTTGATCGAGATGAGACGAATCCTATCCATCGGAATGTGACTGGATGACAAATTATTTTGAGGCATTTGAAACCCCTAAACGATGAAAAACAAGATTAATTTTTGTATCTTGCTTATCGATTCTTTCCAATAGAGAATTTAATTGCTGTAAAATTTTGAGAAGCAGCTCATTATTGCCACTTACATTATTTACACTAGTTACCGCATTTTCTTCTGGTCCTCTAGCGGCTTGTGCAAATGATACTCCGGGCTTAACGAAGTTCGGAGCTAAGACACTGCGGTGTAGTTGTGTTTGCTTTGGGACAGATTTTAATCTTGCATCCTGATCTCGGGAGCATCCGCGATATGATGCCGGGCGACCAAAAACACCGCTGTTAACACAATACAATTTCTCTTTTGGCTCTGTCTGAGCCAATTTGTACTCACCGGGAGCATGCACGTCTTTGCATTTAACGCATCGGTAATGCATGGCGCAGTTGGCAGCCGATAGCACTGGTTGATTTCTCGTTTCTGGAGGCGTTCCCACCTCACCACTCGGAAATTTAAATATCTGATTTGCTGAAGAGCGCTTGGACTGCTCTTATTTGATATTTGTACTAAATAAAGTGGTACATTTTTTTTTCTACCGTCGACCTTCTTGTCACGAATGTTTTAACTGAGATAAACTCGATTTGTAGTGTTGTTTCCTTGAGAACCTGAAGAAGATAGACGGTATCTTCTCCGCAGTCCAAGCCCTTCAGCAAGAACGTCTGGCTCTTCTCGCTTTTGGGGGTATAAGTGAAGTGCGGAACCTCCCCAGAATTCAAAGCATTTTTTGCTGATTTGAAATCAACCAGTGATTTCGTTCTAATTGATAACTTCTCGGAATCGATTCGTTTGATTTCAAAATTTCTTAATTTGTTTTCGGCTGCCAACAGCCGAACCATGTCCTTTCCGCTTTGACCGGACATTAATTGGCGGAACTTTCTCGGTATTCTTGGCTACGTTTTGAGGAGGACCAGCAGAACTACGGGCTGGTTTCTTCTACTTATTTTTTAAATAAATTATAAAATTATCATTATCTTTATTACCTCCATTATTTGCGTCTACCTCCATATCCTGTTGGAGTCCGTCCAGCGCTGCAAAGTAATTCTGGCTTTCGTTGGTACCACCAGCACTTAATACTTCTTCTGTGATTATTGGATTAGCAGCTTTCTTCTGTTTTGCTTGCTAATCGATTTTCCGTATCGGTTCACAATCTTGCATTTTTTTTTGCTGTCGCGAACATATCGTCGTACGTTTTGATTCTTGCTTTTAACTCTTCGATTTCAGTTCGAAGTCGACTCACCTCCTGCCTATCCTCGAGCACTTGTGTCTTGTGGCCGCCATCTGCGGTATCCTGGGTGCTCGTGTGTCTACACTTGTTGACACTTGCCGCCAATTTCACACTGTCACTCTCCCCGGGGCCTCCCAACGGAGGGAAGCCGTCGGGCTCCTCCATACAGCAGTCCCAAGTTGTCTTTGGTTTGTTGCTTCTTGATTTCTTGATTTATTGATATGGTTGGTCGATGCCTTTGACGATAAATTCTTCCCCAATAAAATCAAAACTTGCTTTTAACTGGCTCGTACAAAAATTATTTAAATTTTTCGAAACTGACTTTTGTGAAAAATTAATTAGTTTTTAAAATTAATGACAGGAGCGATTAAAAACACGTCTACACGCAACGAGTGCTAGACGTAGAGATGAACCAATTAAAAATGTGTTCCAATCAGGGCAAGTTTATCCAACCCTTCACAAATAATCCTGTTTCCATTTCTATCCGGAGTCGTACTATCAATTTCGATACCAGCCCTATCGAGAAGATTTATCTCATCACTAGTGGCCAAGATTCGATACCTTCACTCGAGACTTCTTGCGGAATATGTTATTCACTTTCGCGAACACGCCGTCTGGGTCCTGTGGGCTAATACCCCTCAATTTTTCCGCCCATTGATTGCTGACCTAACTCCTGAAGTATGACCGGATTAAGTTCCGGAGATTCTTCAGGTGTAATTTCAACAAAGCCAACGAGGGATGGTTGTAGTCCAAAAATCGTCGATAAATATTGATGACGCGTGTGAGAAGAAGGCTTTCCAATCTTTTCGACCTTGCGATGGTTGGTGTTTCAGAAACCTGTAAAATTGAGTGAAATGTTTCTTGCAGAGTTAGAAGAGCCTCGAGACTACAAAGAAGCCATGAAGTCGGGTAATCGTGAACACTGGAAGGCTGCGATGAAAGAAGAAATGTCCACTGAAGGAAAATTCAACCTGGGTTTTAACGGTGCTACCTTCAGGAACGAAGACAATTGCTAATCGCTGGGTCGATCGTATCAAACGAGATGCAGAAGGGAAGGTTTGTCGCTACAAAGCTAGGCTTGTTGCGAAGAGTTATAGTCAACAAGAAGGTATTGATTATCATGAAACTTTCAGTCCCGTAGCTCGATTTGATAATGTCAGGGCGATTCTAAGTGTTGCTGCCAAGGGAAAGTCTGGAGCTGAATGGAAATCTCTACGGACTGAAGCAATCTCCGATGTGCTGGAACATCTGGTTCAAGGAGATTCTTATTAAGTTTAGTCTCGTCTAGAGTGAAGCTGATCCATGCCTTTCCTTTTGTATGTCTGGTGAAGATAAACTGATCATTGTCCTTTATGTTAATGACGGCCTGGTTGCTGGAACACAGAAGAGTGTAATTCAAGAGTTCCTGAGGAACCTGGAGATGGAGTTCAAGATCACACGTGAACCGCTTGGCTGTTTCCTGAATATGCTCATTGAACGTGAAGAAGATGGTTTAATCCATTTGAGTCAGAAGGTGTTCGCGGAAAATCTTCTTCAGAAGATCAACATGGCAGAAGCCAATGCTGTTTCAATGCCCATTGACAAGTACGTGCAGTTGGAAGAGAAAACTGGTTTGCAAACATCTGCTCCTAACCGTGAAGTTGTAGGATGTCTGACGTACATAGCTGTTGCTACTCGTCCTGACATCGCGTTTGCAGTCAATTATGCGTCGCAGTTCTTGGAAGATCCGGAAGATGTCCACTGGTTGCTGGTAAGGAGAATCCTGAGATACCTCAAAGGGTCTACGTCAAAGTCAAACTCAAAAGCGCTTTATTCAATACTAATCGGTATAAATTTTCAAAGAATGTAAGGCAAATTCCAAACAATAAACATACAAAAACTTAATGGCCCAAATGGCTCTCTAAATTTATATGTTACCATTAAACATATTTCTTCAAAAAACTCTAGCAAATTCAATTAAAGATTATCACATATTTTGAAAATCAATTGGAAAAAGGAGAAAAAAACCAACCAACACCATGATCGTCATTTATAATTTAACACAACAATGAACTATGATCCTACACTGAATATGTTTTAACTTAATTCTAATAAAATTCAATCAAAAACTTTATCTTACACTACAAAAATTCTAGCACAATATTCCTAACCTACGCGTCTAACCTTATCTCTAACCTAATATAACTTATACCTAACATATACCTAATTAATTCTACGTCTAGCACTCGTTGCGTGTAGACGTGTTTTTAATCGCTCCTGTCATTAATTTTAAAAATTAATTAATTTTTCACAAAAGTCAGTTTCAAATAATTGAATTAATTTTGTACGAGTCGGTCAAAAGCAAGTTTTGAATTTATTGGGGAAGAATTAATCGTCGAAGGCATCGACCAACCATACCAATAAATCAAGAAAAGGCAACAAACCAAAGACAACTCGGGACTGCTGTATGGAGGAGCCCGACGGCTTCCCTCCGTTGGGGGGCCCCGGGGAGAGTGACGGTGTGAAATTGGCAAGTGTCAACAAGTGGAGACACACGAGCACCCAGGATACCGCAGATGCCGGTCGTAAAACACAAGTGCTCGAGGATAGACAGGAGGTGTGTCGCCTTCGGAGTGAAATCGAAGAGTTGAAAGAGTGAAATCGAAGAGTTGAAAGCAAGAACGTACGAAGAAATGTTCAAGACGGCAAAAAAAGTTCAAGAGAGTGATCCGATACGAAAAATCGAAAAACAGAAGAAAGCTGCAAATCCAATAATAACTGAAGAGGTATTAAGTGCTGGTGGCACCAACGAAAGCCAGAACTACTTTGCGGCGCTGGATGGACTCCAATAGGATATGGAGGTAGACGAAGGTAATAAAGATGATAATTTTATCTTATATTTAAAAAATTAAAATAATGAAAGTAGAAATAGGGAGAAGAAACCAGCCCGTAGTTCTGCTGGTCCTCCTCAAAAAGTAGCGAAGAATACCGAGAAAGTTCCGCCAATTAATGTCTTCGGTCAAAGCGGAAAAGACATGGTTCGGCAGCCGAAAACAAATTGACAAATTTCGAAATCAAACGAATAAATTCCGAGAAGCTCTCAATTAGAACGAAATCACTGGTTGATTTTAAATCAGCGAAAGATGCTTTGAATTCTGGGGAGGTTCCGCACTTCACTTATACCCCCAAAAGCGAGAAGAACCAGACGTTCTTGCTGAAGGGCTTGGACTGCGGAGAAGATACCGTCGATCTTCTTCAGGTTCTCAAGGAAACAGCACCACAAATCGAGTTTATCTCAGTTAAAACGTTCGCGACAAGAAGGTCGACGGTAGAAAAAAAAAAACTTACCACTTTATTTGGTACAAATAACAAATAAGAGCAGTCTAAGCGTCCTTCAGCAAATCAGGTATTTAAATTTTCGAGTGGTGAGGTGGGAACGCCTCCAGAAACGAGAAATCAACCAGTGCTATCGCTGCCAACGATTTGGGCATTCGGCTGCCAACTGCGCCATGCATTACCGATGCGTTAAATGCAAAGACGTGCATGCTCCCGGTGAGTGCAAATTGGCTCAGACGGAGCCAAAAGAGAAATTATATTGTGTGAACTGCGGTGTTTTTGGTCACCCGGCATCATATCGAGGATGCTCCCGATATCAGGATGCAAGATTGAAATCTGCCCCAAAGCAAACACAAATACACCGCAGTGTCTTAGCTCCGAACTTCGTCAAGCCCGGAGTATCATTTGCACAAGCCGCTAGAGGACCAGCAGAAAATGCGGAAAATAGTATAAATAATGTAAGTGGCAATAATGAGCTGCTTCTCAAAATTTTACAGCAATTAAATTCTCAATTGGAAAGAATCGATAAGCAAGATTCGAAAATTAACATTGTTTTTCATCGTTTAGGACTTTCAAGTGCCTCAAAATAATTTGTCATCCAGTCACATTCCCACGGATAGGATTCGTCTCATCTCGATCAACGTCAACTCCATTGTTACTTTACATCGGCGTGATTATCTCCTTGAATTCATTGCCAGACAAAAGCCTGACATCCTGCTTCTAACCGAAACCCACCTCAATTCATGGCACTCCATGACATTCAGGGATTTTGAATTCGTAAGAAACGATAGGGTAATAGGTGATGGGGTAGGTGGCACTTGGTTCGAAGACCCTATCGTTTCCAAAATATTGAAAAAGTCGAATTCAAAAGCTTTGAATCTCTTGAAGTGTCCGTTATCAAAATCTCACTGCCAGGTGGGGATAACCTCTTCGTTATCTCTGCCTATGCAACTGGTGGAACTGTTCTCAAGCTCAAGGAGGAGCTCAATTCCTTGTTCGAAATACTCGAATTGAACAGGCTGCATAACTATATTCTTGCTGGTGACCTGAACGCCAAGCATACATCATGGCTGAACGCCACCAATAATCCAAGAGGTGTATTCCTGAAATCGTGGATAACAGAGAACCAAATTGAATACAGGTGCAATCTATATGGGTCGGAGTTCCCAACATACCCTAGGACAAATTCATATTTGGACCTCTGCATTGCTGACGCAAGACTTGAATTCAGCTTTAATAATCCTCAACGGAAACTGCCGGTGCTTCATTATGATAGCGACCATAACGCAATCGTAATGGAAATCAATCATCACAGCGATGATTTCTTCCTCATTCTAGTTCGACATGAAAATCATCGGTTGAATTTCAAAAAAACAGACTGGGGAAAGTTTCAAAAGAAGTTTAATCGGGAGTACCAGAAGCAATGTCCCCCTTCTGATGGTGGCAACTCTTGCTCAATGGTTCCTAATGACAGGAATCTAACTAACGATGATATAGATGTCTATTTGTCGAAGTTAGAGAAGCTGACGTTGGAAACGATTGAGAAAGTAGTTCCCAAGATTAAACATCGAAACAATATGAAAGGATATGAAACAACAACCATCGCAAGGTTGAAAAGATTGAAAAGCCTTCTTCTCACACGCGTCAACAATATTTATCGACGGTTTTTGTTTGTTGAAATTACATCTGAAGAATGTCCGGAACTTAATCCGGTCATACTTCAGGAGTGAGGTCAGCAATCAATGGGCGGAAAAATTGAGGGGTATTAGCCCACAGAACCCAGACGGCGAATTCGCGAAAGTGAATAGCATATTCCGCAAGAAGTCTCGAGTGAAGGTATCGAATCTTGAAGTCACTAGTGATGAGATAAATCTTCTCGATAGGGCTGGTATCGAAATTGATAGTACGACTCCGGATAGAAATGGAAACAGGATTATTTGTGAAGGATTGGATAAACTTGCCCTGATTGGTACGCATTTTGAATTGGTTCATCTACCAAACCCTGAGAGAGGGAACGAAATATTTTCAGAGGTCGTTGAAGCAAAAGTTTCCGACTTCAAATCAAGCCTGAACGGCCAATCAATTCTTCATTTCAATGAAACATTAACATCTGACCTCATACCGAGCTTGAATCTTATTGATTATTTTGTCAGCTATGAAGACTTGTGTTTCATATTTCGCAAGATAAACAACAAGAAATCATGTGGTACTGATGGTATTCCAAATGTAGTTCTCCGACATTTGCCTGAGGTTGCTATTGGAAACTATTGCATATTGTTCAACAACATGTTGAGCAATTCATATTTCCCAAATGAGTGGAAAAAAGCTAAGGTGTTGCCGATCTTGAAGAAAGGAAAAGAATCTTCGTGCCCGAAAAGCTATCACCCAATCAGCTTGCTGCCTAATATCAGCAAGGTGTTTGAAGTGATACTCAACAGAGCATTAAACGCCCACATTGAGGAAAATGAGTTGATGCCGAATTGCCAATTTGGTTTTCGTGCCAGGCATTCGACCACACATGCAATAACGAAAGTAACCTCAGACATCTGTTGGAAACTAAATGATAGACAATGTGTTGGAGCATGTCTCATTGATATGGAGAAAGCCTTCGATACGGTGTGGTTAGATGGACTAGTTTTTAAACTCCTTCAGGACAAGTTCCCCAGACACCTTGTCGCCATGATGTGTAGTATGTTATACGGGAAATCGTCAAGTCAAAGTCAAAGTCAAAGTCAAAAGCGCTTTATTTAATACTCATCGTTATAAATTTTAAAAGAATATAAAGCAAATTCCAAATAATAACAATCGTTTGTCGTAACTGATGGAAATCTGACAACAATGCGCGAGTACAAGGTCTTGAATGGTCTACAGCAGGGAACAGTTACTGCGCCTCTGCTCTTCTCAATCTTCATTCGCAAGCTATTGAACGGCTTTGATTTTAACGTCTCGCCAACGCGATCATTGGTAGCGTTTGCTGATGATTTGATCATCTATACGGCAGACCGAAAAGCTACAATAGTTCAGAGCAATCTCCAAAAAATGTTCAATGATGTACAGCTGTACACTGACAATTGGCGAATGAAAATCAATGCGCAAAAGTGTGAAACAATCTTGTTTCGAACAACTCTGCAGGGGGTCAGTCAAGACCTGAAACGTAATTGGAAAGATTTCCACATCATGGCCGGTGAGGATAGTTCAGAACGGGTTCCACATAAATCCTGTGTTCGATACCTCGGTGTTTATCTCGATCAGTATCTGTACTATACTGAGCATGTGAAAATCATGCTCAGTAAGGCACTTAAAGTAGTCATGGCCCTTCGAAAGCTCTTTCATTCCAGATACATTGATCAAAAGGTCAAAATTATCTGTTACAAGACACTGGTTAGACCAGTTTTGACATATGGATGTCAGATATGGTATAACCAGAGCGCTAGTACTATGGAAAAGTTAAGAGTTTTCGAAAGGAAATGTCTTCGTGCATGTACTGGGTTGTACAGAAAGCCTGGGACGGATTGGAAACATTATATATCGAACAGAAGAATTTATCAAACTGCTGAAGTAACCAGGGTCGATATCTTCATATTGAAGCTTCTTCGGAATCATATCGCAAGATCTGTGACTGTGAGTGAAAACCCTTGGATTTCACAGCCGTTCCACCCCACAGACGGGTATATTGCGACTTGCCTCGCTACTGGCTTCATTCCTCCAGAAGCATTCGTGTATTTGGACATGAATCGATATGTTTTTGATTCTGACGGCGTCCCAGTCATATATCACATATATCGACGGGCCACCGATAAGAAGATAAAATATCCTCCGAATTTGAGTTCACGAGACCAACGATTTCAATGGAGATACTCATTTGCTAGATTCGTTGAAGCTGATCGAGTTGAGACGGCGCAATCTAGGTATTGGTGGCTGAATGACAATGTCTAAATTATTCGTGTTTATTTTTCAGTTTTGGTGTTTTTCGTTATTTAGTTTTTGAGTTTCAGCTCATTATTGCTACATTTAGTGTTATTGTTTATTTGTGTTAAAAATTAGGTATAGGTTAGGTTTATATTATGTTTATTATATTAGGTTAGAGATAAGGTTTAACGCTTAGGTTAAGAATATTGTTAAAGATTTTTTATAGTATAAGATAAAGTTTTTGATTGCATTTATTAGAATTAAGTTAAAACATATTAGGTGTAGGATCAAAGTTCACTGAAGTGTTAAGATTATAAATAATTTGAGGATAGTGTTGGTTGGTTTTTTCTCCTTTTTCCAATTGAATTGTAAAAATATGTAATAATCTTCATTGATTTGAATTTGCTATATTTTTTTTTTTTTAATGTGTTTAATGACAACGTACAAATTTAGAGAGCCATTTGGGCCATTAAGTTTTTTATTGTTATTGTTTGGATTTTGCTTTATATTCTTTTAAAATTTATAACGATTAGTATTAAATAAAGCGCTTTTGACTTTGACTTTGACATATACCTAATTTTTAACACAAATAAACAACAATACTAAATGTAGCAATAATGAGCTGAAACTCAAAAACTAAGTAACGAAAAACACAAAAACTGAAAATAAACACGAATAATTTAGACATTGTCATTCAGCCACCAATACCTAGATTGCCCCGTCTCAGCTCGATCAGCTTCAACGAATCTAGCAAATTGAATCTCCATTGGAATTGTTGGTCTCGTGAACTCAAACTCGGAAGATATTTTATCTTCTTATCGGTGGCCCGTCGATATATGTGATATATGTTTTTGATGCTTACGATGTCCCAATCATATATTACACATCTAGATGGGCCACCGATGAGAAGATAAAATATCCTCCGAATTTGATTTCACTGGAGATACTCATTTGCCAGATTTGGTGAGGCTGGTCGAGCTGAGACGGAACAATTTAGGTATTGATGGCTGAATTACAATGTCTAAATCATTCGTGGTAACTATTTTGTTTTTTTTTTTATTTGTGTTTTTCATTACATTCTTTTGAGTTTTAGCTCATCATTGCTACATTTAGTGTTGTTGCTGTTTGTTTATGTTAAAAATTAGGCATATGTTTCAATATTTAGGATAAATATATGTTATGTTTATTAACTTAGGTTTAGAGATAAGGTTTATAGTGTAATTTAGGAATATTGTTCAGCATGGTATTACAATAGTATGATAAAGTTTTTGATTGAGTTTTATTGGAAAAAAATGGAATGGATAGGATAAAAATTCACTGTTGTGCTATTATAATTAATTTCTGAATAGTATTAGTTGGTTTTTTCTCATTTTTCCAGTTGAAAAAAAAGTATGTAAGAATTTTAATTAAATTGTATTTGGTATTGTTTTTTTTGAATAAATGTTTTTTTAATTGATAATGTATGATCTTAGGTTTGAAGTTTGCTTTATATTCTTTGAAAATGTACATGTACCGATTAGTATTGAATAAAGCACTCTTGACTTTGATGTTGTGGGAGACCGTCCCTAATTTCTCACCACTCAAATTTTCATCGAATAATATAATTAATATTCGAAAACGTTGACTATTTTGACTGGAACACTTTTTGGCGTTATTTCTATTCACTCCAACAAGATTTATCTAAACGATATATTCGAATATTTTCTTCTAGTTATAGTTTTGTAAGTCTCGAATCCAACTTCAAATTCTTTTTCTTATGTTTTTCTTGAGTCTCAAACATGATTCCTTCTGAGATTGTTGAATTAATTCAGTTAAATAATTTGGTTTGATTCTCTTTAATTCGAAACTTTTTTCGGTTTGAGACGTACATAGCTTATTAATTTCGTATTTGGAATCAAAGTGAATGAATTATTCTTTTTATTATAAATTAAGATTATTAATTCTTTGAAATGGGATTGACTACAAATTCTCAGTAGAAACCATATGCAATAAACATTAAAGTTAATTTCAATCAACAAAATACAAATTTATTTCCGAATATATTTATGAAGTTTTGAATTATATACATCAGATTTAAAATACTTCAAAGAATAAAAATACGTTAAAGATTAAAACATTTTTTTTGCTGATTATACCTATGAGCACTTTTGCAAGTTGAACTAATTTTTTGTCGTTTTAAATTTATCTATTTGAGTTAGTAATTGTTTGTTGTCAGGCTTATTTTGTGAAATTTTATTCCTATTTTTAAAAACTCTACGAAGTTTACTTCTTCAAAACGGAGAAAATATAATACTCAAAAGACAAATATTAAAATTAAAAACAATTTTTTATTATGAAATATATCTATCCCTATTATCCATCATCATAGGTTTTCTGTAAAGATCTGAATATTTGCCACGAACTCTCCTCAAGCGGTCTAACATAGTTGTCCTGAATAAGAAATTCTTAGTGCTTACTCATTGTGTGAAATATCTGCAGAAATACTCACGGATTGGCTATTGGCATCGTTGATATATAATTGGAGAGGACATCACATGATTCAATATATTCATTGGACGATTTGTGAACTAGGCATTTTTCTCTAGTTTGAGCCTCCAACTTATCGAATATCTCTTGAAATTTCTTCTTATCTGATTCACTCAACAGGTCGTTGTGATAAAAGCTTTCGAAAATCTAAAATATGAAAGAATATTAACATTATCCTGGGCCTTTGTAGAAAATAAATACCATTTGCACAAGCCCTGAACTTCGTATCAAAAAATCGCGTTGCGACAGTAGACTAATACGTTCTCGTTCTTCGAATTCATTGATGGTACTTTTAACAATCGGAATCTTCCTTTTCGCTGAAGGATGCTTTTTTGGCTTCTGCTCAGCCATAGTTTCAACTACGTGAACTACATGTTCCAGAGCATGTTTCTTAGTGATCACAGCTTGTAGTTTTTGATCCTTAAGAGCCTTTTGCGTAATTTCCGATCGCAATTGTTTGGCGGCTTCTTCTCGTCTTTTACTGGCTGCCGTATCTGAGTAGATGGAAGCTTGATTTTGCAGGATCAAAAACGCCGTGTACTTATTGGGGTTATCTGGAGCAGGCATAACGCGCCGAAAGTTTCCCAAGTTACTCTCCTCCCACGCTATTTGTTGTGTATGCGGACTGAGATGCACTTTGGGAGGAATCCCATCGAAATTTCTGCAAATTCCAAAATGATACTTTAAATTAAAATTATTGACGACCACCTTACATTGGTTCACTCTCCGGGATTGTCGTTGCCTTTGAATTGTCTCGTATTTTTTGTAGCAGCCGAGATTGGACTCTTCGTTTGTCTTCCTTTAAAATTTTCTTCTTGTCCACGTTTGAAATATTCAGCATTTGAAAGGTATCCCGTATCAAGGCTTCTTTAATCTCTTTATCAATGACTTCATCAGTATGAAAACTTGGAGAGTGATTGACCTCCAACAGCAAAGGTTTCATTTTGCCGTCGACCAACACGTCAAAACCCAAAATTTCAAAGCATGCCTGAACAACATCATGACATGGAAAGCAGGCATGGTAGTTATGCTTGAGGACAGGCCAGGCACTGAGAATTGTCTTCACAATTATTTCATCAATATTAGACCACAATTGATCGACATCATATCCTTCAGTAGAAAGGATTCGATTAAGTGTCGAAAACTTCCGTTTACTCCCAACTTCATCATCTTTCGAAAATGTTCGGCTGTGCTTATTGACAGAATAATTGGTGAGATGCATATAAACATTCGATGTATTATGACCACTTGGTTCTTTATATTTACTTGTTGCGAATCTGTGAAATTATGAATGTGAGTGGCGTTTGCACTCTGCATTTAATGCAATTACCGAGCCAAACCTTCGTTGTATACGAAAATCCTCAATGGATCAACTGATGTTATTAAAGTATACACTCTTAAATCAAATTTATATCCATCTATTAGCAGTGGCTGGAAAAAATTAAATAGAATTATACAATATCCAAAAACAGTCATAAATGTCTAATATAAAGCTAGGTTAGGTTATTGCGGCCTGAGGCCGTAAGCGTCCAGAGCGATACCATTTTAACTGTCTGCCGTGAAAGAGCATTTGTTTTTGTTGCAATATAAAGTAAAATCCGAAAATATTTGCATAAGGTGTTAGTAACAGGAAAAGCATATACACTGTAGTAATCGAGCATTTTCAATTGAAATCTGGACACGGCAACCCCCTTTACAACGGAGCTTATCCACGAACTGTACTCGTACTTCAGCAATGCAATTAAAATTGGATGGAAGGCTCGTCAACTGCCGTTGTGAGGAGTCCCGCAAGACTCTGTTATGAATCGTCAGCGCGAACACGTCGCGGCGCCCAAGTGGTCTTCTACTTTCCTACTACTACTGGGAACCGCTACCGGGATCGAGATAAGGGAAGACTGGTTTGAATTGCCACTGATGGCAAACGTCATTATTCCTGATGAATCGGCGAGTTGCACAGATGCTCAGATGCGCTAAGCCAATGGACGGCATCGAAGTGTTTTGGAAAAAGATGGTCGTATATCTTCCGTAGACGTGTCGCAATATACAATACCGTCGTGAAACGGTATGCGTTTTAAGTTTCATAATGTCGCGTTTTGCATAATAGCCTTTAACTCTATGTGCGTAGTTTGCTCTGCTGTAATGTTTGTTAAATCAAGTGCAGAAACTATTGATATTTCTTCCAATCGAGATAATGCGTCAGCAATTGGATTTTGGACGCCTTTGATATAAATTATTTCTATTGTGCACCTGAGAGATGTTTAGTTGGCGAGTTTGTCGAGGCGATATTTTCCTTGAGCTTTATGCGAACGGTTTATGATCCGTTGCTATCACAAATGATTTTTTCTCAATTTGTCCCGAAAATATTTAATCGCCGAATAAACTGCCTACAATTCATTTTTAAAGTAAATTGAAATAAAGATATTATCTAGTCCTCCCCGACTCTCTTCTAATCGAAAAATCTCATTTCTAACTGAATGAATGGGATACTGTTTATTTTACGAATCAATGTTGAATACAGTGTGTTTACAAGAGATAAGTGGCTAAAAATTTGTTCATAACTGCTAAAATTTTGTTCATAACTGCAACTGAAGATCGTCAATATGAAAATGGAAAAATAGTAATTGGCGAAGCGATGGTTATAAGTTTGATATGGGTTGTATTCAGAAAATAGCTATAACGGTTTTGACGTAGTGACCCAAAGCAGCTTGTCTCAACATCATATATGATTAAGAAAATTAATTTATGTACAGTGCAAAAGTGTGTATTTGTAAAACGTAATAATTGTGGTGCAAGCACTCGTAATGTACATCGAATTTCAGGCATCATTGGAGTACACCCGCATCACCAGCGGGTGCCTGGCGAGGATGTTGGGTAAGTACCCTTTATTGCATTTAAAATTTCGAAGACTTGGTTGTTTTTGTCACTTTCAAATTTCTTAATTTTTGATCGTATATACGCTACCAATGTTTTTTCAAATACAATCGAATTTAACTTAATTGAGATGCCATTTCGTTCAATTCAATTTTTTTAAGTAAATATAAAGAGGATTTAAAGTAAATATAAAGAGGATCTTTTATAATTTAGTTAATAAAATCTAAAACTATTATATTACTATTATACTCCAATTTAGTCAATGAAATCTAAAATTATTTTTATATCAAAGAGAAAAGAAAATGAATAGCTAAAGAAAAGAAAAACTCGGTCTTTCCTTTCGGTGGGCACCTGACCGTATATAGGACCCACAACGATGGCCGGCCCCTCCACTATAACGAGGTAGCCATTGGGCGAGCTCTCCCCTTTTTATGACTTACAGGGGCTCATGCCCGGGTAGATTAGCCTTCCGCTCGCGTGCCTTTTTATGTTAGAGTGTTATATGGTTCCATTGCATAATACTATAACATAAATTGGCCACGTTTATGTTTCTCATCTAAGGGAAAAATTCACACAAATTAGGTTTGTATGAGGTTTTTCACTTAAATGAGAAAAACAATAAATGGCACGTCTACATTTGGATCTTGATCTGGTTGGGAGGGTGCGAGGGGGCACCACTTCCATCTGAATCCCCCACTCTTTTTTGTGGGTGTCTTAAGTCCATCTGTTTTCTCCAGGCCCGATCTGTCCTCCGAGTCAGCAATTTTCTTCGACCCTTAGTGGTTACCTCCTTTCTCGACTTCGGTCGATATTTATTTGACCCTTGAAATTCGTGGATGCGAAATTTTTTTTGTAGTGGGTCCTTATACTGGGAAAAAGAACCCGCCCCACGACACCACAACACTCGCCTGCCAGCGCATTCACGCGTCCCCAGACAAAGCCAATCTCGGCGGATGCTACCATCCTCTTTCGCCGAGGCAGCAGACCATCGCTGCAGCCCTTTACGGACATTCAAACTACCCATTTTTACTACAACACCCTCTGTGCCAATAGTCTGAGTATACGAGTATTAGCCCCTCACGCGATCACTCAGCGTACTAAACGGACAATATTTTGCACACTCAAAATGACTCCAGCTGTGCCAAATTTTACCACACGGCAATTTTTGCTCTTATACTAGTATACAATATATAGGATTTGAAAATTTTGGATGTTTGGCTTTTTCATATTTAACTAAAGTAAGGTTTAAAAATATTGTTGTATGTTATCCAGCGTTAGAATAAATAACACACAGTCGAGAAAAATCTGATTAATAATAAAGTTTGTTACATTACATGAAATTACTTGTTGCTTCTAAAAATATAATGCACATACAGTTACCCAAAGCAGAGCCAAATCTTCTGCTGAATTTCATGAACTACATGTACCACCTCCTCCCGCTTTGGTGAAAATTGAATCAAACACACAAATAAATTAAATTACCAATAACGGAACAATGATTTAATCTGATGATGCGGTAGAAATTTCCAAAGCCCAAACGGTTTACATAATCACAAATTATTGAAAAAGCATTTATTCAAACATATACATATACTACAGTCGTCAACGCGTAGTAAACACAAAGAGGCTAAAATGCATTACACAATAACTTAAAATAATGCCCTATTATATAAAGAGTAGACCAGTAATCTCTTCACATTTGAAAGATCGTTACTTGCGCGCGAGCAGGGATATTGAGGAGGGAAGGCTACCAAATGTGAAAGCCACCAATAGAATTTCAGTGTCATAGCGTTGTTCGGCGAATCACAACGTGCACTTTGCATTAATGAGTACTATCTGAATAACAATTCTGCATGAAAACCAGACGAAAATTTGGTACTAAGCACAATATATGGAATACAATAGAAGCTCCAACCTTTCAAACGGTACAAAATTGATTGCGAAAGTTCGAGACGTACACGCCCCGACCGAAGAAAAGGACGAAAAAACGAAGGAAACATTTTACAATCACTTGAAAAGACTAGTCGACGTTGCCTACAAAAGACAAAAAAAATAATTCTGGATGATTTCAAGGCTAAGGTTGGCAATGAGATATCTCATCGGGGAACGACTGGAGGATTTACCCTCAACAATGAAATAAACGACAACGGCAGTGGCAGAAATCGAGTCATACGTTCAACCTGCTTCCCTCATCGACGCATGAATAAAATTACCTGGGTATCACCAGATGGCAAAACAAAAAACTAGATCGACCATGTTCTGATCCAACAACGACGGGTCTCGAGCATACTTGACGTCCGTACATACCGAGGAGCTAATTGTAACTCAGATCATTACTTGATCAAATTAACCTATCGATGTCGTATGTCAAAGGCGTATTCGGCAAAGACCAGCCCGCTGCAAAAATTTGACAGGGAAAGGCTCAAAACAGGGTCTGTGGTCAAAAATTTCACGGAGACCCTCGACAACCAGCTGGCCCCTATCTTATCAGACGCATTGCTGAAAACAAGCAATGAGCTCTGGATGGAAGTGAAAGCGGGTATTAATACTGTGGGATTGCAGAGGTGGTGAGCACGGTCCAAAATGCAGAGGCATATTGCCACACCAAGTGACGGATCGTCCTGTTAGTGATACTCGACGTTTTTTTTGTGGTAGGGAGGTGAATGCCATTTATGCACAGAGTGTGGGACTCCTATGCGCGACTGGACTACCCACTAAACACCTCCCCTGTCAACCTGAGAACCCAGCCTGGAACCGTTTGACATATTGCTTCGGGCCAGGTCTCGTTTTGTTACGCCGTGTGGCGCCTTCAAGCTGGGGAGTCCCTTTCTTAGCGGGAGGGAAGAGGGGAAGAGGAAGTGCCAGAAAAGTGATTCCCCAGCCCCAGCGCCCCCGGCTGCTGTGAGTCCCTTTTAAATTTTAGGACTGCCCGAGCATAATGTGCCACCACGACGTTAGGTACGACTTCAACTCCGCAAGATGGGTGAATATTCTGGATACGCTGAAAACCGCTTTTCAAGCTCAAGAATATCTAATGCGGCTTCTGGGGGACTACCTGAAGGATCGAAGCCTACTTTATGACACAGCGCCAACAAAGGATAGAAGTTATATTGGGTGTTGCCCAGGGATCTATCCTTAGTCCGGACCTGAGGAACGGGTCTTACGACTTGCTACTGAGACTGGAGATGCCAGATGAGTCGCGCTTGATCGGGTATGCGGATGAAATTGCGGCTCTGGTCGCTAGACACACCGTTAAACAAGCACAACTTAGGCTAGGTATGCTGATGCGCCGAGTGAGAGACTGGATGACTGCTCGCGGGTTCAGTTTAGCACTGGAGAAAACCGAAGTGGTCATCTTGACAAAAAAGAAAATGATCAGTATTCGAGACATGCAAATCGAATCGAAACCAGCGGTGAAGTACCTGGGGCTACTGATCGACTCGCAGATGAATTTCTCTGAGCAAATCAAGGCAACGGCTGAGGAGGCTGCTTCGGGAGTATCGGCTCTGAGCCGACTTATGGCCAACATAGGGGGACCCAGCCCATCAAGAAGATCCCTCTTGATGTGTGCTGTAGGCTCAGTGCTACTGTACGGAGCAGAAGTATGGGGTGATGCTCTCAGTACGGAGGTTCACCGGAAACACCTGGTACAGGTACAGAGATCTTCGTATCTGACAGTCTGATTTGGCGATGAGAGTTATTGCAGGCATGGTACCTGTTGCCCTTCTTGCTACAGAGTGCCACGCTATTTGCTTGCATCGAAACGAGGACCCGAAGGAGATGGTTCTCCGTGAGGAGGAACAGCGCTCACTCAACGATTGACAGCAGTCTTGGTACAGAGTGCCACGCTATTTGCTTGCGTCGAAACGAGGACCCGAAGGAGATGGTTCTCCG